>OY776678.1:71920935-72530935 GCA_963675555.1 Leptura quadrifasciata
CTCGGCCAAACAGCGATCGTATTCATCGACGTGTTCCAATAAATTCCTAGCCTCACACGAAGCTTTGAAAGTATCGAACACGACGCCGCCTACGGTACGCAGATAGTCATATGAGGTGGCCCCGTTGACGTACTTCAACAGCAGACGAAGATAAAACAATTCGAGCTGGTTCTTTCTCAACGACACTTCAGCCATACAACCAATCATCTTCGCCACTTGGCGCCTGGCATTCCAACGACCTGCCTTATTGTTCCACGTATAATGCTCGGGAATGTCACTGTAATAAAATTCTCGAGCATTAACGTCATCCCTATTCAAACGAAACCAAGCTTCCAATTTACTGGGTACACCCAAACGACGCTCCAGGTCAACCACGTCACCCTGTTCTTCAAACACGACACGACCCTCCCCGGGCAGATGGACTGGAAGAACCATCACCGCATGAGAACGATCGTGCATTTTTAATTCCAGCAGGTACCATGCGGCTTCCATCGACGACACGTACCGGCGATCTAAGTAATTGGCAATCGCGTCCAACTCGTATCTCCCTTGTCCTTCGCCGCCCTCTCCTTCCTCTCCACCCTTCGTCACGTACTTGAACAAATATTTCATAGTTAGTAAACTACCCACTACTTCCAAATTAACATGAGTGCGATACCTCATGAGTGCGTACGGATTGTACGGCACTATTCGCGTATTAGTAATGATACAATTTCCAGATTGAATATGCCCACCATCTCTAGGTCTTCGATACTCCGGGCGTTGATTATCACCGACATTTAAAGCGGTCTGATCTCGGTACGGTTTAGGAAAGAACTTCTTACAACTCCCGTTCACTATACACGGAGCGTTGGGATCTAGACGACCACATGGTCTATGAACTTGATGCCTGGCCACCAGTTCATATAGATGCGGTTGTCTTTCGGGATCCGGTATGGTGGACGAAACGATTCCATCCACATCCTCCGCCGTAGAGATCTTGTCTCCTTCTACGAACGTGACGGTATGTGCATGAGGAAGGCCCCTCTTTTGAAATTCTATTACGTAAAAATAATTTTTTACTATCCCATAAATTTGTTTGTTGACTAAGTCGTCCATAAATTCTATAAATTTAACATGAAAAACCCTACATACTAAATCGGGCCTGTTTCCTGACTTCTGCATATGTTCTAAATTGTTAACAATTTCCGGCCAACTCGTAAAGCTGATCAGGAGATCAGGCCTTCCGTGTTGCAAGATGACAGACAAGTACTGTCTTTGCATGTTCCGCGGCCCTCCCGCAAACGATGTTGGCAAAACTACAGTTCTACCCACCCTGTCAGCTGCGGCCTCTGGATGGGCGGCCAACAATCTCCTTAAGGCAGATTGAAAAGCTACTCTGAATTTTGCTTGATTCTGTCCAATATACCACAAATAATCACCTTCCACACGCACCCACGCGTCCACCAGATACTGTTGGAAGAGTTTGCCGCCGTCATGTAGCAATGAAAATCGATCCCTGACTTGAATTCGATACCTATAAAACTCACGAATTGTGATTTTACGACCCGCATGCTGAAGACCTACAGCACGTCCGATCTCACCACGAGGGATCAGCAACGGATACACCATTGGATCAGCCATGGGATTCAAATTCTTGGCGCTCCACCTGCGCCTCATCTACGGCATCACGATCGCCCAATATGGCTCTTCGCGGATAGAGAACTAAATCGACGTCTTATGGAACCTGCAGACCATCAAAGACGCCAGCGATGTTACTCCTACTCTCCGGAAGATCGTACTGACGGTTTCGACGATTGATATCCCCTGCAGCACGAAAACCGATAACCACATTCTGTACAGTACGCCCCCCCGCATCTCTGTTAAATCTTCCAACACCAATGCGCCGAACGATGCCTTCATCAACTCGATTCTCCAAGAAAGTAGTTCGCCTTTCAACAACGTCGTCGACGTCCAAGAAATGGTAATGGTTAAGCCTAGGCGCACGAAGATCTTGTGTGTCCGGGATACCCATTGTGTAATGGTAGATCTGACCGCAGACGTTGAAAGACCAACGGCTAGCACCTTCCATGATACGCGACGGAGCTGAAGTTTTAAATGAAGCCATGGCGAACAGACTGTTCGCCACGCGGATATTATTAAGAAAATCTCTGTGCTCCGGCGTATTCTCAGCAAACAACGACACTAATTCTTCGGGGCAAACCAAAGGAGGCAGAACAACTTTCCCATCGTTACAGCAATTTAATCTAACCCCTTTTCTGTTGATCGGCTCCCTTTGGAAGAACCTAGCCCCACACAGATGGCACTCATCGGTGAAATCTCCGCAGAAGAATGGTGCATCATACATACCCTCCAAAATATGCTCTGAAACATTCACACCCGAATTGTACGTAAGTTTCCTGGCAGGTAGCCGCTCGTTGCGTATATGTCTCGGTGGCGGAGGCTGCACAGCCGGTTGTTGAACAGGAACCGGTTCGGCAACAGGAAGCACTTCGGTTGCGACAACCAATTCAGGCACACACTGCCGCTAAAACCGGTTCATGCTCAACAACCATCCGCACATTCTCAGCATCGCGATCCACAACGCCACGACGACCAACATCACCATCTAAAATAAGACGATTCAATACAACCCTTAAATCACGCCTGATCTCCTGGCTTTGCGAACCGACACGACGAAGCACCAGACCTTCGAATTGCATCGCTACTTAAAAAAGGCCTCCTCGTCCTCCGTCTCCTATGTTGGGAAGCAGACATAGGAACATCTAGATTCGCCACATCGTCGACTCTCTGGAGAATGTCACGAGGGTCCCTAAGAACCGGTTCCCCTACCGGTTGACGCCTACCAAGACGACGTTCCCTATTACGACGGTCATAAGTCCTTTGGCTGACCATCGCGAAAAAGCTATAATAAAAAATACGAAAAAAATGCAGGAGATATTAAAAACCTGGAATAGTTGAATTTGATAATTAAAGGAATGCCGAAAAAGTGAAAAAATCCCGACGAAAATCTAATTCAATAATATTTTTAAAAAATGAATATAAAAAAAATTAGCAAAATTTATAAGACCACTTACTCAGGACTACCGGACGGTACGCGATTTTCTGTAAAAAAAATTGAAATCAGCAATCGTAAAAAACAGCGCAAACCAATAAAAATTATAACATAAACTGCCACTGCTGAAGTAAAAGTTAAATTGCAATTCCTAAAGTATAATTTATAGTTGCACTCCCAAAAATGAAAATGTTATTAACTACGCAACACAAAGGAATCACGTTTAGAAACACCCCAACCCTAAAAATTCTACACTCCAAACATAACATTAATAAAAAACGTGTAGATAATTGAATTCACTACAAATTCGTATAAAGTACCTTATAATCGTGAAAGCAAACATTTGCAAAGCATTTCAGTTATTAGCGCCTAACGCACAATGATAATAATTATAAAAAAAACCGTAAAAGTTATATTGCAATTCCTGAAGTATAATTTAGTTGCACTCCCAAAAATGAAAATGTTATTAACTACGCAACACAAAGGAATCACGTCTAGAAACACCCCCAACCCTAAAAATTGTAGACACTAAACAGAACATTAATGAAAAACGTCTAGATAATTGAATTCACTACAAATTCGTATAAAATACCTTATAGTCGTGAAAGCAAATATTTACAAAGCATTTCAGTTATTAGCGCCCAACGCACAATGATAATAATTATAAAAAAATTAAAGTACTTACATAAGTTAGGACGACAGAAAAAATTGCGAAAATTTACTCGAAAATATGCACTTACAAATCGCCGATGAGACGGAAAAAATGGGCACGGCACGACACCCTTCAACAAATTACACTGCACAAGAAAACTGGAAACTACCGAGACAGCTCAATGAACGGAACGTAGTTAAAAACACGGCCTGACGCGAAGTGATAGCGCTTCGCGCCAATATCCATTGGCTGGATGTCGGTCTCGATAACTAGGGCCGAGTAGTACTACTACTCTTTGCTCCTAGATTATCTCTGTAGACCTGGACCGGCCTTCGTGATAGGTGGGCCCGCTTACTTCTACCAGACCCAGCTCGCAAATGCGAGATGTGTCGTGGTATTTTCTGCGGACCTCCCCTGGTCCTGGCTGTTGAACCTCGCTGGCTGAGGTCTCTTCTGGCGCTCTTCTTGTCTTGATATTTTCTTTCTTCGCCAGCTTGTCACCCCAGGGGGTAGTCATCGGTCGAGTTGGGTTTAGGAAGTTTTGGCTGGGACTGCTTGCCGGTACGTAGGACATCAATTGATATCCTACCCCGGATCGTCGGAAAGGTACGGATGAGCTGTGTAGCCCGGGAGTGTGGAGACCTAAGTGCTTATTTTAGCACTTTCGGTCTCCACGGAGCAGGTGGGACAACGGGCGTTGGACGGTATATTGTCCGACGCCCGCAAGGAAGTTGGGTTAGGGTTGAAAAACGTCATGTCTCTGGTAGTGGTGGTCCGTCCTGGCGTATCTGAAACAGATCAGTTAGCGGGAAATATAAGTTATACTCACCCGTTGTCCAGTAGCTATACCCTCGGCCGCTTGTGCCTCGGGGCGTCGGCAGGGTCGTAATCAGTGGCCTGTCTGATCAGCGGATCAAAAAAAAGTAATATATTTATAGACAATCCCGAAGCCCAATTAGGCTCACCCCCTCCTATGGCACAACGAAAACAATTCTGATTGGTTTAACATTATTCACATGTTCATCCCACTTAAGATGTCTATCTATGTACACCCCAGGATATTTAAATACTTTGGTTTCGTTAATATGTATTGTTCTATTTGCGGTTTCTATAATTAGTGGCCCGAAGTTCGGAAGGTGATTTACATATGAGGAAAAAGGCACATATTTGGTTTTATCAGTGTTCATTGTGAGAAGATTACTGTCGAACCAATTTTTAATACTAACAAAATCTCTTTCGGCTAAACGTTTAACTTCTTCCCACGTATTTTGTTTATATATTATGGCCGTATCATCGGCGAAACTGATAATATCACCTATAGTAGGCATTTTAAGAAGCTCATTTACATATATACTAAAGAGTAGGGGACCAATTACTGTGCCTTGAGGGATACCAAATTCAACATTTTGCTGAGAACTTAATGTGGACCCTACTTTAACCATTTGTTTTCGTCCTTCAAGGTAAGACTGCATTAATTTATACCCCAAACCCCTGAAACCTAAATTTGACATTTTATTTAACAAAATTTCGTGACTCACAGAGTCGAAGGCTTTAGCCAGATCTACAAATATACATAAGCCGTAACGGCGTTCATCTAAGATTTGATATATATTTGATGTGAGGTAAGCAATTGCGTCTTGTGTCGATATTTTTTCTCTAAACCCAAATTGTTTCGGTGATAAAATTTTTTCTAGATATTTATTTATTCTAGATTTTAATATTTTTTCAAAAACTTTGGCAACCGTACTTATTAATGTAATTGGGCGATAGTTGGAAATATCTAAGGGGCAACCGCTCTTAAATAACGGTTCGATTATACCAATTTTGAAAACATCGGGTACTTTCCCAGTTTCTATGATTTTATTTATTAAATAGCAAATTAACGTAGACATAATATCCACAGTATTCTTTAGATTTTCCGGTGTTATTTCGTCTAATCCTGGCGATTTCTTATTTTTTAGTGAGTTAATGATATTTTTTACTTCATTTTGATCTGTTGCACTTATCAAAATTGAATTTGGAATGTTTGTATCGTTGTCTCTACTTAAATTGTTGCTATTTTTGGGAATTTCCTCTGCTAATTTTTTTCCGATATTAACATAGAAATCATTAAAAGAATTTGCTATATCAGCTTCTCTTACTATTATATCTCCATTTGCATTGTTTAGTTTTTCGATTTTATTCTGCCGAGAACTTCGTTTATTAGTTATTTTATTAAAAAATTGCCATAAGTCTTTGGGGCTGTCTTTATTTCTAGCAATTTCTGCCTTATAGTAATTAATTTTTGCCTTTTTTGTTAGTAGTGTTAGTTTATTTTTATAATCATTATACTCTTGTTTTTTCTGTGCATCATTTAAATTTCTCTTAACCTCTTTATACAATTTATTTTTCTGGTTTACGGATACTAGGAGACCCTTCGTTATCCCTGGTTTAAGTTTGCGTTCTTTGTTTTTAATATTTTTTATAGTTGTGTACTTTTCTAAATAGTATTTAAATTTATTTATTAATATTTCCGCCATTTCATTTGTATTATTACTTATATAGAAAGGTTCCCAGTTTTCGTTTTTTAACGCGATATTTACTTTGTTATAATCAACATATCTTTTATAATAAACGTTCTCAATATTTGATTTAGCTTTTTTGTTATGATTTATATGTAGAATAGTAAGAAAGTGATCAATTATTGGTAGCTTTAGGACAATAGGAACGAAGTGAAATATTACCAGATTTTATAAAAATATGGTCAATATACGTTATTTTCGTTTTCACGTGTAGTTTTGTTTATGTACGATGAAAATCCGTGTTCGCTTAACATATTTAAGTACTCGTGTACAGGTCTACTCTGAGAATGAATATTTATATTCATGTCTCCAATAGTAATATGTGCAAAATTATTGTCATTCAATTTTATATTTTGTAAATATTGACTAAATGCCGCATTAAAATTTACTTCGCAGGTTGCTGGCGGTATATAAATAGATGAGATCATGAGCTTTTTCCCTTCACAATGAAAACTGATATTTAAAATGTCATGTAATATCATGTCTATATATTTTATGAGATATTATGAGTTCTTTAGTATAAACCAATACCCCATCGTTTTGATTTATTTTTCCTTCATTATAAAACATCTTATAACCTGATATGTTATATAGGTTTAAACTATCTACTTGCCATGTCTCTGTAAGTATGATGATGTCAAAGTTACCAGTAAAATTTTGCATATAAACCAGTAATTCATCTAAATTCTTAGCCACACTTCTTATGTTTGTGTGGAATATATTAAATCCACGCTCAAAGTTTTTCAGTGTTAAGTTAGCATCCTCAAAATTATTTATTTCTAAAGTATCGATTGAATTAATTGGTAAGTCTCTAATATACGGATCCATTTGTTCAACAAACATAGTATAGTTTTCAACTAGAATAGTAATATAAAATGGGACTAATCCTATTAACTAATAGTAACTAAATATTAGCTAAATATTAACTAACTTAATTAACTGTAACTTAACTTAATTAACTATAACTATTAACTAAATGGAATATTTATATTCCAAAATGATATCAGAAAAAAAGATACCTATATTACATGCAAGGAGTGACTTACAGTGTTTTCTTTACTTATTTGTTATTTATCACAACTTAAAAATACCTTTTTATTGTATTGTCCATATGAAAACTTTCTAGAGTCACTGTCACAACGTCCACCTTATTTATTTCTTAGCGATTGAATGTTCTGATGAAGTAAACAATTGATATTCCTACTATGCGATCACTGTTTATTAGATTTATTTGTATTAGCAGACTTTTGATGCCTTTCGGTTCGCTGACGGGCAGATTGACTTACGGTTTAGTTGGACTTTTTTGTTTTAATTGTGCGGGCTTGTTGAGTTATTTTGATTTTCCCTGTTTCCAGATCTTCTAGCGTGCAGAAATTTTTATTTATTTGGAGTTTATTATATTTTAGAGTAGCATAGTTATTCTTGGCACCAGCCTCCTTGAGATATTCGTGTAGTTTTTTCTTGTTTCCCTTACTTCTTTTGGCAAATTCTCGGCTAAAGAGTAACCTGTTTCTGAAAACATTTTCCAATTATGTAATATTAAATTGCTTAATTTTTGGTGTGTGAATTTTACTACTAGAGGCCTGTCTTTATTTCCGCTGCGGTGACCGATACGAGAGGCAAATTGAATATCGCAAGGATTTATTTTTATATCTGAATGATCTGCTACTATTTTTATCAGTGATTCTTCAATTGAAGTCGCACTTGCTTCCTCGTTTTCCTTTAGTCCATAGAGTATCAGATCGTTTTTGGTTATTAATATATTCTAGATAACAAACTGTCTCTTTAAGTTCTGACACCTCCTGTCTTAATTCTTTATTTTCTTTTTTTAATTCAGCAAGTTCGCTTTTTAGGTACTCTATATCACTGCTACTTTTTGTAACAGTTTGTAGAATTAGGTCAAGTTTCTGTTCTGCATTTAATTGAGATGTCATATTCGGCACAATAGTTGGAATATCCAGAATACAACTATTTAGCCAATTACTGGTTTTAAGTGGCCAGCAGTTTATTTGTGTCTTAAGTCGTAAATTAACGGTTGATGATGAAGGGTAGGTGTCTCGGTCCCTGCCTTTTTTCAACCCACTATGCACATGTGTTTACCACTTGTTTTGGATTTGGCAGCACCAAACTTAAAGCTTCCGTAATATTATTCATATAAACTACATTTAACACTCAATGATTGTTTTATATTAATTTTGTTCGGTTTTAAAAAAAATATTGTTTGATGAGGATTTTTGTTGTCGTCATCTAGTACATTTTTTATATTATTCTGTGACTGTTTACACTATCTTTTACGCGTTTTAGTTTGGAGCGTCTCTCCATGCGTCCGCTCACTGTTAAGTTCACAATATATCTATCTATATATATATATATATATATATATATCGTTCACGCAACCACACATCCATACGAAAAAAGAAACATACTGAACCACACAATCAATTGCACTTGAAATTAAATAATATCATGCACTTATACGTTCACATACGCACTAAAAAATCCTATCACAGAAACACATACACACGCGCACGCACCCATACATACTCACACATATAGTCACACAGATACATACGGAGCAATATATCAATCATCGGAATCGGAAGACAAAGAATCCGAAGACACACGACGACGAGGAGGAGGGCGAGGAACGCCACTCGTGCCTGCGACTGCGCCAACGGAAACTCTATCCCTCAGACGAGAATCAGAAAACAAAAGGACTCCGCCTACTATTCGCGCAATTCGGCCTGGTCGGCGACATCACCTCGCGGTACGATCTGACGTTGAGCAGGTCGATCGACACGAACATTGTCCCCCAACAAACTGTCGTAAACGACGTTCCTAGTGAATTTTTTTCCTCGCCTGTGTCGAAAGGATCCCTGCTGAAGACAGTCTTCTATGACCACCCTGGGAGTCATCAGGTCGACGAACCCTCGAAAAAGCTACGTATGATTGATCATGGCCAAAACAGGGACTCCTCAAGAAAAGTCCAACCTTCTTCAAAGTTTGTCCCTGCGCCTTGTTTATGGTAATTGCGTATACTAATCGAATGGGAAACTGTAACCTGATGATCTCTCGAGGAAGCATAGCGTCCCTTGCGAGCATTTTGATATTCGGCAGCCAAACCCTTTGGCCTCGACGTTCACCATTCAAAAGCACACATTCTAACATGTTTTCCCCCAACACATTCACCTTCATACGTGCCCCGTTGCATTCATCCATATCGACGTCCAAGTTCCTAAGTAACATCACAATGGCACCAACCTTCAAACGTAAACGATGAGGGGACAAGCCAGAAACGTTGACTGCATTCAACTGATCCAAAGGTATTCGAATCTGATCCGTTGGATCCGTTTTCAGCGAATCAACGCTGACGTACTCCTTTACGTCTCCGCCCAGCTGAGCCAAGATCATCTC
The DNA here is from genome assembly GCA_963675555.1 of Leptura quadrifasciata. Classification (NCBI taxonomy): domain Eukaryota; kingdom Metazoa; phylum Arthropoda; class Insecta; order Coleoptera; family Cerambycidae; genus Leptura; species Leptura quadrifasciata. The sequence goes on from OY776678.1 coordinate 71,930,618, forward strand.
ATTCACGTCTTCCATCATCTTGTTGGTGGGGCAGAGGATTGCCTTATCGCCTACATCGTCTGCGAGATAATCGTTACGATAAACGAAATGCAGCAGCTTTTGAAGAGAAGCATAATGGAACATTCGCGGTATCTCGATGAGGTCGCCTGGAAACCATCTGTAGCCTTCGAAGGTAACGTGTGGTATCTTACCTTCTCCAACTGCCAGAAGCCACTCAGCATACGTCCTATCGCCTAATTCCGCTAGACGTGCCCCCCTTCCCCATCACCGGCCCTCATGTTTTCGCTTAACCGCAACTTTACAAAGTCTCCCCACAGAAGGCCCGCTTTCAACGACGCATCGATGACCACGCGGCACTACAGGCAAAATCTGACGAAAATCGCCACCGAACAATACGCACTTGCCTCCCATCAGCGTACCTGGTCGTCGAGTAACCTCCCTCAGATATCTATCGACGGCTTCGACGGCTAACCTATGGGTCATCGGAGCTTCATCCCAAACTATCAGCCCGACAGTCCGGAAGAAGTCAGAATGCCTGGTTTCCATATCGACTCCATATCGAAACCGACTCTTGTATCAGAGCCCAAAGTTATCGGCAACTTGAAACATCGATGTGAGGTCTTACCGCCGTATAGTAAATTGGCAGCGATTCCAGTCCACGCGACGGCGGCGGTTGTAAATCCCAGCCGCTGCAGATAATAAAGAATGCAATTATAAAGATATGTCTTGCCGGTGCCACCCGGACCATCGACGTAAAAAACATAGTCATCGTGCCTCACGCTCAACACCTCATCTGCGGAGAACCCACTGTCGATAAAGAAGTCGTAAAAATCTACCGGCAATGCACGACCGCGACTTTTCGCCACCGCTTTGATGACGCGCAGAAAAATGTTTTTTTGATCGCCATTCAAAGACGCCATTTCATAGGCGTTTGGCTGACGAACGACGTCATCGGGCCACACATTACCGTCGGCATCCATGACAGCGACGGCCCTCTCTTCCCCTACAACCTCATCCACGTCGCCGTCGTCCCCGAGAACTATACCTAGCGTCTCGCAGAGAAGGCCTGGCGTGACCCTATCAAGAATATCCTGAATCTCCTCGATACATCTCAGAACAGCCGCCCTGCGACTGAGTCCTCGATGCAGGAAATCCTGTATAAGATTAATCTTATACGTATTCTATAGGTTCACGACATGACCCAGTCTGTCGTCGCTAATTATGTATATTATCAGCCCGAACAGCCTTCGCAACTGCTGAGGCATTCTCATCAGCACCTCCTCGGCCAAACAGCGATCGTATTCATCGACGTGTTCCAATAAATTCCTAGCCTCACACGAAGCTTTGAAAGTATCGAACACGACGCCGCCTACGGTACGCAGATAGTCATATGAGGTGGCCCCGTTGACGTACTTCAACAGCAGACGAAGATAAAACAATTCGAGCTGGTTCTTTCTCAACGACACTTCAGCCATACAACCAATCATCTTCGCCACTTGGCGCCTGGCATTCCAACGACCTGCCTTATTGTTCCACGTATAATGCTCGGGAATGTCACTGTAATAAAATTCTCGAGCATTAACGTCATCCCTATTCAAACGAAACCAAGCTTCCAATTTACTGGGTACACCCAAACGACGCTCCAGGTCAACCACGTCACCCTGTTCTTCAAACACGACACGACCCTCCCCGGGCAGATGGACTGGAAGAACCATCACCGCATGAGAACGATCGTGCATTTTTAATTCCAGCAGGTACCATGCGGCTTCCATCGACGACACGTACCGGCGATCTAAGTAATTGGCAATCGCGTCCAACTCGTATCTCCCTTGTCCTTCGCCGCCCTCTCCTTCCTCTCCACCCTTCGTCACGTACTTGAACAAATATTTCATAGTTAGTAAACTACCCACTACTTCCAAATTAACATGAGTGCGATACCTCATGAGTGCGTACGGATTGTACGGCACTATTCGCGTATTAGTAATGATACAATTTCCAGATTGAATATGCCCACCATCTCTAGGTCTTCGATACTCCGGGCGTTGATTATCACCGACATTTAAAGCGGTCTGATCTCGGTACGGTTTAGGAAAGAACTTCTTACAACTCCCGTTCACTATACACGGAGCGTTGGGATCTAGACGACCACATGGTCTATGAACTTGATACCTGGCCACCAGTTCATATAGATGCGGTTGTCTTTCGGGATCCGGTATGGTGGACGAAACGATTCCATCCACATCCTCCGCCGTAGAGATCTTGTCTCCTTCTACGAACGTGACGGTATGTGCATGAGGAAGGCCCCTCTTTTGAAATTCTATTACGTAAAAATAATTTTTTACTATCCCATAAATTTGTTTGTTGACTAAGTCGTCCATAAATTCTATAAATTTAACATGAAAAACCCTACATACTAAATCGGGCCTGTTTTCTGACTTCTGCATATGTTCTAAATTGTTAACAATTTCCGGCCAACTCGTAAAGCTGATCAGGAGATCAGGCCTTCCGTGTTGCAAGATGACAGACAAGTACTGTCTTTGCATGTTCCGCGGCCCTCCCGCAAACGATGTTGGCAAAACTACAGTTCTACCCACCCTGTCAGCTGCGGCCTCTGGATGGGCGGCCAACAATCTCCTTAAGGCAGATTGAAAAGCTACTCTGAATTTTGCTTGATTCTGTCCAATATACCACAAATAATCACCTTCCACACGCACCCACGCGTCCACCAGATACTGTTGGAAGAGTTTGCCGCCGTCATGTAGCAATGAAAATCGATCCCTGACTTGAATTCGATACCTATAAAACTCACGAATTGTGATTTTACGACCCGCATGCTGAAGACCTACAGCATGTCCGATCTCACAACGAGGGATCAGCAACGGATACACCATTGGATCAGCCATGGGATTCAAATTCTTGGCGCTCCACCTGCGCCTCATCTACGGCATCACGATCGCCCAATATGGCTCTTCGCGGATAGAGAACTAAATCGACGTCTGGAACCTGCAGACCATCAAAGACGCCAGCAATGTTACTCCTACTCTCCGGAAGATCGTACTGACGGTTTCGACGATTGATATCCCCTGCAGCACGAAAACCGATAACCACATTCTGTACAGTACGCCCCCCCCGCATCTCTCTTAAATCTTCCAACACCAATGCGCCGAACGATGCCTTCATCAACTCGATTCTCCAAGAAAGTAGTTCGCCTTTCAGCAACGTCGTCGACGTCCAAGAAATGGTAATGGTTAAGCCTAGGCGCACGAAGATCTTGTGTGTCCGGGATACCCATTGTGTACTGGTAGATCTGACCGCAGACGTTGAAAGACCAACGGCTAGCACCTTCCATGATACGCGACGGAGCTGAAGTTTTAAATGAAGCCATGGCGAACAGACTGTTCGCCACTCGGATATTATTAAGAAAATCTCTGTGCTCCGGCGTATTCTCAGCAAACAACGACACTAATTCTTCGGGGCAAACCAAAGGAGGCAGAACAACTTTCCCATCGTTACAGCAATTTAATCTAACCCCTTTTCTGTTGATCGGCTCCCTTTGGAAGAACCTAGCCCCACACAGATGGCACTCATCGGTGAAATCTCCGCAGAAGAATGGTGCATCATACATACCCTCCAAAATATGCTCTGAAACATTCACACCCGACTTGTACGTAAGTTTCCTGGCAGGTAGCCGCTCGTTGCGTATATGTCTCGGTGGCGGAGGCTGCACAGCCGGTTGTTGAACAGGAACCGGTTCAGCAACAGGAAGCACTTCGGTTACGACAACCAATTCAGGCAACACTGCCGCTAAAACCGGTTCATGCTCAACAACCATCCGCACATCCTCAGCATCGCGATCCACAACGCCACGACGACCAACATCACCATCTAAAATAAGACGATTTACCACAACTCTTAAATCACGCCTGATCTCCTGGCTCTGCGAACCGACACGACGTGCAGCACCAGACCTTCGAATTACATCGCTGCTTAAAAAAGGCCTCCTCGTCCTCCGTCTCCTATGTTGGGAAGCAGACATAGGAACATCTAGATTAGCCACATCGTCGACTCTCTGGAGAATGACACGAGGGTCCCTAAGAACCGGTTGACTCCTACTAAGCCTACCAAGACGACGTTCCCTATTACGACGGTCATATGTCCTTTGACTGACCATCGCGAAGAAGCTATAATAAAAAATTCGAAAGAAATGCAGGAGATATTAAAAACCTGGAATAGTTGAATTTGATAATTAAAGGAATGCCGAAAAAGTGAAAAAATCCCGACGAAAATCTAATTCAATAATATTTTTTAAAAATGAAAATGAAAAAAAAATAGGTAAAATTATGGACCACTTACTCAGGACTACCGGACGGTGCGCGATTCTCTATAAAAAAAATTGAAATCAGCAATGGTAAAAAAACAGCGCAAACCAATAAAAATTATAACATAAACTGCAACTGCTGAAGTATAATGTTGTAATCTAGAGATAAAATTTTAAAAAATCTTTTTTTCCTAAACCGTAAAAGTTAAATTGCTATTCATAAAGTATAATTTAGTTGCACTCCCAAAAATGAAAATGTTATTAACTACGCAACTCAAAGGAATCACGTCTGGAAACACCCCCAACCGTAAAACTTGTAGACAGTAAACAGAACATTAATAAAAAACGTGTAGGTAATTGAATTCACTACAAATTCGTATAAAATACCGTATAATCGTGAAAGCAAACATTTACAAAGCATTTCAGTTATTGGCGCCTAACGCACAATGATAATAATTATTAAAAAAAAAAACATAAAATTTATATTGCAATTCCTAAAGTATAATTCAAATCGTATTCTTCAATAAAATATATTATTATTATTATTAGCCGTTACTCGAGTATAAAAATGTTACAGTTGATAAATTGTGTACAATAAAAAACAAGTAAAAGGTGTAGTCTATTGTAATTCCCATTCATCTACGGTGCACACGACTATGGCTATAGAGGCCAATTCGGGCGAGCACATGTCGACCGCAGTCAGGACAAACATAGACCTGGTTAGGTCTTGGATTCGGCCTTCTTGCAGCAACATTTCCTTGATAGCTGGCCACAACCCCTCGCCATTCGGTTCTGTCCGCTGCAAGTTGTTCCCATTGCTCGTCTGCAATACCGCAGGATTTTAGATTTTCATGGAGAGCGTCTTTGAACCTCTTTCGTTGACCGCCACGCCTTCTTCTACTGCTTAGCAATTTACCATAAAGTGTACATCTAGGAAGGCGGTTATCATGCATACGATGGACGTGACCTGCCCATCTTAGGCGTGCTCTTGAAATAAGCACCTCAATTGGAAGGCTGTTTGCTCTCCTGAGTACTTCCACGTTTGATATGTGATGGAACCAACGGATTTTCATCATACTTCTGAGGTGTCTTTGCTGAAAACGTTCTAACTCTTTCACATGACGACGGTAAGTGACCCAGCTTTCACATCCATATAGCAGTGTTGGAATGACAACTGCTCTGTAGACAGCCATTTTCGTTGACAAAGCAAGGTCGTGGTTGTCAAATACTCTCTCTCTAAGTCCCCAGAGTGCTCTAGATGCAGCGTTAATTCTATTGCGAATCTCGCTGTCCATGTTTGCTTTGTCATTAACAACGTTGCCTAAGTAATTGAACTGATCCACCACTTCAAGAGAATTTCCGTTAAGTGTAATGTCTATTTGGTTCACTTGATGAGGAGTTGACATAATCTTAGTCTTTCCAATGTTGATTTTAAGTCCCAAGGAGTCATAGCTCTGGGCATACACATCTAAAAGTTCTTGAAGCTCTTCCGGCGTAGAGGCTAAAAGTGCACAGTCATCCGCATACTGGAGATCACAAATGAATCGTGTGCGTGTCTTCGTGAAAGCTCTAAAGCGCCCTATGTTAAAGAGACCGCCATCAAAACGGTATCTGAGACCTATTCCTCTGACTGTCAGTTTGTTGTCAACAATAATTGTTAGAGCAGTGGTAAACAAATTAAAGAGTAGGGGTGCCAGGACACATCCCTGCCTAACTCCAGTGAGGGTTTGGAAAGGTTCGGTTGCCTCATTATTATACATAACCTGGGCGTTGTTGTTTGTATGTAGACTGCGACATACTTCCACAAATTTTCTAGGGATACCTAAGCGGAACATAATTTTCCAGAGCACTTCCCTATCCACCGAGTCAAGCGCCTTGGTTAAATCAATGAAGGCCATGTGAATTTCTCCTTGATGTTCGAGTGCTTTTTCTTGAAGCTGTTTAAGTGTGAAGATTAAATCCGATGTGCCTCGGTTTGGTCTAAAGCCACGCTGTGTTTCAGGAAGTAACTTTTCCATAACAGGTGTTAGCCTATTTGCCATCGCTTTAGCGAGTATCTTCCCTCCAACAGCCAGGAGAGCTATACCCCTGTAATTTCCACAGTCCGCAGCGCTCCCTTTGTTTTTGAAGAGGTTGATTAAAAGTGTATCACGAAACTCCTGCGGAGTTTGACCACTTTCCCACACGACATCAAACAGTTTTTTGAGGTAGGGTATGAGCTCTGACGACACAGCTTTAAAGATCTCAGCTGGGAGTGAGTCGGCGCCGGGAGATTTGTTATTTTTTAGCTGCCCAATGGCGGTTAAGATCTCTTCCGTTGTTAGTGGTTTATCTAAGTCTTCGAAGGTGTCATATTGAGGGATAAGATTTATAATATCGTGATCGGCTTGACTTTGCTGGTTAAGAATGTTAGCGTAGTGTTCTTTCCATCGGGCTCTTATTTCCTGGTCTTCTTTGAGGAGATTTCCATTTAAATCTTTAATAGGGCACATATTTTTCCGACTGGGGCCGTACACTGCTTTTACTCCTTGAAAGAAATTCCTGTAGTCGTGTGAATCGGCGTACCTTTGAATTTCTCTGGCCTTGCTTGCCCACCACTCGTTCTTTATTCTTCTGATTTCGCGTTGCGTTTCATACTTAGATTGGGTAAAATCTTCTGCTTTTGATGAGTCGTTGTGGTGGTTGATAGCGTTTTGGAAGGCAGTATGTTTGCGGTCAAGAAGTTCTTGTATAAAAGCTTCATTATCATTGAACCAGTCCTCCTGTTTTTTACTTGCTGCAGTGCCAAGAATTTCCTCACTCGCACTTTTTAAACTGTCTTTAATTTGTGTCCAGGTAGCAGCGACATCTACAGAATTGGTTTCTTCTAGTACACTCAAATTCTCTTGAACTTTTTGCTTTAGCTGTTCGACGGTTAAAACGACGGAATGAAACATATATAGTTCCATTTAAAATAACAATGTTGATAACGTTTCCGGCGAACCCGAAAATGAATCTCCGACCGTGGTAACATCGATATGTAGACCATATCGCATCATGTATTTGCCCAAAATTTCATTTCTCCATTGCTTGTAATAAAAAAGTTATAAGACAAAATATCAAATATATAATTTACTAGCGAAAAAATTGTGGGAATACAATTTTACGTATTTTACATAAAAAAAAATTGCAAAGATATAAAAATACATCTTCCGTTTATGTTGCATAAAAAAAAGAAGTTAAAAAAAAAAAAGATATTCATGCGGTGTAATTCGAACCATCACCCCTGGCGAGGAAAACCATTTACCATTTAAAAATTCTTTATTTATTTATATGTACATGTCACTATTGTATTATATTTATATCATGATATATTGTTTATTTCATTTACATTATATATCCTTCCCCGACGCGTTCCAAGCTGCTAGTGCAGCGAAACGATTCGGTGGGCCGATGTTTTGCCAAAGATATAAAAATACAAATTCCAATTATATGCAATTCTAACTTTTCCTATAGTTCAAGTTAATTAAATTTTTTGGTCCCTATTGGGTTCTGAAAAAGAACAGGATTGAATTTTTAAAGTGTATAACTTTTTATCTAATATATTTACAGAAAACTTGACTAAGTAAAAACCTGCTTAAAATAATCACTATTTACAAACATAAAAATACACCGTTTCTGTACGTAATAAAATAAATTAGCTGATTCTTAAACAAAAAATTTTTTGAGGAACTGTAAAGTTTATATGTAAATGTACACATTGTATTAAACAGGACGAACTCTCCCTACAAATTTCATTATCTGCAAAACTCCACAGAAACTATACGTTTGAATATTAATGTTATCTCTCTAAAATATAACGGTAAATTTTCATAGATAAATTTATGTGTATGAATTATATTATGATGTGCTCTAGTATCAGTCATATCCTGTGTTAGCGCTGAATTTTGTGTTTTAAATTTAAAAAACTTATTTGCGGATTCCATTATGTAATCTCTGATCATAGGAATATTGTATTGTTGGTGAAAAATATCTACAGGCGTATACCTATTGGTTTCTGTCAGTAATCTAAGGATTTTATTCTGTGTCCTCTGCAATCTATTACATTGCGCGTCTGAAATGGTGTTCCAAGACGCGCATACATGTGTGAGGATCCTAACCACTGTACCACTGATGGCTTACAAATACTATTTCACATTGTGTTTATAAACATGTATATGGAGACACAATTTTCAAAAATCATTTTCTCCTAAACGGTAACAGATAAATACAATATGTAATATATATTATACACAGAATTAGCAGAAAAATCGTATTCTTCAATAAAACTGTAGTTCCATTTAAAATAACAATTTTGATAACGTTTCCGGCGAACCCGGAAATGAATCTCCGACCTTGGTAACATCGATATATAGACCATATTGCATAATGTATTTGCCCAAATTTTCATTTTTCCCTTGCTTGTAATAAAAAAGTTATAAGACAAAATATCAAATATATAATTTACTAACGAAAAAATTGTGGGAATACTATTTTACGTATTTTACATAAAAAAAATTGCAAAGATATAAATACATCTTTCGTTTATGTTGAAAAAAAAAAAGAAATTTAAAAAAAAGATATGTTCATGCGGTATAATTCGAACAATCAACCCCTTGGAAGACCAATTACCAATTAAAATCAATTTATTAAATGTTAAAAATATATACAAGTCATTTTTTGCCTTAATATGTCTCATTTATTTGATTTATTGCATTTCACAATATATATATATATATATATATATATATATATATATATATATATATATATATTCTGCGGCGTGTCAAAATGCCATTTACCATTTAAAAATCTTTATTAAATTATATATACATGTCATTTTTTTTGTATTATATCAGTTTATATTTCATTTATTTGCATTTTACAATACATAAGAAATATGTTCACCCGACGCGTAACAAAGTGCATAATGCAGCGATACGAATCGGTGGCTGATGTCCTGCCAAACTGATACTACTGAAATTAAAGTTAATACTCTTGTAGCTGCTCTTCCAACGATCAAGCAAGTTAAATTCGTTCATCCCAGAGGGTTAAGAAAGATAAAAAGATTAAAATTTTCACTAGACTATTCTTCTCTTATATATACAGGAAACGTAAATTAAAAACCTGTTTTAGATACTAAAAATATACAAATTAAAATTACACTTATATTGAAAATTAATTTATGCATTAAAACATTAAGTTTTTAATTTTTTACTTACACTATATGAAAACAAAATATTTATATTATATACAATTTGACGCTTTGAAATGCTTTATTACACAGTGCACGACTTCGCAAGCAAATTATCCGTTAAAAATTATAGTTATCTTTCTTCATAGATCGGAAGGTTTTCATATATATATTTATGTGTGTGAGCCACGTTATGGTGAATCCTGATATCTGTCATATTTGTGGTTGCTTCCGATCTATGAATTTTAAGCTTTTTGGGAAGTTTTAGTAATGAAATCACGAATAGTTGGTATATTGTATTCCCTGTGGAAAACTTCCACAGGAGTATACTTATTCGTTTCTGTAAGTAATCTAAGGATTTTATTCTGTGTCCTTTGTAATCTATTGCATTGCGCATCAGAAATGGTATTCCATGACGCACATGCATAGGTAAGGATCGGTTTTAGCATAACTTTATACAGACATAATTTGTTATCCTTAGTTAATTTGCTCCTTTTGTTGACTAATGGATATAGTCGACTTAAGGAAGCATACGTACTGTTTATTGTTCTCGTTATATGGGGTCCAAAACGCAGTCTCGTGTCCAGGGTCACCCCTAGATACTTAACCGCGCTCTTTTCCCCGATAACTTTATCATTAATTTTAAGTTCATTAAAAATATTAGTATTCGTAAATTTCCTATGCATATTGATAATTTCGGTCTTGTCTGAATTAATTTTAATTTTCCATTTTTTATAATATTTTAGTAATTCCACTAAATGGTAGTTAATTTTTTGTTTTGCCGTTTCGGCGTGAAACGATCTGGCATATATCGCCGTATCGTCCGCATATAAAATTATATTAGTAAACTGTTTGGTGGGAGTATCAGCTAAGTATATATTATATAACACAGGAGACAATATCGCCCCCTGAGGGACACCTGCTGACAAATTTTATTTATTATTATTATTATTATTATTAGCCGTTACTCGAGTCCGAGTATAAAAATGTTACAGTCGATAAATTGTGTACAATAAAAAACAAGTAAAAGGTGTAGTCTATTGTAATTCCCATTCATCTACGGTGCACACGACTATGGCTATAGAGGCCAATTCGGGAGAGCACATGTCGACCGCAGTCAGGACAAACATAGACCTGGTTAGGTCTTGGATTCGGCCTTCTTGCAGCAACATTTCCTTGATAGCTGGCCACAACCCCTCGCCATTCGGTTCTGTCCGCTGCAAGTTGTTCCCATTGCTCGTCTGCAATACCGCAGGATTTTAGATTTTCATGGAGGGCGTCTTTGAACCTCTTTCGTTGACCGCCACGCCTTCTTCTACCGCTTAGCAATTCACCATAAAGTGTACATTTAGGAAGGCGGTTATCATGCATACGATGAACGTGACCTGCCCATCTTAGGCGTGCTCTTGAAATAAGCACCTCAATTGGAAGGCTGTTTGCTCTCCTGAGTACTTCCACGTTTGATATGTGATGGAACCAACGGATTTTCATCATACTTCTGAGGTGTCTTTGCTGAAAACGTTCTAACTCTTTCACATGACGACGGTAAGTGACCCAGCTTTCACATCCATATAGCAGTGTTGGAATGACAACTGCTCTGTAGACAGCCATTTTCGTTGACAAAGCAAGGTCGTGGTTGTCAAATACTCTCTCTCTAAGTCCCCAGAGTGCTCTAGATGCAGCGTTAATTCTATTGCGAATCTCGCTGTCCATGTTTGCTTTGTCATTAACAACGTTGCCTAAGTAATTGAACTGATCCACCACTTCAAGAGAATTTCCGTTAAGTGTAATGTCTATTTGGTTCACTTGATGAGGAGTTGACATAATCTTAGTCTTTCCAATGTTGATTTTAAGTCCCAAGGAATCATAGCTCTGGGCATACACATCTAAAAGTTCTTGAAGCTCTTCCGGCGTAGAGGCTAAAAGTGCGCAGTCATCCGCATACTGGAGATCACAAATGAATCGTGTGCGTGTCTTCGTGAAAGCTCTAAAGCGCCCTATGTTAAAGAGACCGCCATCAAAACGGTATCTGAGACCTATTCCTCTGACTGTCAGTTTGTTGTCAACAATAATTGTTAAAGCAGTGGTAAACAAATTAAAGAGTAGGGGTGCCAGGACACATCCCTGCCTAACTCCAGTGAGGGTTTGGAAAGATTCGGTTGCCTCATTATTATACATAACCTGGGCGTTGTTGTTTGTATGTAGACTGCGACATACTTCCACAAATTTTCTAGGGATACCTAAGCGGAACATAATTTTCCAGAGCACTTCCCTGTCCACCGAGTCAAACGCCTTGGTTAAATCAATGAAGGCCATGTGAATTTCTCCTTGATGTTCGAGTGCTTTTTCTTGAAGCTGTTTAAGTGTGAAGATCAAATCCGATGTACCTCGGTTTGGTCTAAAGCCACTCTGTGTTTCAGGAAGTAACTTTTCCATAACAGGTGTTAGCCTATTTGCCATCGCTTTAGTGAGTATCTTCCCTCCAACAGCCAGGAGAGCTATACCCCTGTAATTTCCACACTCCGCAGCGCTTCCTTTGTTTTTGAAGAGGTTGATTAAAAGTGTATCACGAAACTCCTGCGGAGCTTGACCACTTTCCCACACGACATCAAACAGTTTTTTGAGGTAGGGTATGAGCTCTGACGACACAGCTTTAAAGATCTCAGCTGGGAGTGAGTCGGCGCCGGGAGATTTGTTATTTTTTAGCTGCCCAATGGCGGTTAAGATCTCTTCCGTTGTTAGTGGTTTATCTAAGTCTTCGAAGGTGTCATATTGAGGGATAAGATTTATAATATCGTGATCTGCTTGACTTTGCTGGTTAAGAATGTTAGAGTAGTGTTCTTTCCAGCGGGCTCTTATTTCCTGGTCTTCTTTGAGGAGATTTCCATTTAAATCTTTAATAGGACACATATTTTTCCGACTGGGGCCGTACACTGCTTTTACTCCTTGAAAGAAATTCCTGTAGTCGTGTGAATCAGCGTACCTTTGAATTTCTCTGGCCTTGCTTGCCCACCACTCGTTCTTTATTATTCTGATTTCGCGTTGCGTTTCATACTTAGATTGGGTAAAAGCTTCTGCTTTTGATGAGTCGTTGGGGTGGTTGACAGCGTTTTGGAAGGCAGTATGTTTGCGGTCAAGAAGTTCTTGTATAAAAGCTTCATTATCATTGAACCAGTCCTCCTGTTTTTTACTTGCTGCAGTGCCAAGAATTTCCTCACTCGCACTTTTTAAACTGTCTTTAATTTGTGTCCAGGTAGCAGCGGCATCTACAGAATTGGTTTCTTCTAGTGCACTCAAATTCTCTTGAACTTTTTGCTTTAGCTGTTCGACGGTTTGTTGGTCACGCAATTTACTAATACAGAGACGGAGTCTACGTTTTACTTGAGTTCTTCGGTGTTTGGGTCTCATAACAATTTTCATTTTAGAGACAACAGGACGATGATCGGTCCAACATTCGCTATCGATGCGCGCCTTTGTAATTTGGACGTCCTTGAGATGCTTCCTACGTACGATAACATAGTCCAGTAGATGCCAGTGACCTGATCTGGGGTGACGCCAGGTGCCTTTAAATTTATCCTTTTGTCGGAAAATGGTGTTTGTTATAACTAGATCATGTTCGGCGCATTTAGTTAGGAGTAGTTGACCGTTAGCGTTCATGTTGCCCAAAGCGTTCTTGCCTATGATGCCTGGCCAGGTGTCTGCATCTCTCCCTACTCTAGCGTTAAAATCACCAAGAATAACGAGTCGTTCCGTTTTAGGTATTCTACAGAGAGTTTCTTCCAGCTGTTGATAGAAGCTTTCCTTGGTTTCGTGACTTGCATCCAGAGTGGGAGCGTAGGCGCTTATTAGATTTACCGCGTTGCCATCTGATAGCTCATAGCGTAGCAGCATTAGACGCTCGGATAGGCCTTGTGGTACTTGTGTTAAGTTGGATACAAGTTGATTCCGAACGGCAAATCCTACTCCATGTTGTCTTCTTGAATTGGTGGGAAGACCTTTCCAATAGAAGGTGTAGTACTTTTCTGTGAGAGAGCCTTCCTCCAAAAATCGAGTTTCGCTGAGAGCTGCAACGTCAACATTGAGTCGGTGAAGTTCTCTATCTATTAGAGCAGTTCTTCTTTCAGGTCGATCGGTGCGAGTGCTGTCGTTCAAAGTACGAACATTCCAAGCGCCGTAGATGAAAGAATTAGTTTTGTTGGATTTAACTTGTCGGTGTTTTTTCGACATTCGATGAGGTGTCCCTGTGGGCACCCTCCCCCGGAGATCCGATCGGGAGGGTATTTTACCTCCGGATGATTTTGTCCCACTTGAACGCTCCATCATTTTTTAAAGCCTTAATCGACTGAAAACGAAGCTGCATTTGAAGTTTCAGCTGGAGCAGGTATGCAACTGACCAGCTCGGTTGCGGAAGGCGAGTGGTGTGGTCCCATGGCACAGAAGGAGACTGCGACGATGGGGTAACCAAACGATTCCAAAAGCAACCTTTGTGTACGGTGGGTTATTTTTACCGCACTCTTCATGAGAAGGTGGATGTGCTCACGGCAAAAGGTAAGGGTTATTCCGCCCTTACTCGGTCGTTAGAGCCTCGTTAGTGAAAACAGGGTGCACCAAGTTCAAATTGAACTCATCGCGAAGGTGAGGTTAACAATTGAGTAGGAGAGGCTATAACTTGCGCTTCACTACCCCATTACACCCCAAAAAAATTTTATTAATGTTGACAGTTATGCATCTTTGAGATACATAACTTCTAATCAAAGCCACAATATGCATAGGAAATTTACATATATTTTTCAGTTTATACGTTAAACCATTGAGCCATACCGAGACGTAAGCCTTTTCAATGTCAATGAGTAACATAACGATGGCATCGACCCACCACAGCTGCAGGATGTTCTCGCAAGAGGCATAAGACAAATTTAAGTTTCGGGGGAAATGATAACCGCTCACAGAAGTATTCGGTATGCTTTGTTTCAATGATTTTATTACCAACGTAATTTTAGATAATTAAAATGCAAACGTTTGTGTTGAATGTGGATAATGTTTGGTTGTGTAGGAAAACTACAGAAAAAAACCTACTTTAAACAATGATGTGTTTTCAGGCATTCATGGAAATGAATTTTATGTATAAATATGTGCACGCACAATTGTGCGTAAACTGCAGCTAAGAAAGGAGGATGAGGGGGTGTGGTAGAGGGTAGGTGGTGTAGGGGGGGAGTAGAGATAGAGGGAGAATAGTGTGGTCAGTCTGGTGCTTGTGGAATTCGTTCGTCGTATATTGGGAGTCGTTGGTATATTAGTCTGTGTGTATGTCCAGTATTGTGGTAACGTCTAGTCGCTGTTATGTTGCTTGTCAGAGTGGAGAAGGCAATTTTAGTTTTAAAGAATTTTTGCGATGTTTCATCGATGTATTCTCGCACTCTGAGAAGTCTCGTTTGTGTGTGTAGTTCGTCAATCGTTATGTATCTCGTGGAGTTTGTCAATAGTCTTAGTAACTTATTTTGTGTTCGTTGAAGTCTGTTGCACTGCGTATCTGAAACCATGTTCCAGACAGGGCAGGCGTACGTCAGTATTGGTCTGAATATTGTTTTGTAAAGTACTAGTTTGTTGTCAGTCGTCAGCAGGCTCCTCCGATTGCAGATCGGGTAGAGCCTGCTGAGAGTCGCGTATGTTTTATTTATTGTTTTCGTAATGTGAGATCCAAAAGATAGTCGGGTGTCTAGGGTAACACGGAGGTAATTGACCGTGGTCTTTTCCTCGATGTCCCTGTTGTTGAGTTTCAGTCTAGTTATTATACGTATATTTGTAAATTTGCGGTGAAACGTGGCAGTCTGAGACTTTTCCTCGTTCACCGCAATTTTCCATGTTTTGTAATAGTCCAGTAATTTAAGTAGGTGGTATTGTATCTTGTAAGTCGCCGTTTGTGCGTAAAATGACGTCGCGTAGAGTAACGTGTCGTCTGCGTACAGTAATAAGTTTGCGGTCTGATTAGTCGGGATGTCTGAGGTATAGAGGGAGTAGAGGAGGGGGGATAGGATGGATCTTTGTGGGACTCCCACCGTCATGTGCGTAACACCAGAGAGTGACCCTCCTACATTCACCCTAATACGTCTATTAAATAAATTTTTTTTAATGAGAGATACTATATATAACGGTAACTTACATGTCTCTTTAAGTTTACATATAAGGCCGTTGTGCCAGACACGGTCGAATGCACTTTGTATGTCCAGCAATAACAGGACGGTGCACTGTTTTCAGTTATACCCATCAACAATGTCCTTCACCACCTGTACTAGTGAAAGAGTGGTACTGTGTCCAGCCCTGAAACCAAATTGCCTCACCGGAATTAAAATTTTTTTCTTGCAAAATTTGTTTAAAATTTGTAGAATAACCTTTTCTAGAATATTTCCCATGGTGTTTAATAGGGTGATAGGGCGATAGCTGCTAGCTTTATGTGGAGGTTTATTTGGTTTCAAGACTGGGATCACAATACCCATCTTCCAGGTGTCCGGGAAATACTGCGTCTTGAGGATAGAGTTTATGATGTAGGTGAATTGGATAAGGGTTTTTTGGGGTAGATTTTTAAGCACAAGGTTGGGGATAGTATCAGGAACTGGTGCTTTCAAGTTTGGTGTAAATTTGTAATTTTTGTAGCTCTGTAGGGGAAATAATAACGTTTCCGGCGAACCCGGAAATGAATCTCCGACCGTGGTAACATCGATATGTAGACCATATCGCATCATGTATTTGCCCAAAATTTCATTTCTCCATTGCTTGTAATAAAAAAGTTATAAGTCAAAATATCAAATATAAGCCTGACAACGGCATCTCCGCCAGAATATAGACTACATTTTTTCAAATTTTTTTTTTCCAGCCAAACGGTACCTTGTGGAAGAAAACTTCATTTGGGTATTCAGATTGTATACCCACCAGCCTCGTGTTCCATTGAGGAAAACATCAATTTTCCAACCTTCATTTTCCGCCCCCCAAAAATTCCGTGGTGAAGCCAGAACGCCGAAACCGCGCATCTGACACGATTTTACCCCCTATGCTTTTCTATTGTACTTACCCCAAAGGTTCGCCATTGGGGGTTTAAATCTTCGCCTGACAATATATGTGAGTACGTCCCTCACCAATATTGCCCCCCCCCCGGATTTTCAATAGCTTAAAGTCCTGTTCGCCATTGGGGGGTCAAAAATGTTCTACGGCCTATTTCTCGGAAACGCCCCCCCCCCCCCGACGACGCGGGTCGACGTCCGTATCCCTCCCACCGTCCCATGGCGCCTAGAGGGGTTCGTGTCTGTCGCGTGTTCGGCCCCCCCTCCCCCCCAAAGTTTTTATCGGCCTCCACAACGGTCCTAGGGTCGGCTCCGGTCCTTGTCTTCGCGGAGCTTAAACTCACGTTCCCCATTCCATTTTATTTATATAATCTATATATTTATATAATAATTTAAATAATAATATCTCTAATAATTCTATTTACTCTTTCTATGACTCACCACCTGATACACCTTATTTAACCGCTATAGACGTAGGAACAATGAAAGTCAGCTCGTACCCTTCATTTCTTAATCTAAATTATCCAGTAGCCACTAATACTACCACCACTTATACGACTACATCCAGGGTTACCTATACAGTCATGGTACACTCAATCTCTAAAACTACCCCCACAACAATAATGTCATTACCAAAAGTCCCGTTTGCCAACTATGAGCAAGTCAGACACACCGATGACAGTGACGTTAGTGACACAAATTCAGCCATATCAGCTAAAAGAGAAGAGAGGTCGATTCTCTTATCAAAGACAATCTAAAAGACGTGCGCAAAAAAAATACCAGCCCCCTGACCTAGAAATAGCCACCTCACAAGAACATTCAGACTCACAAGTTACTCCTATACCTATGCTACTATCACCCAAAACAGAAAACAATAGAACAGCCCCATCTAGCCACTATTCTATTAGGAGTGAAGCAGAACAAAGTAGGCAACAAACCCCTCTCAGAGAACCACAGCAAACACCTCCAAGAGTTTCTGCACACAATACTACCCCCCCTCCCCCCAACCATCAAACACAAGTTACACTGACAACCATATGGGTACAGTACAGATAATAAATCGTGAGGTTTCCGTACACCCTTTATTTATTTATTTATCATTTATTTCCACATTAAATGTATAGTGTTTACAAAGGAACAATACACAAGAAATACAGTAAAAGTCACAAACAAGAGAAAAAGAAAATTACATAAATTATACAACAAAGGCAGTTAAACGATAAAAGAACAGGAACATATTATAAAAATTACACAAAAAATTCATCTACAGTGTAGCAATTTTTAGTTATCAGATGGTTTTTCAATTTCTTTTTAAAAATATGTATATTAGGTGCTAAAGTTATGTCGTTACTTAGATGGTTATAAAACTTACAGCCGTTATAAAAAAAACTTTTTTGGTACATAGTTGTTCGATGTGTATTAGGTTGCAACATGTCTTTGTGTCTTGTATCATATTCATGAGTTAATTTATTTACAGAAAATATAGACTTGTTTTTATAAATGAAGGCACATACCTCAAATATATACGTATTAGCAACTGTAAGGATGTATAATTGCTTGAAGGAAATTCTGATAATTCAATTTTGCAATAATTCGAACTGCGTATTTTTGTAACATGAATATACGATGAATGTGAACACTATTACCCCAATTAATTATACCGTACCTCAAATGATAATGGAAGTTTGCATAGTACAATGTTACTAGAATATCACGACTACAGTGGATAGCTAAAAATCGTAATGCATAACAGCAACTTGCCAACTTATTAGCTAGCGCATCTATATGACAGTACCATTGCAAATTTGTGTCGAAGTAAACACCAAGAATTTTTGTTGAACTGGATAAGATAATATCTTTATTAACAGAGAATTCGCTAATAAAGTCTGCCGTTATTTTTTGTATAGAAAAAGGCAAATATGTAGTTTTATCTTTGTTTAAATAGAGATTTTTTCTGCCCAGGTAAATATCCTCGCATAAGTGATCTGAGTGAGGAGTTGCAAACGTTTTAATGATTTTTCAGTCAACAGTATATTGGTGTCGTCGGCATAGCAAACAAGGTGTAAACCGGAAATATTTCTTATATAGTTAGCTAAATCGTCGGAAAAAATTATGAAAAGTAAGGGCCCCAAGATGGGGCCTTGGGGTACGCCTTTAACAACCTTGCCCTTACGGTTGTACACATTGTTAAGTTTAACAATTTGCATCCTATTTTCCAGATATGAGCTGAAAAACTTTAGAGGGATACCTCGAATTCCATATCTATTTAACTTCTCCAATATTAATTCATGATCAACACAAATATAATAACAATTCACTAATCTGTTATTCCAAGGGACAAAGGGACCACCACAAAATCATGAAACTTTTATCCCAACAAAAAATAGAGTACTACACCTACGACTTTGACTCGCAACGGTCTGTTAAAGTTGTAGCAAAATACATACCCATTGACACTACATCACAGGATATCGCGGAGGACCTCCGACATAAAAATCTACCTTTCATTAACATAGCACGCATTATGGATGCCCCAGGGGGGCAGACGGGCAGCCTCAAACATCGTACTACTTACAATTCCACGGCAAAGCGCCGACGACTACTATAAACTAACAAATCTATGCCACTATAGGGTAAACGTAACGGACTATGTAAGACAAGACATACCGCAATGCCATCGCTGCCAATACTTCGGGCACTCCTCGGCGGTGTGCAACCGCATCCCACGATGCGTGAGGTGTGAGGTGTGATTGCTCACATGAGGGGCGGCCCTGCCAAGCAGCGGCATGCAAATGTGCCAACTGCAGCGCAGAGCACCCCTCGAACTACAGGGGGTGTCCGGCGTATGTGGCGGTGAGGGCTAGACTAGCACCCAGACAACGAGCACAAGCAACAGGACAGACGAAACAGACCCACCAAACACAACCCACCGCCGCACAAAGACAACCAGCAGACAATAACAGACAACAACAACAACCGACAGCTAATATAAATATGCCGCCCCTAACTCAAGACACTGCGCAATTGCTAAATACCCAAAACATAAGGACCTGGCAGCAATTTAGGCAACGAGGCACTAATACACAGCCTAATCCTCCACCAGTACTGGATAATCCCATCAGGGAGATAATAAATTGTTTAAAACAGTTTAACTTAAAAAGGATATGGGACACAATAAAAAATATAACAAACGTACTAAAAAACACTGGCGATCCGTTGAAAAAGATATTTATTATCTTAGAGCACGTTAGCACATTACTATAATGTCTCAAAATGATAAAATTAATCTCATGCAGTTTAATGCCGGGGGTATAATCAAGCAGAGGACTGAATTCGAAACATTAAACAGCAAAAAATAGATATGTGCACCGCACTATATGTGAAACCAACCTCAAGCCACAGCACACTTTCAGCGTTCCTGGCTATGCAGTGTACCGTTCAGACAGGCTACACGCCTATAGGGGTGGTACTGCTGTACTAGTCAGGAACGTTATAGCACATTCACATATACTTTTACCACCATTAAACTCATTAGAGGCCTACGCGCTGATGCTACATCTGCGAAGCAACACAAACATTATGATAGTATCAGCATATTGTCAACCAAAAAAGCAACTGGACACAACCGACTTTGACACACTCAAGACTATACATCCACGATACATACTGCTGGGGGATCTCAACGCAAAACACCCATCCTGGAACCTACACCACCCCTCACCCAACGTCGCTGGCAGGCGGCTACACCGTTATGTCAACGATAATCCCGAAATAAACCTTCTAACTCCCACATAACCCACCCGTCCCATCCCCGCCCTGTCAATTATAGATATAGTGGTCACATGCAATATTATCAATACGACATAAATACCATACAGGCACTTGACAGTGACCATCTGCCAGTCATTACAACTACGAACCTGAAACACGATATTATGCAATTACCCAGAAAACCAACAGAAAGCGACTATAATTGGCAGAGCTTTACCAACTTTCTATTACGTAATATTCCCATGAACCCCTCCTGCAATTCCCCCGTTGAGATAGACCTGGCAGTGGACAACCTAACTAGACGACTAACGGACGCGCTGACCTTGAGTCAGAAAAAAATCCCACTCCGATCATGCCAACTCCAATTACTCCGGCAATTAATTGACTTAAGTCATGATAAGGATAAGCTTAGGAAACGCTACAACCGGACTAGAAGTCCATACCTTAAAACTCAAATCAACTCAAAAAAATAATAGATGAAAAAATCAAAGACTTTAGGCATGAGTCATTTAAAAAAATTAATTGCCTCCCAACTTGATAATAAAAAAACCTATCAAATCCCTCCCCTCCTCACCTCTTCCGGTGGTGTTGCTCAAACAGACGAAGAAAAGACTGTTTTCTTCTCCGACTGCCTCTCCTCAGTCTTTCAACCCAACCACATACAGCAAATTACCACAGACCTAGTTCAACCCTTCCTAGACACCCTAAACGAATCAACCCTCCCGGCTGAAACGAATCCAATATTCTTTAGCCCCTCTGAAACTCGAGCAGCCATCAATAAACAACACCCTAGGAAAGAGCCTGGCCTGGACGAAATCCTCTCCTTTGTCCTAAGACACCTCTCCTTCCCAGTAATACATCTCACAAAAATATATAATTCATGTCTAAGACTTACTTATTACCCCATTGCGTGGAGAACTGCCAAAATCGTCAACATTCCTAAACCTAACAAACCTCATAATTTACCCTCCAATTACCGCCCCATCAGCCTTATTTCATGTCTAGCCAAAGTCCTCGATACCCTACTTCTTAGCCGAGTCCAGGCGCACCTAGAACAGAATGACATAATAAGTTTCAATTTGGAATCCGAGTAAGACACTCCACTTTCCAACAGCTTTTTCGAGTTGGTGAGATCATCACAACCAACATGAACCGAGGTCAATACACAGGATTGGTCGCCCTTGACCTCGAGAAAACTTTTGACAAAGTCTGACACCCTGGACTGCTATATAAACTCCACGTCACGGGATTATCTTTACGCATTATCAAGATCATCATGTTCCTAGAAAATGCGTGGTCGGTTAAGATTAGAAAAGCTTATAAAAGGCACGCTTACATATATTAATCTTAATCTTTGCTTGTACGCCGCTTTGTAACAATCGTTATTGTAGAAAATAAATAAATTAACTTTGATTTAATTCGAAAGTTTTCGTTTTGTTTTTAAAAATCAACTTCTCGAATTATCGGAAGATAATTGGCGCAGTCGGTAGGATTCCAAGAGCAATCAATATAGTGATCAGTGTTCGTCTCAACGATTTACTTGGTATCCAGAATCTACAATCCAACATCCTTGAACGACGTCAGGCAAATTTTCCACTGGGGATCGAAGACTTCAAGTTCTACTGTGACAGTAAGATTTTTAGAATTCATCCTTTATTTCCGTAATCATTTTCACAACACCCAAGTAGCAAGGGTAGCATAAGTTCAGGAGTAGGCAGATTGAGACCTGAATGCGAACCGAGTCAAAAGTGAGTGAAAATATTACATTCCTATTCCTTTATAAATTCGAGTGAGAACATATTAGGGAATTTAAAGTTAATATCGTGATAAATCTATTAAAGATAATATCAAGTATTGAAATCGTAATTGATCATAATACCTAATTAAGAAATTCAGTTTAGTAACGTGATAAATCTGTTAAAGATAATATCAAATATTGAAATCATTATTGATCACAATATCTAATTAAGAAATTCAAATTAAATCAAATATTTCATATTTTTCTCTCAATTCAGTGTAGTCAAATTAGAAACAATACGTTAAGCGGTAACATGGCCACAGCCACACCAATAAATTATACGTTAGTAAGATTAATTTTAGAAACGATTCCAACATACGAGGGGGACAAAGATTTGTTAGAAATTTTTATCTCAGCTTGCGATGGCTTTCATGCTAAGTATTATTCAAAAACTGACACAGAAATAAATCAATTTATTTATCAGGCAATTTTAGGTAAGCTAAAAGGTAACGCTTTATTGATTATTGGTTCCCGTTCTGAATTAAATACGTGGCCTTTAATTAAAGAAGAATTACGCAACACTTACGGCGAGCGTTTAAATCTTGACAATTTAGAGCAAACCCTTATGACATGTTCCTTACAGAAAAACGAGACATATCACAATTTCGCGAAAAGATTACAATTAATCCGGTCCAAATTAGCATTAAAATTAAAAACAATACCTGTAACAGACATGGATATTCCTACAAAAGAGATTCATCTCAAACAATACAATAATATGGCACTAAAAATATTTGTTAGGAACCTAGACAGACGTTTACGTGACAAAATAATTGGGCAAACGCCGACGGACTTAGAACACGCAATGGCATTAGTTCAAGAGGACGAAAATTTCGAACTTTTCCTTCAACCACAAAATTATAAACAATTAGTACCTAAAAATAATTTGCTATCAAGGCCTCACCACCCCGTTACTGGACAAAGACCTGTACAAAATTATCCTCAAAAACAATACTCATTTCCCATGAGACAATTTGACCAAATAAATAATCAAATACCTCCAAATCAATTCATTAATCGACATCAATACCTGGCTAATTCACAAATACCTCCAAATCAATTTATTAATCGAAATCAATACCCAACTAATTCACAAATACCTCCAAATCAATTCATTAATAGAAATCAATACCCGACTAACTCACAAGTATTTGGTAGGCCGCTAAATGTTTGGCAACCCGGGCAAAATAATAACCAAAATTATCAAAAGCCGGTACCCATGTCAGGCGTTAGTACAAATCCCACAAATTTAACTACAAAAAATCCTATGCAATATAATAAAATTCCTGTAAATTCTAGAAACCATAACGTAATGAACGAAACGCGTTATCAGCCTTTTCATTATGCAGAAAATAAAACGGACTTAGTTGAAATAGATAACGGACCCGGTGTAACTTACAATCAAGAAACCGATTACCTCGCGAATAATGCAAGCGACTTGTATTACAATAACGAGAATTATGATTTAACATATGACAATTTACAAGATAATGAATTTCCAGTAGATAACCCACAAGAAATCGAGTCGGATTTTCTCCTGGAAACACAACCTACAATGAAACCATAGCCGAAATAAATACTAACTTTCAAACTCCACTACCGTATATACACATTAAAGCAAACGAAAGGGAACCGGAAATTAAATTATTAATTGACACGGGCTGTAGCTTAAATATTTTAAGACCTGATATAATAGAATATTATTTTCCAAATTCTATCACTAATAAGTTCACGCAAGTCAAAACTGCGGGCGGTATAGTAGTTGCTTCAGGAATTGCTAATATTCCATTACTCTGGCTAATAACTAAAAATTCAAATAATACTAGACAAATTGCAAACCAACTACAATACTATCCCGAATGCATAGCATATAATTTTCACAGCTTTTTCGACGGAGTAATAGGTATAAATTTCCTTAGAGATCTAAATTTAAATATTAATATCGAAAGTCAAAGGTTAGTTAGTAACAACTTTTCAATACCGTTCAAGTACAGACAAGAAGACAAAACAAACGTATTTAATTTCATGTTAAGTCCACACGAAGTAACATTAAAAAAATTTCCAGTAAATATTGAAAATGGTAAGGTACTTATTAACGAACAACAGCTAAATAATAATATTACAATAAAGAACTGTATAACAACAGCCACAAACGGTCAAGCGTACGTAGAAATAGAAAACAAATCAAATTCGCCACAGTTATTAGAAATTAATACGGGAATACCTTGCAAAAAAATCGATCATAATGAACACGAATTATTTACAATAGAGCAAGTACTAAACGATAATTATGTACCCAATTTTCGACCGATACCCGATTTAGACTCCTCAATTAGAACTAATCACTTAAATTTTGACGAAAAATCTAAATTACTAAAACTTTGCTATAAATTCAAAGAAATATTTCATAAGTCCAACGAAAAGTTAACAGTAACTGATAGTGTCCAACATCATATTAGGACGACTGACAATATACCCACTCATCCGCATATTTATAAATACCCTCACGTGCATAAAGAACTTATTAAACAAACTATCGATCAATATTTAGAAGACGGTATAATAAGACATTCGCAAAGTCCATACGCACATCCGATCTGGATAGTAGATAAAAAATTAGATGCCTCCGGTAAAAGAAAATATAGGATGGTAATCGATTATAGCGCGCTTAACGCGAAGACAATCGACGATAAATACCCCTTACCCGATATCGATGCCACATTAGCAAAATTAGGTAAAAGTCAATACTTTACAACTATTGACTTGGCTTCGGGTTACCACCAAATAGCTATGCACGAAGACTCGATAGAAAAAACGGCTTTCACTTGCGACAGGGGCCATTACGAATTTCTTAGGATGCCCTTCGGGTCAAAGAACGCCCCGGCAACGTTCCAGAGGGTGATGGACCATATCTTACGAGACCTTATTACCGATAATATTTGTATGGTATATTTAGACGACATAATTGTCTATTCTGTGTCACTGCAGGAACATCTTGTAGCTTTAAAACGAGTATTCACTGCACTTAGGCAATCTAACCTGAAAATACAATTAGATAAGACAGAATTTCTTAAACGTGAAGCGGAATATTTAGGGCATATAATATCAGACAAGGGTGTAAAACCAAATCCAAAAAAAATTTCAGCTATTCAAAATTTTCCCATTCCTCAGACAACTAAACAAATAAAGTCATTTCTAGGCCTAACAGGGTATTATAGGAAATTTATAAAAGATTACGCTAAGATAGCTAAACCCATGACCGCCTTCCTAAAAAAGGGATCTAAAATTAATATTAACGATATAAATTACAAAAATAGTTTTGAGACTCTAAAACGATACTTAATAAACGAACCTATACTGGCATATCCCGACTTCAAGAAACCATTTACCCTAACTACCGATTCAAGTAATTTCGCAATTGGCGCGGTATTGTCCCAATCCGATAAACCAATATGTTACGGTAGTAGGACACTCAATAAGGCAGAAATAAATTATTCAGTCATTGAGAAAGAGCTGCTCGCGATAATATATTTTTGTAATTACTGGAAAAGTATTCTTTTCGGGAGTAAATTCACGATTAGAACTGACCACAAACCCCTTAAGTGGTTAACAAATATAAAAGAACCTAATTCTCGCCTTTTGCGATGGAAAATAAAAATGCAAGAATTTAATGTCTGGTCGATAGCCGAGTGGGTTAAGGTGCGAGGTGGCAATCGCGATTAATCACACGGACATCGCACCACCGGGTTCGAATCCTGGCTCCGGCACTGTCGGAGGAAATGGTTGTATGTCCGCGTTTTTTCAATGTGTAATCCCCTTCCGCACAAGCCCCTGGCTTCTGGAATTGGGGGTTGTCTAATTTCTGTGGTGTTTATTTATTATTTATTAAAAAATTACGACGAAATACAATACGTTAAAGGCAAAGACAATCATGTAGCAGACGCGCTATCTAGAGTAAAAATCGAATCCGATAATCAATCAATAATAAATAACTACGATAAAAATGAAAATAATTTAGCAGATTTCTTTACCTTGACAAACGAATCACAAATTACGCCATCAACTTCAAAAGTCGATCAAATCATTCATGACGCGATAAGCGATGAGACTCTAACCACCCCCCCGATTAATATAGTATCCGATATCACATTAGTACCAGAAAATCGGGCAGACACCAATAATACAGTACATACGGCACGAGAAAACCCGGTATTAGAAGTACCTATATCGGAAAACGCCTTTAATACATTTAAGAATCAAGTAAATTTTCACATAAGCAGAGACACGTTAAAATCAATTGTTCGGATAGAACAACTTTTTGAACACAAGACAAGACATAACGTAACACTTAGACTACTACATTTTGATGACGATTTAATTAACTTTCTGAAAGATTATCTAAGACCAAATACAACTTACGGCATACTTATACCAACGGAATATTTAAGTAAATTCACAAAAACCCTTCAAGACAACTTTTTAGCAAAATCATTTAAATTTGTACGATGTTCACTATTTCTGGAGGACGTCAAAACAAAAAATGACCAACTAGTGAAAATAAAATACCATCATGAAACCAAGACCGCTCATAGAGGTATAAACGAAACCATCACCGCCCTCACCCGTAAATATTATTGGCCCACTCTAAGAAACGACGTGAATGACTACATTAATTTATGCGAAATATGTCAAAGAACCAAATACGAGCGACGACCTCACGAAATAATATTTAAAAACTCCCCAATTGGAGATAAACCTTTCGATCATATTTATATAGATACGTTTCAAATAGAGAAAGTAAAATTCCTTACTATAATTGATAGTTTTTCAAAATTTGCCCAAGCCTACCCCACTACAACTAATGCAGTAGACGTAGTGGACAATCTATTAAAATTTGTATCACATTATGGCATACCTAACAAAATAACCTGCGATCAGGGAACGGAATTTAAAAACATGCAACTCGAAGGCTTTTGCACATTACATAAAATTAATTTACATTATATCACGGTAAAAAATCCGAATTCTAATAGCCCAACAGAAAGACTACATTCCACCTTAATCGAAAGTTTGCGAACATTACGGATCGAACAAAAATCCAACTCAATAACAAGCCTAATGGTATACGCATTAATTGGCTATAATAATACTATTCACAGTTCAACCAAATTTACACCAATGCAAATAATCAAAGGTATTTTAAACCATGGGTCACCGATAGAAATAACCGAGTCACAAATTGTATCCGATTATTTAAATAAACATATCGAAAATACCGATATAATACACCAATTGATAAGCAAAAATAACTCAAAATCTAGAGATCTAACTAAAACAAATAAAGACCGAGTAACACCCCCAGAAATTCACATAGACAGGAATAAAAACGTATATATCAGAGACACTACACGGAATAAAATAAATCCTATTTATCAACAAGCTAAACCACTATTAGACGACTTAGATAAGATAATAACGGATAAAGGAACCTTCCATAAAAAAATTGTCAAACCTATTAGAAAAATTACTAAAGACCAAACATATTTACAGGAGGAAGATGAAGTACATCCTGGCACTTCTTCTTGCAATGACCTACCCACTCCAGATGAGTGCAATTAACATAACTCCCTTAACCAACCCAATTTTCCCTTACAAAGTCGGACCAACTCATATCACTGTAAGAAAACACACTTTCATAAAATACATCGAAACTAATCAATATGAACAATATTTGTCACAAATACAGAAAGTGCTCGATAGCATTTCTCTTAACGCTAGGGAACAATCGGGAAATTCCACGTTGTACGAATTCAACAAATCAACTCCGAACCTAACACCTTTAAAAAACCACGTACGGGACTCAATACAGCAAGCTTATTTAAAATTGTCTAATTTAAAACCTCAACTTGTCAGGCAAAAACGAGCTCCGTTTAATTTTGTCGGCAGAGCACAAGGGTGGCTTTTTGGTACCCTCTCTGACGAGGACGGTGAGAGATATAATGAGGCTATAGCAACTTTAGATAAAAATCAACAATCGATTCATCACGATCTTACCAATTTTGTATCTATTAGCAAAAATTTCATGAATGAGACTACTAAGCTATTTCAAAAATTAAATAAAAATAACAAAATTATTAAACAAGACTTAAACGAATTATCACAAATAGTAAAGAAACGAACTCGTTTCATGTCTCTACAACAAATATTAAATATATTATTAATAGATTGTAATTTATTGATAGAACATATAGATAACATTCAAAATTCAATCACCTTTGCCGAATTAAGGACATTAACAAATTCCATTTTACCACTTAACGAATTAACAGAACTGATTTCATTAGTGAAACAAAAATATAATGACCAAATATTAGATTTTCAAATTAAGCAAGAATATTATAGATATTTGTATACAGAATTAAAGTACCACAACGACAACATATTGATTTTAATACATTTTCCCATAGTTGAAAGAGATGTTTTGGATTTATTTCATTTATTCCCAATCCCGATCAATAATACTACCATCATACCATATAAACCCTACATCCTGATGAATTCTTCTAATCATCACTATCAAGAGAATGGCTGTCACCCAATAGACATACTGTGTCACCCACGTCCAAGAATGGATAAATCAAAAGGACTGCATACCACAAATATTACGGGGAGATATGCAAATTTCCGGATGCCCTCTAACGACCATCTATCTACAAACTTCCCTGATAGAAGTAGTCAATGATGCCTACCTAATCATACTACCCACACAAATGACCAGGATATCCCAGGAATGCCAACCTAATGGATTCACGGACGTATCAACCCCTAGCCTGATACAAATTCCAAATAACTGTACCATCAAAGTTAAAGGCGTAACATATTCGAACGTGGAGACGTTTATTCAAGGAGCACCATTTCACCTGCCGACCATTCCGGAATGGCACCCGAGCGAAGCCGTACGGAAAATCCAGATCCCTGGAGATGTTCGTCTAGATAAACTTACTAAAATTCAAAGTGAATCTCAAGAATTAGTGGTGGAACAATTAAATAAAGTGACTAATACAAACGTACTGAAAACATTTGAAATAATAGTTATTGGACTGATAATTTTAACATTATGTTTTGGCTTGTATAAATTCCTTAACCCTTGCGTTATAAAAAATGCAAGATATTGTTCATTTTTCTCATTTTGCAAATCTGAACCGACCAACACTCATGAAAATCAAGATTTTAACGATGTTTTCCCTTGATTTTCCAAACTTCGAGGGGCGCATCATGTTCCTAGAAAATGCGTGGTCGGTTAAGATTAGAAAAGCTTATAAAAGGCACGCTTACATATATTAATCTTAATCTTTGCTTGTACGCCGCTTTGTAACAATCGTTATTGTAGAAAATAAATAAATTAACTTTGATTTAATTCGAAAGTTTTCGTTTTGTTTTTAAAAATCAACTTCTCGAATTATCGGAAGATAATTAGATGATACAGTCGTATACTTCAAACCGCAATTTCCCAGAGGCAGTCGATAAGGCGTGCTCTCCTATCACCCCTATTTTTTCTGGCATCCCCAAGGTTCAGCCCTCGGACCGGTACTTTTTACCCTATACACGAACGATAAGAAAAAGAAAGTTTCCTCTCGACTATACATACATAACCATCTAACAAGTTGGAAGGACAACGTTGACTACCTAGGATTGATACTAGACAGACGACTGAACTTTAAGACGCACATAGACAACATTACACAACAATTCGAATGGCGGCTACATAGCCTCTATAGCATACTTAAAACCTCACCTGCGAGAACAGCAATACTGCAGTACAAATCATATCTACGACGGCTGCTCGTTTACGCTGCCCCCGTGTGGTACCCTATTACTGAAAGAACCCAGCAAAAGCGACTACAGGTGTTACAAAACAAAGCTCTTAGGATAGCAGCTAAACTTTGTCGAGGAACACCCATACAACAGTTACATAACCTAACGGGTACCCCGTGAACACGAACAAGGCCCTCTGTTTGTGAAAATACATTTATTTTGGCTGGCTAGCTTCAACTGAGACTCCACTTAATTTATTTAAAAGTAAGGTCAGGGTGGTATGTCCTTAAAAGGAAGGAATCAGCCAATAGGTACACCCTGTATAAGTTTCAGAGCGCAAATATGCTTTTTATTTAATTGTAAGGGTCTAAAGCTTCACCCTGTATAAGCTGGATGTGATTTATTCACTTTTTGGTTTATCGGGTAGGATCTACGTGAGTACCCTGTAGATAATTTTTTTCAAATAAGAACACTGCATTTAGAACACTAAATTAAAAACTTTTTATTTATGCGAAAAGCACAGAGTTGAATATTTATGTTATTTAGATTAAACAATTTTTCTTTTTGGGTAACGTATCAACACTTAGAATTTTGCCTTGGAGGGTGCGAGTTTCGTTTTATTTTATTAAATCTGAGATAATTCACTTAAAAACTAGGGTCACGAAGATTGTTTTATTTTACTAAAACTAGGGCCACGAAGGTGATTTAAATTGTAGCACTGGGGCTGAATAATAATATTAAAACCGATTTTTTACTAGGGGCTGCCTAGGAAGGTGACGCGGCACTAAGTGCGGAATATTCTGGAAACTTGGATTTAAGCATGTGGCGACCGAAGGTAACGCAGAGATAGTAGTAATTCGCTAGGTAGACCGGAACACAACTTCCGGTGGCTTGGCACGCTCCTCCTTTTAAACAAATGACGGGGCACGAAGTGGCCGAGAGCTGGATGAGAATTAAAAGGGTACCCGACATTCATTTGGGCTATTGCTTAAATTTTTGAATTTCTAATTGAAAATTATACTACTAAATCGGTTATGAAAAATGTAATATTTTGATATGAAAATGTCAGCGGAATCTAATTTGGTTTTTGAAATATTCAAGATAATTGTGGGTATGACTCATGTCTGGAAATGGTCCCGTGAAGTAACGTTGAGGGTTCTACTTTAATCCATATTAATGTTATATTTGATGTTATATTAAAATCATGTTAATACAACATTATGCTCTATGTGGTCGTGATAAATCCTATTTAGGGTAATGAAGTGAAGTTGGCGACGAGTTGCCAGCATGCAAAAGGGAACTAGTAAATTGGACTTAGAGTTTTATTTAAGAAAAGAAGCTAAATGTGGGATAACGAAATGAAGATAATGACGAGTGGCCAGCAACTTATGGGGAACACGTAAACTGGTCTTGATTTGAAGAAGATTGTTTTATGGGCGGCTCGGGGAGATAATTGAAAGATATTTAAAGATAATTTTTGGAAATTGAATTTGACGTGAAAATTAAGAGAAGGGGGCTCGTATAATGTGTTGGGAAGTGAAATAAATTATGATGGTTTGAAGTTGAGGGAGTAATTTGAAAGTGGTTTGCAATGTTGAGGGGTGTCGTTTGTAAAGTTTTGTCGATAATTTGACGGAATTGAGTGGTTTGACTGATTTGATGATGGAATATGAATGTCGGTGAATTACCGAAGATACTTGGATTTTCTCAGACTTTTTATGGATAAATTGTAGTTTTTTGATACGGTAGGAGCCTGAATGACTTTTTTTATGGTGTTTGCCAGATTGACCTTGACAAACGATTTATTTGGCAAATTTTGAATATTTTTGGTCGGCCATTTTGGTAGTATGGGAAATATACTACAACACTCCCCCTTTTTTGTGTCGATATGTTGTACAGAGTAAAAGTTATTAAAATAAACATAAAACTGGAACCTGGGCTCGTCTGGAACATAATACATTGGTAAACAGAACCCTTGGCTCGCTGGAACATAAACTTATTTAGTTTGAACTTAAAAACTAGGAAATAATACATAAATAAGCAACGGACCATGAATAGAGGCGTTATGTTTAAAATACGGACGTGGATTCGTTTTAATGTTTGAAATTTTGTTCATTGAAAAAATTTCTTGATGTTGTGTGTGGGGTGTTAGTGTAAGCAGTGATACTTGAAATTGTTTTATTATTATTTTTTTTTCTTGTGTGTTTGTGTGTAATGTGAGTGTAGAATGTGTTTGTGTTTTTCTTTATTAATTTAATTTTTTTTTCTCATAATGCTCTCTACATATGTTCCTTATAAAATATATACAGTAGATAACAAAATATATGCTGAAAATAAAGAAAACATAATCAAATATTCTAGTGTTCCACAGGGTCCTCTCCCTATGGGTCGGTGGCATAATGTATAATCAGGTTCTTCCCCCGGATCAGCATTTTGTTGTTGCCAAATCTATTATGGCCTCGTTGTCATTCAGGAAGCTCATGCCGAGAATCAGGGGTTGATGCAAAGTAGGGGTGACTACAAACTTCGTCGGAATTCCCAAAGTTGCCACTCTCAAATTTATTTCCACTATTTTTGTAATAGCAGGCGCCATTGTAGCGAAGGCGGTATGCATGACAATCGGTCCTTCTGAATGCACAGGAAGTTTCAGTGCCTGTACTAGTTGTTGGCTTATGATGTTTAAGGTGGCCCCAGTATCAATGACAGCCCACACCAAATTCGATATTATCCGTGTGGCTATCTCGGGCGACGGCTTGAATGTAAATTGGATACCCGGCATCTTAACAGGATTTCTTGTTAGTTGGTTGATTGGTGGCAGGGTGGTTTCGTTCTCTGCAACGTCGAAATACTGAATGCTGCTCGAGACCATTGTAAGTATTTGTCCCCTTCTGCGGGGGTACGTCGGCTTTCCACCCGATAAGTGCTTGCCGCAAGATGTGTTGATTGTATTTAGTGTCGTGCTCGTGGCTATCTGGTGAGTAGGGTATATTGGCTTTAGTTTGTGTTGGGAAGTGTGCGTAGTGGTTGTTTTATATTAGGGTAATTTATGTTAGGGTGTATTAGTACCGGTGGAGGTGTTGTGGCATCTTTTTGACTAAGCGAATCTTTATTAAAAAAAATGGCTCTTTTCAGATTCCGCCTGAAGGGCAATGTAATGTAGTAGTAGTGTATTATTATTTTTATTTTTGTTTATTACATATTTTAATATTTTTTTGGTTTTATTTTGTGTTTTTATATTTTTTTTGGTTTTTAATTTTTTATTTATTTTTGTATTTTTTTGCATTTTTTCAAAAAACAATTACAAGCATTAAGGGGTGAAAATATAGTTAAGGGAGGGGTATTTAGGAGCGGTATAAAATTTAGGACTAAGGGGATCAAGGAGTGTGGGATTGTTAGAGGATACAAGCGTATTAACAAAATTTGGCAGCAGTCTCCTATAAATAAAGTCAGAAAGAAGTGGTGTTCCGGTGAAAGTATGTAAGTCAATATTTCTTGTTCGAGATGGTAAATGAAGGGATACTTTAAGAATTTTATTTTGGACAGTTTGAAGTTGAGCCTGTAGGTAGGGAGCGATTAGGGGGTACCAGATGGGGGAAGCGTAGGTGAGGATGTGACGGAGGTAGGATTTGTAGATTAAAGTGGCTACGTGGGATGGGGAATTTTTCAGGATAGGAAATAACGGTGAAATACGCCGCCAGCACTTGCCAGTGACATTATCGACGTGCTTTTTAAGGTATAATTTTCGGTCGAGAGTTACACCAAGGTAGGTGTTATCCTCTGACCAAAAAAGGTTATGACCTTGCAAAGTGAGGCATGTTGCAACAGCTTTTTGCTTTTTACTGAAATAGATTGCCTGAGTTTTAGTTAGGTTAGTATTAAGTCCCCAGTCTTTGTAGTAGGTAATTGTAGCGTCCGTCTGTCGTTGTAGGTTGTCGTCATGTAGGTTTCAATAAGCTTTTTGGGTTTTGGCCTCCATGGCCTTACAAAGGTGTGTATATATTTAAAAAATTATAAGGTAAAAATGTCATTACAAGTCAGGTAAACAACAACAACAATAGAATTGAAAAGAGAGCAGCTGAGTGAGGCAGGCGCGGAGAACGTTGGAATTAGCGGCGGCGTCGTTGAGGGGACACCAAGTGTCGCGGGCACCAATAATAACAGCACCGACGTGAACTGTTTTCCCCGGGTACTTCCTGCAGATGGCGGCAAGGAAGCTAGGGGTGGAGTAGGTAGCCACCTTATTCTGGAAGTGGTCGGTCAGTGGCCTAGGCGTTTCCCAGTTGACGCCGACATCAGTGATTTGGACGCCGACATCAGTAGTGACCACCAGGTCAGGTCTATGGAGACGGCCATCAGCATCCCGGATGGAGGGTTCTACCTCGTGGGCGAGGCCCTTGGCTGCGCAGGCATTGGCAAGGGTCCGGAGGGCGTGGTCGTGCCGAGCGATCCGGCTATGGTGTGTGGCGGGGCATCGCTGGAGGATGTGGGACAATGTCTCAATATATGGCACGACATAGTTTTGCCTCCGGCGGGAGGCGGGCATTGTGTAGGCCTCCCGAGGTGGGAAGAGTATTTGTCCGGAGCTGGATAGCCCGGATGAGGTCTTCTCCGGTCCAATGTGGGGGGGGGGGGCTCGCAACCAGGAGTGGGTACCAGCGTCGCTACAGTGGAGCGGAAGGCCCGCGCCGCTGGCAGAGTTGGCGAGTCGGCGACTCCAGTAGGTCTTCTGTTGCCTTTGGCTACCATAGGGGCGAAGGAAGATGGTGAGCTTCGCGAGGACTGTCGACGTGTAGTCGGAACGAAGGGCAGCTTGAAGTTGGGGGTCGTCACGCAAAGAGAGACGGGCGAGACGGCCCCTTGCTTGAATTTCTTCACGTTGACATTCAGAGCACTGGGCAGAAATCACATTGCGTCAACACCCGCTGGGGCCATCGCAATGCTTTGTTTTAATTAGACAGTCGGATTCCCCCGGTCCCCGCGAACCGCACACGACGCCACGAAACGCCACTCCGTGCCCTTGGCTCGAGAGTACCGTGACAGTCGCGGCACGCGTTTCGCCTTACCGAGTAAGTAAAGAAACGATGAAAGTAGTGGTATTTCACCATCGATGTTGCCATCTCCCATTTATGCTACACCTCTCATGTCTCCTTACAGTGTCAGACTAGAGTCAAGCTCAACAGAGTCTTCTTTCCCCGCTAATTTTTCCAAGCCCGTTCCCTTGGCAGTGGTTTCGCTAGATAGTGGGTAGGGATAGTGGGAATCTCGTTAATCCATTCATGCCCGTCACTAATTAGATGACGAGGCATTTGGCTATTGAAACATTTATTGATAATTACATATAGGAATCAACAAACTTTTTGGGATTAGGCCTCCATGGGCTTACAATATGTAATTATTTTTTAGTGTAAAAGAAATTTATCATAACAACAAAAACAATATAATAAAAAAAAACAGAGAAAAGAGGGAGGATCCTCGGAAGTTAACGCCGATGACGGCCAGGGTCCCAGACGGCTGCACCGAAGGAGCGGTGAATAAAAGTGCCTCCATGCAGGACGCCAGAGACAAGAGTGGAGGAGAGTCTTTTCGGAAGTCCGAGCCTCTGGAGGGCAGCGTTGTTGAGGCTGCACCGGGTCCCCCTGGCACCGATGATGATAGCCCCGATGTGGATGGACTTCCCAGGATGCTTCGAGGCGATGGCTTCGAGGAAGCCAGGCGTGGAGTACGTGGCAACCTTGTTTTGGAAATGTTCGGCCAGCGGCCGAGGAGTTTCCCAATTAACGTCGACGTCGATGACGTGGACGCCGACGTCGGTGGTTACCACCAGATCCGGTCGATGGAGGCGGCCGGCAGCATCCCTCCCTAATGGAGGGTTCCACTTCGTGGGGGAGTCCTTTTGTGATAAACCTTATTTCTCTGCTGGTTAGATATACCATTTTAATAAATACATATCTTAAATAATAAACATCTTTAGACTTTTATACTTTATTTGATACTTCTTCTATTACAGGTGAAATCGTAACCGTTTTTTTATTGCCTATTGAAAAACATACACTTAATAATTACTTACTAAACATAAAGAATCCTACCTAAGCATAACATTAATTAATTTAACCTACATACTAACTTTCCTAATATCTACAGGGTAGTGCCATTATTATACCACCACACCTTCGACGGAAGAGGAAAAGAAAAAAAATGATTAGCATTTTTTTTTATTCCTTATACTGCTTAACCCTATTCTTATGCACTATTTGTAATTTTTCCATTCCGACATCTAATACAATATTTGGAGCCCTTGTCTCCTTAACTATAAATGGACCTTTGTAGCATGGTTCAAGTTTACTACCTTCTTCACATTTTACCATGACTTTGTCTCCTATTTTATACTCAACTGGCCTAGCTTTTTTGTCATATTGTGTTTTTCTTTTTAATTTTGA
The DNA here is from genome assembly GCA_963675555.1 of Leptura quadrifasciata. Classification (NCBI taxonomy): domain Eukaryota; kingdom Metazoa; phylum Arthropoda; class Insecta; order Coleoptera; family Cerambycidae; genus Leptura; species Leptura quadrifasciata. Next base: position 71,967,024 of record OY776678.1, read on the forward strand.
CACCATTAGGTTATTCTTTGCGTCAGTGCATGCTTGCTGTAATATATGTTTTAGTTCTAAAGGATAGTTGTCGAAATTGTAAAATGGATCAATACGACCTGTGAGATTTGAAGGCAACCTAGCTGGTTTTCCGAAAATTAGTTCATAAGGCGTATAATTTGTTTCTGTATGTACGGTGGTATTATACGCGAAGCACCAGTAATTTACCCACGAACTCCCATGTATCTGGGTGTTTTGATACTTGGATTCGCAAATAATTCCCCAAACTTTTATGTGAATTTTCTAGTGCCCCCAATGTCTCGTGGTGATAAGCTGTGGAATTGAGTTGATTGATATTCAGGAGTGTGCAAGTCTCTTTTAATGTAGATGCAAGAAATTCCGTACCCGTGTCCGTTACTATCTCTGAGGGAATGGCATATCTTAGAATAAAATTACTTACGAATGATTTGGCAACCGTTACTGCCTCTTTATTTTCTAACGGATAGCATTCTACAAATTTAGTTAAGTCACATTGCAGAGTTAGGATGTAACGATTATTATCAGCATCAGTTTCCAATGGACCAACTAAGTCTTGAAAAACTTTTTGAAATTCCGTAGAAGCTGTAGTTGTTATTGTCAAAGGTTCTATGTTAGCTTTCGAGTGCTTGTAACGTTGACAATCGTCACATTTGTTGATAAAATTTTCTATATCTTTCCGCATTCCTATCCAAAAATAACTTTTCCTAATATTATTATCAGTCCTATTTATGCCGGCATGACCCCCGGTAGGTAATAAGTGATAGTCATTTAAAATTAACTGTCTAGTCTCTAAATCAAGAATATTGGTAACATCTCTTACTATAGTTATTTTTATATCATATTTCTTTACCTCATTTGGGAACTTTAATATTTCATTTAGTAGTAGTGCGCACTTTTTATTTTTAATTATAATTATTTCCGGAATATCTTATTTCTTACAAATAACTTGCAGGTGTCTCAGTGTACTACCTAAGTGAAACGCTGATTGACTATCCTGACATAAATAAATACTTTGCAAACTCCTTGAACAAATTAAAGTCCCTATTCGAAAATCAAATTTTCCACATTTTAGTATTTTATTAAACTCAACCAGCTGTACAGGACACACATGAAATGCCTCTTTGGACGGTTTTAATAATTCTATGATTCCGGGATGGCCAGTCCTTTCGTCAGAATTAGAAAAACTTTCAGTCATCTTTTCTGTACCTTTATTAGCTTGTGCTCTAGTCATAACATATACTGAACTGTCTAGTTCATTACCCATTCCTTTCAGTACATCGGAAGAGATTTCAACCCTAGATAGGGCGTCCGCTACTACGTTGTCTCGTCCTCTGATATAATTTATTATGAAATCATATTCTTCGAGTACAAGTCTAAATTTTGTAAGTCTACTAGAGTGATCGGTTTTCCCAAACAAATAAATTAAAGGTCTGCAGTCTGTGTAAATTGCTCTGCTTGCATAAGCAACAGGCTTACCATTCCCATTTGCGAGGCAAGCACCAATTGCTACCTCCGATGCATCGGTGGTTAGCGTAAAAATGTTATCAGTAGAGAAATTTGGATATTCTAATATGGGTGGAAATTTTAACCCATTTCTCAAGGTTTCGAATGAATTTTGACATTCTTCTGTCCATTTAAATGGTACACCTTTTCTAGTTAAATAGTTTAAGGGTGCTGCAATAGCTGCAAAATTTTTGAAAAACCTCCTATAATAGTTTGCGAAAGCAATAAATCTTTTTGTCTCGCTTGAATCGCTAGGAATTGGAAAATTATGTATGGCAGAAATTTTAGATGGATCAGGACTTACACCTTCAGCTGAAATAACATGACCCAAATAAAGAACATCTTTTTTTAAGAATTCACATTTATTGGGATTTACTTTTAAGTTGACATCTCGCAACCGTTGGAACACTTTAACTAAATTTTTGTTATGATTTAATAAGTTATTTCCAAATATTATTAAATCATCCAAACAAATAAAACAACTTTTATAATTTAATCCTGACATGGCAATTGTCATTGCTCTTGAAAAAGAATTTGGAGATGTTTTTAGACCCATTGGCAGCCTTTTCATTTGAACTGCCCTGCATCCGTAGTAAAAGCAGTGCACGGTCTGCAAGATGGGGTTAATTCAATTTGATAATAGCCCTGAGAGAGATCAAGATGAGAGAAGTACATAGCCCCGGATAGTGAATCTAGAATCTCAACAATACTAGGTAAAGAAAATTTATCATCCTCCAATTGTTTATTTAACAGGCGGTAATCTACGACAACTCTCCACTTCTTCTCTCCCGTTTTGTTTGACTTTTTCGGAACAATTAACAGTGGCGAGGACCATTCCGATTTTGCCTCCTCTATTATACCTTTTTGCAACATTTCGTCAATTTGTCTGTGTATTTCCTGTTTCTGAGCATGCGGTAACCGATAGCGTTTTACATAAACAGGCTTTGCCGACTCCTTTAAATAAATATCTTGTTTGTAAACATTTGTTACAGATAAAGGATCATTTGCTAAATGAAATATATCAGAATATTTGGCACAAATTTTGTCTATTGATAATTTTTCTTCCAGATTTAAATGATCTGTTTTTATTAAATTTAGCAATTTTTCTACACGATTGACTGAAATTTTATTATTTTGGAATTTAAGTGCCTCATAATCTTGCAGTTTTTCAATTTTTGGCTTAAAATTTCTTAGTGAAACAACTTCGTCTCGCACATTAAGAATTTTTACAGGTATTTTATTATTGCAAGGACGGGCAACACATCCCGCGATAAAAACACCTTCGCATAATCCATTAGGTAATACAACACATCATCTGTTAATTCAGTATTTACGTATTTAATTACTTCACATCTAGCTGGTATTGTAGTATATAGCTCATATTTAGATTGAATAGGCAACACAACTTTGTTATTATCAATCCAGCATTTAAACAAGAACTTTTCAAAGTCAATAACAGCAAAATATTCATTAAGAAATCCGAACCTAACACACCGTGCATGGAGTCATCGAACTGGTGCATCAACAGAAATTCATGACAAAATCTTATTTTATCGGCTTGTAATTGTTTGTTTGTTTTACCTTTTGAATTTGTTGACCCTGAAATTCCGTTTATTTGTGTTTGTTTTGAGCGATCGATTTTTTTCGTTTTTATTTAAAAAATTTTCAGAAATTATACTAATTGTAACACCTGCGTCTAATAGAAATGTTAATAAATTTCCTCTATAACCTAATGTAATGAAATTTAGCCCATGCGGCTTCAATTTTCTATAGTTACTAACAACATTACTTTGAGACACGAAAAAACTGATCAGACCGGGACTGGTTTTCTTGAGAATCGCCAATAGAATTCTCATTCGAGTGCTCAGGGGGGGCAGTAGAATTACTTGCAAAGTAACCCCTTTGCTGGTTATTTCGGGAAAAGTTCCCTCGACGACTATAGCCAAAGCGCCCATTACCTCTGTTAAAATGTCTATTTCCGTAATTATTATTGTACTGATTATGGCGATAATTAATTGAGGACCCACTATAATTGGCTGCGCGTTTTAGAAACTTATTCCCATTTTTGGAACATCTAGACCCTGAACCTGACCTGAAATTATGATGTCCGCGAGCATGAAAAACTTGCGCAGTACTATGTGGCAACTCTTCGTCCTTAGCCCCTTGTATAGCCTCATTTAATTTACTATAGTTTCGCGCTTTTATAGTAGTGCTTAGTTCACGATTTTGTAACCCTTTGGCAAAAGAGTTATTAGCTATCTTTTCATTTACTCCCCTTAAAATAGCGACCGAATTTTCATCCCCATCTGCCTGTGTAATTGTTAGATCAACCATTAATTCTTCGATGCTTTTACCAAAAGCGTCGATAGAATTTCCGTTTTGCTTAGCATCATTTAATTGCCCGGATAAGTATGGCACAGATTTTTTAGTTATGAAATGTTTTTTAATATCACCAATTAGAGCGTGGTTTCTAGCGTATGCTGAATTTAACCTAATTTTTGCACTTTGTGACAACCGTGTTTTCAATACATAAGTAGTTAATAGTTTTTTACCCGCAGCATCCAGTAACGCATCGTACAACTCAATGGCGTCTATTGATTGTCTAGTAGAATTTTCACTACCGTCCATAATGGGCAGTAGACCTGCCGCAGTTCTTAAATCGAATTTTTCTGACATTTTCGTACTTTCGACTGAACACCAGAATTAGAATTATTTGAATTTATTTCCGAATTAATCGGAGTTAAATTATTATTATTCTGTACCTCCTGTTCAGCACGAAATTCGACTAACCAGCTCTTTAAGCTATTTCTAATGCACTCACAATATTTATGAATTGCAAGAATATGTGACTCTACTTCCTCTTTTACTTTAGTATCACTGTTATACGTATTAGATTGTTCTACTAAATGTTTACAATTATCCCTAAACTTATCTAATATCCTTAACTTACCGCGAGTAACATCGTCATTCGTCCTTCTTTCCACATTATCTTTTTGTAAATTCCTATAGAATACTCTTACTTCCTCTAGGAGATACCTTAATTCATTTCCTTGGGGCATGACATTCCATATTATTTATTTTATTAATAATACTTAGTTTCTACCATTTCCTAAAAACCTAAAAAAATTGTCCTCTTGGGCAAGGTCTTGACTTCTGGCAATCTCACTTCTTATTTTCCTTTCAAACCAACTTTTGCATTTTCCATAGCAGCAACCACAGATTACTCCAATGCATACAATCACCACCAGTATTTCCAAAATTTCTTTTATGCCAAAAGATTTCAATGGTACTGAATTTGTTTGGCCTCCACTATTGCCTGCTTGCGCAATTACTACTTCCTCCTTAGTTTGCGAGGAGCCCATGTTTTACACCATTATACCCTTTTTCCACATCAAAAAAATCACATTTTCTTCTTCATATTATTACATTAATTACCATGTTATGGACTGGTAGAATCGCCATGTGATAAACCTTATTTCTCTGCTGGTTAGATATACCATTTTAATAAATACATATCTTAAATAATAAATATCTTTAGACTTTTATACTTTATTTGATACTTCTTCTATTACAGGTGAAATCGTAATCGTTCTTTTTATTGCCTATTGAAAACATACACTTAATAATTACTTACTAAACATAAAGAATCCTACCTAACCATAACATTAATTAATTTAACCTACATACTAAATTTCCTAATATCTACAGGGTGGTACCATTATTATACCACCACACTTTGGTGACGCAGGCGCGCGCCAGAGACCGGAGGGCATGGTCGTGACGAGCAATCCTTGGATGGTGGGTGGATGGGCAGCGTTGAAGAATATGAGACGGGGTCTCAATCCGTTGACATCCGGCACGACAAAGTTTGGCCTCCGGCGGGAGGCGGGCGTTATGGAGTACTCCAGTAGGCGGCACGCAGATCCAGATACCTCCGAAGCTTCCGCATTTTGCGGATAGATTCGAAGGGTCGCTCGAAGGTGGAGGCGAGGTGCTTGTTAATAGGAGTAGCAACCCGGTGAGCTATCTCTTCAAGGGCGATCCGGGTCATCTCGAGCTGTGAATACGGCTCGATCTTCCTCTTATCGCCCTTTTCGATGGAAAGTTGGTAGGCGGCTGGATGGGCCTTCCGTTCGTGCTGCCTCAAGCCAGAGAAGGTGGAAAAGGCTCGCTGGTAATGGGGGCAGGTGTTGGTTGGATCTGCGTTGGGGCGGCAGTAAAGTCTCCGATGTTGAGAGAGGCTCTTGCCGCTGTGGAACGTTTTGCCGCAGCCAGGGCATGGGAGGTCCTCCTTATCCTCAGAGTCGGACATCTTAGAGATAGAGAGAAGTAGAAGTGGTTGTTGTTGTTAGAGGGAGGCCGATCGGCTCTGGAGCCTGGAGTTTACAGGCTCCAATTGAAGATAAGTTGGGAGCGCCGATAGGGCAGTAGAAACCGCTAGCTGTAGGGGCCGAGTGTAGAGACGTCCGGGCGTAGGGGTGGGCGGCAGGGGGGGCAGCAACCAAGCAGTCTAGTGACGGAGTAGCACTCCGGCCAGGGTTTCCGGGAATCCATCGAAATCCTGCCGTGTACCCTGACTAAATCCTGGTAGATGGAGATGGATAAGAGAGTCATAGTTACTCCCGCCGTTTACCCACGCTTGCTTGAATTTCTTCACGTTGACATTCAGAGCACTGGGCAGAAATCACATTGCGTCAACACCCGCTGGGGCCATCGCAATGCTTTGTTTTAATTAGACAGTCGGATTCCCCCGGTCCCCGCGAACCGCACACGACGCCATGAAACGCCACATCGTGCCCTTGGCTCGAGAGTACCGTGACAGTCGCCGCCTCGTGAGCGAATGACGCACGCGTTTCGCCTTATCGGGTAAGTAAAGAAACGATGAAAGTAGTGGTATTTCACCGTCGATGTTGCCATCTCCCACTTATGCTACAGCTCTCATGTCTCCTTACAGTGCCAGACTAGAGTCAAGCTCAACAGGGTCTTCTTTCCCCGCTAATTTTTCCAAGCCCGTTTCCTTGGCAGTGGTTTCGCTAATATAGTGGGTAGGGACAGTGGGAATCTCGTTAAATCATTCATGCGCGTCATTAATTAGATGACGAGGCATTTGGCTATCAGATGCCGACTTATGGATTATGAAGCCCAGGAGAAGGCAGTACTCATCATTTAGAAATACCCCTCATCCGTTCGGACTCACTTTCCTGCAAAGACGGGTTTCTCAGGGTATTAGCCCCACTCGTAGGCTGTCTGCCAGGAAAGGTGCTTGTGTGGCGTGGTTAGCATGGTTTGAGGTCGGGAGAAGAGAGCCGGGCTATTGCGTGTGACAGGTTAGAAGAGGTGTGTGTAGGATAGAGTAAGTGTTGAGATGGAACCTGCGGGCCTCATCGCGGGGACGAGGGTCCTCACAGGTTCATGAAAGAGTTGCAAAGTTTTATTGAGGATCTCAAGGCAATTAGGGACAGCGTCAAGAGGAAGCTATTGTCCGCGATGGACAGCTCCTTTAACGCTTTTCGGGTATCATTAAAAATTGCTCCTCGCGAGCCTATTACGATCGGCAAAACCTTGCATGTTTCCCCCCCTATTCGTTCTATCACCTTGCCTCTGATCACTTCATATTTGTCGAGCTTCTCGATTGCTGCGTCCATCCTCATAGCGGACTGTGAAGTCGACTATGAAGACTCTTTCCCTGTTTTTTATGACCAGGTCCGGTTTTAGCAGCCTATTGTCTGCAGTTCGGAAGGTTGGCTCTTTAAGTAGTGTGGCTGCAGGGTTCTTCGCGGCGTATTTTTCAGTGACAGCGACATCGACTTCGTCGTGTCTCCTGATCACGCTTGCCTTCTGCAGCACACAGCCGTTCAAAACATGACTTAAGGTTTCCGGCCTCAAGCCGCATCTCCTACACAGGTGCGATATGTGGTCCGCACCAGTCCTCCTGAGCGAGGTCCGGTTCCCGTGGGTGTTCGTCCTTCGTTTTATGGCGTCGATCATCCTGTTGGGCTGCAGGAGATCGTCTTTTAGCCATTTGTTAGATACTTTGTTGTTCTTAAAGTACCTAGAACTCTCACCCTGACAGCTCAGCCTCGACCACTCCTCGTGTTCACGATTTATGGCCTTTTGCTTCGCCACCCTAAGTTCCTTTAAGCTCAGAGTTGGGCTGATCCTTAGGTTCCGCGCCGCCTTGTCCGCCTGGTCAGCTTTCAATGATGAGACCGACAACTCCCTCAGAACCGGGTCCACACTGTGTCCCATGCTCGCGACGTTCATTAGAACGCCGAACTGGATGTCCGTCTCGAGGCGCGGAATTCCTAAGCCTCCATCTCGCTTCCTTGTATAGAAGAGCCTCTCCCTTACACAATCCGACAGGTAGTGTGTTTTTCTGACAATTTGCCGGATCGCCTTGTCAGCCTGTCTGAGTGATGTGACTGTTGGTAGGTCAATCACCATCGCATAACGGTATCTTGGGTACAAATACTCAAACATTAACCTTTGCTTTTGCTGCGGCCTTAAGGGCAGGTGTGTTACCCTTTCGCAGCTATTCACAAACTCCTAGCAGGCCGCCCCGCCAGAAATGCCACCCCAGGGGGTGAAATCCATGCCTAAATACCGAAACCCGTTGTCGGGGCCTATATACTGTACTGACTCGTTGTTTATTGTCAGCTTGGGACCTTCAACGTACCATGTTTTTCTTGCTGAGCGTATTTGGAAGGCGCAGCACTTGGGTACGGATAAGTTCATGCCTAACGATTGGAAATACTCTTCTGCGTCTAGACGGTTCTGACCCAGTAGGATCAGGTCGTCCGCGAACGTGAGAACCGAGATCGTCGTTCCGTTTATGGCAATACCTTTGCCCCTTCTGCGTTCTAGGTGTTCCAGTAGGGGGTCCACGACGGCGTTGAATAGCAATGGGGATAACGGGTCTCCCTGTTTCACCGCTCGTATCAACGATACGCCTACTTCGACATTTCTGGCTTTCACCTTAGTCTGACAACCGGTATACATTTCTCTCACATATTTGGCGATGATTCCAGGGACGCCGAGCCTGCGCAGTGCTGGGATTATTGCCCCGTGCGGCACTGTGTCAAAGGCTTTGGATATGTCCAGGATTGAACATACCCCTCCGGTCCCCTTCTTCATGGTGTTGAGTGCTTCTTGGAGCAGCGCCACATTGTTATGAGACCCATTCTCACTGGTGAACCCCTTCTGCCGATAACTGAATGAGACGTTTTGTCTCAGGCTGGTGTCGATTAAACCGGAGAATAATCGACCGATCACAGAGCCTATAGTGATAGGTCGCCAGTTGGCTACCTACTCTGAATCTTTTCCAGCTTTTGGGATTAGGGTCGTTCTGTTTGTCCTCCAGGAGTCCGGGAAATGTCCTATTGCCAGACACAGGTTGTAGATCATCGTCAACACGATTAGTGTCTCAGATGAGAGGTCCATCTTCCCTATGCCGTCTATACCCGAGGCCGTTTTCTTCTTCAAAAGACTCTGCCTTCGCTTGACATCCGCAAGTTGGATTGGCGGAATAGCAACCGCTGGACTTAGTTCAACTGTATTTGGTTCATCGCTCCTACCCCGCAGAGACTCATACAGGGCTCGCACATCGTCATCTGGTGGTGGTTGATGTGGCTGTTCTACGAGCTCTTCCAGCTTGTCTTGAGCAACAATATCGGCCAAAGCACGCATATTATTCTCAGCCAGGTACTGCGCTCGCGCGTAATTGCGCTTACGCCTGGCAGACCGGTTGTTTCTTTTACCTCTCTGTTCTTGCCAACGCCCCGCGGGTCCCCCATTGCTGGGTTGCCTGGGTTGTTGTTTTTTGGAGATCAGAGAAGTGAGTGCTTCAATGACCGAGTCCAGGCTTTGTCCGAGCTGAAGTAATGTATCAGAACTACCCTCTCTAATCTTCCGCGCGATTATTGCTAACCGGCAGCCGATATCGAAGTGTCCCTGCTTCAGCTCGTTCTTGCACTTGAAGAAGGTCCTTATGGCCGAGGCCGCAAGGCTGACTTTCCAATCCCATTCATCCTGTCAGCGTTTCTACGTCTTCGAGACTATTTCGACCTGGGTTGTATATTTGACGTTCGAATTCAAATTTATGTCGTTCCCAAGTGGGTGGTTGGTTTGTCCTTTAGCTTCGTCCACTTCCCGCTCACCTTTATCGCGCCATCTGGCTGCTCTTCGGAGCGCTTGTCCCTAATCTGCCTGTTCGTTTTACTAGGGAAGTATTCCTCGAGCCTCACGTTGATATTCGCTTCGCCCGCAATCCTTTGCTCAAGCTCCTCGAGCAACTCGACCTCTTCCTCACTCCAGGCCTTCGTGACCCCTTTTCGAGGGACGGGCTTCTTTGGAGCACAGACTTGAGCCCTCGCCTGATTTCTCAGGTTCGGGTGTGCTTTAATCTCGTGTTGGGAGAGACCCCTTTGGGTTTGGAATTGGCGAGTACACTGTGTGCAGTGGTGGTCGCCCGTTTCTTGTGGGGCTGGTCCTCTGTACCGAGGCTTGTGGCTGCGGACGTTGTTCAATCCTGGAAACTCTCGGGTACAACCTCTACATACGACCGTCAGACGTAACTTGGGGTGGGCAGTGGTGGCGTACTTTACCATGTCCTTCGCTTCCAGGAAAGTCGAAACTCCCCCTTGGCTCCGGCAGGCCGAGCAGTCAATCAAACCTTCCACTGGGTATATTAGGCTAATTGCAGCCGGTGTTGGTGTGTCTTCACGGAACGATACTTCTTCCTGGGCTTCACCCTCCACAGCATCATCTAAAGCTACTTGCAATGCCCGTGTGATATTAGCCTCCTCGCAGGGGCGTATAGGAGACATCCGAGGCCTGATTTGCTGTTCCCTACTCATTATTTGCGCTTTGCAATGACGATCTTTCTGTGGGTGGTGTCACCCCTTGGGGCCAGACTCCGATAACTGGCCTTGCACCCGCTCAGGTGTTGGAGCGAGATTGTGTCGGGCTTTGACAGAGATTGACGGAGCGGTAGTGTTCTGCCCTGAGTTCAATTTTAGGAACTGCTCCGAAAATCTTGGTTCGACTGCATGAAAAAGGGGGGGGCCTACCCCTCGCGCACGAGAGCAGTAGACCCTCTCGACCTATAGTCGAATGGTTTCGAGCTGCATGAAAAAGGGGCCTACCACTCGCGCACGCGAGCAATAGACCCCTCGACCTACAGTCGAATTTGATTTTGTGGTCTCACTCTGGCCTTCCGGTCTGCCTCCGGATAGGGCGAAGAAATGATACCTGGTTTGTTGCCCTTTTAATTTTTGCATGATTTGTTCAAAATGGTATCACCTCCCATCGGTGGGCCTTCTGTTAATTCAGCTGTTAATTTAGGCTCGGCCCCCACCGTTTTGGTTGTTTTTCCGCGTGCCTGAACCGTTGACACGGGTTAGCCTGGCCCTTGTGTTACTGCAACTAATATCAGGAAGCCGAAACCCGTAGGAAGGTCTTTCAATAGTTGCGTTCATTGGCGGCCTGCGTTTTGTTGGCTTGTTCGATTCCCCATGCGTCTGTTCACTGCATTTGTCGAGTGCATCAGGTGAGATTGCCTGATGGCGCATGGGGACCTACGCCTTGGATTTTTCAGTCTGCCAGGATTTCGCACTGGTGTTGGAGATGATCATCTTAGAAGATACCCTTGCCGAGTGTGAGCCAGCTTTCCCATCTCGTTGCCGAGATACCCCCGATCGAAAAGGAGTGACATCTAGCTTCAGATCCTGCCAAGGTCGTAGGAGCTGTGTTTTTGTTCGTGGCCCTCATCCTGTTTCCAGGCTTTCAGAGACACGATCTCCATCCATTCAGTTTAACCATCATGCCGATTTCGTCATGTTTCGACAGACGGTTCTTTATCCAGCGGTACCACTGGGAGGTAAGATGTTGAATAACTATGATCCCCTGCTTCCCGCAGTCGTTTCTTGACTCTTTTCATTTGTCAACAGGTTTCCTGACGACGCTGGATTTCGCGCTACACGGATTAGAACTTCCTTTTCAGGTTCAACTTTCCGCTCCCGATTGACGACACCGGTCGGTTCGTGGTTTCCCCGTACTTTCGGGTCGCAAGTCCGTCCTGTGTGCCTTCCAGGCGTGGTGGCCCGGCCATCTTACTAGGCGCCATTTCTGCGACTGGGTTTCTATAGCTCCCCGCTTTTCGCTTACGACTTTCGATCATGACCTAGGCTTGTGCTAGACACTTTGACTACGAGTCTAGTTTCGGATAGTATATACCAGGCCACACCACAACCTGCCTACTCCCTGCTCGGGGCCTTGTCGTCTTCGCACGCCTCTAGGCGATCAGAAGCCGGGCTAGTTCTGCTTGCCATAGAAACCGTGGACTCGGTTGGCAGAGGAGTTCTCCGTCACTATTGCGATGACGAGGCATTTGTTAAGAGAGTCATAGTTACTCCCGCGGTTTACCCGCGCTTGCTTGAATTTCTTCACGTTGACATTCAGAGCACTGGGAAGAATTCACATTGCGTCAATACCCGCTGGGGCCATCGCAATGCTTTGTTTTAATTACACAGTCGGATTCCCCCGGTTTCCGCGAACCGCACACGACGCCACTCCGTGCCCTTGGCTCGAGAGTACCGTGACAGTCGCCGCCTCGTGAGCGAACGACGCACGCGTTTCGCCTTACCGAGTAAGTAAAGAAACGATGAAAGTAGTGATATTTCACCGTCGATGCTGCCATCTCCTGAACACGAATTAATTCGTCCTCTGTGTGGGAAAAAATAATATTGGAACTGCTAGGGTTTAGAGCTGAGACCCTCGAGGACGTTCGTGCACTTTATTTTGTTGTGAGAAGTCTTCTGGTTTGATTCTGTGGTGAAGATTTGGGTCAATGCTACACCCTGTATAGATGTAATCAGGAACAGTCGAAGCACTGATTTATTAAAAATATTTTTTGTTAAGGGTCAAGGACTGCACCCTGTATAATATTTTCTTGAAAAAATTAACACTTTGTTTAAACGGTACCAACAATTATTTTTATTTCGGGTTTTTTAATTAACAAAGTTGGAAAAATAATGTATTTTACAAAGCTTCTTTTAGGTAGAAACTATTCGACACATAAATTCTGTCAGTATAATTTACTAAACTGCTTCTTGAAATATTTAAAATCGTAGATAAATCTGAGAAAATGTCCGGAAGAATATCCTTTAAACGTAGCCGGGTCGGTAAGAAATTGAAATGTCACTTTGGACGGGAATAGAGATTAAAATAAATTATAAAATAGGAGCACTAAAGGCGATACTTAAAACTAACTCTTTTTAACCAGGTTTCGGCCTGGGAAGCTAGAATCGGAACAGTTAGTCACGAGAAGTTGCTAGGATGGGTGGTTAAGAAAGCCTGTCTAGACGGTGGGTATTTAATTATTAACCGGACCGAAGCTCTAGTACACACTTATTACACTACAAGGAAACTTGTCCCACTTTATCACGTCGCGAAACTAAACTTTGGAGTCACTGTCGAAAACTGAACTTGTCTACGGCTTGCGATGCACCGGTATTTATACTAAATTGGAAACGTTTCGTTTTTCTCGCCCCGTCGAGTCTCGCAGAGAGCTGGAAAGGCGTGAAATCGCTCAGTGCGGGTGTGAACGATCCATGCTTTGATGGAAGTCTGAAGGACGTATTTTCTGCTCGAAAAACTTAGAAAAATAAAAAAAAATAGGAAAAAGAAAAAATTAATTTTCTTTTTCCTCAACCTTTTCTTAATTCTAAAACGTTCACAAAATTTTTAGGGTTCAACACGACTGTTTCAAACGGAGAATGATATAATAAATCATACTTACTGTCGTTTATGCTTAACTGCTGCTCTGATGGTATCAATTGGAAGACGTCGTAACACTACAAATCTAACACTGTCTGTATCACACTCTCTTAAAATTAAACCTGAAAAGGAATTTTGTTAGAAAACACAACTAAAAGACAATATAAAGTTCAAAATATGTATATTAAATCTTTTAAAAATTTATGTTTTTACAACAACTTCTTCAAGAGAAAATGTTAACAAACAATGGTCTGACCCGTGTACAACACATGGTGAGGAACGGGACGATTCATACGGTACCAACTACCATCCAATATGCAGTTTGATAAGCTAACGATGCACAAAAAGATTCAAGAAAAGTTTCATGTAATTGAAATTTTGGTGGGCTTTTGCTTGCCTGTCTTATAAACGTATTTATTAATTCACATTAATTTTGGTCGCTCCTCGGAGCTTAAAATTGCTTGAAGCGTCTCTACTTCGTTTGTATTATGCAATAACAAATTTTACGTTCAGGCAAGGCAGATCCCATGCACGTGTGAGTACATGGTATAGATACTTTTTTGACTCCGAATCACTGAGGAACCGGTTTAGGGCAAACCCCGTCAAAACACATCATTTCCCCGTCAAATCCGACTGCTAGGAAATGATGGGGGTCCCATGTCGCTAAGGGCTATTTTCGCTATAACTTCCGATATACTTTGAATAGTCGTTGGACTAACTTGTCCTCATATTCAATACCTCGTAAGAGTTGCAGTGCTTGACAACGTGGATTCGTAAAAGGGTTTTTAATCTTGGAAATTTTGAAGTTCAAGTCCAATTTTAATATACTTTCTAAAATTGGGTGGTCGGGGCGACATTACGTCCCTGTGCAGCGACATTTACTACACTTTCTAAATTAACGCTCCTTGAAGAGTTAGCGAAAATTTGGCATAAAAAATGCTCCGAAGAGCAAAATTATGTTTCCAAGAATTAAAAACCTCTTCCACGGCGTTTTTACGTGAAGCACGCTTTTCTTACGAAGTATTTCCTAAGTCGGATTTTGTTACAACGTCGAAAGGTATATCGGGGTTATAGCGTTCTTTAACACTCCCCTCCTTTCCGTGAATCTTTTTGTGCAACGTTTGGTAAATTGGTTTTTGAAGAGAAAATGGATCATTGGATGTAGTCTCCCATGTGTTGTATTCGGTTATATTTCAGACCGGGCCTATCTGAACATAACGTATTTTTCAAATCTAAAATTGAACATATATCGATGCATAGCATTCGATTGAATATTGAACATTGGCTTTCAAAATGGCATAAAAAAAAGAAAAAATCGAAAATCCTCAGATTTTCGATGACACAACACAAACACTTTCGACGCACTTATCTTTCTTAGTGTTCTTCCACTAATGCGGGCTTGCGTCTGCTCCTCCTCGTGTCTATGCCTCGTCGATCTCCTTCGGTGTCGAACTGCCTTCTGGAACAGCTTAGGTGGTCCTCGGACTGCTTGGCTCCAGCTATACAACGGCTCTGCTCAGTTATATGAAACAATATAAAACAAAGTTTTAGTAAAATGTATTGTTCATATCCCGTCTGGGGATCTGCGACCGATAACATATCGTCGTCTTTGAGAATAGGAACACTGAATTTTGTAGACTTATATTGATTGAAATGTTTTCCGTGTAGATAAAATTCTCTTCTTGGGAGAAATCTGCGACCGATATCACATGGTCGTCTTTGAGAATATGAACATTGAATTTTGTAGACTCATGCTGATTGAAATGGTTTTTATTAAAATCTCTTCTTAGGAGAAATCTGCGACAGAATCTGCATCCGTCGGATCGTTGCATCTGCCCCTCCAGCAGACGTGGCGGCATCTCGCCCTTGAGTTGCTAGACTCATCTGAATCGCGCCCTTGCGTCAGAGTCGTCGTCTTTCCATGCCGTGCCAATGGAACATTTGTTTGGACCCTTTGGGTCGGACTCTGCTTACAGACGTGTATGTTTGTTAACATATGAGGACTTTGAAAAAAAAATTATAAAAAATACCAACTCTGCCGGACACGGTCAGAGTTGCTGCAGTGAATTTGGAAGATTTGTATGGACGATACAATATCCTCGATAAAAATAACTTGTAAAAAATGCATAAAAAATACCAACTCTTGCCTGACACGACAAGAAGTTGGTATGGAAATTTTGAGATAAAATAAACCTAGCACTAAGTTAAAACTTAGCCTAGGTTGAAAAATATTATAAAAATATTATGGAATCTCCAGAACTTGATTCTGAATCCGAAGAGAAAGCATCTCGTGGCGGTGCATGGATTTGTACACCGCTCCGGCGGTGGAGGTTCTGTGGAATCGTCTGAGAACGGGGAATCATTTCCATCGAGTGATGTTCCGCCTGGACTAGCATTTTCTTCATCGGAAGATTCGATTTCCAAGTTGTGCTCCTCTGGCGGGGCTGGTCTCAAATCATTTACTTGTACTCTTGTCGTTACATTTCCCTTTTGCACGAGATACACTTCGTCTGAAAACTTCTTTAAGATTCTGGTTGGGCCTGACCAAGACGGCGTGAAGGTATGTACCTTCCTTTTTCTCTTACTCATGACTCTGTCTCCTACTTTGAAAACGATTGGAGTGACGGCCTCTTTTGGCGCGTATTTCTGCTTGTAATTTTGTTGAGCCTGACGGGCTTCCTTGACTCGCTCGCTCGTATTCGCCTCTTTCGGCTGGATCATATCCTAACACGATCATGCTGGGTGTTTGATTTGTAGCGGCGTTCCTAAGATTTCTTAAGATGTAAGTCATCTGATGCACGTAGCGATCCCAAGTGTCGTTTGGCTTTTTGAATAAAAGGGTGTTTAAAATTTTCTTGCACTCCTGAACCCGCCGTTCCACGGGGTTGGACTGTTGGTGATATGCCGGAATTAAGTATCGTTCGATACCGTTTCTTTCACAAAACGTGATGTACCATTCGGAATTGAAATGACCTCCATTGTCTGAAATTATGACTCGAGGGACTCCGAATCTCGCTACTATCTCTTCATCGATAAATTTGGCTATCGTTCTGCCATCGACCTGAATGTATGCCTTTGCCTCTATCCATTTACTGAATACGTCCTCGGCGATAATCATGTATCTATTTTCGGCGTCTTTAGTCCTCTGCAGCGGGCCAATTACGTCGACGCTCAAGGTTTCAAATGCATTTTGTGGTGCATGACTTCTAAGTGGAGCATTGGGTTGGGCTTGTCTTGTCTTTACAGACTGGCATATCAGACAGTCGTTTATATATCTGCCTACGATCCTGGCCATATTATTAAAATAGTAGCGTTTTGCTATTTTTCTAAGAGTCTCGTCTCTTCCTGGATGACATGCTTCATCTCGGTCATGATAATGGTAAGTCAGTTCCTTAATTTTCCTCTTTGGAACTATTAATTTAAAATTTTGATCGCAATCTTTCAAAAGTACATCGTCTTGGACGTGAAAATTTTTCATAAAAATAAGATCCGCATCGGAACGTTGTTCCTGTTGAAATAGATCATTCCAACGGCGGATCTTGTCTTGAATAGCTCTTGAACTCAATTGAGCCTGTACGATATCTTCGTATATTTCTGAATGTGTTAAAACAGAAATACGTTCTGGACACTTGTAATTTGGTAGGAACATTCTTTCATCTTCATCGTCCGTCTCGACATATTTGTTTTGTGGGTTACGACTTAGAAAATCTGCTAATAAATTCTCCTTTCCTGGACAGTGTTCAATTTTGAATGCATATTCTTGCAATAATAAAGACCATCGTGTGAATTTAGTTTTGTCGTCCTTATGCTTGTTTAACCAAAGTAACGCCCTGTTGTCCGTCTTCACCAAGAACGGTTTGTCTGCTAAGTACATCTTGTACTTTTTAATATAGTTCACCACCGCCAAGCATTCTAGCTCGTTAATGTGGTAACGTCTCTCTGCTGGAGATAACGTGTTGCTTGCATACGAAATGATATATTTTTCGCCGTTGTCGCCCAATTGATATAATACAGCCGAAAGGCCTTGTAAGGATGCATCTGTTTGTAAAATGAACTGACGTGAAAAATCCGGCCGATGGAGTTCCAGCGGTCCGGATAATAATTCTTTTAATTTTCTAAATGCTTCATCGCATACATGGTTCCAGTGAAAACGATTTTCCTTCGAAAGAAGTTTCGTTAGTGGCTTCGTGATCATCGCCACATTTGGTAGATATTCTCTTACCCAGTTGCAAAGTCCTAGGAAACTTTGTAGCTGCTTTTTGGTGGCTGGAACGGGATAATTTTGAATTTGTAAGACATGTTTTTCTAATGGTCGGGAAGTATCAGTTCTAATGGTGTGGCCTAAATATTGGATTTCATTCGTCGCTATTACACACTTTTCCGGTGACACTTTTAGATTGTGCAGACGTAGTCTTTCAAAGACTAACCTCAAGTGGGACATATGCTCCTTCACGTTTACGCTGTAAACGATTATATCATCTAAATACACTTTACAGAAATGGTGCAGGTAACCCGTTAAAACGTCCTTTGCCATGAATTTCTGAAAGGTACAGGGAGCTGTCTTGAGGCCGAAAGGCATGACATTAAATCTGTAAGCTGCCCCATCAGGAGTGGTAAAAGTTGAGAAATCTTTTGATGCTTCATCGAGCGGTATTTGCCAATATCCACTCTTTAAATCCAACACAGTAAAAATCTTCGAATTTCCTAAATCTTTAATACTTTCGTGTATTTTTGGTAAGACGGAAGCCTCGTCTTCAGTCATTTCGTTCAAATGGCGATAGTCGATGCAAAAACGTGGTTTTTTTGTCTGAGCGTTTTATTATCACGGGTGGTGAACTATATTGGGCAGTGCTAGGTTCAATGACGCCAGCTTTCAACATCTCTTCGATTTGGTCGTACATAATTTTCTTCGTACTTGGAGACATCGGATATGGTCTGATATTAAATGGTTTTGTATCTTTTACGATAATTTTGTGTTTAACAGTCACTGTGGTTGCTTGAGTCGGTTCCGCAGTGAACAAATCGACAAATTCTTCGAACAGCGGCCGTAGAATTTTGTCTTTAATAACAAGCTCTTCAGGAAGCTCTGCCTGCTGTCTCTCCCTCTGAGAAGCTTGATTCCAGAAGACGGTAATACGCTCTTCCGTGCCGGCATATAGGCATTTTCGGCCATAATCATATGCGACATTATTCATGTACAAGAATGGTGATCCTAATATTATTGTTTCGTTCAAATTTTCGATTACTTGAAAATCAATTTCAAAAGAAGTGCCTGAAATTATTATTTTTAATTTTGTCGTTCCAAGAGAGTCCACCATTCGATCTCCGCACGCCATAGCAAATGATCGACGCGTCGTGAGATTTTTAAAATTATCCAACATCCTCGGATGGATAACGTTTCGTGTCGAGCCTGAATCAATCAGTGCGTCGACCGCATGTTCATTAATTTGAACTTTTATACGAGGCAAAGGGAACGCTTCGCTCATATAATTTATTGCTTCCTTTGTCTTGTGCAGAGGAGCGTCGTAGTGGTCATGAGTATCGGAAAAATTTATTGGACATTGCTGCCGCCTTGGTTCGGCCGTTGTGCCGGGGATCTTGCAGATGGACCCTGGCCTGGGTCTCTGGCCCCTCGAAAGTTTCCCGGTCTCCTGTTGAGATGAGGGTTATTCGGGCATTGGCTATGGAAGTGCCACTGCACTGTGTCTGTACAGTATCGGCACGGGGTTGCCGGTCGGTCGGGTACTCGGAATTTCCCCGATCCGCCATTAAAATTGTTTTGCCTGCGGTCAGGATTCACTGATCCGCTTGAAGAATTAGGCATAAAAAAAGGACGACCAGGCGCTCTGCCTGGACCGTCCTGTCGAGAGACATCCTCTCGGAAATGCACCCTCGGTGCTGTCGGAGTTGGGCTTCCATTGCTCCTGTTACTAGAATTTTGCTGATTTAAACGTCCCGGCTCTTGATAGTAAGACGCGCGGGACAGACGTTGATCGATAAGCTGGATTAGCGACGTCTGTTCGTCAGCTGAATCCCGCTCGACGTTAGTAGCCGCCGCTATTAACATCTCTGTGGATGCAATTAGGTTGCTTCTCAAGCGTGACCTAATTTCTGGACGCAGTTGGTCCATGATGACCCGAGCTCTGATGGCTTCGGATTTGAAGGGATCAATACGATCGAAAAGACAGGTTTCCCTTGTGATAAACACTGCCGTGTCGTCTAAAGACGTTTGTTTGACGGCATACAGTTGAGCAATAGCTCGTGACTGTATGTCGGGAGAATTAAATCTCGTAAGGAATCTTTCCTTGAATAAGGCATACGAAGTAGTCAACGTCCTAAATTGTTCGGACCATCGTTGAGCTTCGCCCTTGAGTTGACCGGTTACGTTATGGAGGCGATCATAGTCGTGGCTTATGCGAGCTCTGTCGAAATATTCCTCCATAATTTTCAGAAAAGCTTCTGGATCTTCATGATCAAGCCCATGGAACGTCACGTTCGGACATCTTTGTCTCTCATGGGGCGTACAGGTCGACACGTTCTGTATCGCCTGCACGAAGCCCTCTGCCATTTTCAGAAACATACTTTCCATCGAATTAGCAGTTTGTGGCTGTGAAGCAGATAAATTTGGATTATTTCCCTCTGGAAACAGTCGTTGTGGTTCTATCCCTCTAGAACCGTCGTCGACGAGCGGCGCGGTGACTCGCTCGTAAAATTCTCTTGGGGTCGACCCCTCGGAATCTTCCGCCATGAATGAGAAAGGATTAGTTGGGTTTGGGGACGGCATGGTCTCTGTTCGGGCGCCATATGAGCGATCCATGCTTTGATGGAAGTCTGAAGGACGTATTTTCTGCTCGAAAAACTTAGAAAAATTTAAAAAAATAGGAAAAAGAAAAAATTAATTTTCTTTTTCCTCAACCTTTTCTTAATTCTAAAACGTTCACAAAATTTTTAGGGTTCAACACGACTGTTTCAAACGGAGAATAATATAATAAATCATACTTACTGTCGTTTATGCTTAACTGCTGCTCTGATGGTATCAATTGGAAGACGTCGTAACACTATAAATCTAACACTGTCTGTATCACACTCTCTTAAAATTAAACCTGAAAAGGAATTTTGTTAGAAAACACAACTAAAAGACAATATAAAGTTCAAAATATGTATATTAAATCTTTTAAAAATTTATGTTTTTACAACAACTTCTTCAAGAGAAAATGTTAACAAACAATGGTCTGACCCGTGTACAACACATGGTGAGGAACGGGACGATTCATACGGTACCAACTACCATCCAATATGCAGTTTGATAAGCTAACGATGCACAAAAAGATTCAAGAAAAGTTTCATGTAACTGAAATTTTGGTGGGCTTTTGCTTGCCCGTCTTATAAACGTATTTATTAATTCACATTAATTTTGGTCGCTCCTCGGAGCTTAAAATTGCTTGAAGCGTCTCTACTTCGTTTATATTATGCAATAACAAATTTTACGTTCAGGCAAGGCAGATCCCATGCACGTGTGAGTACATGGTATAGATACTTTTTTGACTCCGAATCATTGAGGAACCGGTTTAGGGCAAACCCCGTCAAAACACATCATTTCCCCGTCAAATCCGACTGCTAGGAAATGATGGGGGTCCCATGTCGCTAAGGGCTATTTTCGCTATAACTTCCGATATACTTTGAATAGTCGTTGGACTAACTTGTCCTCATATTCAATACCTCGTAAGAGTTGCAGTGCTTGACAACGTGGATTCGTAAAAGGGTTTTTAATCTTGGAAATTTTGAAGTTCAATTTTAGTATACTTTCTAAAATTGGGTGGTTGGGGCGACATTACGTCCCTGTGCAGCGACATTTACTACAATTTCTAAATTAACGCTCCTTGAAGAGTTAGCGAAAATTTGGCATAAAAAATGCTCCGAAGAGCAAAATTATGTTTCTAAGAATTAAAAACCTCTTCCACGGCGTTTTTACGTGAAGCACGCTTTTCTTACAAAGTATTTCCTAAGTCGGATTTTGTTACAACGTCGAAAGGTATATCGGGGTTATAGCGTTCTTTAACACAGGCACGGATGAGTCATCGATTGCATCATGTTGTGCAATACTTGAACATTTTTGATTTTGAAAATAATTTTTATATGGGCAGATAGGTTATGTGAAGGAGAATTGAATAAAATTTGACTGAAGGTCGGATCATTTTTCGTTTGGGAGTTATTTGAAGTTTTGTGGGCGAAATTTGGCTCGACCCCGTAAGGTATCACGAAGGTCCGCTGTTAACAGGCTGTAACTCCGTTAACAGATATCCAGTTCGTGCGTCAGATAAAAAGATACGATATTAACAAGGTGCAATACGGGTATGAATCGAGCTGAATGGAGATATAGTATGGGTGTCTGCTATTATACGGGGGTGATGGAAAAGAGGAAAGTTTATAATAGCAGAGGGATTGGGCAAATTCGGTGAAACGATATTCGGGTATTTGGGACTCGGGCACTGAACGTGAATTGACGTATACAGGGGCTGATTAGAAAGTAAAAATGGAAAATTATTTGAAATGGGTTTTTTAACGTGGGGAAACGGACTCGACGGTTGAATTTAAGATAGTTACATATACGAGGGGTGGTCAAGAAGTTCGAATTTTTTGGAAAGGGGAATTGCTTATAAAATCGGGAATATACGGGGGCTGTATTTTTGAAATTTGTTTTTTGTGTTGATTTGGTTACGGATGAGTGGAAATGGTTGTTTTATGTCTGAATTTGATGAATTATGGTTATTTGTGAATTATGGATGATTGGCTAACTTTCTCTGATTTTTATGAGTTGAGTTACGGATTTTTGATAGTACTGAGGTGTTATTGACTTTTTTTATATGGTTTGCCAGGTGGCATAAGATTATTTGATTTTTTGCTAATTTTTAGGATTTTTTGCTTTTTCATTCTGACTAGTAGGGGACATACCCTACAACACCCCCCTTCTTTCGGAGGCGGAATTTATGTTGTCGAAATAGTTGTTCATTGAACTTACTAACTAGATATTTACAAAACTGGAACCTGGGTTCGGCTGGAACTTAAAACTGGTTATACATTGGCCAAAAATACCCTGGGTTCTCTGAAACATCAAATTGGTTATAATAAAGCTTAAACTTAAGGTAATATGTATATACGCATACATGCTTTTACGTGAGCCACTGGATTTGACTAAAAAAAAAAAAAATTCGGCGTGGATTCGCCATAGTCACTAATATTTTTAAATTTAATTTTGGTTTGTTTGTTTGTTTTTTGTTTGTTTGTTTCTTTTTTTTTTATATGTATTAATTTAATTTTTTATTTAATAAAAGTAAAAAGTTCCAGTATAAAGGTAACATGTATACATATATAACATAATAAAGATAAAATAAATAAAACATTCTTGGTTCAGTCTCCTCTCTCTCTCTGAAACAGAAAAAATAAAAATCATTCATAAGAATGTCCTCCTCGTCCGGGTAGGTCCTCTTTGGAAAATAAAATAAAATAAAAATTCTTCTAATGTCGTCTTGGTTCTCCGGGTTATTGTCCATCTGGTTCCTGGAGATGAATAACACTGCCTCTAATCAGCATGACTTCGCTAATCAGGTCGATGATCGCATCGTTTACCTTTAAAAAGTTCATCCCTAATATTAGTGGGTTAATTAAATGCGGTACCACTATAAATCTCGTCGGCAACACCATCGTAGCCACTCTAAGCGGCATTTCTACTATGCCTTCGGAAAAAACTTCTACGTTGTCGCAGGCAGTCTTCATGAGTAATTTCTCCGTCGACATCAGGGGTATATTTAATTCTTTTACCACTTTGGAACTGATGATATTGAATGTCGCCCCGGTATCTAGTATTCCCCATATCAGGTTCTCTCCTATCCAGGTAGCTATTTCGGAGGCAGGCTTGAAGTTATTATCAATCTGGTTGGCTTCCATGGTTATGTTGGGCGGTCTTGAAATGTTTTGAGTTGAGGTGTGATTCTCTGTATCTGCTTGCTTTCGTGTAACTGCGGCGGGTCGGCCGGAATACTAAGCGTCGTTGGCCTTATGCGCGCTTGCTTCTCCGTGTCTATCCTGCGGACATTTGGTGTAATTTTTTGGGGTTCCTCTTCAATTTTGGGAATAATTTTGTCACAGATCGGTAGGCTAGTAAAAGTTCTTACTACTAAATTTTTTGTAGAATTTTCTTCCAACAGGATGTCGTCTACTTCGCTGGTTGAATCCGAAATTATGGTAGAATTCGAATTTTCTAGGGGTGTTTCGGTGGTTCCTTCCCCTTGTTGGTCATTATATTCCTCTTCTTGGGTGATTAAATTAATGCAGGGTTCCTGGTCCTTGGTTTGTATAAGTTGAACGGCCGTAGTATATGGATTTTCGGGGCAATCCCTGTCCCAATGGTTCTTATTACAGAAACGGCAGGGTCGCGCTGGCACGTTATTCATTTGTGGGTAGCTTGTGTTTGCTCGAGCGGCAGGCGGTCTCGCGGGGATTTCTGTTTGCTTCGCAGGTTGGGACGTCGTCGCTGTGGCATTCACGCCGTACTGTCTATTAGCCGTATTAGGCGGGTTGGCCGGTCTATATGTGTTTGTTGGTGTATTGAATCGTCGGTTTTCAGGCTCTGTTTGTTGTGGTGCTCTATACGTTGTTGCCTGTGTATTAACTGTGGGTAGTCTATATTCGGTTTGTACTCGCTGTGGAGGTCTATACGTCGTTGTTTGTTGTCTATAATTGGATTGTCGTTGTCCTGGGTTGTAAGTGAGCGTCTCTTCGATTTCTAGGGCTATTTCTAATAATTCGTCTGCATCGTTGAAATCTCGATATCTTATTTTTTCTTTTATTTCTGGCAGCAATTGCCGGTAAATAAGACGAGCTTTTTCGAGGGGTGGACGGAGTTGATCGACCCTATTAAAAAGTCCTAATTTGGTTGATATAAATAAATCTACAGGTTCTCCTCTTTCCTGCATTGCAGTGTGTAATAGCATTTCTGCTGCGGCTTTTTTGGCTGTAGATTCATAATTTTGTCGTATTCTGGCTTTGAACATTGCGTAACTATAGGTTAAGGTTTTGTATGGCTCCCACCAAGCTTGCGCTTGACCGCGCAGCTGTGAGGTACATAATATTAATTTGTCCATTTCTTCAGTGATACCCCTCCTCAAAAAATATTGTTCCATATTTAATAGGAATCCTTCAACGCTTTCGTGGATGAGGCCACTAAAAATATGACGTGGTGAGTTGGTTATGTCTGGGATTAATACTTGTTCAAAATTTTGATTTTGTCTCCTTGGAGGCGGCGGGGGCGGTGTCGTAACCGGATGTGAAGCGCCTTGTATTGCCTCTCTGATGCCTTGGGCAAGTCTGTGTATGAAATTCTCCATGTCAATTTGGGAGGCGGCGTCGGAATTTCTCGTCTGGAGTCGATGTTTGGTCTGGAACTGAAAGCTGGTTGTTCTAGTAATGGATTTCGAGGTGGTACTTCCCTCTGAGTGTGGTCAAAAATTTCCCTCTGGCTTTCAAATGAGTCTTCAAGTAAAGGGTCCATAATTTGAATTTAAATTATTGTTTAAAAACTGGTACTTTTCAGCCGTGCGTAAAATACTCTTATCCTCGCGACCCCTACTCGATCCGAGATCGCTTAGACAATTGTAAAATTACGTCTAGTTCGGCGTGCTAAATCTTTAACGTTGAAAAATTTGAAATTGACTTCTCTTAAATTAGGTACTTACTTGTGAGTTCGATGGGCGTCAAGAATGCTGCCGATTGTATGCCTCTCTGGATTTTGTAGCAGCTTCAAGGCCCCTTTAGTTGGGCGCCATGAACACGAATTATGTGAGTGGTTATGGCGACCTTTGCTTCTTGTTTCGGGACTTCTTGTAGCTTTTGAGCAGTCTTCAAGCCCCTTAGTTGGGCGCCATGAACACGAATTAGTCCTCTGTGGCGGGAAAAAATAATATTGGAACTGCTGGGGTTTAGAGCTGAGACCCTCGAGGACGTTCGTGCACTTTATTTTGTTGTGAGAAGTCTTCTGGTTTGATTCTGTGGTGAAGATTTGGGTCAATGCTACACCCTGTATAGATGTAATCAGGAACAGTCGAAGCACTGATTTATTAAAAATATTTTTTGTTAAGGGTCAAGGACTGCACCCTGTATAATATTTTCTTGAAAAAATTAACACTTTGCTTAAACGGTACAAACAATTATTTTTATTTCGGGTTTTTTAATTAACAGAGTTGGAAAAATAATGTATTTTACAAAGCTTCTTTTAGGTAGAAACTATTCGACACATAAATTCTGTCAGTATAATTTACTAAACTGCTTCTTGAAATACTTAAAATCGTAGATAAATCTGAGAAAATGTCCGGAAGAATGTCCTTTAAACGTAGCCGGGTCGGTAAGAAATTGAAATGTCACTTTGGACGGGAATAGAGATTAAAATAAATTATAAAATAGGAGCACTAAAGGCGATACTTAAAACTAACTCTTTTTAACCAGGTTTCGGCCTGGGAAGCTAGAATCGGAACAGTTAGTCACGAGAAGTTGCTAGGATGGGTGGTTAAGAAAGCCTGTCTAGACGGTGGGTATTTAATTATTAACCGGACCGAAGCACTAGTACACACTTATTACACTACAAGGAAACTTGTCCCACTTTATCACGTCGCGAAACTAAACTTTGGAGTCACTGTCGAAAACTGAACTTGTCTACGGCTTGCGATGCACCGGTATTTATACTAAATTGGAAACGTTTCGGTTTTCTCGCCCCGTCGAGTCTCGCAGTGAGCTGGAAAGGCGTGAAATCGCTCAGTGCGGGCACGGATGAGTCATCGATTGCATCATGTTGTGCAATACTTGAAAATTTTTGATTTTGAAAATAATTTTTATATGGGCAGATAGGTTATGTGAAGGAGAATTGAATAAAATTTGACTGAAGGTCGGATCATTTTTCGTTTGGGAGTTATTTGAAGTTTTGTGGGCGAAATTTGGCTCCCCGTAAGGTATCACGAAGGTCCGCTGTTAACAGGCTGTAACTCCGTTAACAGATATCCAGTTCGTGCGTCAGATAAAAAGATACGATATTAACAAGGTACAATACGGGTATGAATCGAGCTGAATGGAGATATAGTATGGGTGTCTGCTATTATACGGGGGTGATTGAAAAGAGGAAAGTTTATAATAGCAGTGGGATTGGGCAAATTCGGTGAAACGATATTCGAGTATTTGGGACTCGGGCACTGAACGTGAATTGACGTATACAGGGGCTGATTAGAAAGTAAAAATGGAAAATTATTTGAAATGGGTTTTTTAACGTGGGGAAACGGACTCGACGGTTGAATTTAAGATAGTTACATATACGAGGGGTGGTCAATAAGTTCGAATTTTTTGGAAAGGGGAATTGCTTATAAAATCGGGACGTAATGAAGGGCGATGATGAGAATTTGTGTTTAGATGAAGAATTCGACTAAGTTAAAGAATATACGGGGGCTGTATTTTTGAAATTTGTTTTTTGTGTTGATTTGGTTACGGATGAGTGGAAATGATTGTTTTATGTCTGAATTTGATGAATTATGGTTATTTGTGAATTATGGATGATTGGCTAATTTTCTCTGATTTTTATGAGTTGAGTTACGGATTTTTGATAGTACTGAGGTGTTATTGACTTTTTTATATGGTTTGCCAGGTGGCATAAGATTATTTGATTTTTTGCTAATTTTTAGGATTTTTTGCTTTTTCATTTTGACTAGTAGGGGACATACCCTACAACACTCCCACTTATGCTACACCTCTCATGTCTCCTTACAGTGTCAGATTAGAGTCAAGCTCAACAGGGTCTTCTTTCCCCTGTAATGTGCGGTCTTCACATAATTTATTATTTAATGATAAACTTCTTATCTCTTCAACAATAAATTTTATTCTCCGTTCAATTTACAAAAATTAGTCAGTAACCGCGATTTGGTCTGCGACCCACTTACTTAATATAACGACACAGCATAACAATAATTATAAATAAATAATAACACAATAACCTAACCTATATACATTGATAAATCTTACATTACTAAAATATAATAATATTAATAATAATACACCTAATAAAATATGTTTTAAATTATACCATTACATCTCCTTCGACGAAGGCAAAAAAAATGATGTTGAGCTCAAAGACATGCATTTTTTTTAATTCTTAGTCGTGGTATAACTTAATCCTATGTTTGTGCACTTCGACTAACTTATCATCTATCCTTATAACTACGTTTGGAGACTTATTCTCAATTAGAAAATATGGACCCTTATATATAGGTTCCAATTTATTTGTTGGATTATTACTTATCATGATCTTATCTCCTACATTATAATTTATATATTTTTTTCCTTATCGTACTTTGATTTTCGTTTAAGTTTGGAAGAAATTAAATTATTTTTTGCATCACTGCATGCTTGTTGCAACCGATTATAAGCTTCTTTATTTTGTAATGGATAAGCCTCTACGAATTTAGTCAGCTCACATTGTAAAGTTAAAATATATCGATTATTTTCTGAATCTACTTCCAAAGGTCCCACTAAGTCTAAATAAACTTTTTGGAACCCTGAAACTGCGGTTGTAGTAACCGTTAGGGGTTCTTTATTTGGGTTAGAGTGCTTGTAGCGTTGACAATCATCATACTTCTTTATAAAATTCTCAATATCTTTACGTAACCCTTGCCAAAAATGACGCTTTTTTATGTTATTATACATACGATTTATCCCTGTATGTCCCCGAGTTGGTAGTATATGATAATCATTCATTATGATTTGTCTTGTTTCGTAGTCCACAATGTTTTGAACATCTTTCAGTATGGATATTTTAATACCACTCTTTTTTATTTTATTTAGAAACTTTAATATGTTTTCAAGTATTTGTGCGCACTTTTCATTTTTCAAAATTATTAATTCCGGAATATTATATGTATCATAAATACTTTTCAGGTCTCTCAACATAGTACCTAAGTCTAATGCTGATCGAGGATCCTGTTTAAAATAAATTATTCGCGAATTTTTAATACATAATAAGTTCCCTAAGTGGCAATCATACTGTTTAGTTTTTATTATTTTTTCAAATTCTGAACTAGAAATTGGATATAACTGGAAAGAATCTATAGGCGATTTTAATATTTCTACGACGCCGGGGTGATCAATCCTTTTATCAGAACTTGATCTATCAAAACCACCTTGGATATTATTTCCAGATACCTTGGCTTGTGCCCTTGTTGTAACATATATTGCGTTACGTATGTTGTTGTTCATGACTTTTAATTCGTCAGAAGTTATAACAACTCGTGACAGAGCATCTGCAACCACGTTGCCTTTTCCCTTAATATACTTTACTACAAAATCGTACTCTTCAAGAGCTAACCTAAATTTTGTTAATCTACTTGAGGGGTTTGTCATTCCAAACAAATAAATTAATGACCTATGATCAGTTAATATTACAAATTTTCTGCCAAATAAATAAGGTCTGAAATGCTTTACTAAAAAAACTAAACTAGCGAGTTCTAATTCGCTGGCACTGTAATTTTTCTCGGCTTTATTAAGTGCTCGACTAGCAAATGCAACAGGTCGATCATCCGAATTTGAGAACACATCCAAATCCATGTATGGACACGTCAGTTTTCAATTGGAAACAACTGTCTGGTGAAAAATCTGGATATTGTAAAACTGGTAAGGTAATTAAGGCTTGCTTTAATTTTTCAAAAGAATTTTGACATTCCTTGGTCCAAACAAATTGAATAATTTTCCTTGTTAAATTATTAAGAGGTGCAGCAATATGTGTGCAAAATTTTGAATATATTTTCTATAATAGTTAGCAAAAGCAACAAATCTTTTCACCTCATTAGAATTTTTGGGGACTGGGAAATTTTACATTACTTCAATCTTTGAAGGATCAGGCGAAACACCTTCAGATGAAATTGTATGTCCTAAATAAAGAATTTCTTTTTTTAAAAATTCACATTTAGTTGGATTTAATTTTAATTTGACTTCCCTCAGCCTTTAGAATATTTTTACTAAGTTCCTATTATGATTCAATAAGTTATTTCCAAAAACAATTAAGTCGTCTAAATAAACAACAACATTCATAGTTTAAACCAGACATTGCAATTGTCATTGCGCGAGAAAAAGCACTAGGGCTAATTTTCAAACCCATCGGAAGCCTCGTCATTTGGTACTGACCTCGATCTGTTGTAAAAACTGTATAATGTCTACTAGAATGGTCGAGTTAAACTTGATAATACCCTTGTGATAAATCAAGGTGAGAAAAATACATAGCACCAGATAATGAATCTAAAATTTCTGTGATGCAAGGCAATGGAAATTTATCATCCTGTAATTGTTTGTTTAATTGTCTATAATCTACAATAACCCTCCATTTTTAAATTCCGTTCTGATCCACCTTTTTTGGAACGATCAGTAATGGGGCTGACCATTTTGACCTTGTTTCCTCTATAATTTCCTCTTTTAACATTTTATCAATTTGGTTATGGATTTCTGTTTTTTGTGCGTGGGGTAGTCGATAAGGTTTTACGTAAACAGGTTTAGCAGATTTATTTAATCGTATTTTTTCTTTGTAAATATTAGTAGTTGTTAATGGGTCTCCTTCTTATTGAAAAACATCTGAATACTTAACACAAATTTTTTCTAAAGTACTTTTTTCTTCGCTATTTAAATGGTTTATTTTAATTGTATTTAATAATTGACTTGCTCTATCAACTGAAAGATTCGTATTGCTTTTAAATTCACATAATTTATAATCGTCTAATTCTTCTACTGTAGGCCTAAAATTTTTTAAAACAACTTCTTCGTCTCTAACATTAAGTATTTTAATAGGTATCATATTTTCCTTGGGTCTAGCGAGAGTTCCAGCCACAAAAACTCCCTCGCATAATTCACCCGGTAAAACAACACAGTAGTCATTTATTTCAACATTATAATATTTTATTATTTCACATCTTGGTGGAATTGAAGTGTATAATGCTTCAGTACACTGTATAGGGATTACAGTTTTTTGATTATTAAGCCAAAAGGAAAATATAAATTTTTCATAATCTATTATAGCTGAATGTTTGCAAATAAAATCTGAACCTAGTATACCGTGCATGTCATGGTCAAGGTTATCCATTAACAAAAACTGATGACAAAGTTGTGTATTATTTGCTTGTAATGAAATAGAAACCGCACCATTAGACAAAGTTGACCCAGAAATTCCTTTTCAATTAATTTTTATTGATGAATCAATTTTTTCATGTTTAGCTAGATATTCTTTAAAAATAATACTACTGTTGCTCCTGTGTCTATTAAAAATTTTAATTTAATATTTCAACAAAATTTAATCCATTTACTGTTAAAATTTCAGATTTATAAATTCCCTGTTGGGCCTCGAAAAAATGGCTCGGACGGTAGGGTACTTTGAAAATTTTCATGCAAATCATTATTTACATTATTAACTGACTGTTCGCCTGAATTTGACATGTAATATGCTCTTCGCGTATTATTTCCAAAATTGCTCCCTCTGGCCCGATTGCTAAATGCAATTCTGTTATTATTATTATGACCTCTATAGTTAGAATTATAATTTATGCCTCGGACTTGATTTCTCGAAAAATTGTACGAATTATTGTTACCTCTCAAAAATCGGCTATTTGTGGAACCACGTCTAAAATTTTTATTCCCACGTGTATGAAATACTTGACCGTTATTTATACTTGGAATTTCTTCATCTTTTGCTCCTTGAATCGCGTCAGCTAATTTAGAATAATTACGCGCCTTTACAATAGTTCTCAAATCACTATTTCGCAGCCCATTTGCAAAAGAATTAATAGCAATTGTTTCGTTCACTTTCCCCAAAATTTTCATAGCGCACTCTGAGTAATAGTCAGATCCGTCAACAGCTGTTCGATTGATTTGCCAAATTGATCAATAGATTTGTGTCCTTGCTTAGCACTAATTAACTGTGTCGATAAATGTGATATGGATTTTTTTGTGACAAAATGGTTTCTTAAATCATTAATTAATTCCCCGTTTGAGTTATAACTTTTGTTAAGTCTAATTTTCGCACTTTCATTTAAAAATTTTTTTTTAAATATAGGTTGTCAAAAAGCTTTTGCCCGTGTCATCTAGCATAGAATTATATAATTCGATTGCATCGATAAGTTGCTTGGTTACAGTTTCACTACCAATCATAACTGGCAGCAAACTTGCCGCTGTTTTTAAATCAAATTTATCTCCCTTCAATATCTGAGCACTCTGAAACCGATGAATCTGAATCTAATGGAATTTGAACTAATTTATCATCGCTTTCAGCCTTTTCAGTGCGCGATAACTGTAACCTTTCACATAAAATTGACTCAATACTCTGTAAATATTTATTAATAGCACTTGCATAACTTTTAATTTCATCCCTTAATTTAACGTCTACCTCGGACTTATTATACAAAGTTTTCAAACTCTCATAACTACTCTTAAACTTATCTAATTTCGTAAACTTACGGTTTGTCACTATAATGTATTTTCGTCTTACAATACTGTCTTTATTTAAATTCCTATGATTACAGTCAGCTCTTCCAGAAAATGTTTAAATCCTTTCGTAATATTCATACCATTATAATAATTTTCATTTTTTTTGCCAATGCATAGTTAATTGTTTTTTCATTTCGTAGCTAAAAAAAACCTAAAAGCTAGAATTTACGCGTCTTAGGCAATTTCCTGGCTTGCCCTAATTTCTGTCCGGATCTTCTTCTCAAATCTCTTCCTACATTTTTCATAGCAGTATAACAGTACAACTACTACTGCTAGTATTATTACCACAATTTCTATTATATTTTTTGCAGACAGAGTTCCCAGGGTAGTCGTCTGTCCTCCGCTATTACCAGCAACTATTACCTCTTCTTTTGTTTGGCTACTACCCATTTTCGTTTTATTTAGCTACCATAATTATCCAAAATAACTTGAACATGTATATTATCTATTTCGTATCCTTAGGTTTTTTAATTGAATTTTCCTCGTCGGTGTAGGACAATAAACACAGAAATTTTACACTATGTCGACGTTTCGATTTATTTTTAAAATCTTCTTCAGGACTGAAAAGTACAGATAATGAGTAAGTAAATAAATACATTCAGTTTTAAAAATATAACAAATACTGATTTTTAACATACAGAACTATTAAAATATAAATATAAAACTATAAAAATGTTGTAAATGTCTCGATATATTTTTTTTTTTTTTTTTTTTTTTTAATGGCATTAGGTAAAAAACCACGCAGCCAGGCACAAGTTATTAGATATGCCATAATTTAAACATACATAATCATGCACATATACAGAGTACACATACACCACCCTAAACCTATCTTACCAAAAATGGAAATTTTTAGAGAAGACTCAAAGGGGATACGTTTGCACATATTCTTCTCGCCCAGGAGTCTTTCAGGGCATTATGTTAGACATACAAAAATAGACTACGGTAAATAGGGATAAGGTAACTTTTAAACAAAGGTTAGACATGTAGGGAGCGAATCTATTATTTACACATTTATATTTTCAGACCAGAGGTTTTCAAAAAACGTATATTAATTTCATTCACTCTATTATTGTTTAAAGCTAATAAGTGCAATACACTGATTGGCATTTGGATATTTAAGTTCAGAATATCTGCATACAGTTGATTACGTCCAGATGAATATTTACCGCAGCTAAAAAATAAATGTTCAAGATCGCCTACAACATTACAAGTTTCACATAGCTTGGTTGGTAAAATTCCTATTTTATTTAAATGTAGAGGATAGCAACCATGCCCAAATCTCATCCTAATAAGAGTCGTTATGTACCTCCTAGGAATTTGAAAAGACTGGTACCAAGGTTCTTCAGGAATTTCTATTTGGATTTGGGTGTATCTTGTAGGAGTGGTAAAACAGTATTCGTGCCAATAAGACGTCCATGCTTTATTTAAGCCTGTTTTACTGATATTTAAACAATCTTGCAGACATAGACTGTAAACGGGGTCACCATTCCCAACACTGTCTTTGGCCAATAAGTCGACTTTTTCATTATGTTTTATACCATTGTGTGCTTTAACCCCTATATAATTGATGTTAAACCCAGATATTTTTAATGAATAATTATAATGCTTGATTAATTTAATGAAAGGGTGGTACATGCTGGATATTGAATTATACGTATTACTAATTGCCAAGAGTACTGACTTGGAGTCACTTAGAATAACTGAGTCTTTAATTTGTTTATTTGTAATATATTCTAAGGACTTGACAATAGCATAAGCTTCTGCTAAATAAATTGACGTCTCTTGAGAAAGTTTGAATTTTGACTGAGTACTTGAATTAGGTATTAGGAATGCACAGCCTGCACCGTGGTTAGATTTTGAGGCATCTGTATAAATATGCGTAGCATTGGCAAATCTTTCTAACATATTCTGGAGAATCGTTCCATTTATTATGGGATTTTCTGTATAGTTAGGGAATATGATGTCTGTTTGGCTTATCGACTCAAAATAGTAGGGCTGAGGGAGAAAGTCAGATTGATTAATGTTTTTAGAAATTTTTAATACTTCCTGGTATCCTATACACAGTGGGGGGGAATTTTTCTTTTCCTAGAAATTATTCGTGAGATCTAAAATATTTAGATTATGTATTTTATATATAATCGCAGAATTTTTGATAATTAGATTTAGAATACTTTTCTCAGAGAGCAGTTGCCTCCTAAGGAAAAGAGGAGGTTCTCTGGATTCAACCCACAAAGGTTCAATTGGTGTTGAATTCGTAGCACCTATACATACTCGAAGAACTTTGTTTTGTATTATGTCTATTTTACTTAGCATATGTTTACTAGCGGATCCATATAGTATGCAACCATAGTCAATTATTGATCGAATGTACGACCTATAAAAGAGAATAGAAATTTGTGGATCTGCTCCCCACCAAGTTTTTGAGGTTAATTTTAAAAAGTTAATTCCTTTCTGGCATTTGGTGATCATATAATCAATGTGTTTTACTGATATTTAAACAATCTTGCAGACATAGACTGTAAACGGGGTCACCATTCCCAACACTGTCTTTGGCCAATAAGTCGACTTTTTCATTATGTTTTATACCATTGTGTGCTTTAGCCCATATATAATTGATGTTAAACCCAGATATTTTTAATGAATAATTATAATGCTTGATTAATTTAATGAAAGGGTGGTACATGCTGGATATTGAATTATACGTATTACTAATTGCCAAGAGTACTGACTTGGAGTCACTTAGAATAACTGAGTCTTTAATTTGTTTATTTGTAATATATTCTAAGGACTTGACAATAGCATAAGCTTCTGCTGAATAAATTGACGTCTCTTGAGAAAGTTTGAATTTTGACTGAGTACTTGAATTAGGTATTAGGAATGCACAGCCTGCACCGTGGTTAGATTTTGAGGCATCTGTATAAATATGCGTAGCATTGGCAAATCTTTCTAACATATTCTGGAGAATCGTTCCATTTATTATGGGATTTTCTGTATAGTTAGGGAATATGATGTTTGTTTGGCTTATCGACTCAAAATAGTAGGGCTGAGGGAGAAAGTCAGATTGATTAATGTTTTTAGAAATTTTTAATACTTCCTGGTATCCTATACACAGTGGGGGGGAATTTTTCTTTTCCCAGAAATTATTCGTGAGATCTAAAATATTTAGATTATGTATTTTATATATAATCGCAGAATTTTTGATAATTAGATTTAGAATACTTTTCTCAGAGGGCAGTTGCCTCCTAAGGAAAAGAGGAGGTTCTCTGGATTCAACCCACAAAGGTTCAATTGGTGTTGAATTCATAGCACCTATACATACTCGAAGAACTTTGTTTTGTATTATGTCTATTTTACTTAGCATATGTTTACTAGCGGATCCATATAGTATGCAACCATAGTCAATTATTGATCGAATGTACGACCTATAAAAGAGAATAGAAATTTGTGGATCTGCTCCCCACCAAGTTTTTGAGGTTAATTTTAAAAAGTTAATTCCTTTCTGGCATTTGGTGATCATATAATCAATGTGTGATTTCCAGGTTAATTTTTTGTCGAGAAATAATCCTAGATATTTTACTTCATTGCGATATGGGAATGTTATGTTTCCAAGTGTTATGTGATCACGTAACGGGGTATTATGTCTTGTGAAAATGGTGATCATGGATTTCTGTTCACATAAAGTAAAACCTCTGGTTTGTAAGCTTTCCTGAATTGTTGTTATTGCGGTACCTAGCGACTGTAAGCACATTTCATATGAGGGTTTCTGAACATACATACAAAAGTCGTCCGCATATTGTATGATGGTCATATCATTGAACAAATTATGTAAATCTGCGGTATAAATATTGAAAAGGATCGGGCTTAACACCGAACCTTGAGGTATACCTAGTGAGGTAAATCGCGGGCCTATTTTCATGTTATCATATCGAAGATATATTTCTCTATTACAAAAGAGATTAGATATATTTTTAGCAATTTTCCCTGAGATACCAAAATTGCACAATTTTTGTTGAAGTATGAACAGATCGACAGAGTCATAGGCGCCTTTTATATCCAAGAAAACAGATCCCAGGTAATCGTTATCCGAAAAACAAATTTGTATATCTGTCACCAGATGAGTTAGTGCATCCATGGTACCGAAGTCAACTTTGAAACCATATTGATTACCGGGGAGTGGATGATGTTTATGTAACCACCATTCTAATCTACATTTTATTAGTCTTTCAAAGGTTTTGAAAATACATGATAGCAATGAAATAGGTCGGTATGAATCAGGGTGTTGGGATCTTTGTCGGGTTTAAGTATAGGAATTATGAATACTTTTTTCCAAGTTTGCAAGTCTACTCCTCCAACCCATATATCATTAAATATTTCTAACAAGAATATTTTAGCAGATATTGGAAGATTTATGAGCATAATGTATCTAATCTCATCAAATCCAGGACTGGTGTTGCGTGGTTTCTTGAGTGCATATTCTAGTTCAGTTAAAGTAAATGGATTACTTAAGAAATCATTATTTTCGGCATTATTGAAATATGTGGGCTCTTGAGAGACTTGTGGAGGTGTAATATTATCGTAGAAGGTTTCAACCCAGTCAAAGTTTTCACATTTTTTATAGGTAGTTGGCAATCTCTTAATTCTCCTTACTGGGTTCCATAGTTCGGTATATGGGATATTTTTGTTAAGTCTCGAAATGTAGTTAATCCAATTTGATTTCGCTTTACTTTTAAAAAGTTTTTTGGTTCGAGCCATTTCCTCTTGACATTTTATATAGTTTTCGATCGTACTACATCTTTTATAGTTTTCTAATGCACATTTTCGTAGTTTAACGGCGTCATCACATTCTCCATCCCACCAAGGGGGAGGCATCCGATTTTTTGTTTTGAAAGGTTTATTTTTAGGTATAGATAATTCGGCTGCTTGCTCGATGCATTCTGAAAAAAATGTGTACTTTTCTTCTGTGTTAGAAAAATTGGGTAAGTTGGAAAAATATACACTGATTATATTTATATATTTTGTCCAATCAGCCTTATTAATCTTCCATTTATTTTTTGGTTGGATGACCTCAGATGGACAATAATATAAATCTAATTCACAAATAATCGGATAATGATCCGAACCCAAAGTATCCGAGCTAACCGACCATTGAACATTTGTTGCAACATCTGCCGAACTGAAAGAGATATCTACAACTGACTTTTGGGAGTTTGGGGAAGTAATTCTTGTAGCTGAACCTCTATTTAAAAGTATTAAA
Source organism: Leptura quadrifasciata (assembly GCA_963675555.1). NCBI lineage: Eukaryota > Metazoa > Arthropoda > Insecta > Coleoptera > Cerambycidae > Leptura > Leptura quadrifasciata. The sequence goes on from OY776678.1 coordinate 72,004,129, forward strand.
TCTGTCTCCTCTGCTGCATTAACTATTTGCTCGCCTACGGCATCAGTTTTCCAGGAGCCCCAAATTCTATTGTGAGCATTAAAATCCCCACCAATAAAAACTGATCCAGAAGCTTCTTGAAAGATATTACGCCAATCCTGTATATTTATCGACACATTAGGGGGTTTATATAATGAGATAATGGACAAGCACTGCTTATTGACTGTTACCTTAGCACCACATATTTGGATACCGTTATTAAAATTCCTAGTAAATGAGATTTCTTTAAAAGAACATGTTTCATGAATTAAAATGGCAACGCCAGTTTTGCCATCCTGACGATCTTTTCTGACTAGGGAGTACCCGCCAAATTTATAAGAAATACCTGGTTTAAACCAGGTTTCACTGAGTAAACAGATGTCAATTTCATTTGTTTTTAAAAACATAATTAGACTATTTTTGTTAGCTACAGCGGAACGAGCGTTCCACTGCATAATTTTAACTTGTTTGTTTTTAGGTTTGAATGTTACTGTTATTAATATAGTCTAAAATCGATGTTACTTTTGCTCTGAGGACATCCTCATTTAAGTTTTTTAGCTCTTCTACACTGCTTATATTGCTAAATAATTTCAATATTAAACCTGAAAAGGCATCAATTATTTTATTTTTATTATTTACAAAGTTATCAGGTTTGTATGGATTAGGGGGAAGGGGGTTTGATGGGCCTGCTACAAATGGAAACATAGGAGGGACAGTTACACTTGCAGATATAGGTGATTGAACCTTCCTTTTTTTGTTTTGTTGGGTTGAAGGAATAAATGTGTTTGTTTGAGACTTAGAGGTGGAGGGTTGAGAGAAAGATTGATAGAGTGACGGAGGTTTCCTCTTTTCCCTGTTACTTTCTAGTGGAGGAAACTGTGTTTCATCTATGGAATTTAGTATATCAAATTTGTTACTAGTTAATACATTAGCGTAAGAAGATTCTACTGTTTTTTTGGCTTCTAAGAAAGTCATATTGGAAGAAGCCATATGACTTTTAATTTTCTTCTGTTTTTCGAAATTAGGACAAAACTTGGATATGGATTTGTGGTTACCATTTTTACAGAAAATACAGAATGAGTCCTGTGGATCCTTACACAAATGTTCATCATTCAATTTTTCTTTACTACAATTAATACAGAGACTTGTTGTGCTACGACACTGATTGGCTACGTGTCCATACCGTAAACACTTAAAACATTGTATAACTCTTTGTATGTAAGGCTCCACAGGGCATAGTACGCTATTTATTTGTATATGAGATGGCAATTTATTGCCTTCAAAAGATAACAACACAGTTTGTCTAGGGACCTCCGCTGGTTCCTCGTCAATTTCTATTTTTCGTTTAAATCTCCTAACTTCAGAAACTGTGACGGTAGAAATAATATTATTTATCAAATACTCCTCATCGAATATTGTGTCTACGCCCCTGACAATACCTTTCCTTGTTAAAAGATTATTTGGTATATAGGCTCTTAGTTTTTCAGTGTTTAGTGCCGGATTACTTATCAATTTATTAGCATCAGAAATTGTTTTTAACAACTTTTATTCTATTTCTGCCTACCTTTTCTATATTAATTATGTTAGGTATATTTAGCTTTTTATGCAAGATATGTCCCACAAACATGGGGTGCAATCGACCGATATTCTCCTCGTTAGTTTTTTCAATAAAAACGTATACCAATTTAGAATAGAATGTTGGCTTATCAAGATTAAAAAACTTACTTGGCTCCTTGGTTTTTGTGTTACCTTTATTAGCCACTCTCGGCTGAGAGCGGCTAATACTCTTTTCCTCAATGCGTACGTTACCAGTACCAGCTCCGTTCATGTCCGACTCGTTTCCATTAGAAAACATTGTATGTTCCGTCGTCAGATCTATGTGCATGCCGTCAAATTGTCCATCATTTTCTTGTGTTCCTCCCCCCTTGTCAGGAGGGCGGTTCATGATAATTTTATTATATTAGACTTTACAATGCACTTAGGTAGGTGTACAACGTGTTTAATTAATTATAAGATTAATTTAAGCTGTTATAATTGCGAATTTACTACACACCCGTAAAACACTTGTGCTGTTCGCGAATTCACAACTCGACTATGTCTCGATATATAGCTCTAAATTAAAATTAAGATATAACAAAATTTACGGACAGAGAGACAAAACGGAAAAAAAAAACAAAAACATACACGTGAGCATCCTTACCTAGTGTAAAATATTCTTATCAAAAGACATGGTCCTTATCGTTAAATATATATAAATAAACATGAAAAATATATAAGACATACGTTGCCGTTTCGGAAAATAATAGTTAATTGAATATATAGCGGTACCTTATCAATACAAAACAGGGACTCGGACAAGAAACACTTCCACATTTACATCTAAAAACTAATGAAATTTTTTATTATATGATTATAAATAATACTTAAATTATCAGTGTCTGTTTTTTTATTGACTGCAATTGCCTTATGTGCTTGTATGCATATCATTTCACTGATAAGTCTTTTGTTAAAATTAGTTTCTTTATCCAAAATAGATACCTCGTCAAAGTTAAAATTATGATTTTCAGTGAAATGATGTGCAGCTAGAGCAGTTTTTTCTTTTTTGTTTTTATGCTTTTCATTGCATGAATATCCATGTTCATATACGCGGGCTTTCAAATTTTGTTTTGTTTGGCCGATATACACCAAACCGCATTCACAAGGAATTTTGTAAACCACTTCAGAATTGTAATTTATGTCCAATTTATCTTTCATTGTGTTATAAAGATTACCCACCGTTTTTAAGTGAGAGAACACTATCCTGGTATTGTCATTTGACAAAGCCCATTTCAGTTTTTCAGAAAGTCCTTTTATGTAGGGAATTTAAAAAAAAAATTTATTTTCATTGTTATTTTCAGCGTATTCCGAATTGTTACTGTTTAAAATTATATTGCAAAACTCTGGTGGATAATCATTGTCAATTAATTTGGATTTGAAATTTAATAAATTTTTGTTGATAAAATTTGAGTGGCTTAATTTAGTAATTTTGTTTTTTAAGGATTTCATTATTGCTAATTTTTGTTTCCAAGGGTGTCTAGAATAATAATTTAATAATCTACCAGAGTTCACATCTTTTTCATACCAGTCAGTTATAATTGTTTGGTTTTCAGTTCTAATAAGCCGTACGTCTAAAAAGGGAATGTTGTTATTGTTTTCTTTTTCGAGTGTAAATTGAATTCTGTCATGGAAACTATTAAAACAATTAATGATATAGTTAACTTGGTTTTCTGGAACTGCCATAATGGTATCGTCTACATAAATTTTTAAGAGTGGTATTTCAAAAGGAATGTTTTTTATAACAGTATCAATTAGATGTTCCATTACTATATTTGCCATTATCGGGCTCGCTAGATTGCCCATAGCTGTACCATCCATTTGTTTATAAAACCGACCTTTAAAACAAAAATAGCTAGTGTCAAAACAGACATTGATCATTTCTATAAAAATTTCTAAGGAAAAAGTGGTATGATGTCTCAAAATAGGCCATTCTTCTTTAATGTACTGGATAACTAACTGTTTTGGTATATTAGTAAATAGATTTATTACATCTAAACTTATAAGGATATAACTTGGCGGTAGGGTTAGTTCTTTTGTGATATCTAATAGTTCAAAATAATTTTTTTATATTATAACGAAACTTAGGTGTTAAATTAGACAGCACGCCTGCAATTACTTTAGAGATTTTATGTGAAGGTGATTGTATACAAGGTACCACGGGTCTCAATTTGTTTTGTTTGTGAACCTTTACAAGGCCATAAATTCTGGGTGGTTTAGAATTATAAGTTTTTAAATATTTGTAGAGCTGTTCGTCAATGAGTTGTTGATCTCTAAGTTTATTAATTAAATTGTTACACTTAGTTTGATACCTATTGGTTGGGTCACTACTTAATTGTTCATAAATCAACGGATTGTCTAGAAGATTAATCATCTTTATCTCATAATCACCTTTATCCATAACTACAGTTATATTACCTTTATCAGATTTTGTTACGAAAATATTTGGATGGTTGTTTAAAAAATGTTTGGTTTTCTAAAATTGTCTAGTAGAATTTTTGATTGGATATCACTTTTATAAGGTGTTTGTAGAAAATTTGTTATGATATTAGTGGTTATTGCCCTTTTGAAATACCACTCTTAAAAATTTATGTAGACGATACCATTATGGCAGTTCCAGAAAACCAAGTTAACTATATCATTAATTGTTTTAATAGTTTCCATGACAGAATTCAATTTACACTCGAAAAAGAAAACTATAACAACATTGACAACGATGAAAGTAGTGGTATTTCACCGTCGATGTTGCCATCTCCCACTTATGCTACACCTCTCATGTCTCCTTACAGTGCCAGACTAGAGTCAAGCTCAACAGGGTCTTCTTTCCCCGCTAATTTTTCCAAGCCCGTTCCCTTGGCAGTGGTTTCGCTAGATAGTGGGTAGGGACATGGAATAGAGGACCCTCCTTAACCACCCCTGGTTCTGAGACGGACCAGACCTCTTTAAAATTGCAATGAAATTTATTATTTAAAACATTTGTATAAGAAACACCGAAGGAGATAAATGTACGTCACAATATGAAGTTCTCAGCCCTAAGAGCTGTAAGGATGGCTTGCAGATTGGCGACACGCCAGAGAAGTACCTACCCTTAGGGGTTTACCTTCTCTTAGAGAGCACATCCAAATGGTCTACAAAAGTTACTTTCCGAAGAGAAATTTTCGTTTCAGCTTATAGCCAATGAAAGCCAACGGTTAATGAAGACAAATTTCTTGGGGACAATCCCAAATAGATCCATGTACTTAATATAATAGAATACAATATAATAGAATACAATAAACATATAACATAACATTATCAAAACTACATTAACTTAACTACCCTTTACCACCACCACTGCGATTCACTGTATCGCGGGAACGGGAAGTAAACCGGCGAGTTTAATAATTGGAGTATTCCGTAGCTCCAAGCTCGATCGGTGATTCACCATCTGTTACGGCGGAAGACAAGGACAATCCTCCATCCTTCGCAATGTCGATCATGGAAAACCATGATTCATGCGAAGAGGCCCTTGGGCCTGATGGTACTATCCTCTCATAGCGTTGGTCGGTGTGGCGTGGGCGGCGCCACACGAGACCATGAATGCCTAAAACCACAGCCCAACTGTAAGGCTTAAGCGGAATTCATGGGAGAAAGACCCATGCAGGTGTGAAGGACATCCACCCACACAGGTCCCGAACCATGCTTTAAATCTTAAGGAAATTTTAGAAAGGCTTAATAGAACTTGGCCCGAAGGCCTGCCTACAGACGACCACCACGTCTGTATGTCTAGTCAAGACACGTTTGGAAGTGAGAAGGACCCATGCAGGTGTAAAGAACATTCACCCACATAGGTCCAGAATACGTTTCAAACACCACCAGAGTCTTAAGAAAACTTAAGGAAATTGGCCCGAAGGCCTGAGTATCGACGACCACCTCGTCATTGTATGTAGTAACAAGTCCACAATATTGTGAAAATTATCTTGAAAAACGTCCGTCGTGAATGGACCACCGTCCAGTAGCCGATCTACGATCAGGCGCCTAGTGCCGTCGTATCGGTCACAAGCGAAAAGTCTGTGCACTGGATCATCGGCGACATTGCATTCGTCGCAGTCTGGTGACTCGCGCTTTCCTATCCGATGCAGGTAGGCAGGAAAGTCACCATGGCCAGTTAAAATCTGACAAAGCACAGGAGAGGGCAATCCCTCCTGACCGCACCAATTGATCACGTTTGGTATAAGCGAAAAGAAATTTCTACCCTTAGCTGACTGTCGCCATTCAGCCTGCCGAGCCTCATAGACTCTTGAGGACAAGTCCTCTATTGCACGGGAAATGAATCCGTAGTGCTCGATGTCTAGACGAACACCCTGGAGCGTCGTCGTACCTGTGTGCCTAAGCTCAAAAGCTGACTTAATCTTAACCAGCTGTAAATGAAGCGGAAGTGTCTTGGCCAATACGCAAAGACTTTCTACTGGCGTAGTGCGGTACGCTCTAAGGACAACTCTCAGACAGTTTGCTTGTGCTTGACCCAGCTTCCTCCTGTTTCTGCTCTGCTCAACAGATTGACCCCATACCGTAATGGCATAAGAACAAATCGGCACCACCACTAATTTGTATATCATGAGCGAGGCCCTCATAGTGTCCGGACCCCAATTCTCGAATAAGAACCTTCGTAGTTTCTGGAATATAACTATGACTCTCTCTGCAACGAAGCACACATGCTTATTAAAGTTCAGATTTCGATCAAAAACCAAGCCTAGGTATTTGTATTTATCGGTTCTACGAACCGGGACGTTATTAAGTCTTATCGACGGATTCTTGTTCACGGAGAGGTTACGCCCGAAGAGCATATACTTAGTCTTCGTTAGCGACACCGAAAGTTTATTGTTCGTAGTCCACTCGTTCACCATCTGCAGGCAGATGTTGGCCTTGTTCTCTAATACGCGACGACACTGACCACGCACTATAATTGTCAGGTCATCGGCATAGCCGATAACTGAACAGTCTGTCGGAAAGTCTCTTGATAAAATCTCATCCATGACCAGGTTCCATAGTGTGGGACCCAGTACCGAGCCCTGCGGGCAACCTTTTGTGAGCATCTTTGAAACACTGACGTTAATACCAGAGTAGTGAACCACCCTATTAGTCAGATAACTACGAAACAGTTGCAGAAGTTTGTCAGGTATTCCACGTACTTGAAGCGCCTTAAGCACGGATGGCCACCACAGGTTATCGAACGCTCCAGATATGTCAATGAAGACAGCCAAACAGTATTTCAAGTTATGGTCCGTGATTTCACCGTAGAAAGTTTTGAGGGCTTCGATCGTGCTGCGGCCCGGACGAAAACCAAACTGCCTAGGATGGAATAATTTTCGTTCTGGAACGAACTCATATAGCGAAAGTAGCATAAGCTTCTCCAGCATCTTGCCGAATTCAGGCAACAGCGTGACTGGCCTGAGTGATTTTGGATCCGACGGATCCTTGTCTGTAGCCTTGAGTATTGTGACCAGCTTGCCCTGTTTCCAACTGTCAGGAAAATAGCCCAACCTAAGACAATCATTGTATAGGTCGAGCAAGTATTGTTTTAATGGTTCATATGTCGCAATGACAATTTTACCGTGTATGGAGTCGATCCCTGGTGCTTTACCAGGCTTGATTCTCTGGACTGCCAGATCTAATTGTTCAGCTGTAAATTCTACGTCGCCAGGGGTGCCTCTTAAGTTAATTACCTCTTGCCTAAACGCTCGATGCCAGCAGAGATCCGTGTTAGGAGTGTCATCAGGCATTAATTTGTTGAGTATAGCTAATAAAGTCGAGCGAGTGTCTAACGTAGGCTCGTCATTTGTGTTGACTGAACTCAATATAAACGGAAACTTGAGCTTATCACAGGACGCCCTCTGCACATAACCCCATGGGTCCGGAGCTATGTCGTTCTGCATGTAACGCCGCCAGGACTCTCGTTTGGCACGCCGTATGGCATGTTTATAAGCGTTCACCTTCCTTCTGTATGAGATATACAAGGCACCACGAACATCCTGGTTCCTGGATCGTTGATAGTTAGATCTGGATGTCATCACCTCTGCCTTAAGTCGATCTAGACGAGGAGACCACCACATATTTTTCTTAGGTATGACCACAACTGTTCTAGCTATCTCAGACTGTATCGCTACCAGGCCAGTAGTCATTAACTCAACGCGTTCGTTCACAAATTCCACCCCAGGATGCCAGTCAACATCCAGCACGCCGGATCTCAGATCCTCCGCTGATTCTCTAAGCCTTGGCAGGTCTAGATTTTTAATATCACTAAAAACCCTGTATTGGGTGTACGAGTGTTCTGGCGGCAGAATCTCGTAAAATATAGCTCTATGGTCCGAATTAATCTGGTCAGGAGCGACTCTCCAGTCCTGGATGTATGCCGAGAACCCTTGGGATGTCAATGTGACATCAATATTACTTTCCCCATTAAGGGAGCAAAATGTCGAAGGCTGGTTAGGCCTATTCAACACCATCAAATCGTGAAGCAGGATGAAATCGGTGAGGAGGTCACCTCTGTCATCCCCCACACCACTATGCCAGAGAACTGACTTCGCATTGAAATCACCGGCCAGGATGACTCTCCTGCCTCTCAAAGTTATGATCGCAACTTCTAACTCATTTAAGATCACATCAATGTCCACCGACGGCGGAGCATACACAGATATCAGGCACACCTCGAAACCAGTCACCGTTAGCACCACTGCCGTTACATGGCTAGTTGAAATAGTGGGCAGAAAGAGAACGTCCAACGTCGTGTCCATCACCACTATAGCGGAAAAGAATCTATTAGGCGTGTTTATATGGGCTGTCTTATATTGCCTACCAAAACCTGGTAAAGTCATTTTATGAGAAAAGGGAGCGACCGCAACGTACGGCTCCTGAAGGAGCAGCACGTCAGCGGACCTCCCTTCTGCCAGAATGCGAGCTTCTATTGTGGCTTGCTTAGAGTATTGCAGATTGACTTGCAACAGCGATAACTTTCTTAAGGTCTTACAAACCATAATCGATATTGTTGATATTTGCCTCCAGCCTTTTCCGATATATTGGACACTTGTTGGACGAAGCCTGGTGCGCCACCATGTCATCCTTCAGGCCAAAACGCGAACAGTTAGCACACTTTGGCTAGGGACAGTGGGAATCTCGTTAATCCATTCATGCGCGTCACTAATTAGATGACGAGGCATTTGGCTATCAGATGCCGACTGTGGATCATGAAGCCAAGAAGAAGGCAGTACTCATCATATAGAAAAAGCACTCCCCATCCAACAGACGCACTTTCCTGAAGTCGGGTTTCCCAGGGTATAAGCCCCACTGGTTGGCTGTCTGCCTGGAGGAATGTTGGGTTGGTTGGTGTGTGGTTTGAGGTCGGGAGAAGAGAACCGGGCTATTGCATGTGAGACAGGTAGAGTTTGCGTAGTACAGATGAAGTGTTGATATGGAACCTGCGGGCCTCATCACAAGGACGAGGGTCCTCACAGGTCCATGAAAGTATTGCATATTTCAATTGAGGATCTCAGGGCAATTAGGGACAGCGTTAAGAGGAAGCTATTGTCCGCAATGGACAGCTCCTTTAACACTTTTCGGGTATCATTAGGGATTGCTCCTCGCGAGCCTATCACGATCGGCAAAACCTTACATGTTTCCCCCCCTATTCGTTCTAATACCTTGCCTCTGATCACCTCGTATTTGTCTTGCTTCTCGATTGCTGCATCCTCTAAGCTGCGTCCATCCTCATAGCGGACTGTAAAGTCGACTATAAAGACCCTTTCCCGGTTTTTTATGACCAGGTCCGGTTTTAGCAGCCTATTGTCTGCAGTTCGAAAAGTTGGCTCTTTAAGTAATGTGGCCGCAGGGTTCTTCGCAGCGTATTTTTCAGTGACAGCGACACCGACTTCGTCGTGTCTCCTGATCACGCTTGCCTTCTGCAGCACACAACCGTTCAAAACGTGACTTAAGGTCTCCGGTCTTAAGCCGCATCTCCTACACAGGTGCGAAATATGGTCCGCACCAGCCCTTCTGAGCGAGGTTCTGTTCCCATGAGTGTTCGTTCTTAGCTTAATGGCGTCAATCATCCTGTTGGGCTGCAGGAGATCGTCTTTTAGCCATTTGTTAGATACCTTGCTGTTTTTAAAGTATCTAGAACCCTCACCCTGGCAGCTCAGCCTAGACCACTCCTCGTGTTCGCGATTTATGGCCCTCTGCTTCGCCGTCCTTAGTTCCTTCAAGCTCAGAGTTGGACTGATCCTCAGGTTCCGCGCCGCCTTGTCCGCCTGGTCGGTTTTCAATGAAGAGACTGACAACTCCCTTAGAACTGGATCCACACTGTGGCCCATGTTCGCGACGTTCATTAGAACGCCGAACTGGATGTCCGTCTCGAGGCGCGGAATTCCCAAGCCCCCGTCTCGCTTCCTTGTGTAAAAGAATCTCTCCGTTACGCAATCCGACAGGTGGTGTGTTTTTCTGACAATTTGCCGGATCGCCTTGTCAGCCTGTCTGAGTGATGTGACTGTTGGTAGGTCAATCACCATCGCATAACGGTATCTTGGGTACAAGTACTCAAACATCAATCTTTGCTTTTGCTGCGGCTTCAAGGGCAGGTGTGTGACCCTTTCGCAGCTACTCACAAACTCCTGGCAGGCCGCCCCGCCAGAAATGCCACCCCAGGGGGTGAAATCAATGCCTAAATATCGAAACCCGTTGTCGGGACCTATGTACTGTACTGACTCGTTGTTAATTGCCAGCTTGGGATCTTCAACGTACCAAATTTTTCTCGCTGCGCGTATTTGGAAGGCGCAGCACTTTGGCACGGACAGGTTCATGCCTAACGATTGGAAGTATTTCCCGACTATTCCCAGGTCCTCTTCTGCGTCGAGACGGTTCTGACCCAGTAGGATCAGATCAGTTTAAGGCAATACCTTTGTCCCTCCTGCGTTCGAGGTGTTCCAGTAGGGGGTCCACGACGGCGTTGAAAAGCAATGGGGATAACGGGTCTCCCTGTTTCACCCCTCGTATCAACGATACGCCCACTTCGCCATTTCTGGCTTTGGCCTTCGTCTGGCAACCGGTGTACATCTCTCTCACATATTTGGCGATGATTCCAGGGACGCCGAGCCTGCGCAGTGCTGGGATTATTGCCCCGTGCGGCACTGTGTCAAAGGCTTTGGATATGTCCAAGATTCCGCCAAAGCACGCATATTATTCTCGGCCAGATGTTGCGCTCGCGCGTAATTGCGCTTACGCCTGGCAGACCGGTTGTTTTTTCTACCTTTCCGCACTTGCCAACGCCCCGCGGGTCCCCCATTGCTGGGTTGCCGGGTTTGTTGTTTTTTGGTAATCACCGAAGTTAATGCTTCGATGACCGAGTCCAGGCTTTGTCCGAGCTGAAGTGGTGTGTCAGAACTACCCTCTCTGATCTTCCGCGCAATTATTGCTAATCGGCATCCGATGTCGAGGTGTTCCTGCTTCAACTCGTTCTTGCACTTGAAAAAGGTCCTTATGGCCGAGGCCGCAAGGCTGACCTTCCAAGCCCCTTCATCCTCTGTCAGCGTTTCCACGCCCTCGAGACTATTTCGGCCCGGGTTGTAAATTTGCTCGACTGTCGAGTGTTCGTCATTCCCATGTGGGTGGTCGGTTTGCGCTCTAGCTTCGTCCACCTCCCGCTCACCTTTATCGTGCCATCTTTTTGCTTTTCGGCGTAAATCAGAGCGCTTGTCTCTAATCTGCCTGTTCGACTTGTTAGGGAAGTATTCCTCGAGCCTCACGTTGATATTCGCTTCGCCCGCAAACCTTTGTTGAAGCTCTTCGAGCAACTCAACCTCTTCCTCACTCCAGGCCTTCGTAACCCCCTTTCGAGGGACGGGCTTCTTTGGGGCACAGACTTGGGCCCTCGCCTGATTTCTCAGGTCCGGGTGTGCTTTAATCTCGTGTATTGAGAGACCCCTCTGGGTTTGGAATCGGCGAGTACACTGTGTGCAGTGGTGGTCGCCCGTTTCTTCTGGGGCTGGACCTCTGCACCGAGGCTTGTGGCTGCGGACGTTGCTCAATCCCGGAAACTCTCGGGTACATCCTCTGCAGACGATCGTCAGACGGAACTTGGGATGGGCAGTGGTGGCGTGCTTTACCATGTCCTTAGCTTCCAGGAAAGTCGAAACTCCCCCTTGGCTTCGGCAGGCCGAGCAGTCTATCAAACCTTCCACTGGGTATATTAGGCTTATAGCCGGTGTTTGTACGTCTCGGATAGGTGCTTCTTCTTGGGCTTCACCCTCCGCAGCATCATCAGAAGCAGTATATGTTCCCCGTGCGATATTAGCCTCCTCGCAGGGGCGTATAGGAGACATCCGAGGCTCAGGTAGTGGTGTCCTATTCATTACATTACATTTGTTCGACGATTTTGTCTGCGGGTGGTGTCACCCCTTGGGGCCAGACTCCGATAACAGGCCTTGCACCCGCTCAGATGTTGGAGCGAGATTTGTCGGGCTTTAAAGAGGTTGACGGAGTTGAGTGTTCTACCCTAGAGTTCAAAATTAGGAAGTACTCCGAAAACCTTGGTCGGCTGCATGAAAAAGGGGCCTACCCCTCGCGCACGCGAGCGATAGGTCCCCTCGACCTTCAGTCGATTTCGAGCTGCATGAAAAAAGGGGCCGACCACTCGCGCACGCGAGCAGTAGACCCCCTCGACCTACAGTCGAATTTGATTTCGATCTGCATGAAAAAGGGGCCTACCACTCGCGCTCGCGAGCAATAGACCCCCTCGACCTGCAGTCGAAATGAGTTCTTGTGGTCTCACTCTGACCTTCCGGTTTGCCTCCGGATTGGGCTGAGAAGTGATACCTAATTTGGCGCCCTTTAATTTGTGCATGTTTGTTCAAGACGGTACCACCTCCCATTAAGAGAGTCATAGTTACTCCCGCCGTTTACCCGCGCTTGCTTGAATTTCTTCACGTTGACATTCAGAGCACTGGGCAGAAATCACATTGCGTCAACACCCGCTGGGGCCATCGCAATGCTTTGTTTTAATTAGATAGTCCCCCGGTCCCCTCGAACCGCACACGACGCCATGAAACGCCACTCCGTGCCCTTGGCTCGAGAGTACCGTGACAGTCGCCGCCTCGTGAGCGAATGACGCACGCGTTTCGCCTTATCGGGTAAGTAAAGAAACGATGAAAGTAGTGGTATTTCACCGTCGATATTGCCATCTCCCACTTATGCTACACCTCTCATGTCTCCTTACAGTGCCAGACTAGAGTCAAGCTCAACAAGGTCTTCTTTCCCCGCTAATTTTTCCAAGCCCGTTCCCTTGGCAGTGGATTCGCTAGATAGTGGGTAGGGACAGTGGGAATCTCGTTAATCCATTCATGCGCGTCACTAATTAGATGACGAGGCATTTGGCTATCAGATGCCGACTTATGGATCATGAAGCCCAGGAGAAGGCAGTACTCATCATATAGGAAAAGCACTCCCCATCCGTTAGACGCACTTTCCTTGAAGACGGGTTTCCCAGGGTATTAGCCCCACTATTTGGCTGTCTGCCTGGAAGAGCGTTGGAGTGGTTAGCGTGGTGTGAGGTCGGGAGAAGAGAACCGGGCTATTACGTGTGTGACAGGTAGAGTTTGTGTAGGATAGGTGAAGTGTTGAGATGTAGCCTGCGGGCCTCATCGCATTGACGAGGGTCCTCACAGGTCCATGAAAGTATTGCAAAGTTCGATTGAGGATCTCAGGGCAATTAGGGACAGCGTCAAGAGGAAGCTGTTGTCCGCAATGGACAGCTCCTTTAACACTTTTCGGGCCTCATTGGGAATTGCTCCTCGCGAGCCTATCACGATCGGCAAAACCTTACATGTTTCCCCCCCTATTCGTTCTAATACCTTGCCTCTGATCACCTCGTATTTGTCTAGTTTCTCGATTGCTGCATCCTCTAAGCTGCGTCCATCCTCATAGCGGACTGTGAAGTCGACTATGTAGACCCTCCCGGTTTTTTATGACCAGGGCCGGTTTTAGCAGCCTATTGTCTGCAGTTCGGAAAGTTGGCTCTTTAAGTAATTTGGCCGCAGGGTTCTTCGCAGCGTATTTTTCAGTGACAGCGACACCGACTTCGTCTTGTCTCCTGATCACGCTTGCCTTCTGCAGCACACAACCGTTCAAAACATGACTTAAGGTTTCCGGTCTTAAGCCGCATCTCCTACACAGGTGCGAAATATGGTCCGCACCAGCCCTCCTGAACGAGGTTCTGTTTCCGTGGGTGTTCGTCCTTAGTTTTATGGCGTCGATCATCCTGTTGGGCTGCAGGAGATCGTCTTTTAGCCACTTGTTAGATACTTTGTTATTCTTAAAGTACCTAGAACCCTCACCCTGACAGCTCAGCCTAGACCACTCGTCGTGTTCGCGATTTATGGCCCTCTGCTTCGCCGTCCTTAATTCCTTCAAGCTCAGAGTTGGGCTGATCCTTAGGTTCCGCGCCGCCTTGTCCGCCTGGTCGGCTTTCAATGAAGAGACTGACAACTCCCTCAGAACTGGATCCACACTGTGGCCCATGTTCGCGACGTTCATTAGAACGCCGAACTGGATGTCCGTCTCGAGGCGCGGAATTCCTAAGCCCCCGTCTCGCTTCCTTGTATAAAAGAATCTTTCCGTTACGCAATCCGACAGGTGGTGTGTTTTTCTGACAATTTGCCGGATCGTCTTGTCAGCCTGTCTTGAGTGATGTGACTGTTGGTAGGCCAATCACCATCGCATAACGGTATCTTGGGTACAAATACTCAAACATCAACCTTTGCTTTTGCTGCGGCTTCAAGGGCAGGTGTGTCACCCTTTCGCAGCTACTCACAAACTCCTGGCAGGCCGCCCCGCCAGAAATGCCACCCCAGGGGTGAACTCCATGCCTAAATACCGAAACCCGTTGTCGGGACTTATGTACTATACTGACTCGTTGTCTATTGTCAGCTTGGGATCTTCAACGTACCAAGTTTTTCTTGCTGCGCGTATTTGAAAGGCGCAGCAATTTGGCACGGACAGGTTCATGCCTAACGATTGGAAGTACTTCCCGACGGTTCCCAGGTCCTCTTCTGCATCGAGACGGTTCTGATCCAGTAGGATCAGGTCGTCCGCGAACGCGAGAACTGAGATCGTCGTTCCGTTTATGGCAATACCTTTGTCCCTCCTGCGTTCTAGGTGTTCCAGTAAGGGGTCCACGACGGCGTTAAAAAGCAATGGGGATAACGGGTCTACCTGTTTCACCCCTCGTATCAACGATACGCCTACTTCGCCATTTCTGGCTTTCACCCTAGTCTGACAACCGGTGTACATTTCTCTCACATATCTGGCGATGATTCCAGGGACGCCGAGCCTGCGCAGTGCTGGGATTATTGCCCTGTGCGGCACTGTGTCAAAGGCTTTGGATATGTCCAAGATTGAACATACCCCTCCGGTCCCCTTCTTCATGGTGTTAAGTGCTTCTTGAAGCAGCGCCACGTTGTTATGTGTTCCATTCTCACTGGTGAACCCCTTCTGCTGATAACTGAATGAGACGTTTTGTCTCAGGCTGGAGTCGATTAAACCGGAGAATAACCGACCGATCACAGAGCCTATAGTGATAGGTCGCCAGTTGGCTACCTGCTCTGGATCTTTTCCAGCTTTTGGGATCAGGGTTGTTCTGTTAGTCCTCCAGGAGTCCGGGAAATGTCCGATTGCCAGACACAGGTTGTAGACCATCGTCAACACGATTAGTGTCTCAGATGAAAGATCCATCTTCCCTATGCCGTCTATCCCCGAGGCCGTTTTCTTCTCCAGAAGGCTGTGTCTTCGCTTGACATCCACAAGTTGGATCGGCGGAATGGCAACCGCTGGACTTAGTTCAACTGTATTAGGTTCCCATGAAGGCGGAAATGACGTTTCGTCGCTCCTACCCCACAGAGACTCATACAGGGCTCGCACATCCTCATCTGGTGGTGGTTGATGTGGCTGTTCTACGAGCTCTTCCAGCTTGTCTTGAGCAACAATATCGGCCAAACCACGCATATTATTCTCAGCCAGATACTGCGCTCGCGCGTAATTGCGCTTGCGCCTGGCAGACCGGTTGTTTCTTCTACCTCTCCGTTCTTGCCAACACCCCGCGGATCCCCCATTACTGGGTTGCCGGGTTTGTTGTTTTTTGGAAATCAACGAAGTGATTGCTTCGATGACCGAGTCTAGGCTTTGTCCGAGCTGAAGTGGTGTGCCGGAACTACCCTCTCTTATCTTCCGCGCGATTATCGCTAACCGGCATCCGACATCGAGGTGTCCCTGCTTCAACTCGTTCTTGTACTTGAAAAAGGTCCTTATGGCCGAGGCCGCAAGGCTGACTTTCCAAGCCCCTTCATCCTCTGTCAGCGTTTCCACGCCTTCGAGACTATTTCGACCCGGGTTGTAAATTTGCTCGATGTTCGAGTGTGTGTCGTTCCCATGTGGGTGGTCGGTTTGCGCTCTAGCTTCGTCCGCTTCCCGCTCACCTTTAACGCGCCATCTGGCCGCTTTTCGGCGTAGATCAGAGCGCTTGTCTCTAATCTGCCTGTTCGTCTTACTAAGGAAGTATTCCTCGAGCCTCACGTTGATATTCACTTCGCCCGCAAACCTTTGCTCAAGCTCCTCGAGCAACTCAACCTCTTCCTCACTCCAGGCCTTCGTAACCCCCTTTCGAGGGACGGGCTTCTTTGGCGCACAGATTTGAGCCCTCGCCTGATTTCTCAGGTTCGGGTGTGCTTTAATCTCATGTTGTGAGAGACCCCTCTGGGTTTGGAATTGGCGAGTACACTGTGTGCAGTGGTGGTTGCCCGTTTCTTGTGGGACTGGGCCTCTGCACCGAGGCTTGTGGCTGCGGACGTTGTTCAATCCCGGAAACTCTCGGGTACATCCTCTGCAAACGATCGTCAGACGAAACTTGGGGTGGGCAGTGGTGGCGTGCTTTACTATGTCCTTCGCTTCCAGGAAAGTCGAAACTCCCCCTTGGCTCCGGCAGGCCGAGCAGTCGATCAAACCTTCCACTGGGTATATTAGGCTTATAACCGGTGTTTGTGCATCTGGGATCGGTGCTTCTTCCTGGGTTTCACCCTCCACAGTATCATCAGAAGCTATTTGCGTTCCCCGTACGATATTAGCCTCCTCGCAGGGGCGTATAGGAGACATCCGAGGCCTAGGTTGTGGTGTCCTATTCATTTTCGCGTTCTGTTCGACGATTTTCTGTGGGTGGTGTCACCCCTTGGGGCCAGACTCCGATAACAGGCCTTGCACCCGCCCAGATGTTGGAGCGAGATTGTGTCGGGCTTTGAAAAAGATTGACGGAGTGGAAGTGGTCTACCCTAGAGTTCAAATTTTTAGGAAGTACTCCGAAAATCTTTGTGTGACTGCATGAAAAAGGGGCCGACCACTCGCGCTCGCGAGCAGTAGACCCCTTCGACCTACAGTCGATTTGATTTCGGGCTGCATGAAAAAGGGGCCTACCACTCGCGCCCGCGAGCAATAGACCCCCTCGACCTACAGTCGAAATGAGTTTTGTGGTCTCACTCTGACCTTCCGGTCTGCCTCCGGATTGGGCTGAGAGATGATATCTAGTTTGGCGCCCTTTTAATTTGTGCATGTTTGTTCAAGATGGTATCACCTCCCATCGGCGGGTTTTCGCGCAGCCGGATGGCTTTGCTGTTCTTAGGCTCGGCCCCCACCGTTTTGGCTGTTTTTCCACGTGCCTGAACCTTTGACACGGGTTAGCCTGGCCCTTGTGTTACCGCAACTAATATCAGGAAGCCGAATCTCATGGGAAGGTCCTTCAATAGTTGCGTTTAATGGCGGCCTGCGTTTTGTTGGCTCATTCGATTCCCCATGCGTCTATTCACTGCATTGGTAGGTGCATCAGGGGAGATTGCCTGATGGCGCATGGGGACCTACGCCTTGGATTTTTCAGTCTGCCAGGGTTACGCACTGGTGTTGGAGATGCTCATCTTAGAAGACATCCTTGCCGAGTGTAAGCCAGCTTTCCCACCTCGTTGCCGAGATGCCCCCGATCGAAAAGGAGTGACATCTATCTTCAGATCCTGCCAAGGTCGTAGGAGCTGTGTTTTTGTTCGTGCCCCTCATCCTGTTTCCAGGCTTTCAGAGACACGATCTCCATCCATTCAGATTAACCATCATGCCGATTTCGTCATATTTCGACAGACGGTTATTTATCCAGCGGTACCACGAGGAGGTAGGATATTGAATAACTATGATCCCCTGCTTTTCGCAGTCGTTTCGTGACTTTTCATTTGTCGACAGGTTTCCTGACGTCGCTGGATTCCGTGCTACACGGACTAGAACTTCCTGTTCAGGTTCAACTTTCCTCTTCCGGTTGACGACACCGGTTGATTCGTGGTATCCCCGTACTTTCAGGTCGCAAGTCCGTCCTGCGCGCCTTCCAGCCGTGATGACCCGGCCATTTTACTGGGAGCCATTTCTGCGACTGGGTTTCTATAACTCCCCGCTTGTCGCTTACGACTTTCGATCATGCCTAGATTTGTGCTCGACGTCTTGACAGCGGCTTTTTAGTTTCGGATACATACCAGGCCACACCACAACCTGCCTACTCCCTCTACCGGGGTCTTTGCGTTGTCTTCGCACGCCTCTAGGCGATCAGAAGCCGGGTTAGTTCAGCTTGCCATAGAAACCGTGGACTCGGTTGGCAGAGGAGATCTCCGTCATTATTACAATGACGAGGCATTTGTTAAGAGAGTCATAGTTACTCCCGCCGTTTACCCGCGCTTGCTTGAATTTCTTCACGTTGACATTCAGAGCACTGGGCAGAAATCACATTGCGTCAACACCCGCTGGGTCCATCGCAATGCTTTGTTTTAATTAGACAGTCGGATTCCCCCGGTCCCCGCGAACCGTACACGACGCCACTCCGTGCCCTGTGCAAAGAGGTGGATGGCTAGGGGGCAGCGGCACGGTGAAGGAAGTGTCGGTGTTCATCAGGGCAGTCGGGTGGTAGAATAGCAGTGGGGCCAGGGCTTCCGGAAATCCATGAAGACCCGGCCGTGAGCTTTAACAAGGTTCTGATAGACGACCTCCAGATCCATGGGCAGGCCACGTCGTTGGAAGCAACGCTGGACCAGCGGCAGGAGTTTGTCGGGAGAGGAGGGGAGTCCCTGGCTCTCCAAGACGATCCTATCATGGACTTCGGGAGTCGGAAAGCAAATCCGTGGACCGTTTGGATGGCTGGTCCTTATGACGTGGCACATAGCAACCGCCACGGTGGTAGTGGATCTACGTGTTCTACACGAGGTTTCTGTTCTCGCTGAGTTGGCCTTAGGACACCTGCGTTATTCTTTGACAGATGTACCGCCCCAGTCAAACTCCCCGCCTGGCAGTGACCTCGAATCGAATCAGGCTGGAGGTAAGTTGACGCACGAGACGCCGCACTCGGATGTCGGCCGCACGCACGGCGCGAACTGCACGGACAAACCAACGCCGGCACGACGCCACTAAACGCCACTCTGTGCCCTTGGCTCGAGAATACCGTGACAGTCGCCGCCTCGTGAGCGAACAACGCACGCGTTTCGCTTTACCGAGTAAGTAAAGAAACGATGAAAGTAGTGGTATTTCACCGTCGATGTTGCCATCTCCCACTTATGCTACACCTCTCACGTCTCCTTACAGTGCCAGACTAGAGTCAAGCTCAACAGGGTCTTCTTTCCCTGCTAATTTTTCCAAGCCCGTTCCCTTGGCAGTGGTTTCGCTAGATAGTGGGTAGGGACAGTGGGAATCTCGTTAATCCATTCATGCGCGTCATTAATTAGATGTCGAGGCATTTGGCTATCAGATGCCGACTAAACGAAACATGGAGTCCAGGCAGAAGGCAGTACTCATCATGTAGAGAAATACTCCTCACCCGAAAAGACACGCTGTATGTTAGGCGGGTTTCCCAGGGTACTAGCCCCACTGGTAGGCTGTCTGCCAGAGAAAGTGTTGGTTGGGATGGAAAATGTGATGTGGTTTGCGGTCGGTGGAAGAGAACCAGTTTATTGTATTGAAAAGTTTTGAAGAGAATGTGTAGAAAAGATTGAAGAAAAGATATGGAGCCTGCGGGCCTCATCGCTGGGACGAGGGTCCTCACAGGTCCATGAAAGAGTTACACATTTCAAGCGAGGATCTCAAGGCTATAAGGGATAACGTTAAGAGGAAGCTCTTGTCCGAGATGGACAGCTCCGCTCCTTTAACGCTCTTAGAGTATCACTAGGAATTGCTCCTCGTGAGCCAATCACGATCGGCAAGACTTTGCATGTATCCCCCCCTAGTCGTTCTAATGCTATATCCTTGAGTACCTCGTATTTTTCCACCTTTTCGCTTGTTGCATTCTCTAGGCTGCGTCCATCCTCATAGCGGACTGTGAAGTCGACTATGAAGACCCTTTCCCGGTCTTTTATAACCAGGTCGGGTTTTAGCAGCCTATTGTCCGCGGTGCGAAACGTTGGCTCGTTTAAAAGTGTTGCTGCAGGGTTCTTCGCAGCGTATTTTTCAGTTACTGCGATTCCGATTTCATCGTGTCTCCTGATCACGCTTGCCTTCTGCAGTACGCATCCGTTCGGTATATGGCTTAAGGTTTCCGGCCTCGAGCCGCATCTCCTACATAGGTGCGATATGTGGTCCGCACCAGCCCGTCTGAGTGAAGTTCTGTTCCCGTGGGTGTTCGTTCTTAGTTTAATGGCATCGATCATTCTGTTGGGTTGCAAGAGATCGTCTTTCAGCCATTTGTTAGATATTTTGTTGTTCTTAAAATACCTAGAATCCTCACCCTGACAGTTCAGCCTTGACCACTCCTCATGTTCACGATTTATGGCCTTTTGCTTCATCGCTTTCGGTTCCTTCATGCTCAGGGTCGGACTGATCCTTAGGTTCCGCGCTGCCTTGTCCGCCTGGTCGGGTTTTAATGACGAGACTGACAACTCCTTTAGAACAGGATCCACACTGTGAACCATGCTCGCGACGTTCATAAGAACGCCGTATTGGATGCCCGTCTCGAGGCGCGGAATTCCTAAGCCCCCGTCTCGCTTCCTAGTGTAAAAGAGCCTTTCCGTTACGCAATGTGACAGGTGGTATATTTTTCTGACAATTCGCCGGATCTCCTTGTCAGCCTGCCTCAGTGATGTGACTGTTGGGAGGTCAATCACCATCGCATAACGGTATCTCGGGTACAGATATTCGAACATCAATCTTTGCTTTTGCTGCGGCTTGAGGGGGGAGGTGCTTTGCCATCTCGCAGCTACTCACAAACTCCTGGCAGGCTGCCCCGCCAGAGATGCCACCCCAAGGGGTGAAATCGATGCCCAAATACCTGAACTTGTTGTCGGGACCTATGTACTGTATTAACTCGTTGTTAATTGCTAGCTTGGGATCTTCCACATACCAAGTTTTTCTTGCTGCGCGTATTTGGAAGGCGCAGCACTTAGGTATGGATAGGTTCATGTCTAACGATTGGAAATAATTCCCGACGGTTCCCAAGTTATCTTCTGCGCCGAGACGGTTCTGACCTAGTAAGATCAGATCGTCCGCGAACGCGAGAACCGAGATCGTCGTCCCGTTTATGGCAATACCTTTGTCCCTCCTGCAGTCGAGGTATTCCAGTAGGGGGTCCACGACGGCGTTGAAAAGCAATGGGGATAATGGGTCTCCCTGTTCCACCCCCCGTATCAACGATACGTCTACTTCACCAATTCTGGCTTTCACCTTAGTCTGACAACCGGTATACATTTCTCTCACATATTTGGCGATGATTCCGGGGACGCCGAGCCTGCGCAGTGCTGGGATTATTGCCCCGTGCGGCACTGTGTCAAAGACTTTGGATATGTCCAAGATTGAACATACCCCGCCGTTCCCCTTCTTCATGGTGTTGAGAGCTTCTTGAAGCAGTGCCACATTGTTGTGGGTCCCATTCTCGCTGGTGAACCCCTTCTGCCGGTAACTAGACGAAACATTTTGTCTCAGACTGGCGTCAATTAATCCTGAGAATAATCGACCGATCACAGAGCCAATGGTAATGGGTCGCCAGTTGGCTACCTGCTCCGGATCTTTTCCAGATTTGGGTATCAGGGTAGTTCTATTTGTTCTCCAGGAGGCCGGGAAATGACCTATCGCCAAACATAGGTTGTAGACCATCGTCAACACGATTAGTGTCTCAGAAGAGAGGTCCATCTTCCCTATGCCGTCAATACCCGAAGTCGTTTTCTTCTTCAGAAGACTGTGTCTGCGCTTAACATCCGCAAGTTGGATTGGTGGAATAGCAACTGCTGGACTCAGTTCGACTGTATTTGGCTCCCATGTAGGCGGAAACGATATTTCGTCGCTTCTACCCCATAGAGATTCATACAGGGCTCGCACATCCTCATCAGGTGGAGGTCGATGCAGTTGTTCAACGAGCTCTTCCAGCTTGTCTTGAGCAACAATATCGGCCAAAGCACGCATATTATTCTCAGCCAGGTATTGCGCTCGCGCGTAGTTAAGCTTGCGGCAGACCGGTTGTTTCTTCTCCCTTTCCGTTCTTGCCAACGCCCCATGGGTCCCCCATTGCTGGGTTGCCTGGGTTGTTGTTTTTTGGAGATCAAAGAAGTGAGTGCTTAAATGACCGAGTCCAGGCTTTGTCCGAGCTGAAGTGGGGTGTCAGAACTACTCTGTCTTACCTTCCGCGCAATTACTGCTAATCGGCAGCCGATATCGAGGTGTTCCTGCTTCAGCTCGTTCTTAGACTTGAAAAAGGTCCTTATGGTCGAAGCCGCAAGTTTACCTTCCAAGCTCTGTTGGCGTTTCCGCGTCTCCGAGACTATTTCAGCCCGGGTTGTATATGTTGTCGACGTTCGAGTTTATATTCATGTTCGAATTGTTTATCCCCTGTGTGTGGTCGGTCCGCGCTCTTGCTACGTCCACTTCCCGCTCACCTTTATCACGCCATCTGGCTGCTTTTCGGCGTAGGTCAGAGCGCTTGTCCCTGATCTGCCTGTTCGTTTTACTAGGGAAGTATTCCTCAAGCCTCACGTTGATGTTCACTTCGCCCGCAAACCTGAGTTCAAGTTCCACGAGTAACTCAACCTTTTCCTCACTCCAGGCCTTCGTGACCCCCTTGCGAAGGACGGGCTTTTTAGGGGCACATGCTTGAGCCCTCGCCTGATTTCTCAGGTCCGGGTGTGCTTTTATCTCGTGTTGGGAGAGACCCCTCTGGGTTTGGAAGCGGCGAGTACACTGTGTGCAGAGGTGGTCGCCCGTTTCTTGGGGGGCTGGACCTCTGCACCGAGGTTTGTGGCTGCGGACGTTGTTTAATCCCGGAAACTCTCGGGTACAACCTCTACATACGATCGACAGACGTAGTTTGGGGTGGGCAGTGATGGCGTGCTTTACCATGTCCTTTGCTTCGAGGAAAGTTGAGACTCCTCCTTGGCTTCAGCAGGCAGAGCAGTCAATTAAACCTTCCATTGGGTAAGTTAGGCTGATTACAGCCGGTGTGTCTAATCGGATGGGTACTTCTACCTGGGCTTCACCCTCCGCAGCGCCATCAAATATCGCGTTTAATCCCCATGCGACATTATTCTCCTCGCAGGATCGTACAGGAGACATCCGAGGCGAAGTATATGTTCCTCTGTCCATTTATTAGATTTGGTAAAATATTTTACTTTGGGTGGTGTCACCCGCACCCGCTCAGGTGTTGGAGCGAGATTGTGTCGGGCTCCTTTCCATTTTAAAATTTATTACCTAATTCATTAAATTTATTATTTAGTCGAGTACAATTTGACTGTGCAAATAAAAAACGCAACAGAAACTTTACGAGCTCATTAGTATTGCCGGCAAACCAGTCAGTATAGTGTCATCAAACAAGTCGACGTATTAAAAACCTATAAAGGTAAGTAATTCAATTTGCGGTCAAGATAGCACAGAGAGTAATGGTATTCTAATAGACTATCGATTATGTCATAAAAAACAGGAAAATAAGGAACTAAGACGTTCAAGGGCTTTCATTGCACAAATTGTTCAGTTTAAGATGAGAAAACCGCGGAGTGCTATTATATTAGAGGATGCAAATTGGAGATAAGGGTGAAAATGAAACCCTTTCAGTTTTTTAAATATAACTCGAAAACGAAGCAAAATTCAGGTATAGTTAATAGGAAACTTTTTGGAGAGAATCAAATTTCTTATCGAAGTGGCTGATTTAAAAAATAGAGAACCATTTTTTATGCGAAATTTGATTCTCTACGAAAAGATTCCTATTTAACTGTACCTGAATTTTGCTTCGTTTTCGAGTTATATTCAAAAAACTGAAAGAGTTGCATTTTCATCCCTATCTACAATTTGCACCCTCTAATTTAACAGCACTTCGCGGTTTTCTCGTTTTAAATGACCAATTGAACGATTTATGCAATAAAAACCTTTGAACGTCTTAGTTCTTTTCTATATGACATAATCAATAATCTATAATGAGGTCGTAAAGTTTTTGGTGCGTTTTCTATTTGCACAGTAAAATTGTACTCGTCTATACATACACTATTGTTTTCTTTATCTTCATAATAAATATATATTTTTAATTTTCATAAACAGCCAATAAGAGAGGTGATATCGACGATGTCTGGGCTCTTAAGCCGCTGTAGGACGCATACATTTTTTTTGGAGCTACAGAAATGCTGAAAGACGTCCCTCGATAGAACTGAAAGTTACGACTCTTTTAGTAGATTGAGACAAAGATGTGAAAATTCTGGTTTGTTTAACTCGCTCTATCTCAAAGAAAGGACAATGAATTGGTCCCAAATTCTTACTATGCTTTTATATAAATATAATCAGTATTAAAATGAAAGTTTAATTTTAATAAGTGTAGAAAATATGGATTTTTTATTAAAAGTATGTCGATGAAATATGAAAATTTACATGTTTCAATATAACCAGCTGGAAACTTTTTTATCTTTCGAAATAAATATAAAATAGATATATTGAGAAGAAATAAAGGTACAGAATGCTTGCTTTATAGCTTGTCAAACCCGACATCAGCGGTTGGAACTTACATTTTATATTTATTGTCCCTAATTACGGAATCAAATGGTTTATAGTCTGTGACTATTTGCAGCTGACAGAGAGAGTTTTTTTGTTTTGTACTTGTCTGATGTATGGATGTTATATAGTATTTGAGCCACTGTATATAAGACGATACGTGACTTTTGCTTCATTTCAGATTATCATATAATATCATATTTCAGCTACGTGCAGATAACAAATTCCCGCTATCATTTATCGCTTACAAAGTATCACATTATATTATATTACATTTTAACTTCTCACGATTATGCTGAATCGCTTGCTTGCTTTTCTTTGTTCATCATTTAGATGACACTGCATCTAAATGTCATAAATAGAACCACGAGACATTTCTGTAACCAGTTATCATACTCACTTCAAATTAAATACTTACATTTTAGTACTGTATTATTTCTAAGAGTCAACGTTGACTCTCTACAAATAAAATTGTTTTTAAAAACTTAGCTACGAAACGCGAGCTATAACATTGGCGCAGTCGGTAGGATCTGTTAAACATCCCTGGAACAAGAAGCCTAACTTGTAGTGAAACGTTCGAGAACAAGGAGAACATCTCAACAAGGGTGCCTAACTAGTGCGAGTGATCTACAAGAACAAGGAGACCTTCCTCACCAGTGGTGGCGGATCCCAATCCCTCGACGGAGGAAAGAACCTACACATGAAGATATTTGCGTAAGTCATTTTAAGAATCATCACGCTTTATTACTGTTATTTTTATTTTTCACATTTCGCAATCTATTTAAGTGTATTATACTGCTAATACATCCAACAAAAACGAAACAGTTCTGCTATCAATTTTATCCTTATTATTCCCCAAACGACATAATTAATTTTATTTTATACGTATTATACTGTTAATACGTAATCGTGTGTATTATACAGCTAATACACTCACCGAATTCCATTCTATTTTAAAGCGACATCGAAGCGTATTATACTGCTAATACGCACTTGTGTGTATTATACAGCTAATACACAAACAGACAAGAAAATCTTTCAAATTTAACTTCAATAGTTTGTAACTAAAAGCAACAAAATGTCAGAACAAGAAGCCACCGTTCAAATCGAAGAACAAATTGAAGCTTATAAACTTTCGGAGATATTCTCGATAATACCTGAGTTCGATGGAAACCCCATCAACCTACAAACATTTTTAAATTCTTGTACATATGCTCAAGGAATGGCAATTAATGACCAGTTGTTATTATTGACTATTCATATCAAAAATAAATTGCGTGGCAAAGCTGCCGAATTGATAAATTCTAGAAATCCGGCTACATATGCAGAAATAAAATCCTTATTAGAAGCGCACTTCGGAGATTCTAGAGACCTAACATCTCTAATCACTGACCTACAACGCATCCATCAATTACCTAACGAATCTGCGTTAACCTTTGTATCACGGTTGCAAACGCACAATGCAAAAATGCATGCCGCAATCCAAAAACAAGCTTTGCCCAAAGAACAGAAGAAATCTCAAAGTGATTTAGTCGAAACTATGACGCTAAATAATTTATTAACAGGCTTAGAACCAAATTTAGGCAAAATTATACGTGCTGGCAATCCACAAAATATGTTGGAGGCTATTAATCGAATTAAAAGAGAACTACAACTCTCTTATTTTGAGTCACAAAAATTCTCGAGAAATAGCCAAGCTAAAAACCCAATTCCTCCCCAACAAAAGAGACCAATTTCAACTTTCCAACAGAAAATGTGTTCATTTTGCAATCGCATTGGGCATACTGTAAGTGAATGCCGTACTAGGCAACAACAACAATTTATGCCATCAACGTCCCAAAACTTTCAAAGACCAAACTTCCAAAGAAATTCAAACTTCCAAAATTTTTCGCAAAATAATCAATTTACTCACAGGCAATTCCCACAAAATAATCAATCTAATCTTCCACAGCAAAATAGGCCTTCAGCCATCAGACCAAACCCGAATTTCAATCAGCAGAGACCATCTGCAATCCAACCAAATCCAAACTTTAATCGTTACGATCAACAAAAGGCCCATCATTTGAACTATGAACCTTATGATAGTTACATTGATAATTCCAATCAATATGAGACCTACTCTACCGATTACTCCCCAAATTACCAACTTCAGCAAGACAATTGTGAAAATTATAATTTCGAAACCAATCAAAATTTCCCAGAAAACTATAATTCTCAGTCTGAACAGTATGAGGATTATACCGCTAATCCTCAGGATTTTTACCAAGGTTCCAACCAATTAACTCATCCTCCCAACCAGGAATCCGAACCAATTGCAGAATTGGAAACTCAGATCCAAACGATGACTCTAAAAGACAGTTTCAACCCATACCTGAATTTCCCGGAACACAAATTCATGTAAATATTCTTTCGCATGCATTGCTAACTGTCAACTCAAAAAATCTCTATTACATGAAAGACATACCCGGTAAATTTAAAATTTTGCTAGACACAGGCGCCGGTATTTCAGTTTTTAAACCTAGGACAGCTGAAAACTACAGGCGCCGATTCCCTGAAAATGTGATTGTTCAAGGTATAACGAACGAAAAGATTAATATTAATGAATCTGTTCTCATACCATTTACCACAAGTGATCTTCATAAAGTTTATATTCACGATCTAGACATAGACTTTGACGGACTTTTAGGCGCGGACTTTTTCGAACATTACGAATGCAGGATAGATTTTAAAAATAAACAATTAGTGACGAATTTTAAAACCGTACCGATATTCAAAGTTACTGATATTTTACCATCGCAACCAAGCGTAACCCGCGGTTTAAACACCATAAAAAATCGAAACTTAATTTCCATTGAACCACGCACGGAAAAAATATTCAAATTAAAATGTGACCTACGAAATACCGAGGCTATACTGGTAGCCCAAGAAAACGAAAAAGTACGCTTACCCAACGCTATCGTCAAAATAGACAACAACGGAGAATTTTTAACATCTGTAATAAACGCAAACGCTATTCCAAAAACTGTAGATTTGTCAAACCTTAAACTCGAACCAATAGAAAAATTTAGGGCAATCTTTAATTTAAATTGTCAAAACTCAGACTACCAACAACAAATAGACAGGAATTTCGAAATTAAAAATCAATTACGCTTAGAACATTTGAACGAAGAAGAAACCGATTTAATAACACAACTTTGTCTAAATTTTTCGGACATATTCTATCTAGAATGAGATAACTTGTCATTCACAAACGAAATTAAACATTCTATTGACACCAACAATGCCAAACCGATATTCACAAAATCTTATCGTTAACCCCAAATTCATAAGCAAGAGGTAAAGTCACAGGTTTCAAAAATGTTAGCCCAAGGCATAATCCAGCCTTCGATTTCTCCCTGGTCCTCCCCAGTTTGGGTAGTCCCAAAAAAACTTGACGCCTCTGGCAAACAAAAATGGCGAGTTGTAGTCGACTACAGAAAACTTAACGAACTGACTATTGACGACAAATATCCCCTTCCGAACATATCTGACCTTCTTGACCAACTAGGAAAATGCCAATACTTCACAACCCTAGATTTGGCCTCTGGGTTTCACCAGATAGAAATTAATCCCGAAGACGTCCAAAAAACTGCCTTCTCTGTAGAGAATGGCCACTATGAATTTCTTCGCATGCCATTCGGTCTTAAAAACGCCCCATCCACTTTCCAAAGGGTTATGGACAATATCCTACTAGGTATCCAAAACGAACGTTGCCTCGTCTATATGGACGACATCATCATTTATTCCCCAACGATTCACGAACATATTACCCGACTAAACGAAATATTCCAACGCTTAAGGAAAGCTAACCTTAAAATACAGCCCGACAAGTGTGAGTTTCTTAGGAAAGAAGTTGCCTACCTAGGACACCTCATCACCAAGGACGGTGTAAAGCCAAACCCTGCTAAGGTTGAAGCAATCCTAAACTTTCCTCAACCCAAAAACCAAAAGGAAATTAAATCTTTCCTGGGTTTAGCAGGCTATTATAGACGTTTTATCCCCAATTTCTCTAAAATATCAAAACCTCTGACCAAATTACTACAAAAAGACATACATTTTAATTTCGACAATGATTGTACGAATTCATTCAAAAACTTAAAACAAACCTTGACAACAACTCCGATACTAATTTACCCGAACTTCGACGAGCCTTTCCTATTAACCACAGACGCGAGTGCATTCGCCATTGGTTCCGTGCTTTCGCAGGGCCCCATTGGTAAAGATTTACCTATCGCTTATGCCTCCCGAGTTTTATGCAATGCCGAAACTAAGTACTCCACGATAGAAAGAGAGCTCTTAGCTATCGTGTGGTCAGTAAAGCATTTTAGACCATACCTGTTTGGCAGAAAGTTTAAACTAATCACCGATCACAGACCACTTACCTGGTTATTTTCGATAAAGGACCCGGGTAGCAGATTAGCCCGTTGGCGCCTCAAACTTGAAGAGTATGACTACGAGGTCATATACAAACCCGGCAAAATAAACAAAAACGCAGACGCCTTGTCCAGAATCAAAATAAACCACTTTAACGATTGTTCCAAATTCTATTCTAAAATTTTAGCAGCTAACGAAAACACAGACGATGACGAAAGTCTAAATGACGAAAACGAAATAACTAACGAACATATCGCTCAGGAATTTGACACATTCTCTAGACTATACAAGACAAAGTCCCTAATAGATTACTCGAAAATCGAAATTACAAACAAACAATTGTTAGATCGAGAAAACAAAAACATAATTACGTTCTTTCGGCAAAATAACCTAACAGACCTTCATCACCAAATTATAGAAGATATTTTCGAAGAAAATCTCGAATTCGACAACAGTACAATCAATATTGTCTCTAGTAAATCAACCCGACATAGAAATTATTATATAATCGCTGTACCTTTCGACCCCGAATCTGTAATAGAACACTTGTTTTTAACGTTGTATAAAAATCAAAATAAACTAGATCTTTCCAAGACCTACTATGTCGAAAATAATTTGGACCTCCCAATACTCGAAATTCTCTCATTCATTTTTGCGGAAAAAGACCTAAAATTAATCATTTGTCAAAATCTAGTGCAATGCCCCGACGAAGACCAACGCCCAATAATCCTCGATCAAAATCACACTGGAAAAAATAATTTGCACCGCGGAATAAACGAGACAATACGCAGAATCAAAAACAAGTATAATTGGCAAGGGTTAACGAAAGATGTCGAAAATTTTATCAAAAACTGCGAAACATGCCAAAAAACGAAAGTTTGTCGAAAAAATTTAAGTAGTCCACTGGTAATTACAGAAACACCAAAGACACCATTCGAAAGAATTAACATTGACTTATTTGAATTCCCTACGCGCAATTATGCCCTGACTATTCGCGACGAACTGACTAAATTTACACAAGCTTACGCAGTCCCCGATAAATCCGCCAAATCTGTAGTAAATACGCTACTGCTTTATTTTCAACATTATGGTACTCCATTAAGAATACATTGCGACTATGGAGGAGAATTCGATAACAATTTATTAAGAGATTTGTGTAGATTATACGATATAAAATTAACTTTTTCGAATGTAGGACATCCCCAGTCAAATGGTTCAATTGAACGATTTCACGCAACCTTGGCCGAAATGATAAGAGCTAACAAAACGGAAAACCCGAATGAACACCCATTTACCATTTTACCGTATGCAGTAATCTGTTATAATAACTCTGTAAATAAAACTCACGGATTTACCCCATACGAAATAGTTTTTGGTCATACATCTGTTCGTCCACCGGAAACATTATACAATCAAAAAGAGTTAATCACTAAATATGTCCGAGATTTAAACAATCGCATTTCTCACTATTATAAAATAGCTCGAAGTCGAACTGAAACTCAAAAACAAAAAGCCAAAGTTCGGTTTGATAAAAACGTCCCCGAAAATCGCCCCACATATAATGTTGGCGACAAAGTATACGTTAAGGAATCTCAAATAAAGAACAAATTACAAGATAAATTCAACGGTCCGTTCGAAATTAAAGAAATTTTTCAAAATTCCGCTACGCTACTAAATCTCGAAACGAACCAAACAACTAAAGTAAACTTTGACCGAATGAAACCATATACTGAAAATTAAATTTATTTTCAGGTTTCTGCTGCTGCTCGGATCAGCACTTGCCCAGTATAAAATAACATCGATCAACAACACGATCGGAGTGTACTACCACCGAGACACAGACATAGTAATCTCTAACGAGAAATGAACTCTACTTGTACATAAAAACATATCGACTCTTAAAACAGCATTTGACAAAAACGACAAAATCTTACAAACCCTCTACAACACACTCGACCCAACATACCATTACATGAATGTCTTTTTCGGCGATGTAAAAACGCATCTCAGTTTATTAACTCAAATCTCAATCGATACAATCAAAATTTAACGAAGTTTACCTAGACACAAAAAGATACAGACGAGGAATACTAAACGGTATCGGAACGATTCTCAAATCGATAACTGGAAATCTAGACGCAGAAGATGGTCAGTACTATTCTGATTGCATCAACAAGCTAAATAATGACGAACACCAACTCGAAAATTTAATCAAAAATCAAATATCTGTCACGACTTCAGTCATCAAAAATTTTAATTCAACTATTCAAAAACTACAAATCGACGAAGAAACTTTCAATAAGGATATCAAAGAAATCGAAACCTCAATTCTAGATATGACTAAGGATATCGAAAATATCCACACAAAATTAAGATTTTTAGAAATTTGCGAACAACTCATGGCAAGTTATTTATTCATTGAAGACAATTTAAACGATATTTTGAATGCCATAACATTCGCTAGACTAAAAATTATACATTCGTCAATAATAACTCCTGACCATTTAGTAACAGCATTACAAGAGATTTCTCAGAGTTTACAAAGAAACAATTTGCCTCTACCTATTAAATTATCAGCAGTCGCTCAGTATTTAGACATTATTGAGTTACAAGCTTTTCAAGTAGATTCTAACTTAGTATTCGTTCTAAAAATACCCCTTGTCGAACCCCAAAATTACAATACCTTCCGCCTATACCCGATCCCAATTCTTGATAACAGAACTGGCCTTCTGCACATTTTATCTATTTCACAAAAGTTTATCGCGAGAGACGATGATTCTTTGATGTACATACCAATTTCAAATTTAAATGAATGCAAACCACTCACTATACTTTGGAACGAAACTATGCTCAAACCTGTTTGCATACCCTATCGATCAAAATGCCATATGTGAAGCCAGAATCCTGAAACAGTTGACTAAACTCCCCGAAAATTGCCAGACATCCTTCATCATTGGTCAAGGATACAACGTTCAAGAACTTGAAGACAACACATGGTTAATAATAAACTCCGAACCACTTCACATCACCATCAATTGTCCAAAAAGAGATTCAATAACCGAATTAATCAACAAAAATTCAATCGTCAAACTACAACCCGGATGTTACGCCTTTGTAGGAATCACCAGAATACAAGCTAGTGCCAAAGACTTTTCAGACATTAAAGACAATTCTCATCCCATCCAAATTCCTTATGAGTGCTGCAATCAAATGCCCGACAAAATTAAATTACCAAAATTAAAACCTCTCAAATTAAACAATCTAAACGTAGAAGATTTGGACATCGCCAAAACCAAATTGGAACAATATTCGAAAGACCTGGATGATCTTATAAACGAACCATTTGTGAACAAACATGTATCTTGGTTCACGTATTTTACCATCACATTCGTTGTTTCCCTAATTCTACTTTACATACTCTGTAGGTGTAGGAAAAGACGACGTGGAATGCTGAAAATCCAACATTCTACAGATGACGCCCCTTCACCCTCTCCAGGACGAAGCAAACCATTTATGAAACTTCCCGGTTTTATCCCTCCAAGAAAGCGACCCGTTATCAGACCCCAAGAAGGAGATGACATCGAGTTAACATAGACTTTCACTTGTGATTTATCATTCGCATTATTAACTTAACCTTTGTATATTTTTACCTTTATCTTTATTATTTTGTATTGTATTCACCCACTATTTTATTATCTTTCCAATTTCAAAAGTTCCTGTATAACAGCAACTTTTTCGTTAAGGGGGAAGTTGTTATATAGTATTTGAGCCACTGTATATAAGACGATACGTGACTTTTGCTTAATTTCAGATTATCATATAATATCATATTTCAGCTACGTGCAGATAACAAATTCCCGCTATCATTTATCGCTTACAAAGTATCACATTATATTATATTACATTTTAACTTCTCACGATTATGCTGAATCGCTTGCTTGCTTTTCTTTGTTCATCATTTAGATGACACTGCATCTAAATGTCATAAATAGAACCACGAGACATTTCTGTAACCAGTTATCATACTCACTTCAAATTAAATACTTACATTTTATTACTGTATTATTTCTAAGAGTCAACGTTGACTCTCTACAAATAAAATTGTTTTTAAAAACTTAGCTACGAAACGCGAGCTATAACATGGATACATTCAAGAACATTTTAAATTTCAGATGTGTAAATAAATAATTTTCTACTTTATTTTTTTAGGCGTTGTTATAATTCTTTAAACTTGAAACTTGGCACGGTAGTTTAACCCTATCGGAAATATATTTTCCTAAAGATTCATCAAAATATAAATATTGTTACGTTTGGAATCGTCAATTGTTTAAAAATAATCGCCGCTAATTTTCACAACTAAGAGTAACTTATATATGAGGTACATTTTATATTCACTGAATTTACCAGAATAATTTCTTAAGAACAAGTTAACTTTATCGCACATTCATTAATATCAAGGCAGGTATTTGAATGAATAAGAATTTTCTCGTATAGTCTCTTTACTTCTGAATAAAATTTTATAGACACCTTTAACAAAAAAAAACGATATTTTTAGTTTAGTTATACTTTTTTCTTTTACCAGTTTTTCCTAATCATAATGTCATGGGAAAAAATGTTGTAATTCTTTGGTAAGTCATGCATATTAGGTATAAACGGTACAGGACAGTACAGGAATATAAATAGGTAGTTTAATATTAATATTTACATGAAGTTGCCACGATACATTATCCTTGGGGGCGTTCCACATGTTCACTTGCGGTTTTATCGAAGACTCCTAATTCTAGAAAAAAGTTTCAAATAAAAGAGCTACATGTATCCTTTACCATTATTTCTTCTCGATATATTTAATATATATATTTTGAAAGATAGATAAGTTCCCGCTTGCTATATTCAAATATGTAAATTTTCATATTTCATGGACTTAGTTTTAATAAAAAATCCGAGAAAAAGTCCATATTTTTACATTTATTAAAATAAAAACCTTCATATTAATAAATATTGGTAATAGTAGATATGTGATAAAAACAAAATAAAAATTTGGGGCCAATTCATTGTTTCGTTCCTGAGGTATAGCGAGTTAAACGAAAAACTAGATGTTCTATTTTACAACTTTTTTTACATTTTTGTTCTTATATTTTGTCTCGATCAACCAAAAGGGTTGTACCAATTTTATCGAGGGATAAGTCCTTTAATACCTTTGTTAAGGTCACATTACATTATAACTTCATAAAGCATAAACATTTTCTCCTTTAATAAGCACCGTAGCTCGGCTTAAGTAGGCGGTGCCATGAGCACAATTCGACAATTTCTCATACATCCCTAAACCGATTCAAAAAAATATTTTAATAGGATTTTAGAGGAAACTCGATAGAATGGCACTAGACTAGTTTATGTGTAAAAAAACAATGTGTGAAAGTTTTTCAATAGTTCAGTATAATTGTATGGTATGACTGGTGGTCGAGAGGTGAACGCACTTGCCTCTCACCCAAAAGTTCCGGGTTCGATCCCCGGTCGTGGCAGTGGAAAATGCTGTGAGAGGGATTTTTTCACTATACATGGATATTGGATGTGTGTCCCTTGTCTCTAAATGTGTAGCCTCCTCCCACACAGGGCTCTTCTAGAGCCTTCCAGGATAAAGGGTGTCGTAATTAAAGTATATACGATTGGAATTGAAACCGTATAAAAACTAAAAGCCGGCAAAAACAGTCGGCATCCCTTTATTGTACATGGGCGGAGGTAAATAGAATTGCTTGTCATAACAAAATGATAAGATTTTCGGGCGTTATTATATTATCCTCTGTTTCAAATGGTCGCCAGAAGGCCATGGTAAATTAGTAAATAAATAAAATATATTATCTTTTATACAGTAGTAAATATTTATAAATATGAACAGTAACTAACTAAACTCCTACGCTTGATATTATAATAGGTATTTATGCGCTGCACTGGCACATAGACAGCACGATATTAGACTTCCACGTTCCAAGCTAAAGAAACGATTTACGAGTTTTTTGTGCTAGTAGGCCTGTCCGTTTTATTACCTTTAAACCAGTGCAGTCGTAGGTGATTTATTCAGGCTGATTACATTGCCAGTCTCGGACTCGCCTGCACAGTTTCAACTACCGTTCGAATCTCAATGCCATTGCCAAATATATAAAACAAAATATCAAGTTCAGTACGCACAGTCCTGTGCTTTAAAACTGACCAGTTTCAATTCCAATCGTATATACTTTACCTGTGGTGTTATTTATTTTTAAAAAATTCTGTCGAATGTTTTCTAAACGCCTATCAATTTATTTTTTTTTAATCAGTTCGGGGATGTAGGAGACCTTGTCGAATTACGAATTACCTTTTTAAATACGGCACCGTCACGTTTCGCTCCATTATAAGAAATTTACTTAGTATCTCATATCTCCTTGGAATGTCCAGGATGTCCCAGTTAAAGCATTAAGCTCAGTAGTGTTGAGATAAATTTTTTATTTAAAAGCCAGACTGACGTAGTTTTTCCGAGGAATCTGCTGTCGCTAAAAGATAAACAATTAGGTATCAAGAAAAAGGTTATAGCCGTTATATTTTCTTAATTGACTATTAAAGGGAAGTAAAAAAAATACGTGTAAATTTTAAATACCACTCGTTTTAATCGGAAATAACATTCTTTTCTAAAAAATAATATTTTATGATATTCCACATTGAATCATTTTTAATCATAAATTACCATCGTTAAGACTAATTCACATCTCAGTTATCCTTGATTCAGCATCTCTCTTATTTTACAAATGTCAATTATGACTGTATGAAGTAAAATTGTGGTAGGGCGGTATCAAAATAATATGCAATTAGTATTTGCAGTTATGTTCATGTTCAAGTCGTGTAGTGTAATATTGTCAAAAAAGTGCGTTCATAAATGACCTCTCTTCTTCAAATCCTCAGCCATTATAATGTTTATCTTTGTCAACAGGTAAAAAAAAGGTCGTGTTCTGATACACAACAAGTGAACAAAAAAAGATTCGCCCAACTATT
The DNA here is from genome assembly GCA_963675555.1 of Leptura quadrifasciata. NCBI lineage: Eukaryota > Metazoa > Arthropoda > Insecta > Coleoptera > Cerambycidae > Leptura > Leptura quadrifasciata. Next base: position 72,040,207 of record OY776678.1, read on the forward strand.
TTTCAGAAAGAATTTGGCGTTTAAGAAACTCCAGGCTACATCCTACAATATTATTTAATAATAAAACATGGACGCAAATAAAAATATTCATAGTTAATCCATACATTAAGTGCTTAAGATGCATGCTTAACTGAATATTTTTATTTGCGAAGCAAACATGTTTTTATAAAATACTGTTTTTGTTTCTATATTTATTATAAAAGCATTTCTGACTGTTTTGTTACTATTTTGATTATAAAATAAGATTTTTTTTTACATGGAGTTAACTTCTGTAGTCTTTTTTCCTGAAAAGTTATATGACCTATAAATCCTTTCCTAACCCACAGAAGTTAGCTAATTTATAGAAATTAGATCCTTGAGACAAGTGACGATGATGTTATGAAAAGTTATATTATATTTCATATCTTTTTGTAAAAAAGATATCGATTTCGAATTTCGGGCAATTGTATAATTAGTTGAATGAGATGCATATTTTGATTAACATCTGACTTTTATTTCTGGTTAAATCGAAAGTGGTTTAACCTTATTTTTATGGACCACCCTATATACTATTCAAAATTTAGATTGTTCAGCAAATTGTAAGTATAAAACATGTAGCATATCCTCTTCCTATTTTTAGCAGTTTTCAAGAAAGTGGCGTTTAAAAATGTTATATTGATCGTAAAACTGTTCCATTTTCACATAAAACGAATGTAAGAAAGACTATTACGTTTATTTAAACCTTTTAGTGAGTAAAATTTGATAAAATCATAGAAATTTCATTTCCGGTTGAACCGCAACAAAAAATGAATTTCAGACTTAAATTACTTCGATATTTTTAATTTTTAATATTTTTTTTAGCCCGTATAACCTATATTGAACCTTAAATTTACAGTTTACTAACATTTCTGGATATTTTTTGTTCCTAGTCTCCTGTGTCTAAACTTAATAGTTTTAAACCTTTTACAGTGCAATTGATCATTCAGTTGTCGATATCTCCAAAAATATTGAGTTTAGACACAGGACACCAGGAACATCTGAAAATGTTAGTAGTAGAGTATATAAATTTACGGTTGAATACAGAGTGTTTCATTAAAAAAGTTCACGTAATATGAGTCTGAAAGTCACTTTTTGTAGTACTTCCGCTTCTATCGGAAATGAACTTTTTATGGCTTTATCAAATTTCGCTTGCCAAAACGCTGAAATAAACGCAAAAATAGGTAAAAAACATCGGAAAGTATTAATTTGACTGTAAAATATGTACACATGAAAATTATAGGCAATAAAAATCAGCACAATTTCGTTTTTCTTTTAACTTCGTACGATCTATTGGAGTCGAGATAGATTTTTTGAAATTTTGAGTTTTGCGACGCAACGGAAACGCGCGCGTTCTTCGCTAAAATCTCGAAAATGGTCATTTGGATCGCAAAATAAATAAATAAATAAAATGTTTCAAATGAAAGTTGTAGAGAATTCGATTACGACCAATTTTCTTTTATTTTTCATTTCCGTTCGATCAATATTGGCAGAGATATGAATTTTTAAACATCTTTATAGCGCGCTATCAGAACAGTTGTTTCATGATAAAATCGATAAAAACTCGAAAACGACAGATCGTACGCATATAGTGTATCTAATGAAAGTTAAAGAGAATCAAATTTTGAATATGTTCGTGTATGTACAAAATCGTTTTGATAACGAGTGAACGGAGATAAAAGGGAAAAACATGAAAAATTGTCATTTTCAAGATGTCCGAGATGGTATTCCAAGACGCGCAGGTATAAGTCATTATGGGCCTAAAAATTGTCTTATAAAGCGTCAGTTTGTTATCTGTGGTCAATTTACTTCTTCGGTTTACTAGTGAGTAGAGTCTGTCTAAAGCTGTATGTGTCTTTTGTATAGTATTTGTAATGTGGGGTCCAAAGTAGAGCCTCGTATCCAGAGTTACCCCTAGATACTTGACCCTGGTTTTTCCCCCAATTTCTTTGTCGTTTATTTTTATTTTAGTAAATATCTTCGTATCCGTAAATTTCCTGTGTAGTGTGGTTGTCTCTCTTTTGTCCTCGTTGATGTGAATCTTCCAGTCCGCTGTAATAGTCATTTAGCCCCACGAGGTGCTGCCGGATGGGCGTCTCGGCGTAAAAAGACCGTCCGCACATACATAGGCCCCTTATCCAACTGTGCTACCTGAGTGCGTATAGTTTGTGTATTTAAATTCATAGTCTCCTGTCTCGGGTGAGGTCAAACGCCTTTTCGAGGGCCAGGGAGACTATCCCTGTTAAGTGACCCCGATTGGCGTTTGTGGTCAGGATTTCGCCAACTCTGAACAGCTGTTGGGTGGTGGAATGGTGGGAACGAAAACCAAACTGGAAGTCGCTGAGTGCGTCGCCGCCCCCAGCTCCCTCCAGCAGATGGGATAGAAGTAAGGAGTCCAGGACTTTCCTAGGACGGATAGCAGGCTGATTGGACGGTAACTGGAGGGGAGGTTTTTGGGTTTGGGGACGGGAGCGATTTTGCCGGTTTTCTAGGGGGTGGGGTAATGCATATGTTGGATACAGGAGTTAAAGAGTTTAGTAAGGAAGAGTATCGCTTTGGGAGGGAGATGCCTTAGGGCAAAAGGAGGGATATTATCTAATCCTGGCGCCTTCCTGGGTTTTAGATTTTTAATATGCTCTAGGACTTGGGGGGGGATATCGGGATAGGCTCATCCGTGGAGTTCATCTCTGCCTGCGATATCCATTGCTCGAACCTCACAGACTTTGCCTGATATCGGGGGTGGATGGGGTTGGGTGGCGAATTGGTGGGAAAAGGATTCCAGCTTTTCTTTGTCGGTTACAGCCCGACCGGTAGATGTTTGTAAATGAAGGATGGTTTGTTTTTTCCTAGTGAAACGTCTGGGGAGAAAATAGGGATCATCGGGGTGGGAGGCCAACGTGTCTGCGATTTGCTTATTTTTATGTTTTGAGATTCCTTCTGCGATTTGTTTTTTAAGTTGATTGAATTTTGTTTTTGTACTAGGATTTCTGTGTATTTGATAGTGTTTCCCTTAAACATAATATTTTTAGTCGCAAACTCCTCTATAAATCCTTATTTTACTATAAAGAACCTAACCAGACTGCAACCAACAGCTACTCTCCGGGCTATGTGCCCCGCCGAACGCTGAATTACAAGTTACAAGCCTGGCGCGTTAAGTGTAATAATTGCATATTACCATCAAAACGCTAATGCTTCGATTGCAACAAACACCAGCCGAAAGACTGATCCTACATAAAGGAGCTCCCTTGCCAGTCGTCACACACCACTTGCAGACTGCAGTTTCGAGCTGTTGGCTCTCGTCAGTGCAAGGTAGGTATGCGACGACCGACATGAGAATCCTTTGACTATAGTACATCCCGGTATTCTTATAATAGCGACATGTAAAACAGCCAGCAGGCGCCATCCAGCGGTCCAGTGTCTGTTGTAATCGAAAAATAAATAGCCTGACTTGGCTTAGCATAGTTCAAATGTGCTTTTAGAGGGCGGAATATTAAACATAATATTTTTAGTCGCAAACTCCTCTATAAATCCTTATTTTACTATAAGGAACCTAACCAGACTGCAACCAACAGCTACTCTCCGGGCTATGTGCCCCGCCGAACGCTGAATTACAAGTTACAAGCCTGGCGCGTTAAGTGTAATAATTGCATATTACCATCAAAACGCTAATGCTTCGATTGCAACAAACACCAGCCGAAAGACTGATCCTACTTAAAGGAGCTCCCTTGCCAGTCGTCACACACCACTTGCAGACTGCAGTTTCGAGCTGTTGGCTCTCGTCAGTGCAAGGTAGGTATGCGACGACCGACATGAGAATCCTTTGACTATGGTACATCCCGGTATTCTTATAATAGCGACATGTAATGTGTATTTTTCGATTGCAACAGACACTGGACCGCTGGATGGCGCCTGCTGGCTGTTTTACATGTCGCTATTATAAGAATACCGGGATGTACTATAGTCAAAGGATTCTCATGTCGGTCGTCGCATACCTACCTTGCACTGACGAGAGCCAACAGCTCGAAACTGCAGTCTGCAAGTGGTGTGTGACGACTGGCAAGGGAGCTCCTTTAAGTAGGATCAGTCTTTCGGCTGGTGTTTGTTGCAATCGAAGCATTAGCGTTTTGATGGTAATATGCAATTATTACACTTAACGCGCCAGGCTTGTAACTTGTAATTCACCGTTCGGCGGGGCACATAGCCCGGAGAGTAGCTGTTGGTTGCAGTCTGGTTAGGTTCCTTATAGTAAAATAAGGATTTATAGAGGAGTTTGCGACTAAAAATATTATGTTTAATATTCCGCCCTCTAAAAGCACATTTGAACTATGCTAAGCCAAGTCAGGCTATTTATTTTTCGATTGCAACAGACACTGGTCCGCTGGATGGCGCCTGCTGGCTGTTTTACATGTCGCTATTATAAGAATACCGGGATGTACTATATATAGTCAAAGGATTCTCATGTCGGTCGTCGCATACCTACCTTGCACTGACGAGAGCCAACAGCTCGAAACTGCAGTCTGCAAGTGGTGTGTGACGACTGGCAAGGGAGCTCCTTTAAGTAGAATCAGTCTTTCGGCTGGTGTTTGTTGCATTCGAAGCATTAGCGTTTTGATGGTAATATGCAATTATTACACTTAACGCGCCAGGCTTGTAACTTGTAATTCAGCGTTCGGCGGGGCACATAGCCCGGAGAGTAGCTGTTGGTTGCAGTCTGGTTAGGTTCCTTATAGTAAAATAAGGATTTATAGAGGAGTTTGCGACTAAAAATATTATGTTTAATATTCCGCCCTCTAAAAGCACATTTGAACCAGTGTTTCCCTTGTTTATTTTTTTCCTTGATGAGGGTGATTATTGTTGGCGGGAGTTTATTGGGATAGGAATAGGCTGGGATTACTTTCTGGCTTAGGAGTAGTGCTTCGGAAATGGTATTAGTGATATGGGGGGCGGCCTGGTCGATCTCAATGGGGTTGTTGCAAGAGGGGTTGTAGGGTAGGAGCTGAGAGAGGGTTTGGGAAAACCTCGTCCAATCATAAGCTGCCTCTTTGGTTCTGTTAATTTGTACGTAACTAGGTTTGAGTTCAAAGGTAGTGAATACCGGATTGTGGTCACTGTTAAGGGCAGAGACCACCTCGGTTTTGGTCGGGCAGTATATTTCATTAGTGATGATAATATCTATGATGGACGAGGCTGGTAGGGGACTAGTGGGCTCGTTTGGGGATATAATTTGGGCTGTGGGGTTACCCACCAGATACCTGAGAGGTTTGTGTCGCTGCTATACAGGTTCCAGTGGGGGTGTTTGGAATTGAGATCTCCCAGGAGGATAAATCTCGGGTTATAGGACTTTATGATATTGAGGTCTTGTATGTCTATTGTTGTCTGTGGTCTGCAGTATGTGGATACAATCAGTAAGTCTTGTCGTTGTGTGGTCAATGTGATTACAGTCGTTTCCAAGGTTTTCAGTCCTCTGATAGCTACTTCGGCGTGCTTTAGCTCTTGCCTGACGACGAGCGCTGTGCCGAGACCGTCGTAAGTTCTATAGACTTTATAGCCTTGAAATGCTATTGTTGTTTTGTCAATCAGTTTAGTCTCACATCCTGCACATATGTCTACGTTTAGGTCGTGTAGTAATGTCTCAAATTCCGGTTTTTGTCGTCGTAGTCCGTTAGCATTATAATGCAGAAATCGTAATGTTGTATATTTGTTTTTATTTTTGCCTGTTAGTTGAATAGATTTGTTAAACCTTCTATTATTATGAATATTTATTCAGTGGCATCGTTCATTTGCTTTAATCGGACTAAAGTGGTTTTTACTACGGCCCATATTTTTTTGAGGTCGAATTGCTTTATGATTTCTATGATTTCTTTAATAGGATTTTCTGTGCTATTCTGCTGTCCGTCGGTCTCTTGTCGTATTTGCGGTCTAGGCTGTGCTGTCTGTGCTAGTTGCGTCTTTTGTGTCTCGGTCTGTCTATATTTTTTCCAGGCTTGGATGTTTTTGTCACTTAATATATTTTCAGTTTCCTGCGAGAGGGGTGGAAATTGAAGTTCTCGGTCTGCAGTCGGTTGTTTTTCATGATTTACGTACTCGCTCACGGTTACCCTGAGGGAGCAGAGCTCCGTGAACGAGTACCAGGCTTCGGCCGCCTCGACTGGTATTGTCATTAGCAGCATGTTCGTAGGGGTTCTTACACCGTCTTTCGACATCATTAATCTAGACATATTTGTATGTGGTAGATTCTTCCTACGCAGATCGAACTCTATTTCTTCTTTTTCTAGGTCTTGGGGTATATATTTAATGAACGACTTTTACCGGTCTGTTTTCTTTTATTGTGTAGGAATAGATTTCGATCTGCCTATTTGTTAAAATGTTTATGATTTTACCGTGCTCTCTCGGCCCAGCGGGGTGACAAATTAACGTGTTATTGTTAAATTTAAATGAAGGGATTAGACTTATTTGTGTCTTTATTAGTCGGATTGTTTCAGCATGTGTTTGTGTGTAGATATGAATTGGAGGTGGTTTTTTGGTAGGATGAGGGTTGGTTGGGGGGGGATTGTGTGCGGAGGAGGTCATTGGAGGGGTAAAGGTTGGTGGTGGGAGTGGTCTGTACGCGTTTGTCGGTGTGTCTACAGTCCAAGGTTTTTTATGCGTTTGTTTGGTAGTGTCTTTTGGGGGTGTCGGGGAGTTTTGTCGTTTTCGTTTGACCAGTGGTTCATGCCGTTTTATTACTAAGGGGGGGGTAGTCTAGGTTCCTGTTCTGGAGATACGATATTGATTGCATTTAGATTGTCTTTTGTTAATTTGTTCATTTTTTTCTTTCCTTTTTTTCCCTTTTCCTCTCAGCCTTGGATTTATGTTTTTCGCCGGAGCCAGATGATTTTTCATTGGTGTGATTGTTTTGGCCTGTTATGATTGTGTCTATGTCATTATTTGTATGATCCATGCTGATCGGAGAGGGAGTTCGTGTTTCATTACTGCGGTTAGGTGATTTTTCAATTATTGGGGTAGTTAGTGCGGAATTAACCAATGCTTCAGTTATTGTTGTCGTGGTCGCGGTTGTGGTCATCGTGTGTGTTGTGGTTATTGTATTTGTCGTTGTGGTCTGTGTGTATTGGAATGGTGAGCTATTTATTGTGTTGTTAAAGTTTAGGGGTCGTACTGTAAATTTAAATGGAGTTGAAGTTAGTGGTAGTGGTTCTGTTGTTAGTGGCAGAGGTGTTTGATAATTTGAAGTATTTGATGTTTGAGATGTATCTGTGATAGGGTTAGTTACATAATTCGACACATACGAGGTGTTAAGGGGGTTAGTGTTGTGATTAGAAGCCCTTGATGACCCAGAAGTATTAGCTTCATACCTTGTGGATGAATCTGTGGTATAGCCGCCGGAATTTTCCTGGTTTTCACCATCTCCGGTAAAGATCCTAGCCCTGCGGCGGTGTGGCTTTTTTTTGCGGCGTCCTTATAATGGCTGTTTTTTTGGGTTAGTATTGATGTTTTTTGTGTGTGTTGTGTTTATGTTTTTAATTAGGCGCTTACGCTGGCGTAAATACCGTCCTCTTTTAGGAGAAGCGAACTTCGCAGTGTATCACGCAAATCTAAATGTGTGTATGCAAGTATAGAATGTACGTGTGTCTCGGTGTGAGGACGACGATGAACTATAATCATAATAATAATAGTGAGCTAGGCGTGTTGTTGGGTTTAAGTGTACAGGGTGCACTGTTGGGTTAATCTGTTCAGGTGTAAAGTGGCAGAATTTGAGTTAGTTAGTATGTTATGTTGTGGGTTATTGCTACATTTAATTATTTGTTGTGACGTCTTTTTACAGAAATGGTTAATGACCTTTATATGGCTATTTTCGTCTATTGATGTGCGTCGAAGCTACTGGTTCTTGAGATAATTAGCAAAAGTAATATGTATTTTTTTGTCTATTGTGTTTTGAGAATTTTTATATATATATATTTTTTTAGATTTTTAAATGTAGGGATTTTTTGTTTTATGTTTATTTTTTTTTTGGTGTTTTTATGTGATTTATATGTTTGTATTTTGATTATGATTGTAGTGTGCTAGATGCATCTTTTCATCAGTACAAGTTAGTATTACATAATCTATCCTGGAGTGGGGGTGTAAATATAATTGATTGAAGGATATGTGGGAGCGGTGAGGAATTTGGCTGTGAGGGGATCTATGAGGGTGGGATTTTTAGATGTAAGCAAAGTTTCTGCGAAGCGAGGTAGAAGCCTGTTTAAGATGAAATCAGTCAATAATGGGGTGCCTGTTTGGTTATGTAATTATTGGTTAGGTTTCCCACGACAAAGTTTACCTGCTATCGTAAGGGCTTTGTTTTGAGACACCTGTAGGCGCTTTTGTTGAGATTGCTCCATGATAAGGTACCACACGGGAGCCGCATAAATTAATAATGGTCGTAGGTACGATTTATACTGTAGTATAGCCGTGCGAGGTGGGGCAGTTTTTAAAGTATAATAAAGTTTATGCAAGCGCCGGCTGAATTTAAGGGTAATATTGTCTACGTGTGCTCGAAAGTTAAGTCGTCTGTCAAGTGTAAGTCCAAGGTAGTCAACGTTGTCTTTCCAGTTAGTCAAGTGGTTATGTATGTATAGTCTCGGGGATATTTTTTTCTTTTTTTTAGTATAATAGCAAGCTTGTGTTTTGTCAATATTAGTGTTTAAACCCCAGTCTTTATAGAATTGTATCGTCAAGACCGTCTGTTCTTGTATTATGTCTGCCATGACGTCGGGGTGTCCGGAAGTCGTCAGTATAGTAGTGTCATCGGCGTATAGGCATATTGTCGCCCGGTGGTCATCAGGGGGAGGGATGTCGTTCGTGTAAAGGGTGAAAAGTACTGGTCCGAGGGCCGAGCCTTGGGGAATGCCAGAAAAAATAGGGGTAGTTGGAGAGCACACCTGATTGACTGCTACTCGGAAACTGCGGTTAGAAATATACGACTGTATGTATCATTTTTATGATGCGTAAGGATAATCCCGCGACATGGAGTTTATATAGCAGACCAGGGTGCCAGACCTTGTCCAAAGCTTTCTCGAGGCCTAGGGCGACAAACCCTGTATACAGACCTCGGTTCATGTTGGTTGTGATGATCTCACCAACGCGGAAAAGCTGTTGGGAAGTGGAATGACTTACACGAAATCCAAATTGATATCTATTGAGGGTGTCATTCAGGTCCAGGTGCGCCTGGACTCGACTAAGGAGAAGGATATCCAGTGTTTTGGCTAAACAGGAAATGAGATTTATGGGTCCAAAACTGGCAGGAAGGTTGTGTGGTTTATTAGGTTTGGGGATGTTGATTATTTTGGCTATACGCCAGACTTTGGGGTAATAGGTAAGTTTAAGACATGAGTTAAATAACTTAGTGAGGTACATAATTACCGGAAAGGGGAGGTGTATGAGGGAAAAGTGGGAATTTTGTCTAGTCCAGGCGCTTTCCTGGGGTGCTGTTTATTTATGGCCGATCTTATTTCAGAGGGACTGAAAAATACAGGATTCGCTTCAGTCGGGAGGGTGGTTTCGTTGAGGGTATCTAGATAAGGTTGTCTAGGTCAAGTGTGATTTGTGGGATGGGATTAGGTTGGAAAACGGAAGAGAGGTAATCGGAAAAAGAAACAGCCTTTTCCTCGTCGGTGTGAGCAACACCACCGGAGGGGGGGGGGATTTTGATAGGTTTTCTAAGAAACATGTTAGGGACATAATAAAGATTGTCAGGCTGGGAGGCAATTAATTTCTTGAATGATTCGTGTCGAAAGTCTTTAATATCTTCGTCAATTATCTTTTTTATGCGATTAAGCTGTGTTTTGTATTGTGGATTTCTCGTTCTATTATATAGTTTTCTAAGCTTATTTTTATCTCTTATAAGATGAATTATTTGCCGGGGTAGTTGGAGTTGGTGGGATCGTGGTGGGATTTTTTTCTGACTCAAGGTCAGCGCGTCCGTCAATCGTCTGGTCAAGGTGTCCACTGCTAGGTCAATTTCAACGGGGGAATTACAAGGGGGGTTCATGGGAATATGGTGAATAAAGTAGCAAGAAATGCACTGCCAATCATAGTCACTCTCAACTGGTTTTCGTGGTATTTATGTAGTGTCAACCTTTAGATTAAAAACCGTAATTACAGGTAAATGGTCACTGTTGACTGCCTGCATACTTGGACATCATATAAGTAATTGATATTTCGAGTGACAGCAATATCTATGATTGACAGGGCTGGAACGGGGCGGGTAGGTTGGGTAGGGGCTATTAAGTTCATTGCAGGATTGTCACAGACATAGCGGTGAAGCCGCCTGCTGGTGACATTGGGGGAAGGGTGGTGGGGGTTCCAGGATGGGTGTTTGGCGTTTAAATCGCCCAGCAGTATGTATTTAGGGCGTATGGTTTTGAGTTTGTCGAAGTCTTCCATGTCTAGTTGTTTTTTTGGTGGGCAGTAGGCCGATATTAACATGATTTTAACATTTTTTTGGAGGTATAGCATTACCGCGCAGGATTCAAGTGAATTAAAAGGTGGAAGCAATATTTGATGGTGTGTTATAACGTTCCTGACCACGACAGCCGTACCGCCCTGCCGGCCGTGCAGCCGGTCAGAGCGATACGTCGTGTAGCCAGGGATGCTGAATGAATGTTGTGGTTTTAAATTTGTTTCAGATAGGGCACATATATCTATTTTATGGTCCTGTAAAAATAATTCAAACTCAGTTTTTTGCCGGACTATACCTCCAGCGTTAAGTTGCATAAAATTTATTTTATTATTTGTTTATGCCATCTACAATAATGTACTGACGTGTTCCAAGATGATAAAAATCTTTTCTAGAGGGTCTCTAATGTTTTTTACGGCATTTAAAATTAGTTTTATAGTATCCCATATTTTCTTTAGGTTGAATTGTTTAATGCAGTTTATTATTTCCCTGATAGGGTTATCTGGCTCAGGCTGAGGGGTTTGCTGCCTGTTAGCGTCCCTTTGTCTAAATTGTTGCCAGGCTCGAACATTTTGGGTATTTAACATCTCGGCAGTGGCCTGGGAAAGCGGTGGCATGTTAATATCGGCTGCGATAGTAGGGTTGTTTGTCCTAGTGTTGTTAGTTGTTTGTCGTTGAGCCGCTGTGGGTTGAGTCGTTGGTATAGTCGGTCCGGTGGTGGGTCCAGTCTGTTTTGGTGCAAGTCTGGCCCTAGCCACCACGTACGTCGGGCATCCCCTATAGTTAGAGTGGTGCTCTGCGCCGCAGTTGGCACATTTGCATGCCGCTGCTTCACAGGGCCTTCCCTCATGTGGGCAACCGCATCTCACGCATCGTGGGTTGCGATTGCACACCACCGAGGAGTGCCCGAAGTACTGGCAGCGGTGGCACTATGGGATGTCCTGTCTTATGTAGTTTGTAATATTAACCTTGTAATGACATATATTTGTGAGTTTATAGTATTCCTCGACACTTTGTCGAGGAATGGTGAGTAAGACTATATTAGAAGCTATCCGCCTGCCCCCCTGCGGCACCATTATACGGGCTACACTTATAAATGGTAGATTTTTTAATCTTAAATCCTCTGCAATATCCTGGGATGTAGTGTCAAGGGGGATATATTTAGCAACAACCTTGACTGGACGCTGAGAATCGAAATCATAAGTATAGTATTCAATTTGTTGCTGAGATAGGAGCCTAGTGATTCTATGGTGGTCCCTTTGTCCCTTAGGGTAGCATATAAGAGAGTTGTTGTTGAATTTGAAAGAGGGTGTAACCTACTTACCTGTTATTAGGTAAATTTAGTGTTCTCAGAAAATTCTGTTATTGTGAGGGTAGGTTACGCTGCTAGCTAGCTCATTAGCTCGGTAGATGGGCCGTCGTCGGTGACATACAGTGGTTGATAATACCCTTCCTTTTATGATTATGTAATGATACTTACGTTTTATTTTAAGCTTAATATGAATATTTGAAGTTACTTAGGTCAAAGATGTTATTCTGGGGCGCCAATCATTCTATCTGCTGTTTTAAGTGAGGCTTATTCAATCAGAATGATAAATATTGAACAAATTTACTAGATGATATTTAATTAATGTGATTTATGCATATTCATATATATTTATATATATTTTTCTTTATTGTATATCAACTGAGTAATATTAAATCATTGACGAAATAAAATAAGGCAAAATATATTTTTTTAGTTTTATTAGAAAATAATAAACTATTTAACAGTTTTATTAGAAACTGTGAACTAGGTAACGATTTTATTATAAATCATTTTAAACTGAATTGCTTAAAAAGCCAGGACAAATACATTTTGTTTGAATCTCAAACACAAAAAAAAACAATAACAATATCAAATCCCAAGGAAACAGCAACAATCACAAATTCTATAATAATTATAAGTTCAATTTATAGTTATTGTTAAAACTGGGTAACGTTACACCAATTTAGTTGTTATATAATCATAATTTAAAGTTTGACAGTTTATATCTAATGATTAACAAAAAAATTTAGTATTAACCGAGTTTTTTCTTGCCAACAATATTTTAAAGAACAACCAGCATGGTTTTTTGCCTGGACGGTCAACTACCACGAATTTGCACCAGTGCGTTGATCAGTGGACCAAGGCTCTTGACAACAACCAACCTGTCGATGTTATTTATCTGGATTTTAAAAAAGCTTTTGACCTGGTTCCCCACCAGCGACTAATCTATAAGTTGCAGCATTACGGAGTCAGGGGACGTCTTTTGATGTGGTTGCAGGATTTTCTGGATAATCGAAGTTGCTGTGTTAGAGTAAGTGATCAGGTCTCAAGAAATTTCCCAGTGAAAAGTGGAGTACCCCAAGGATCAGTTTTGGGGCCGCTGTTATTTAATATCTTTATTGCTGATCTATCCAGGTCGTGTTACCTCCTTTCTCTTATTATTTATTTTTGAGAAAGAATTGAGGCAACATGTGCGGACGACTAGCTGGTTTAAGCCGGAGCAGAGAGCCGTGGGTCCAGAGCATTCGTAAGAGTGGAGAAACTTACCCTTTCTGACATGTACAGCATAAGCGACAGATTTCTGTTTATTTCGAGAAAAGGAGACAAAGAAAAATTGATGTTAAATTGGGCACCATCTATAGTGAAATAAGCAAAATAGTCTCTTTTTCTCGAATAACCAGTCTGCTATAGATCGGACTGAAATTGTTGGTAAGAGAAATAAAAAGATAGTTTAAAATGAATGACAACATATATTACAAAAAAATTAGACAAATCGGTTTGAGACAAATTGAAATGTAAAAAATATATATATATAAAAAACAAATTGATACCAGTATCCTAGGTGGTTTATGGGTCAGGTGGCTGGTTCTGGGACAGCAATCCAGGCCCACAATTGTCTCTTATTGCAAGAATTCTAAATTTTTCTTGGCAATTTACGTCTCTCAATGAATGGGGTGAAAATTGTAGGAAATTTAACCAAATATAAGCACATACAAAATTTATGCAAGTTATTTATGCAAAATTTAAGCAATGTTAGCTATGCAAATATAAGCTAGTTAGCTGTACAAAATATATTTGAATTAGCTGCACGAAACATTAAGCTAGCTATACAAAGCTGCAGGAAATTAATTTAAGCTATACAAAAGTAAGCTGATTAGCAGTACAAAAGTAATTTTTGCTATGCAATAGTAATTATTAGCTATGCACGAGTTATTATTAGCTATGCACGAGTTATTATTAGCTATGCACTAGTTAGCTGATTTCTTAGACTATAAATTGCCAAAAAAATGAAAAGGAAAGAGAAAAATATTTTTACAACCATGTGGTACATATAGCATTTTAACTACTTATTAAATTAAAAAGAATTGACTTTGAATTCAAAATTTATTTTAAAAATAATTGAAATTATATCAAAGGCAAAATTTGAAGATTAATTAAAATATTTTAATGAGTATAATGAAATGAAATTACCTGTATGTTCAACACTTTGTAGCTGGGATATAAAAATTGTAATATCAATTACTGAAGTCCACAGTTAAAAATTATAATGTTTGAATCAGTACAAAGGCTGCAAGCAAATGACTTCCTGGTGAGTTTTACTGATAAGGTAAACTTTTTATCCTGTTTACTGGAAAACAACGCTACCAAAAAAATGTGAGAAATCTAATTCCCTATTGAAATTGAAAGCTATAAAATATAAAAATCGTACAAGTATGGCCATCTGTCAGTGGTTAATTTAAGCGCACCAACTTGCCTTGTAGATTCCAATACTCAACTAAAGTAGTGGCATATAATCGATAAAAGGAATCTATAATAATAGTTTATTTTCCATGCCAGCTGATTTGCCTTTGCAATTTCTATTTTATACATAACAACAAATATTAACAGATATAAATAAGTAGTAAAACGTATTGATATTATTGATAAATCAGTAACATATTACATGTTATAGGATTTACTATATATAGAATGAGAGAAGGTAAGGAAAATAACCATATGTACTCCATAGTAAACAAAAATATAAAAATTGAAAAATAGATATCTGATGTAACTAAATTTCGTAGACAAATTGTTTCCTGGGATAATAATGCTGTATTACAACGGATATGAGATACATAATAGTGTTAATAGAAAAACAGGACTAAGTTCCTAAGATATAAAATTAAGTACATAAAACAGTGTGACATGGTTTAGCAGTTATACATGTAAAATTCTGTTAGTTGAAAACAGTTTCACCTGCAAGAACTGAATCCAAAAAATATACAGGTCGTGCTAACTATCCACAAAACACTAGTTTTTAAATAAACTGTTAAATGGACATAGGCCATGTAACAGAATGCCTCCCTTCTGGCGAAAAAAAATTTTTTTAAGGTACGTATAAAAATTTTTGCTTTGCTTTACTCGTAAACATATTATGAAAGTAAACAATACTTTAATATTATTAATTCCTCGTAGGAAACATAAAATACAAAATTGAGAAAGCGAGCGAAGGATGAGTGACAAAATACATTCTCTACCAGAAGTTCTACGTACAGGGAGCAAGTGTTTGACCTAAACTGGAGAAATCTTCGAAACTAAGTAATGAAAAAAATGTGAAAAGTTAAGTGTTGCGAAATTTAAAAATAGACAAAAAAATGGATAAAATTAATTTTAAGGAAGACGACTTAATGTCGAAATCCTACAGACATTATAACGTCTGAGCAACTGTGAAGCCGTTGCTAGTACTAAAATTGGTAGAAGTTTATCAAACTAATACCACGATACATGTAACGTAATATTATATGCCAATATAGGTTAGCAAGAAGTGAAAACTTGTGGTATTGTTAACCTATAATTCAAGTGTAAAGCCGTTGAGTACTAAAACTGATAGTTCAAAACAAATCAGATAGTACATGTAAGATGTACTATAGTTAAATCAGAAAAATTGTTCTAAAAAATCAAAGTTAAAATCGTGAGGCGAAGTAGAGAAGCTAGAAAAAAATTTAAATTTACCTAGGTAGGAGAATTTTATTAATTACGGTAAATAGAAGAAACATAAACAAGAAAGAAAAGAAAGAGGAAAGTACTGAATACCCATAAGGCTGGTTTTCAGAAAGGTAATTAAAGTAATATAGTAAAAATATAAAACTTATGGTTTTAAATTTTTAGTTGTCAAAGTTTTGAGGTTATGGCTTCTTATCCAAGGTGACAGGAAAAGAATAAACCAAATTGAAGTAAAGAATCGTATAGGGATTCACAGAAAGCACAAAAAGAAAGAAGAAAAATACAAACACAAAAGAAGAGAAGAGACGGTGTTGTTGTCTATCGTTATGAGAATCGACAAGTAAAATTATAAGTAGAGGTAAGTACTCCTGTTCAGAAAGTTGAACAAAGGAAAAAGAAATAATTATAATATTTTTACATTTGTAGGTTCTCATCGTCTGGTAACGTAAGCTACCGGATGTTAATTTGTTCCCACCCCTGAACCTTCGTGGATCTGAAGAATGAAGGAATAGAAAGTTATAGATCCAGCCGGAAAATACATAAAAGACAAATAACTTTTTACTAAAGTTACCGCTGTACGATAATAATGAATACTGTACGTTATGCAAAAGATTGACTCGCGTATTCTCATTGGAGAAAAAGTCTGGCTAGCAAGCGATGGTGAGGAAACGTACTTATTAAAGGTTAGTATTTGAGAAAATTTTCTCAACGTTAAAGAAAATATTTACATAATAACAATTTAGAGCAGTGTATCTCACAAGTAAGATAACTTATAGGTAAGATATGAAAAAGAAATCTTTTTGATAAACAGATCTCAAAAAATTGTTAATGGAAGAAATATTTTTAGAAAATATTTCCAGAAAAATATAGCTAAATATTTTTACTAATTTACAACTTAATTAAACTAATATTTACAATTATATGTACAGTACTTAAGCAATGAATGATAAACATATGTGATATATGATATAATTCAGTGATACTTAAATTAAGAGGTGCATGAATTATTAGTGAATAAATGCATGAAGGACTTAATGAATAATGCATCAAGGACTTAAAGAGTAATGGATAGGGGACTTAACTTAATAATGCTTAAAGGACTTAAAAAATAATGGCCATTTTATATACAAAATTTACAAGAGAATCATCCTCGAAAGAGGAGCGGGAGGAAATTTTTTTTTAATTTCCGGATGAGTGAAATCATTCACTCAAAAAAATGAAGTATGTAGAAATGGTAGCATGCCATGTCTACAGATATAGTTAACCTTGAAAGTTAATCCAATACATCCCTTCGTTAGAGATTTACGAAGAAAAAAATATCGACAAACGATGGTACGTACTAGTACCAAAAAGAAATTGCGTAAGCTTTGCTTACTGGTATACCAAAAAATTGTTTTTGGTGGCTCTGCACCAAAAAAATTATTATACTTATTGTATAATTTAAGGAGATTTGCCAAAAATAAGCACTCAAAAAAATCAAGAGACATAAAATAGGTATTTTTATTAAGGTAGTTGAAATTTCAGAAAAGTTATGATTTTTATAAAAATTACGAACTGTATTTTTCCAATTCTCCCAATCAAAAATGTCAGTTTTAGGTTTAACTTTGAAATTTGAGAAAATATGTTTATTTGAGTCATTTCTGGAATGCTGTTTAAACTTAGAATTAAAAATTACTCGGCCTCTAGGGTTATTTTTCTGCTGTGGGCCTGATAAAACAGCAGAAAACCTTTCTAGTTTTTTTGGATTGCACACTGGGCAAGTCTTAGAAGTAAAATTAGGTTTTCCACATCGGAAACAAAACCTATTTCGAGCTTGTCTACACTCGTGAAAGCTATGACCTTTCTTTTGACAATTCCAACAAGAAATAGAAAATTTATTATTATTTGATGTACCCGGAACAGCATTTTCTTGATTCAAATTATTATTTAGACTAATATTTTTGTTACTTTTGCTTTTAGAATTGAAATTATTTTTATTTTTAGGTGATGGAAGATTTTCTACATATGCCAAGTCAGTTTCGAGGACACATGCTTTAGGAGTTGGAGAATAATAATTATTTTTCATTTGTGTGGCCAAATCTATTTTCTTGCATAAAGTTAATAGTTCGGCTGTATTTTTAATATCTGTTAAAGCTAATGCATGAATATATTTAGGCAAAATGTTACGTCTAATTATTTTTAACTTCTCCTCTTCACTTAAAACAGTATCTAAACGATTAAATAAATTTTGCATTGTAGCAACAAAAATATTTATGGACTCTGACTGTCCTTGTCTACGAGATTTTATCTCATCTAACAATTTTTCATCATAATCGCATACTAAAAAAGCGATTTTAAGCTGTTCTTCAAGCTCTTGCCAATTGGATACAATAGATCTGATTGACCGATAAACAATTAAGGCCTTGTCAGTAAATAAATCAATACTAGACTCAAATAATTGTTGTTCCGATACATTCCTAGCGGCAGCAAGTTCCTTGACTCGTTCGAGAAAAGCTTTTAAATTTGACTTCCCGTCAAACTGAATTCCCCATTCATAAACTGGGACATATTTCTTGTCAATTGGGTAATTAATAGGTGAAATATTTTCTAATTTAGGAATAATTTTAATTTCTAACCTTGCATCAATTTCCTCGCAAGATGCGATAGCGTCATCTTTAAACTCCTGCAGGTTAATATTTATCTCTGTCGGTTCTTCCGGAACCACGAATCTATGCACTCGATTTGTTAGGCATATTAAACGATTTGAAATTATTAAATAGGATGTGTCCTCTTTGCATGCTGAAAAATCGTGAACTAAAGCAAGTAGTTCAGCGATAGTGTTGGTGATTTCAGTTTTTTCTGTTTCAACATCGAAGCTAGGATCTTTTAATGATTGAAATTCGCGTTTTTGCTTTTTTAATAAATTGTCTAATATCATCCGTTTTGTATCTAAAGTTTTATTAGATGCCTTAACATTTCGAATACGTAGTTCATAATCTACCTCAGATTCCGTTAAATATCTTACACAAAATGGAAGTTCCATGTTAACAAGAAATTTAAAGAAATAAATTAAAAGTTTTTATTAAGAACCCAACTGGCAATAAATTGTATGTTTAAAATAGCAAATGAATGTAGTCTTATCTGATGTCAAGAGATAAAAAAACACAAACAATTTTATCTATCAAAAAAACTATACTAAAAAGGTTGTTTCAACTTTAACTTTCCAGAAATAAATCAAATTAAACACTTTAAGCAGCAAAATAATATTTCAGGTAGGTATAATTCCACAACTTCACTTTCACTAATAAAGAATATTTTAAGAAAATTTTTGGACTTGTAAAATATTTGATATTTAAGGACGCAAATTTTCTGTATACCATAGAATTCAATTGTTGTAAGCAAAAATATATGCAAAAATATATAATAAAAAATTTTAGACAAAATGAAATATAAGCAAAAATATGACTCGACTTAAGAAAAAATTATTTTCTTACCAAAAATTTAAAAATTTGTCTCATATGCAATACATTCAAAAATTGGGGTTTCACCTCTCTTACTACTCTTACTATATAAATATGTTTATTGAATTGAGCCCTACACATTTGTCGTCAATTATATTGTTTCGGGCCCCACACGTTGGTCGCCAATTATGTTACCTCCTTTCTCTTATTATTTATTTTTGAGAAAGAATTGAGGCAACATGTGCGGACGACTAGCTGGTTTAAGCCGGAGCAGAGAGCCGTGGGTCCAGAGCATTCGTAAGAGTGGAGAAACTTACCCTTTCTGACATGTACAGCATAAGCGACAGATTTCTGTTTATTTCGAGAAAAGGAGACAAAGAAAAATTGATGTTAAATTGGGCACCATCTATAGTGAAATAAGCAAAATAGTCTCTTTTTCTCGAATAACCAGTCTGCTATAGATCGGACTGAAATTGTTGGTAAGAGAAATAAAAAGATAGTTTAAAATGAATGACAACATATATTACAAAAAAATTAGACAAATCGGTTTGAGACAAATTGAAATGTAAAAAATATATATATATAAAAAACAAATTGATACCAGTATCCTAGGTGGTTTATGGGTCAGGTGGCTGGTTCTGGGACAGCAATCCAGGCCCACAATTGTCTCTTATTGCAAGAATTCTAAATTTTTCTTGGCAATTTACGTCTCTCAATGAATGGGGTGAAAATTGTAGGAAATTTAACCAAATATAAGCACATACAAAATTTATGCAAGTTATTTATGCAAAATTTAAGCAATGTTAGCTATGCAAATATAAGCTAGTTAGCTGTACAAAATATATTTGAATTAGCTGCACGAAACATTAAGCTAGCTATACAAAGCTGCAGGAAATTAATTTAAGCTATACAAAAGTAAGCTGATTAGCAGTACAAAAGTAATTTTTGCTATGCAATAGTAATTATTAGCTATGCACGAGTTATTATTAGCTATGCACGAGTTATTATTAGCTATGCACTAGTTAGCTGATTTCTTAGACTATAAATTGCCAAAAAAATGAAAAGGAAAGAGAAAAATATTTTTACAACCATGTGGTACATATAGCATTTTAACTACTTATTAAATTAAAAAGAATTGACTTTGAATTCAAAATTTATTTTAAAAATAATTGAAATTATATCAAAGGCAAAATTTGAAGATTAATTAAAATATTTTAATGAGTATAATGAAATGAAATTACCTGTATGTTCAACACTTTGTAGCTGGGATATAAAAATTGTAATATCAATTACTGAAGTCCACAGTTAAAAATTATAATGTTTGAATCAGTACAAAGGCTGCAAGCAAATGACTTCCTGGTGAGTTTTACTGATAAGGTAAACTTTTTATCCTGTTTACTGGAAAACAACGCTACCAAAAAAATGTGAGAAATCTAATTCCCTATTGAAATTGAAAGCTATAAAATATAAAAATCGTACAAGTATGGCCATCTGTCAGTGGTTAATTTAAGCGCACCAACTTGCCTTGTAGATTCCAATACTCAACTAAAGTAGTGGCATATAATCGATAAAAGGAATCTATAATAATAGTTTATTTTCCATGCCAGCTGATTTGCCTTTGCAATTTCTATTTTATACATAACAACAAATATTAACAGATATAAATAAGTAGTAAAACGTATTGATATTATTGATAAATCAGTAACATATTACATGTTATAGGATTTACTATATATAGAATGAGAGAAGGTAAGGAAAATAACCATATGTACTCCATAGTAAACAAAAATATAAAAATTGAAAAATAGATATCTGATGTAACTAAATTTCGTAGACAAATTGTTTCCTGGGATAATAATGCTGTATTACAACGGATATGAGATACATAATAGTGTTAATAGAAAAACAGGACTAAGTTCCTAAGATATAAAATTAAGTACATAAAACAGTGTGACATGGTTTAGCAGTTATACATGTAAAATTCTGTTAGTTGAAAACAGTTTCACCTGCAAGAACTGAATCCAAAAAATATACAGGTCGTGCTAACTATCCACAAAACACTAGTTTTTAAATAAACTGTTAAATGGACATAGGCCATGTAACAGTCGCTGACATCCAATTCCGCACTATTCGCTGACGATACTAAATTTTTTGCCAATCCATCGGTAGACGACGCGCTGTTAAAAGGAGATATCAGGTTAGTCCAGAGTTGGTGCAGTGACTGGTGCCTTCCTTTAAATGAAAACAAATGCACGGTTCTTCACATCGGTTCTAATAACCCAAGACGCCAGTACAGTGTAAACAACAACATCATTTCTCCAGTTAACCAACAAATGGATCTCGGCGTTTTAGTGTCAAGTGATTTAAAATGGGAACTACATATAGGTACAGTTATTAGGAAGGTAAATTCGTTAGTGTACATGATATCTGTCGCCTTTAAAAATATGTCACCGCAATTACTAACCAAAATTTATAAAATCTACATTCGACCCAAACTTGAATATGCAGTGCCTGTGTGGAGTCCCTACTTTGCGAAAGACATTCATGCCCTCGAGCAAACTCAAAGGCGTATTACTCGTCTCTGTCCTTCCATCCGACACTTGCCGTATGAGGATCGTCTAAGTGTTCTTGGACTTACGACGCTGTGGCGCAGAAGACTTCGGGGTGATCTAATTGAAACTTATAAAATCCTACATGGTCACTATTCGGTAGATGTTAACATTTTTGTAATAAACAGAGACGAAAGACTCCGCGGTCATCAATTTAAATTAGTGCACGAACAATTTCATAGACTTTGCCGCCAACATTTTCTATCCAATAGAGTTTTTTCGTCATGGAACAGTCTTCCAAGCAGAATTGTCAACTCGCCATCTCTGAACGCCTTTAAAAATTCCTACGATAATTTTAATGACTTATTATAAATTATATTGTAACCATACTGAATTTTATGTTTTATGTCCTTCTTTGTTTAGCTTTGTAGTATGTTATATAATTTGTTTTTCTATTTTCTTTTTGAGTATGTGATAGGTAGATAGTAAACTATTATCAAATTTTAATATTTTATACGTGTATATATGAGTCAGTTTAAACGGCTTTGCCGCCTAACTGTATTTAAATAATAATAATAAATAACAGCTAGAAATACTATAAACGTAAGAGTTTGTGATCACAAATTCCGCACAAGTTTATATGTAAGGTATAATATTATTTACTCATTAATTATAAACTTAAATTTTGAAATAATGGCTGAAATAAGAAATTTAAGAAAAACTTACAAGTTAAAAAAAAACATTCTGTAGAAGTTTTTTGTTATTCCAAATTTTATGCAAAAAAACTCATTGGTATGCTTTATTTCCCAAATGAAGTAGAATTTACCTTTCCAAGTCCGATTAAAGTTTTATACCGGAGTACAAGTACCTTCGATTGTTTCTAGTAGGATCTAAATTATAGCTGCACAGCTGATGCAAAGGTGAACGGCTCAACCATAAATAATAAAATTTCGAAAATTTCACATTATCTGCCGGATTCACAGAACCAGCGAAGCTTACAGGAAAACTTCTACGACAAAGGACAACCCTTCGGACGACAACCCTTCGGACGACAACCCTTAGGATGACAACCCCTAGAACGACAATCCTTAGGACGACAGCCCTTAAGACGACCCTAAAATTCATATTAAAAATTTGTGGCTACTCTTAAATGGTCTCTATTCAATAGTATTTTCTGATAAATTACTTACGGATTTCTGGTATATGTATATCTCTGTGCATCTTAGGCCAGTAATATAATTCCTGAACTCTACTAAAGCTCTTATAAAATCGTAAATGTGCACTAATTGGTGGATCATGACTTTTTCTAATAATCTCACGTCTCTGAGATTTCGGAACTAACAACTTCCATTCTGAGATATTACTTTTTAAAGGAATTTTTGAGGAAATAAATTTGTAAACTAAATTATTATGAACTTTCTAATCAGAGTATTTATCAGGAAACTTTATTATATTTTCTCTCATTTTGACATAATATTTGTCTTCATTTTGTGGGATATTCAGTATATCTACTGTAGTAGGTAAGCTACGAGACAAAGCGTCGGCTACCACATTATATTTGCCCTTCCTATGTACTACATCAAATGAATACTGCTGTAATTTTAGAAACCACCTAGCTAATTTACCTGAAGGGTTTTCTAAATTTTTTAACCACTGAAGTGCTGAATGATCGGTAATTACTGTTAAATGTTGACCTTCTATATAATATCTAAAAGTTTCTATTGAATATATTAAAGCCAATAAGTCTTTCTGTGTCACGGATAAAACTCTTTCTGTACGAGTTAAGCTTCGACTAGCGAAAGCTATAACCGACTCTTTATTATCTATTTTTTGTAATAATAAACTACCTAAACCCACATCGCTAGCGTCACATTGTATGATAAATAGTTTACTAAAATCAGGCGCATTTAAAATAGGTGCTGAAATCAGAGCTTGTTTTAACTTAATGAACGAATTTTCTGCTTCAGGAGACCAAATAATGGATTGTTTTTTCCTAACTTTACCTTTTAAGAGATCGTTAAGTGGTGACACTAAAGTTGAGAAATGCGGTATGAATCTGCGATACCATGACGTCATACCTATGAATCTTTTAATTTCCGTGGTATTCGTAGGTCTGGGATAGTTTACCATTGCCGACATTTTATCTGGGTCTGTGCGTAAACCCTCCGCATCCACAACAAAACCAAGATATTTAAGTGATTGTTTAAAAAATTCACATTTATATTCAAATTGACAGTTAGATTGGCATCATTCAAGATAGTGTCACGTCTAGCGCGAGCTGTGAGGAAAAAGTTATTTTAAATTAATAAAAACAGATGTAAACAATAACAACATTTAATTCAACAAATAAACGAAGAGACAAATATAACAAAGATACATAAAAATAATACCACACATTAATAAATGAAAATACAAACCAATCAAATCAAAGCTCTCGGGGACGGTTCTCAGATCGGCAGGGCGGGCGTGTTTCCCCGCGCCCGAAAATACACAGTTCCCCGATATTCATTCACCTCGTTATTTTAATACCTAAGATAAATGATTACATAAACATTTTAAATGCGAGCAATGTCAGTTTATTATGCTGGTAACCTTGCCTGCACAGCAGAAATGCTTGTTTATAAATATTACAAATATACTTGAAGAGCATCAAACCAAAATAATAATGTTTAATAATATTGATAAGCAACTTAGCCATGACATGCTTGTATTTTTACAATAATAATATTAATGGGGTGAATGAAGAATTAGGTTTGACAATAGTAAGCACTTCTCCTTAAATTTGGATATGTTCCTCAAATGTAGCAGAAACAACTATTATGTCATCTAAATAAACAAATAAATTTGGCTCATATTTCGGTCCAAAAACCGCATCCATAAGCCTTTGTTGAGTTTGGGCACTATTGATAAGGCCAAAAGGTACTCTATTAAAGTGAAATAACCCGCGACCAGGTACTGAAAAAGCAGTTTTTTCCTTTGACTCGGGAGTCAGAGGTATTTGCCAGAAAGCTTTACGCAAATCTATAGAACTTATGTATTTAGCATCACGAAGCATGCTTAAAATTCTGTCTACTCTATTAAAAGGATACGCATCTGGTTTCGTAATTTTATTTAGGTGTCTACCATCGATTGTGAAACGATATTCTCCAGATTTTTTCTTTACTAAAAGTACTGGTGAGCACCAAGAACTATGAGACGGTTCGACTACTCCTAATCGTAACATTTGATCTAGTTCTGTATTTAAAATGTTCATCATGAAAGGTGACAGAGGATATTGTTTAACTTTAAAAGGTTTTGCATTACCGGTATTGAAATGGACCACCCTGGGGCCACTCTATTTTAAAAATAAATCTTAAGTTTGTTTTAAATTCAGGGAAACATCATTTTTATAACTACAATTAACCAGAAATTATTTAAGCATTACATTCTAAATTTCATTTCCAAAGTTAGACAAATATACAGAAATATTTTTACAAGTCCATAAAAAATTGCATACACATAAGTAGGCCCGACTAAATGTCGCCAAAGCTTTTAAAATGTTAGGGTAACAACGTAAGATAAATTTCAAGTGGTACTTAAAAGCGTCTTAACATGAGTTGTTAGAAATTTTACGAGACGAATGCATTTTGTAGTCAGAGATACGTCGAGTGATTCGAGCGAATTTGAATAAAGACGACATTAGGTGCACAGGAGGAAAAGAGACAGGGTATAACTAATGGCAAGCTAGAAAACATTGGGTCACAGCATCACGGCAGAAATATGGAAATAATGCAGCGTGTGACGTCACAGAGACGCCGTAGAATCTGAATAAAAGCTCAAGGCATTCATAGCGTTCAGGAGAAGAAAATCGACGCTGGACCAGTACGCTGGCGGCACCAAATAGCAAACTACTGTACGTTCTCTACCAGCCATCTTGGGGGAACAACTAGAAAATTACTGCACGTTCTCTACCAGCCATCTTGGGGGAACAATTAGAAAACTACTGCACGTTCTCTACCAGCCATCTTGGGGGAACATCTAGAAAATTACTGCACGCTCTCTACCAGCAACCTAGGGGAGACACCTAGAAAATTACTGCCCGCTCTCTACCAGTCAACTGGGGGAAATTAAGATATTCTCTGTGCACGCTGTACCAGTACGTTGTCGACAACAATTATCCACGGTAATGCGACACTTATCAGCCCACTCCTGGAGCACACTCCAACTTGGCTATTTACACGGCGACAATTTCACCAACATAACTATCTAAGTATCAAACCAATTTACTTCTCTTCGTTATTATTTAAAATTGACTTTACATTCTGGTTTGGGGGGGAAATAGGGGAAATTGGCTTATTTGTGGTATCAAAGATATTCATTTTATGACAGGTTCGTTACAACGTAATTTTTCAATGTGAATACACTAATTGGTTACTAGTTAGTTCATCATTCAATAATATTTATGCAACAAGTTTTTAGCAATAACTAACAGGCTGCATTTCTGCGGGTATTTGTTTGTCTAGAGGACTCACTGAAATAGGTGCATTTCGAGGGAACCGGACCCAATACATTATTTTTACTTTTAAATCAGCTGTCACTGCATTACACTTGACTCGACGCTCCGTATAGTCATCGGCTCCCCAGATGGTCGGGTGACCGGTAGTTTCTTACTACAATAAAGTCATCACAGGCACAGCTGGGGTTCTGATTGACCCAAATGTTAAAAACACCCCAGTTGTAAAATATTATAAGGCTGTTTGCTACGTAAATAGTACACAATCTCTTGATTTATTTTCATTGTTGTTATAACCACAAAGAGTTCCCTGGATCTAAATCAAACACCGCGGTCGTGGGTTTGTTCTCATCTTCGATAAGTGGTTGTTGCGATAATTAAAATCAACCCGGAGATTGTCGTGTTAATATCAACTTTAGGGAAATTTCCCTGCAGCTTATGAGCATTTACACTGAGTCTTGGCACGATGGCCACTTGCGACGGAGACGTCTGTCTTGTTTAGCCAAGTACGCATCTAGTTTGTGGAGTCTTTTACTCAAACTGAATATTTTGCTAGGAAGATTTACGTTGGCACAATAACAAGTTTATATTCTAGAACTATATACTTTCAGATTTTATGCAATGACAAGAAACTTTAGCTTCCAGTATACTTCAGTTGTGCTGTATCAAAGGCCTGCCGTGTGCCTGGATTGCCGTGTAAAGGTTTCACTAGGATATTCTCCAGTCAAAGTATTGTGAGATATTTCTCACCTGCGAATGCCTAGTTTTCTATGATTGTTTAATAACGATCCATCAAATCAATAAAGAGTTCCCTGGCTCTAGTACAAACACTGCGGTCGTGGGTTTGTCCTCAACTACTTTTCTACCTTGCAGACTACAAAGAGTTCCCTGGCTCTAGTACAAACACCGCGGTTGTGGGTTTGTCCTCAACTACTTTTCTACCTTGTAGACTACAAAGAGTTCCCTGGCTGTAGTACAAACACCGCGGTCGTGGGTTTGTCCTCAACTACTTTACATCGACTCACCCTGTTCACGTTGTTGAACAATCATATACAATTTGGGATTTGCAGTTGTTTATTCAATTAAGGGAGCTTTCCCCCAACGTTCTATGATCTTTTACATGAGTGTTAAAGTCTCATTATCACTTCCATTCTATAATGCACGAACAGGACATGGTTCTTGCCCTCTGTTTTGCAGTAAAATTATTTTATTAGAGCGATTGCTAACATTAAAACTCCAATTACATTTTAATCGGCTATTTGCCTCATCTTTAATTACACCTACAAATAACACGGCCTACGATGGTATTAACTTAGTACTTGTTATTGCATAACCAGCTTTGAATTATGTATAGTATGTCATTACTATAGTGACGTAACCCTTCCTATATAATATTTAGGCAATTGTCTCAAATATTTGGATTGTTTTGATTTCATGTACGGCTATTTGCCGCATCAATTTATATAAAATAAAATGGGCTTTTTTTTACTATTTTTTCCCATCAATTATTGTCTTTTCTTTCACCTTTACCTTTTTCATCACATAAGTAATAAACTAAATAAATGATTTCATTCCAATCAGATAAATTAGAAAACAAACTTCAACTATAAATGTACAGTGCAATCTTGAGTAATAAAACACCACATAAATAACATATAACATTAACTAGGTTTCTCAAATAATAGCCAGTGTATCCAAACTTACAGTGTATTTAAAATAACAGAGTGATTAATTTTCTCAGGTATAGTATCAGACAGAAACAAGTAATACCAAACTTTATATCAAAGAACCTGGGGTAATTATAAAGGGTTACTACACACAACGTAATTAAGGTCCTAACCACAGACAACTAGACGATCACGTTAATGGCCAATTTGTTTATTTATCTTGTCATAAAATTTAGATAATAATTTCTGAGTGGGAGTAAATAGATTCTTGATTGCTTCACGATCAAAGATTTTTATTTATAATTAATCGAGGGGGGGTATTTCAGTATCAATATCTAATGAAATCTTATTAGTACACACTAATTTATCTTCTGAAGAAATGCCTTTAAATGACTCGATAATATTATTAACTTGTTCTAGTTCGTTACTTGAAAATCTATGCGTTCAGTTATTTATCTCTACTTCATTATGCACTACACAAAGTTCAGCATTATTTGACTCACAATTGATTGACCAAGTATTAATTTTAAAGTTGTACTCTACTAAAAAAATCCTGCAAAAATCAATACCCAAAATTATTTTATGTTTGATAGAAGGTACTATTAAGATTTTAAGTACTTTGCAAATGTTTCCGATACAAATTGGTACGTAAACACAACCTATTACTTGTTGAAAATACCCGTCTCCTGTTGTAACAGAAGATTCTGAACATTTATCAATAGTTAAATTAAATTTTTCTAAGATAGATAAGTATTGACCTCCTAAAACACTTGAATTTGCTCCTGAGTCTAATAAAGCAGTAACATATTTGTCAAAAAATTTTACATTATTATACGGTCTATTATCAAAGGGTTTCGTAACAAAAACTGGTGAAATATTATTTTGAAAATTCTTATTATTACTATAAAATTCTGACACCTTATATAACCAAAGTTGCCAATCGTCTTTATGTTTTTTATTAACTTTGTTTATGGTTGCGTACCTAAAATTTCTGGATTGGAAGTGGTACGACCTTCTAATCCTTACATCTCGTTTTTTGTGCAAGAACATGTTTTTATGGTTTGTCCTGGTTTACCGCATTTATAACAAAATTTATTTCTAGGAGCCCTACAATTCTGAAAACTATGATTTTCTAATTTACAATTCCAACAAACAATTTTTTTGTGGTGCTAGATGTAGAAGGATTATTATTATTTACGACAGAAATATTATGATTAGGTTTATTAGACTGTTTCCCTCTTCTATTAAAATTTTTATTCTTGTTATTACCTTGGGAAGTAGATACAAGTTCCCTTTGACCTTGATTAGATGGAATATTATTAGGATAAGCAAGATCTGGTTCTAATGTGCAATAATTAGGCAGTGGTCACCCTAGACACGAGACTGCGTTTCGGACCCCATATAACGAACATAATAAATAGTACGTATGCTGCCTTAAGTAGACTATATCCATTAGTCAACAAAAGGAGCAAATTATCTAGGGATAACAAGGTAACGATTTATAAAGTCATTCTCAAACGAATCCTCACATATGCATGTGCGTCATGGAATATCATTTCTGATGCGCAATGCAACCGCCTACAGAGGACACAGAATAAAATCCTTAGACTACTTACAGAGTCTAATAGGTATACACCTATTTTACAATTTCATAATGATACTAATATCCCACTCATTAAAGACTAAATACGTGAGACGGCTGATAAGTTTTTTAAATATAAAGTTCAGAATTCCACACTTACCGCCAACTTAACCAGTATGAGGAGCTTCAATGAAGCTCCTCATACGCATAAGCTTCTGCATGAGGGGCATACAAGATACATATAATTGGCTGAGTCCTGCAATGGGAGTATAATCATGCTGGGAGATTGTATTTATTTATTTTTTACAAGAATAATTAGAATCCTTTTAGTTTTCAATTTTCAGAGTTATTTTTATTTTCACTTTAGAATCATTTTTATTTTGCCTCCAAATTAATTTTCTTTAGAATCATATTTATTTTTATTCATTGACACGATCGGTGTGTTTTTAGTTCTGTAAATAGTCATTGTCTCAAACAGGTTTTGTTTATTTTCCTGTGCTCAAACTTTTAATTTGTAAACAATATTCATTTTTTAGAAATATTTATTTTAGTTTATTAACCTTTGGATATTTAATTTAAAACTTGTCAGATCTGTAGAGGATGGCAACTGCACTATCATAACACTTAATTTTGTTCATTTCTCATATTGGCATTAGATCCGCCGCCTGGCATGATTCGTTTTTTTGTTAAAAATTTGTATCAAGCCGGGTTCAAGAAAAATTATAAACTGTGAAATGAGATAAATGAAATATATAAAATGACATGTTAAACCACAGATAAACAAAATAAAGTATTTTTAATAGTTAATGGTTAATGGTCGGTAATTGTTCTTTACAGAATCGGCATCATCTATTTTTTTCCAATACATAACTAATTTAGAGATCGAATTTACTCGGGTTAAAGCTAACTTACTAATATAATGAGGCAAAATATTCTCTTTTATGTATTTTAATCTAGTGACTTCTGGTACTAATTTATTCAAACGATTAAAAAGTGTCTCCATAATAGCAACATAAATTGTTATTGACTCATTCTTACCTTGTGTTCTACCTTTAATCTCAGTCCATAATTGGTCATCATAATCAGTGGGGAGAAATTCCTTTTTTAACAACTCTACTAATGAATCCCAATCGAAATAGAACTTTTTATAGACCTAAACCATATTAACGCTCCTTTATCGAATAGCTCAATAGCGCTATCGAAAATTTCTGTTTTTGAAACATTTCTAGAGGAACTTAATTCTTCCACTCGTTCTAAAAAAGATTTTACACTACCAGAGACAACCCGAGACGTGCAACTCTATAAGGAAAATTGTCCTATTCTTCATTTATTTTCTCTCCTCCTCTTAAACAGGAAAACTGGCGTATGGCTATCTCTCTTGCACTTTCTAAACAATGAGCGCAGATGGCAGCACGGTGGCAAATTACGCATGCGTAGTTTCTATGAATTTTTTAACCTCGACGTCATTTTAAGTCATTGTTTTGTTGACGTTTCTGACAGTCTGTGTTTTATATTTTATATATTTATTACAAGATTAACTTAATTGTGCTGATAAAGTGTTTGGAGGTAAAATTATTCTCTTATTATTATTTACCTTTGGGTAGGAATATTCTGTTAGTTTATCTTAGTTAACGTATAGTTTTTTTTTTTAGGTTATACCTACCTACATTAGAAGTACTTTATTTAAGAGCGGAAACAAGACGATGGCACCTAACCCACTGTGCCTTGTATGTAGATATTCAGAGCAGGAAGTAGGAAAAATGCATTGTTTTCCATCAAAATTGGAAAAGTATGTTTATTCTATAAAAGTAATTATGCCATAATCTCATAATAATTTTTTAGGTCAAAGTTATGGCAAGAAAGCTTGGGGACGAAATGCAGTGGACTTACACTTCAAAATCATCGAATTTGCAGTCGACACTTCTCAGATGATTGTTATGTCGATTCTAATTTGTCTAACACTTTTAAGTTAAAATCAAATGCAGTGCCTACGTTGTACCCTTGTACTGAAACAACTTGTCACGATCAAGCAAAAAGTACAGGAGAAGATGTGAGAGGTACATATATTTAATTTTAAATGAACTGTTAAGGACGGCTCAGTGACTCAAAGCTAACGTGTTAGGCTTGCAATGCAAGGAGCCCCGGGATGTATGTGTGGAAAAAAATACAGCTCTGTAATTGGGAACATCGTTCCTGTAGAGTGGTTGTTAATAAATAAATTTCTTTTTTGTGTTAATTATGGAATGTTCACCTACGTTTTTTTGAGATATTGAGTACACAGTGTGCTAATGTGGTGGTGCATGACTCACACTTTTTAAATGTTAGCATATAGATACTAATTATTTGTAGCTCGTAACATTTACCTAGTGTTTACGAAAATTAGGGGTGAGGTTGTGAAAAATAAAAAATGTTTTTATTCGGAGACTGCAAATTTTTGAAGTTGATGGGCGCCAGCAGCCTCGATAGTGGTGTCCTCGTAGATCTGGATGTTGAACGAGCTCTCAGGGCCGATTTTTGGAATTTGTAGACTGGTTAACGATTTTTTAAAGTGTCGGTGGGTACAGCTATTACCCCCTTTATTGCCTCGCCGGCTGACATACGCATGCACCGCTTTTGGTGCAAGGTACCCCAACTTTTGAGTAAAGTCAGAGATACCAAAATATGTAACTCTAAGCAGAACTCTTGCGCTGGTCGATGCACAATTTGTTTTATGAATTTAATCCCTAACAATACTGAACTAACACTGGTTATTTCGAAGCGAGTTAAAAGTCGCGGCACGATTGTAGGTTGCTGTTGTTGTAGGCTGGCCTTTCTCCTCCACGCTGTAGGGTGTAGATGCACTGGCAACTACGACGCCGTACTGGTTTTGGTTCGTCAGGTATGCTGAAGTTCTGGAAGCTTGTAGATGTAGTGGACTGGACTGCTTACTGATGTTGACTCGATGAAGGCTCGGAGTGAACTGTAGATGTTGACTGCTCGGAGTGAACTCGTTGAGTACCCGGAGTGAACTGCCGCTGTCGAACGAAAGTATTTGTCCCATCCAGGGATCTTTGCGGTTACCACCTTGTGGTGCATGCCGCGGGGTAAAACATTGTACAAATATCATGCTCTGTGTGAGCTAGGCATGCTACTAGCGTGTATTTGTGTCTACAGGGTGCATTGTTGGGTTGTCTTGCTGTGGTGTATGTTTGCAGAGTTTGAGGTGTTGAAGTTTGAATTGTATTAGGTTGTTAGTGCTACATTTAATTTTCGTGGTGGCATCTTTTAACAGTATATGGTTAAGACCTGTGTAATGGCTCTTTTTGGTCAGATATTTCAGCTACTGGTTCTGTATGCAGTTAATAACTTATGTGAAGTAGAATTTTTTTTTTTTTTTTTTTTTTTTTTATTTAAATAGGTTTTATTTTAATGTAGCTTTTGAATATATTTTTTTGTATATTTTTTTTTTGTATTTTTTTTTTTTTTTTAATATTTTTGTGTTTTAGTGTTTTTATGTTTTTTGTGTTTTTATGTTTTGGTAATATGTGTGTGTGCATATGCCTCTTTTCTGACAACAAGTTAGTAGTTACATTCTTTAGTTTGGGGTAGGGGTGAAGATATAATTAAGGGAGGGATATGTTGGAGCGGTAAGGAATTTGGGTGTAAGGGGATCAGTGAGGGTAGGATTATTAGACGTCAGCAGAGTATTGGCAAAACGTGGCAGAAGACGGTTGAGTATGAATTCAGACAGAAGTGGCGTGCCTGTCTGGTTGTGTAGCTGCAGAATAGGTGTTACTCGACTGATGTTGCCTGCAACCCTAAGGGCCTTGTTTTGGGACACCTGTAGGCGCTTATGCTGGGATGTCTCAGAGATAGGAAACCACACGGGGGCAGCGTAAATAAGTAAAGGTCGTAAATAGGCCTTGTACAGTAGTACTGCCGTGCGGGATGGTGCCGTTTTGAGGGTGTAAAACAATGCGTGGAACCGTCTGTTAAATTTAAGTATAATATTATCCACATGGGCGTGGAAATTTAAACGTCTGTCCAGTGTCAGTCCGAGATAGTCGACGTTGTCCTTCCAGTCGGTCATGTGGTTGTGAATGTAGAGTCGTGGGGAGATCTTTTTCTTTTTACGGGTGAAGTAACACGCTTGTGTCTTCGTAATGTTAGTGCGTAGTCCCCAGTCTTTGTAAAATTGTATTGTTAGGTCGGTTTGGTCCTGTATGATGTCAGCCATGACGTCAGGGTGTCCAGATGTCGTCAGGATGGTTGTGTCGTCGGCGTAAAGGCAGATGGTCGTCCGGTGGTCTTCAGGGGGAGGGATATCGTTCGTAAAGAGGGTGAATAGTACAGGTCCGAGGGCCGAACCTTGGGGGATGCCAGAAAAAATAGGGGTGGCTGGAGAGCACGCCTGATTGACTGCAACTCGGAAACTGCGGTTGGATATGTACGACTGAATCATTTTAATGATGCGTATGGATAATCCCGCGATATGAAGTTTATATAGCAGTCCAGGGTGCCAGACCTTGTCGAAAGCTTTCTCGAGGTCTAGGGCGACAAACCCTGTGTATAGACCTCGGTTCATGTTGGTTGTAATAATTTCACCAACGCGGAAGAGCTGTTGGGAAGTGGAGTGGCTTACTCGGAACCCGAACTGGTATTTATTGAGTATGTTGTGCAGGTCCAGATGCGCCTGGACTCGACTTAGGAGAAGGATGTCCAGGGTTTTAGCGATACATGAAATAAGACTAATGGGTCTGTAGCTGGAGGGGAGGTTGGGGGGTTTGTTAGGTTTAGGGATGTTAATAATCTTAGCGATACGCCAGGCTTTAGGGTAATATGTGTATTGGAGACAAGAATTGAATAGTTTGGTTAGATACATAATTGCAGGGAGAGGGAGGTGTCTGAGGGCGAAGGTAGGGATGTCGTCGAGTCCAGGCGCTTTTCTGGGGTGCTGCTTATTAATAGCCGATCTGACCTCGGAAGGGCTAAAGAATATCGGGTTCGTTTCAGCCGGGAGGGATGTTTCATTAAGGGAATCTATGTAGGGTAGTACGAGGTTGAGTGTGATTGGGGGGATAGGGTTAGGTTGATACACTGCCGCTGTCGAAACCCCGCCGCGATACTGTAACTTTCGGGGCGGACGGAGCTCTGAGCGTTAGGTCGGCTGGCGTTTGAAACGCTTTGTGCCGGATGAGCGGCTGGGGCCACCTGCTGCGTCGTGTCGGACCCGCCCAGTCATTCCGAGGCGGACGGGAATCTAAACGTCGATATACCCTAAGCGCGTTTATTGCGTTGTATTTTATTAGAGCTGAGATATGAATGGATAATGATGCTAAGTTACAAATTGCGACTTTTTGATTAATTTTAACTGTTTTAAAGGGCCTTTTTTTGGCCTCGACAACACTAGTAAGAAGTCAACAATTTTGTTGTCTTTATTACAAAATTATATATTAAAATATTCATACAGGAATCAATTTCAATTGCAATATTGAAATATAAATGAGTAATTGATCAATACTTTATTACAGAATTACTACCTATGCATGGTGTGCCAGTAACAACTGAAGAACCAACATGGTCAAGGCCTGCCAGATCTTCAGTATTTAGAGGCATTCAAAATCTCTCTCGATCAGATAGAACCCCTCGAAAAGCCCGATTAATGAATATAATTTACCAAAAAGAAGACCATATAAGAAAACTTAAGCGTCTCTAAAATTGTTCGAAGCCTATTTAATGATATGCCTTCAAGAATAGCAAGGTTGATCAGAAGTAATGAGCTTTATTTTATAATGAACTAAAATGGTTTCATTAACTGATGTATATAAAAAATCCTTTTTGCGTTCGGTATAAATTATGCGCCCTAATTGTTCTTTTCTCAAAAATGGAATTTTTATATACTATATAAATATATACATATATATATATTTTTTAATTATTAATAAATTTACACATCAATTCTGTATTTCATTTTTAAAGGAAAATATTATGCAATATATATTTAAGTTTGAATTGTTTTAAGATTGTTTTTATGTATATTTCATTTTATAGATGAAATATGCATAAAATCAGTTTTATAAAAATTCAAGTTGTTACGGACCTCTAGCGTATGCGACCCACCATACGCTTTAGCGTTTTGTGGGCCGCATTATAACAACTGCTACACGTCCGAAACACATTTCGCTATTCTCCACGGGAGGGCGACACGTGATCAGCAGCGGAAAACGAAGGGAACCATTTTTGGTTGGCTTGGCGTGATTGGGGGTAATTAGTGGTTATTCTGTGAACCTTGATTTTATCCAAGGCATCCGCGTGGATTTTAGAATAATCAACTCAAGAAAATTTCCTCAATCTGTTGTTGTTCCGTTTAGCGGAATATTTTGTGTTTGTGAGGAAATTTTATCTGCGGAAGCAGGATATTAAATTACACAAGGCTTTCCTGTGGAAATACAGTGTCAACTTAAAAGGCGGACTCGACCCCATTTATCCGACTGTGGCTTCCCGGAGTATTGGTGGATTGTTCCCTCATCAGCGAGGGTTCTACGGACGGGGCTTCTACACACGTCAGTGAGAGTTCCACGGGCAGGGCATCCACACACAGTGGAAGGTGCCAGGGCTGGTGAGGCTGCCATCAACCCCATCCTTGGGTCCATTTCTTGTGTCCCGAAGGCAACTCCGTAGGGCTACAGTTCCTCCACGTCCGGACTCGGTATCGTACCACCCTAAATAAGTGTTGTGTTATTTGTTTTACTTACCGGGGACCACCTTCAGTGGTTTGGCTGGATTTTCAATTCATACTTTTGCATATTTTTAACTTGTACATATTTAGAGATTTTATGCATATATTTACATATATTTAAGGAGGTTCTTTAAATCAAACCTTTGTGGCAGAATTTATGACAATTCATGATAATATTGTAAACCGATGTGTAGCTACACGAGGCATTTTATGAATGTTGTAACTGATTAATCGTGAAATATGGGCCACACCTTGTGAACATCGCCAGGTTATATTCTAGAGAACCAATTTTGTAAATTGCTTAATATAGTGCATTTCATTTTTTTAAGAAAGTGTTATTATTTCGTTTGCGACCACTACATATGGAAAAACTCAGTGATTTGTTAAGTAAGTAAACTAATAATTTATCATAGTTTATGTAAGCTTGGGCTTAACGCCCTGAGATAGTCTGAGCTAGAGAAATTTTATCGTAGGCACGTACATCACTTTCCGGGTAAGTCAGTGCCTACGGTATCTGCTACGCTACAGTAGCCCAAGTGATTTCGTTACGTAATATCTGATAATAATTAAGATCCAACGTATCTATTTGTTCATGTACGTGAAACTCGTAGCAAAGTTTTAAAATAAATTTACAAAGATAGATTTCAAATTCCCGCGCTCTCGTGCATATGAATAGAATACAATAGAATAATTTATTTATGTTAAACTTATAAAAAATGTACATGCGTCATAAAAAAGTTTTTTACACAAATTTAGATAAAAACATACAAAATATCACAAGAATGTATATGAACAATTTTAGGAAACAGGTAAGAGATACTAATAAAAGATAGACAATTAAAAGAATTACACAAACATGACAAAAATTGCAGTTTAATTACTGTCTTATATTTGCAATTGCACATTCAATTTCCTCTAGAGAGAAAAATGCATTTTTTAGAAAAAAATCTTTAATCGTAGATCTGAACTTTGTTGGAGGCAAAGCTTTCATGCTATCGGGTAATAAATTATAGATTTTGATGCCATAGTGTTTAACACCAGTTTGTCCCCGGGTAAGTCTTGTAAAATCGGGACATATAGTATCTTTGTATCTTGTCTCATATTGATGGAAGTCGGCATGAGTGTTATAATTATTTAAATTATTGTGTACGTGCGTAATGCATTCTAATGTGTATATGCAAGGCAACGTTAGTATGTTAAGTGCAATAAAGAGGTGCTTAGTATCATCGCGATAACCTACACCACCCACAATCCTGACAGCTCTCCTCTGAAGACCAAAGAGTCTGTGTTTACCAGCTGAGTGCCCCCAGGCAAGTATTGCATAAGACAATCGCGAATGACACAATGCAAAGTACGCTGTTTTTAGCACGTTTAGAGATACTGAACTAGACAATTGCCTTAGACAGTATATATTTGTCGTCAGCTGTTCAGCAACATATTCAGTATGAGCATCCCAACGCAGATATGGATCAATGAAGACCCCCAAGAATTTCGTATTTGTGGGATTATTTGTTATGTTGCTCATATCACGTGTACTTGAGACCATATTTATTATTTTAGTAGCATTAAGTGCTAGAAAATTAGCCGTAAACCACTTTTCAGCCTCCGTGAGCGCATCATCACACTTTGACATCAAGTTATCCAAGTTTGGGTCAGACATTAGAAATATTGAATCAACAGCATAAAATATGCAATTGATTTTTTGAAGTGCATTTGGCAAGTCATTAATACAGATTAGGAATAGGACAGGTCCCAGAATTGAGCCCTGTGGTACTCCAGATCTAATATATAATTCCTCGGATGTTATTCCATTCAGACTGACTATTTGTCTACGTTTCTCTAGGTAGGATTTAATAAGTGAGATACTTGTTTTACTGAAATTATATTTGGATAATTTTTGAACCAGTAAGGTATGTGACACGCAGTCAAAGGCTTTACTGAGGTCACAGAACAGAGAAGCAGAGTAGTGGCCTTTTTGAAAACATTCTAATGTGTGTTCCGTAAATTTTAAAATAGCATCTGTTGTCGAGAGGTTTCCACGAAATCCAAATTGGTGTTTGAATAGTATTTTATTATTTTCTAGGTATTCAGTTATTTGATTTTTAATGGCTTTTTCAAGGATTTTTGAAATGATTGGAAGCAATGAAATTGGTCTGTAATTACTTATTTCCTCAATATCGCCTTTTTTGAAAACTGG
Organism: Leptura quadrifasciata; assembly: GCA_963675555.1. Lineage (NCBI taxonomy): Eukaryota > Metazoa > Arthropoda > Insecta > Coleoptera > Cerambycidae > Leptura > Leptura quadrifasciata. The sequence goes on from OY776678.1 coordinate 72,078,313, forward strand.
AACAACAGCCGCTATTTTAAGTATATCTGGAAACACACCGGTCCTGAGACATATGTTTATTAACTTGGTTAGGGGAATTAAGATAACATTTTTTACTGTTTTTATTAAATCAGTATTTAGGCCATACACATCTTTACTATTACTGTTTTTTAAAGAATTCAGGATATCTCTTACTTCGTTGTATGTGACTTCACGAAAACAGAAAGATTCAGTGGTTTACTAGATTGACATGATGTAATGGTTCAATATTGAATTTAGGAAGTCCATCAATGATATCTCCAGCGACATTAATGAAAAAGTTGTTGAAATCATCCGGCGCAATATGTGGTTTTGGTATTGAACTTTTCTTCCGGGTTGAATTTATTATTTGCCACATAGTTTTTGTAGGATTACAAAATTTTTTTATATTGTCATTTAATTTAATTTTTTCAGTTCTCAGCGCATTTCTATATCTCAGTTTAAATTCATTTCTAATTTTTTTATTTGATTCTGTGTTTTGAATTTTGCAGACTTCATTGAGGAATTGCAATTGATCTCGCATTTGTCTCAAATTATCTGTGAACCATGCACTTTTAAAATAATCAGCATTTTTAAAGCGAACTAGTGTTTCCGGAAAAGATTTATTATAAGCTTCTAAAATTGTATTTAAAAATAACTGAAATTTTTCATTAATGTCGAGAGTATAATTATCTATGAAGTCCCAAGTACACGTAGATATAATTTCGTGAAATTTATTCTTTCCTATAGCTGTTATAGGTCTAAATAGTTTTTGATGCCCTTGATTTTTTATATTAGAATATATTGGTACCTCAATAATTTGACACAAATGATCTGACAAAAATGGTTCAGTGTTGTACGACTTGTAGTCATCTATTGAAAAATTTATAAATATATTGTCAATGCAATTGTCCAATCTAGTACTTTCTAGCACAGTTTGCTCAAAGCCATCAGTTGTGAGTAGATCGATTAATGTAGCAGTGGTTCGATCAGATGTATTAAATCTTACATTAAAGTTACCGCATATTACTGCCTTTTTATTAGTGCCTAGTTCATTTAACAATTTTTCTAATATTTCAATAAAAATATTAAAATCTCCTCTTGGGGAGCGATAGATATTTGCAACAATAATATTGAGATTTTCTAATTTCACGGCCGCTATTTCACAATGTTTTTCTGCAGATATTTTATTTAAATTAGTTAAAGATTTATAATTTAGTGTTTTTTTACTGCAATTAACGTGCCTCCATGACAAAATTCAGATCTACAGAATATACTAGCTACATAGTAATCTTTTATTTCAAGGAAATCTGCCTCATCATTATTTAACCAATGTTCAGTGATGCATATGATGTCCAGTGATGCGTTTTCATTAATAATAAATGCTTCCAATGCATTAATTTTATTCCTAACACTTTGAATATTTATATGCATTAATCTTACTATAAATTTTTTTGCATGGTTTTTGTGGTGAAATTTTGCATTATCTATGCCTATTCTTGATTTGGATTTGATAAAAAAGAAAATGAATTATTTAATTCTTCTTGAGATTATTCCTGTTTATGTTGTGGTTGATCAAGGAAGCGCTTACCTAGTCTAAAGTCAAATCTATTAAAAATTACTTTTTTGGTCAAAAGTTAGGATCATAAACCTGCTGAAGTAATTGCGGTTCAACTCATATCATAAATGACTGATTATCAACGCGTGTACTGTGTGTGTCTAATTTTTTTACATAAACGTTTTCTGTATCTGTACGAGTTTTTATGTAGTTTTCAATATCAGTTTCAGCTACACTACCAGGTACTTTTGATATGAATAACCATATTTTTCTATCTTTATTTTCTCTTCCATAGAATTTACTGTCTCCATTTCCACTTCCAACCTTGTAGCGCCCTTTTCTTGTTACGATTTTAGGACCATGATTTAATTTTTCGCTATTCACTTCAGCCTCCGCAATTTGCAGTTTTGGAACTTTACTTTTCTTTTTATAGGTGACTTCTTTATAGGGTGTTTCATCTACCATTGGCATGTTGTCAGGTGATTTATCAAGTTCATCTTCATTCAAGTTTATTATACGTTGCATAATATTGGCCTGTTTATTTTGAAGTATTTTTAGATTAGTTTCTTTGCTTTCATTGTTTTGTTGTTTAGTAGACACATTTTTTATTTTATTTACTTTCTTATCTTTGTGTTTTTTACTAGGACTGATACTGCTTTTTCTTTGATTTGTTTTTTATTATCTTCCTGTGTTAATTTTAATTGTTGTTCTAAGTTTGCTATTTTGTCATTTAACAATAAAATTACTGTTTCCTTGTCCAGAATGACATTGTCCTTATCATTGATAATTTGTCTCAACAGTGCATTTTCTTCTCTTAGGAGTAATTCTTCTGTATATGTTGTATCACCATGTTCTTGTTTAGTTTTTTCTTGCAGTGGGTGCTCACAACAGGTTTTTACTCTTTGAGCACAACTATTATGGTATGTTATATGACATATTTTACACAAAACACCTACAGTCACATTCTTTTTACAATATATGCGCCCTCTACTCTCACTTTCCAGAGCAGTCGGCCAATTCGGTATTCAGGATTAAGTTTTTCCACGTAGTTGCACGTCTCGGTTGTCTCTGACACTACTATTTTTATCTCCACTGAATTTTAAATTCCATTTATAGACTGGTACTGATTTACTAGTATGTTGAGACCCTACTGTAGGAAAAAACGTCATATTGTGTTGCATGGCTGTTGAATTTAAACCCGTTGGTGACGCTTCGGCAGCATCCGGATGTTGCAATTTTTCAGATGACAAAGCCTCTAATTCTAAACATGTGGATTTAGCCTCGGATTTATATACTAATATACTAAGTGATAATTCTGCGTCTGCATTATCGATTTTTATTCTATTGACCCTATGTGTTAAATGAATTAAATAAGTTAGAATTCTAATATACCCTGAATCCGACTCTGGACCATCAAATTCATCAATTAATAAACGTACTTCATCTACAGTCCTATTAATTGCCTCCTTTTCTACTTCAAAATCAAATAAATCATATTCATATTCCCTATGACCGTTTTCCTCCTTATCTAATAATTTTCTCAACATTTTTCTTTTGGTATTTAAATCTTTCTTAGTTGTTCTAATATCCCTAATCAATAATTCATAGTCAATCTGTTCCTTAGTTAAATAATTTAGTCTCATATGATAGGTTTCCATTTTGACAACTATATCTTAATAGCTATAATTTTAAGTAAATAAAAGATAAATTTAAAACAAGGTCCTGTAAAATTTGCCTTTTGTTAGTTTGTTCCACAACAAACCACTTCTTTAGAAAAAATATATTTGTTTCCCGGCAATATCCTGATATATGGACAGACTTTATTACTATCCACTTTCTTACTCAAAGTATTAATTATTTACTTCAGTTTGTTGAAATAAGCAATTATTAAATTAAATAGTGAGAATTTATGTTCTAAGTTTGACTTCACCAAACTTATCCAAACAACTATACTTAAATTACTACACTATACTGGTTGTACTCCAACACTAGATTCGCTCCATGATGTCACAACAATTTTACATATTTGTTTACCTATACCTTGCAAATCAACCACACGGTTTTTTAATGCTAGTAAATTCATGTTGGGAAATACAGGAAGAAATTAAGCCACCTTTGTATGAATAATTAAGTAATTAAGTCCCTTCAGTTTCAGTTTTCATTTCTTAGTATTTCGGATGTTTATTTAGCTCATCAGATCATTTAATATACTCAGTTATCTAAACTGACCTAAGCTCCTTTAAATAATATACTTAACGTTCTATTTTAGAATATATACTAGAAACGGCCTCCGGCCATTTCTAGCTCCTCGCGGAGTGCGGCGATGCCTGCGGCATCGCTGAGTTCGGCCTCCGGTCTCACGTCACTATATGCGGCTCAAAAGTTCTAAGATCTGTCCGCCGATTAGGGTCAAAATTCTATGAAATTATCGTTGAATGTACGTCATAAAATTATTTTTCAGGTTTTCATTTTTCAGTTTTTCATTTTTCAGTATTACATTTTTTAGTTTATAATTTTTCAGCATTTCATTTTTTACCATTTCATTTTTCAGTTTTCATTCTTCAGTTTTTTATTTTTCAGTTTTTTATTTTTCAGTTTTTCATTTTTCAGTATTTCATTTTTCAATATTAACCGAACATATTTTAAATTCGTATAGGTTATAAAATATTGAAACGACATTCCCCGAATCGTTCGAGATACAAATTCATGAAAGAAATATCTATAAAATGTAATGAAAGATGAGGAAAATCTATTTAAATTTTTTTCTACTCCCTTGCGTAAATTTGCCGTTTGCCGTACAGTCTATAGTAGAATGGATATGAAATCGGTCAATCACAGCTAATCTTCCCAAAAACGATATATCGCCTAAAATATTTTTGAAATCATTATACAGGGCAAATTTTAGATCTACGCAAAAAAAAAAGAAGTTGCTGTGTGTGAGGATGGAACCATTAAACCGTTAACCATTAAAAAGATTTTATTTTATTTAACTGTGGATAACAATTCATTTTGGTACTTTATTTATTTCATGTATCTCATTTAACAGTGTACAATATATAAATCCCGACTAGATACAAATTCTAATGCAAAAAACGAATCTTGCCAGGCGGCGGATCTAATGCCATGAGATTAGTACTAAAGTTATGTATTATTCAGGTTTGATTGTCTTCCTAAACAGTTTAGACAAAATTAAATTAAAAGAATCCCAGAGGTAAAAGAAATTAAAATGCTGCTAAAAGTAAATATAATTTACAAAATCTAAGTTAAGTACGCAGGAAAATTAGCAAAACCTGCTTGAGACTAATATTTACATTAAATTAAAAACACACCGATCGTGTCAATAAGTAAAATAAATAAGATTCTAGAGAAAATTAAATTGAAGGCAAAATAAAAATGATTCTAAAGTAAAAAATAAAGATAACTCTGTAAAATTGAAAACTAAAAGGATTCTAATTATTCTTGTAAAAAATAAATAAATACAATCTCCCAGCATGATTATACTCCCATTGCAGGACTCAGCCAATTATATGTATATTCCTAAGGTTATCTCTCATGGTAGAGGGGTAGCCCCTCGTGCAGAAGCTTATGTGTATGAGGAGTTTCGTTGAAACTCCTCATACTGGTTAAGTTGGCGGTAAGTGTGGAATTCGCAACTTTATATTTAAAAAACTTATCAGCCGTCTCACGTATATAGTCTTTAATGAGTGGGATATTAGTATCATTATGGAATTGTAAAATAGGTGTATACCTATTAGACTCTGTAAGTAGCCTAAGGATTTTATTCTGTGTCCTCTGTAGGCGGTTGCATTGCGCATCAGAAATGGTATTCCATGACGCACATGCATATGTGAGGATTGGTTTGAGAATGACTTTATAAATCGTTACCTTGTTATCCCTAGATAATTTGCTCCTTTTGTTGACTAATGGATATAGTCTACTCAAGGCAGCATACGTACTGTTTATTATGTTCGTTATATGGGGTCCGAAACGCAGTCTCGTGTCTAGGGTGACCCCCAGATACTTGACCGCGCTCTTCTCCCTTATAATTGTGTCGTTAATTCTCAGTTTATCGAAAGTGCGAATATTTGTGAACTTCCTATGTAATATAATTAGTTCTGTTTTATCATTATTAATTTTTATCTTCCATTTTTTGTAGAACTTTAATAGTTCTATCAGATGGTATTTTATTTTCTTTACAGCGGTTTCAGCATAGAATGACCTAGCATATATCGTTGTATCATCCGCGTAAAGTAAAATGTTGGTACTAACATGCGTTGGTGTGTCAACAAGATATAAATTATAAAGGGTAGGCGACGAAATCGCCCCCTGTGGGACCCCAGCCGACAGCCTCTTATAAGAGGAGACTGTCCCGTTGATGCACACCGCAGCATGCCGACCAACTAAATAGTTTCTAATTAATGCGACAAGATACGTGGGAAATTCACAAATATTCGGGAGTTTATATGTTAAACCATTGATCCAGACCGAATCATAAGTCTTCTCAATGTCGATTAAAATCATAGCATTGCAATTCTTCTTATTGTAGGCAGTAATGGTGCCCTGCACCACCTTGGATAGGGCTAGGGTAGTACTGTGACCCTCCCTAAAGCCGAACTGGATATTTGGTAAAATGTGTTTCTTTTGGATGTGGTTATTTAAAATTTTAAGTATCACCTTATCCACGACTTTAGAGAGGGTATTAAGCAGAGAGATGGGTAGGTAGCTGGAGGGGAGGTGGGACGGTTTACGGGGTTTTAGGATTGGGATAATAATAGCAGTCTTCCAAGCACCCGGGTAATGTTGTGTTCTGGGGGACCCATCGCTTTGAAAGCATCTACTATAACCGCTCGACCAGCGCGTCGCCTTAACGAAATGTTTCACGTACATCATGAGATTCAGAAGAAATTATTTGACGGCAACAAAATGTTCGGTTTAACTATAAAGTCGCAGTTTCTAAAGGCCACAACCTATTTAATATTTATAGTAGAGAAATGAAACTCTGCATAGCGGTAGATAATTTATTTCTTTATATTTTCGTTAGAACATTTTGACCGAAAAAGGCCTATTTGGCGAGATATTCGGTTTTTAACGAAAACGCTACGTATTTTAGCCACCCGACGTCGTTTCTTTCAAAACGTTCTAGCTCGCAAAAGGGCTTGTCGAAGGTGAGATCTGAAAAATGGAAACGATTCCACATAAAATAATCTTGTCCTTTGGGAGTTTTTATTTTTAAGAAATTTCCAGCGGTTTAGAAGTTATTCAAGGAAAACCGAAAATGTGCGTATTTCGCCAGAATCATGAAAAACCACCAAACACGCAATTTTTAAACGCTCATATCTGGCGAAAAACACCCCGCAGACGGCCGTACGATGTCGATACGGAAAGTACATGAATGGCAATGAAAGCAAATCGTAAATCCCACCGGCATAATCGAATTATAAGGCCGCCAGGAACGAAACAAAAACGGAAATTTTTGACGTTTACCAAAATAAGCGGGCGCCTACGTCATCAAAAAGGAGCGACGCAAATTCATTTTGTGGGTCGTAAAAGTGTGTAGGGAAAGAGATAGCCGACATTATTAGCCTAATTAAAAATATCAACCCCGAAAGGCACGCGTCGCCAATATGAACTTGGGACGTAGTTCGGCCTCCCGCTTCCGCTCGTCCCGCTCCCGACCTCTGGCTCTGCCGCAAACTGGAGAATATGCGCCAGCAAAATTGCAAAATGCAAGGGGCTCGCACCTGTACGATTTTAATATATAGTAGACTAGAAATGGCCTACGGCCATTTCTAGCTCCTGCGGAGGCACTCGCGCTTCGCGCTCGATGTGGCGCCTTCGGCGCCATGCGGTGATGCTCCCTCCGGTCGCATCCCCGCGGTTGAGGACGCATGAAAGTCGGGGATATGTTCAAAATTCTAGGATCGGTCCTCGGATTAGCCTCAAAATTCTAAGGAATCGTCCCTGAATGCGCCTCAAAATTAATCATTATTATTATCAATATCAGACTTAAAATCAATATCAAAATCGACATGAAAGGATGTCGAAATGAACATGAAAGAATATCAAAATCAACATCAAATTCAATATCAGTCAATATTAAAATCAGTAAGTTAATATCAAAATTAATGTCAGTCAATATAAAAATCAATATCAATATAAAAGTCAATATGAAAGTCAATTACAAAGTCAGTGTCAAAGTCAATATTAAAGTCAATATAAAAATCAATATCAAAACTGTTATCAATATCAAAGTCAATATTAAAATCAGTAAGACAATATCAAAATTAATGTCAGTCAATCTAAACATCAATATAAAAGTCAATGTGAAAGTCAATTTCAAAATCAATATCAGTCAGTGTCAAAGTCAATATCAAAATCAATATAAAAATCAATATCAAAACTTTTATTAAAATCAATATCAAAGTCAATATTAAAATCAGTAAGTCAATATTAGAATTATATCAAAATTAATGTCAGTCAATATAAAAATCAATATCAATATAAAAGTCAATATGAAAGTCAATTTCAAAATCAATATCAAAGTCAATATCAAAATCAATATCAAAACTGTTATCAAAATCAATATGAATCAATATTAAAATCAATATTTAAGTTAATGTTAAAGTTGATATTAAAGTAAATATCAAAATCAATATCATAGTCAATATTAAAATCAATATTAAAATCAACATGAAAGATATCAAAATTAACATCAAATTCAATATTAAAGTCAGCATCAAAGTCAATTTTAAAATCAATATAGAAAAATCAATATCAAAGCCAATAATCAAAATTAATATCAGTCAATACCAAATCAATATTAGTATGAAAATCGATATTAAAGTCAATGCCAATATAAAAGTCGATATGAAAATCAATATTAAAATCAGTACATAGGTCAATATCAAAATCAATATTAAAATCAATATTTAAGTTAATATTAAAATCAATATTTAAGTTAATATTAAAATCAATATTAAAGCCAATATCAACATTAATATCAGTCAATATCAAAGTCAATATGAAAATCGATATTAAACTCAATACCAATATAATGGTCGATATGAAAATCAATCTCAAAATCAACATTAAATTCAATATTAAAGTTAGTATGCAGGTCAATATCAAAACCAATATCAAAACCGTTATCAAAATCAATATTAAAGTTAATATCAAAATGAATATTAAAATCAATAAGTCAATATCGAAATTAATGTCAGTCAATATAAAAATCAATACCAATATAAAAAATCAACGTGAAAGTCAATTTCAAAATCAATATCAAAATCAGTGTCAACGTCAATGTCAAAAGCTATATAAAGATTAACATTAAAACCGTTATCAAAATTAATATTAGTCAATATTAAAATCAGTTTGTCAATTAAAAAAATTAATATCAGTCAATATCAGAATTAATATCAGTATTAAAACCAATATCAAAATCAATAGCAACATAAAAATCTATATGAAAGTCAATGTCAAAATCTATATCAAAATCTGCATCAATAATTTTTTCAATTTCCATATTTGATTTTTTCATTTTTCCAGTTTTTTACGTTTTTCCAGTTTTTCATGTTTATCCCTTTAATAATAGGGCGGGGGGTAACGCAAAAAAGTTTTTTTTGAGACATTTCGTTCTTATGTATACATGCACTAAAACATATTTTAATTTTTTTTATTTCCTTTCGGAATGTGTGGTATAGGGGGTGATAGGGGTTGTTGCCAAAAAAAAGTTTTGAATCCTTAACTTAAAAGTTAAGGTAGGTATGTGCCCTAAATTGTAATTTTATGGAGTCTTACCTCCCTGCTTTGCCTTTTTACCGCATTTACTCCAAACCGTTCAACGGAATTAGATCAAAATATAATTAAGTTGTAGATGTCGTTGCAATTGCAATACATAAGTGTATCAAATTTCAAGTCAATATCACAAACGGTTCCAGAGTAAACGTGCGCCTAATGAAAGTTACAGACCGCTCAAATTTAAAAATCTTTATGTTTCATGACATTTTAAGTCTGCTTTAAATTGCAATTTTTTGGACTTTAACCCGTTTGATCTGCCTATTTACCTTTATTTACCCTATTAACCCCCGAACCCTTCAATGGCATTAGATCCAAATATAATCTAGTTTCAGATCTCGTTGTAGTACATAAGTGTACTAAATTTCAAGTCAGTATCATAAACGGTTTCAGAGTGAACGTGCTTTCAAAAAAAAAGTTACAGACCGACAGACAGAAATTTCTGTCTATTATATATAAGTATGAGAAACTCTATCTGTAACCGAACAAATATTTTAAGTTCGTATACGTTATAAAATATCGAAACGACATGCCTGGAATCGTCCGTGGTATGAATTCACGAAATAAATGTCCATAAAATGTAATGAAAAATGAGGAAAACCTATTCAAACTTTTTTCTATTCACTTGTGTACTTGCCGCTTGCCCCGTACAGTCTGTAGAATGGATATGAAACCGGCCAATTACAGTAAATCTTCCCAAAAACGGTACATCGCCTAAAATATTTTTAAAACCTTCCCAAATAATCTGAGTTTATTGATTTTTGTGTACACAGTAAATCACAGTTTAATTTTTTTTCTCCCTTTAATAATAGGTTGGGGATGGCAGTGGGGGTAGCTGACGCCAAAAAAATTTTTCGAGACGTTTCATTCTTGGATACACATTATATCACATCTTAGTTTTTTACTCCCTTTCATAGTGGTGGTAGTGGGTGTGGCAGGGGGTGGGGGTGGGTGTGTTAAAGAAAAACTTTGGAGACCTTAACTTTTAATCCATGCCGTAAATTACAGTTTTATGGACTCTTACCCACTTGCTTTGCCTATTTACCCTTATTTACCCCATTTACCCCAGAACCCTTCAACGGAATCAGATCAAAATATATTCCAGATCCAGATCTAGTTACAATACGTAAGTGTACCGAATTTTAAATCAATATCATAAACGGTTCTAGAGTAAACGTACGCAGAGAAAAGTTACAGACAGACAGACAGACAGACAGATAGGAAATTTATTTTCGTTCAAATTTAAAATCTCGAATTTCATGTCATTTTAAGCCTATTTCAATTCAAAAAAAAAAAAATTTCGCGTCTACCTCCACTGGATGTAGAAGTAAATTTTAATTTTGAATTATTATTATTATTGTATTTACAATAAACATTAGATGTAGTATATAGGGTGAAAGTATGGATGTGATCTAGAGAAATATTTTGTTACATTTTTTAGATGCCGAAAATGTATAAAAATGTTTACTTTTTAAGGCCGCTATGTATCTTGCTTATTTGAGACACCCTGTCTGTATATATTTGATCAGTTAATTTACGTACTTATTTAGGTAGGCAACCAAACATGCACCTAAATGTATGGCATGTTGACGTAACATTTAACTGCTTTTCAAAAGTATATAAAATGTGAGATTATTTGATTGGTGTGAAGCTGGCAACGACCGTTTCCAGCAACGGCACGAAAATCAACCACATCGATAAAGTCGTGGGATCCTCCGCAATATAAAATATTATAATATGTAGAAGCGCCCAGCAACGGCAATGAAAACAATGGAAATGACAAATTTGTGGCTAGTTTTTATCTGGCTTTTGCCATATGCTCTTCCTATATGAAATACGTACGTACTTATAAAGGAAAAAAGCTACAATTTTTCAATCGGAAGTTGTCGATTAGATTTTATTGCGTGAAACTACTTATAACAATGTCCTCAAACCACTACATAGGGCCAAATCATTTGTAGGTCTGGAACAGCGGCGTACGTTGCATGAATTTAATAAAAATAAAAATATTCGCGATTTTATAATCGGAAGTTGTCGATTAGATTTTAATACGTAAAACTACTTAATGAAGTGTCCTTTAACTACTGTGCAGGGCCAAATTATTTGTAGGCCCGAAATAGTGCCGATCTTTGTGATCGGAAGTTGTCGATTAGATTTTATTACGTAAAACTACTTATTGCAATGTCCTTTAACTACTGTATAGGAGCAAATCATTTGTAGGTCCTAAACAGCGGCGTACGTCGTATGAATTTAATAAAATTAAAAATATTCGCAATCTCTTTGATCGGAAGTTGTCGATTAGATTTTATTACGTAAAACTACTTATTGCAATGTCCCTTAACTACTGTATAGGACCAAATCATTTGTAGGTCCGAAACAGTGGCGTACGTCATATGAATTTAATAAAATTAAAAATATTCGTAATCTCTTTGATCGGAAGTTGCCGATTAGATTTTATTACGTAAAACTACTTATTGCAATGTCCTTTAACTACTGTACAGGACCAAATCATTTGTAGGTCCGAAACAGCGGCGTACGTCGCAAGAATTTAATAAAAATAAAAATATTTGCGATCTTTTTGATCGGAAGTTGTCGATTAGATTTTATTAAATGAAACTACGTCTAGCAATGTCCTCAAACTACTTCATAGGGCCAAATCATTTGTAAGTTCGAAACAGCGGCGCAGATGGCATATATTTAATTGATATGAAAATATACACAATCTTTTCAACAATCGGAAGTTGTCGATTAGATTTTATTCGCTGTTTCGGGCCTACAAATGATTTGACCCTATACAGTAGGTAAAGGTCATTGCAGTAAGTAGTTTTACGTAATAAAATCTAATCGACAACTTCCGATCAAAAAGATCGCGAATATTTTTATTTTTATTAAATAAATGCGACGTACGACGCTGTTTCGGGCCTGCAAATGATTTGACCCTATACAGTAGTTAAAGGACATTGCAGTAAGTGGTTTTACGTAATAAAATCTAATCGACAACTTCCGATCAAAAAGATTGCGAATATTTTTATTTTTATTAAATAAATGCGACGTACGACGCTGTTTCGGGCCTGCAAATGATTTGACCTTATACAGTAGTTAAAGGACATTGTAGTAAGTGGTTTACGTAATACAATCTAATCGATAACTTCCGATCAAAAAGATCGCGAATATTTTTATTTTTATTAAATAAATGCGACGTACGACGCTGTTTCGGGCCTGCAAATGATTTGACCTTATACAGTAGTTAAAGGACATTGCAGTAAGTGGTTTTACGTAATAAAATCTAATCGACAACTTCCGATCAAAAAGATCGCGAATATTTTTATTTTTATTAAATAAATGCGACGTACGACGCTGTTTCGGGCCTGCAAATGATTTGACCCTATACAGTAGTTAAAGGACATTGCAGTAAGTGGTTTTACGTAATAAAATCTAATCGACAAATTCCGATCAAAAAGATTGCGAATATTTTTATTTTTATTAAATAAATGCGACATACGTCGCTGTTTCGGGGTTACAAATGATTTGGCCCTATACAGTAGTTAAAGGATATTGCAGTAAGTGGTTTTACGTAATAAAATCTAATCGACAACTTCCGATCAAAAAGATTGCGAATATTTTTATTTTTATTAAATAAATGCGACGTACGTCGCTGTTTCGGGCCTACAAATGATTTGACCCTATACAATAGTTAAAGGTCATTGCAGTAAGTAGTTTTACGTAATAAAATCTGATCGACAACTTCGGATCAAAAAGATCGCGAATATTTTTATTTTTATTAAATAAATGCGACGTACGTCGCTGTTTCGGGCCTACAAATGATTTGGCCTTATACAGTAGTTAAAGGACATTGCAGTAAGTGGTTTTACGTAATAAAATCTAATCGACAACTTCCGATCAAAGAGATTACGAATATTTTTAATTTTATTAAATTCATACGACGTACGCCGCTGTTTCGGACCTACAAATGATTTGGTCCTTTAATAATAGAGTAGAGGTGGCGATGGGGAGGGTAACTAATGGAAAAAAAATTTTTGAGGCGTTTCGTTCTTGGATACACACTGAATTATATTTTAATTTTTTACTCTTTTTCATAATAGTTTGAGAGTGGTATTGCCTTAAAACTTTTGAGATCTTGACTTTTAGTTCATGCTCTAAATTGTAATTTTTATGAACTCTTACCTGCTGGCTTTGCCTATTTACGCTTATTTACCCCATTCACCCCCGAACCCTCCAACGGAATCAGATCAAAATATACTCCAGATCCAGACCTCGTTACAATACGCAAGTGTACTGAATTTCAAGTCAATATCATAGACGGTTCTGGAGTAAACGTACGCAGAAAAAAGTTATGGACTGATAGATAGGAAATTTATTTTCTCTGGAATTTAAAATCTCGAATTTCATGTCATTGTAAGCCTATTTCAATCTAAAAAAAATTTCGCGTTACTCTACCTCTACTCTACCGTCACACATGATGACGAGAATGTTGCCATCTGAACAAGATGAAGATTGAACCTCCACTGGACGTGGAAGTAAATTTTAATTTTGAATTATTATTATTGTATTTACAATAAACATTAGATATAGTAAATAAGGTGAAAATATCGATGTGATCTTGAGAAATGTTTTGTTAGGCGAAAATGTGTAAAAATGTTTACTTTTTATGGCCGCTATGTATCTTGCTTTTTTGAGACACCCTGATTGTATTTGATCAGATATAACATTTATGTACCTATTTAGGTAGGCAACCAAACATGCACACAAATGTATGGCATGTTGACATAACATAACATTCGACTGTTTGTCAAAATTTAATAAAATGTGAGGTTATTTGTAGATTTTAATTATTATTAGTAGGGGTGAACTGTTGAAAATTCAGTACAGACTGGTGGCTTGTTTTTCGAGATATCACTCATAGAAAACCGTAAAACTTTTGGATCAATAGAATGACGATTACAATTAATTTATTTCGATTTTCAATAATACAACACAATCCTTGTGTCCTTATATAGAGGTCATCGAATTTCAGCTATTTAAAACACTTTTGACTTTATTCGTTGAACTGTTTCCTTTAAATTGCTGATCTTTTATGCACTTTGGGAGGTTTTAAAGTTATGAAATTTTAATTTCATAATCTACATCAAAACATTGAAAAGTAGAAATTTCAAGATAAGTTATGAATCTATGTCAGAAGTTGACCCGTATATCCTTTTATTACATTACTGAGGTCAGTTCGGGCTAGTTTGTAGTTGTGTGATTTGGTATATGAAATTTGCTTTTCGCTACCCGTTGAGTAATATATTATTATTTTATTGTTTATGGAGTTTCGAAATCTGTTCTATGTTCATTGTCGCTTATATATATATATAAAACCTTTTAATCTCTATACCCTATGTTTTCTACCATACACATTCACCAATGTGACCTAAACCTCCTTCAAATCTGAAACATTAACTCCTAGGCAAGTAGTAACTTGGCGTTCGTATACAGGAAAGTAATTTTCCAGCTGCTAAATTTGCTTACCCATAAGTGTATTAAAAAAAGAAGGGAAAGGTTTTACAAATCAATTATTGCTAACAAATTGTTGCGTTTTCTCATTGGGAATATAGGATTATTACATTTCAAATTTGAACTTATCATACACAATATAATACTGAATCTGTAATGTGTGCATATGAAAATTGAAATAGATAGGTTTATCACAGACAGTTTCACTTGACATGTTCGAAAGGTACATAATTTAAGACTCGTCATACCAAAATTGTATTTTAACTTTAATCGAACCGAGCCATATGCAGTAACTACAGCTGTAATACTGAATCTGCATTTTATTTAAAGCCGAGTAAACAAAACTACTGGTGGCAATAATTGTAATTTATGTACCCCATGTAACAAAGGAGACGTGCCAAAATGTAAAAATTTCATAAAAGCACCTATTTGTTGGACGTTATGAATGGATAAATAGTAAAAAGTATCTAATCTATAGGTGCACACTAATTTTCAAAGGTACACATTTCATATGTTCCCGAAACATTACATAATACAGAAGGTTTAAAGTTTTGACATTTTAGTATAACGAATAAGAAGAATTACATCCTTTTCTTGCACTCATTTCTTCCACTATAATGTACACTTTAAATATAAAGAAGGAAAAAGAAAGCTGAATGATTTCAATTTGTTTTTAGTGTTTTTAGTTATCTAAACTAAATTTTGATGTAAATATCAAATGTCCATATTAGAATTTTTTATATGAACAAAAAAAACAACAACTTAAAATACATTATTAGGTAAGGCAAATATTTCCTTTTAATATTTCTGCAAATGTGGATATGAATAGTTATATATAATGTTATATTGTTAGACCTTTATGATATCTTTACCTACTCTTCACGTTATACCGAGTTTATTTTATTTTTTTCATGTTACTGTCAACGTTAAACACCTTGGAGACCTTACCTTTTAGTCCATGCCATAAATTATAATTTTATGAACTCTTACCTACTTGCTTTGTCTATTTACCGTTATTTACCCCGTTCACCCTCGAATCTTTCAACGGAATTAGATTAAAATATGTTCCAGATCTAGATCTCGGTATAATATATAAGTTTACCAAATTTCAACTCAGTATCATAAACGGTTCCAGAGTGAACGTGCGCTCAATAAAAAAAAAAGTTACAGACCGGCAGAGAAATGTAGGAGAAACTATCTGTAACCGAACATATATTTTAAGTTTGTATACGTTATAAAATATTGCAACGACATTCCTCGAATAGTTGGAGGTACGAATTCGTGAAGGAAATATCCATATAATGTAATGAAAAATGAGGAAAACCTATTTAAATTTTCATGTTACTGTCAACATTAAAGAATATGTAAATCCTGTACCTGTTCTTTATGTTCTCTGTGACCCAAGAGCCCAATATCAGTAAAAGGTAAATAAATATTCCCTTTTAATATTTCTACAAATTAGGATATGAATTATATGCATACGATGGCCTTTACGTTGTATCTTTATGTTACCCCCAATTTATTTTCTTTTCAATAAGTTATTGTCGATGTAAAACAAATTAGATTTTTGTCTGTACCTGTTTTATAAGCCTTTTGTGTTGTTGTCACAGGGTCGGTTGAAGTTTTATCTTGGAAAATTATTTGGTTTTCACTCGGTCCCTCGAATATCAGCTCTCATGCCCTCCTGTGAATGTGACATCATTCGCAGAAGCACTTTTAAACTTTTTAAATACTATGTTTGCTGGACACAACCGATGGCAGCAATTTCTACAAAAATAAAGAAAAGAGGTTACATTTTAAGGAAGAAACAGCTAGTGTCCTGATAACTGATTTTTATATATACTTTTATTTACCACAGGTATTTCTCTATTAATTTTAAGATTTACCTTTGCCGTTAAGCAAAGATTATATGATATGTCACTTTATATTTGGATTGTTTTGAAATCCTGCCTTATGTTCATTTTACATAACTGTTAGTTTCTGTAAAGACTTGTACACTGCGGAATGTCCATTTCATCGAAAGACGATTTGAGCCCTCTAAGATTATATTCACATAATAATATTGGAGATTTGGAAGTGAATGGTATCTGGCTATAATTTTTTAGAAAGGACACATAAATGTACACTTTACAGTAGCTGATATATATTTTGAAAACTAAAATCACTTGTGATACTTACTTAGAGTATCGACTGCACTTATTCGTTGAAATTCATAAATAAACATAAAATGTAAAACTTACCTTATGATAGATAGACCTGTTGATATGCAGCATTTCTTTGTAAATGTAAGAGATTTGTCGAAACAGAACTGAACCACCAAACCACTGATTGTATAATATGTTTTCTTGATATTTATAGATGGTAGTACTTAATTTCTTGGTCGCCAAAAATTTAAAGAAGCCTCATTACTTATATATAGGTTATGTCATCGTAAATATTGTCATTCACAGGGAAGACTGGTGTAATCGTAGAAAAATAACTGGGATGTTCCGAAATTGTGTCGAAGAAGAAATAATTCACATTCCTAACACTGAATTAGCACATAAATACAATGGGGCTGTCTACATTTGTTGAACAATAAAAATACTCAGTAGAGACTTAATGCATATTGCAATGGAAGTATTTTATATGCCTCTATCATCGTAGAACGTCTATTTCATTCAAAGACGATTCGGGGGCCCTCATTTCTAAGGTTATAATATTCACGTGAAATAAACAGCACACGTCTACACTTTACACTGGACATTTCGACATATATATCGTCGCACAATTTATGTTTATAGATGCATGTTTGGCTTTCAGCTGGGGCTTCGTTAACCATAACATGACAACATGTCAAATGCATTTTCACGCACGGATACACGGATACAATAGGAACATAGAAGGTATATTTTATTGAAATGCGGGTCATCGGAAAGTGGGATAATAATGATTGCATATTAAGGAGACGTGCCACAATGTAACAATTTCATAAAATTACCTATTTGTTGGACTTCACTTGTAGAAAACCATAAAACTTTTGTAGCAAAAGTATCACGATTAATTTATTTCGATTTTTAATAATACAACATAATCCTGGTGTTCTACAGAGGTCATCGAGCTTCAGCTTTTTAAACTTTTTTGACGTTATTGTAATTTAGTAATTTAACTTAATTTTTACATAAATAGAATCATTGCTATAGGCACAGAGTGGCCGACCTACCTTATAATGTACATTACATATGTCAATGCGAAAGCAATTTCTTGCCGGGTAGCCAGACGCTACGTTTACAGACGATTTGGGGCACCCATTTGCAAGATTATGTGCAGCCTGGGAAGCAAATGTTCAAGATTTTGCAAGTGGACAGTTGATATATCACTGTTATGTAGATTGGAAACGTTTATAATTACTTTTGATTCGCTTCTGATAATTATTTAGTCTGTTTAAGAGTGCACTGTTATCAGTTGGACCTTGGAGGTGACTTTTTACAGACAGAAATGTATAAGTACAAAAGTTTCCCTTGGGTTACCTGATGTGGAGAGTGTGACGTTCCGGTTTGCATTATTCATAGGGCGCTTGCATACTTGTGGGGGGACGCGTTGTATAGACGACAGTAAGCACTCAATTTCTTTGTGTCTGCATTGCAGAACGACTTGTTGTGGGCCCCACTTTATTTCCACAGGTTAGGAACACATAAGAAAGAAAACACTTTACACTTACTTTACATTGGACTATTTCGTCAAAGTATATGGGTACTTATCGATACAAGTAGAACGTATAATGTAGCCTTGTTGGTTTCTTTGCTGCGACTTAAGAATCTCGGTTGGGGCCTCGCCAAATGTCAAAATAATATCACAGAACAGACCGGATGTTAGTTGTTAGTAGTAGAAGTTTCATTTCCGTGGTAGATTACTATTTTTTATAGATATTATAGAAATAGTGATTGTTAATGAAATCCTTGATTATGGGAAAACGGAATGATGCTGGGATCGCTGATTCAATATAGATTGATAAATGATCGACGATGGGAGTCGAGAACGACCGAACTGTACTGTAATGCCAGGTGGAGAATATTTTAGATTAATTTTTATATTGTAACTGTTGAGATAGCGAGTCGAACTGCATAATTTCGGTATGTTTGAAAAGGAAGGACACCCGGGGGTCATTGGGGTAGCTAATTAAAGAGCCTATTTAATGAATTTGATACAGGAAAATGACTAATTAGGGGGAAATTTTTTTACTTTTCTCTTCCATAGATAAAATGGGGCGTCGTAAGGATAGGATTTGTTGATTATAAACAGAAATTCTTGTGCTATGTCAGGAGGAATGGGCTGTAAGCTACGAAAATATCCATTCACGGCAGATGAAAGGTTAAAAAGACATGATATGGAGACGATTTTCGAATTGCGTTTTACGCAAGGGCATGAATGTTTATTTTTTTTGTGGGTAAATTGAGGCAAGCGATAACACCCGAACGGTGCATAAGACGACGACGAAGGGGCAATATAGGGGGTACGAAACCCAAAAATATAGGTTAATATAGGAATGTAAATATATTAATTGTGTATTAACGCAAAATGTGAACGGATATTTAAAATGTCGCTTATTTAACGAAGGGGACGCGTAGAAGGTCGCCCGATGCCTTGTTGGATAGGGGAAAGATGTAATTTGACGTGGCAAGGGAGGCCTTTTGACAAATTGCGCGTTCTCAAGCGATAAATGTGCGAATTGAAGGTAATGAGAAACGATCGGAAAGGGTATTTTTGAGTTCTTTTTTGGGAAATTTTAAGCGATGAGGGATGCAAATGAGTGCCGATAATGGAAAACAAAAGTGAAAATGTCAGTACGTGATAACGTGGAAATCACAGACGGGCAATTACGCCCGTTACGTGGATTGGAAAAAGGGTGATTTTTTTACGACTACAAAATGGCCGATTCCACCGCAAAGGGGCATTTTCTAAAGGTCACAACTTGTTTAATATTTAAAGTAGACAAATAAAACTCTGCATAGAGGTAGATAATTTATTTAGCTATATTTTCGTTAGATACGAACATTTCGGCCCAAAACGGCCTATTTGCCGAGATATTCGGCTTTTAACGAAACAGCTACGTATTTTGGCCACCGAACGTCGTCTCCTTCGAGAGGCTCTAGCTGGGGAACGGCTCGTCGTAGGTGAGATCTGAAAAATGGAAACGATTCCTCATTAAAAAATCTTGTCCTTTGGGTGCGATTATTTTTAAGAAATTTCCAGCCGTTTAAAAGGTATTCGAGGAGAACCGAAAACGTGCGTGTTTCGCCAGAATCGCGGAAAGACGCCAAACACGCACTCTTTAAACGCTCATATCTGGCGAAAAACTCTTAGCAGACGGGCGTACGATGTCGATACGGAACTACCGAGATCGGCAATGAAAGCAAATCGTAAATTCAAAGGTCCGAATCGAATTTTAACCCCGCCAGGAACGGAAATAAATCGCAAATTTTTGACGTTTATCCAAATTCTGCCCGCGTCGACGTCATCGAAAAGGAGCAACGCAAATTCGATTTGAGGGTCGTGAAAACGGGTGGGGAAAGAGATAGCCGACATTATTACGGAAATTAAAAATACCCACCCCCCACAGCCCCCCCATCCCTATAGTCTATACCAATGAGAATGGCGTCTCCCTTCCGCCTGCGGCGGCAGGGGGCCGCTCCCCGACCCCTCAAAAAAGCCTTTAGTATTGCAAAATCCCGATGTGCAAGCGGCTCGCACCTGACGGATTTTAATATATAGTAGACTAGAAATGGCCTACGGCCATTTCTAGCTCCTGCGGAGGCACTCGCGCTCGATGTGGCGCCTTCGGCGCCATGCGGTGATGGTCCCTCCGGTCGCATCCCCGCGGTTGAGGACGCATGAAAGTCGGGGGTATGTTCAAAATTCTAGGTTCGGTCCTCGGATTAGCCTCAAAATTCTAAGGAATCGTCCCTGAATGCGCCTCAAAATTAATCATTATTTTTATCAATATCAGACAAAATCAATATCAAAATCGACATGAAAGGATGTCGAAATCAACATGAAAGAATATCAAAATCAACATCAAATTCAATATCAAAGTCAGTATCAAAGTTAATGTTAAAATCAATATCAAAACCGTTATCAAAATAAATATCAGTCAATATTAAGATCAGTAAGTCAATATCAAACTTAATGTCAGTCAATATAAAAATCAATATCAATATAAAAGTCAATATGAAAGTCAATTTCATAATCAATATCAAAATCAGTGTTAAAGTCAATATCAAAGTCAATATTAAAATCAATATCAAAACTGTTATCAAAATAAATATCAAAGTCAATATTAAAATCAGTAAGTCAATATCAAACTTAATGTCAGTCAATATAAAAATCAATGTCAAAGTCAATATAAAAATCAATATCAAAACCGTTATCAAAATAATTATCAGTCAATATTAAAATCAATATCAAAACCGTTATCAAAATAAATATCAGTCAATATTAAAATCAGTAAGTCAATATCAAAATTAATGTCAGTCAATATAAAAATCAATATCAATATAAAAGTCAATATGAAAGTCAATTTCAAGATCAATATCAAAATCAGTGTTAAAGTCAATATCAAAGTCAATACTAAAATCAATATCAAAATCAATATCAGTCAATATTAAAATCAGTAAGCCAATATTAAAATTATATCAAAATTAATGTCAGTCAATATAAAAATCAATATCAATATAAAAGTCGATATGAAAGTCAATTTCAAAATCAATATCAACGTCAGTGTCAAAGTCAATATCAAAACTGTTATCAAAATCAATATCAAAGTTAATATTAAAATCAGCAAGTCAATATCAAAATTATATCAAAATTAATGTCAGTCAATATAAAAATAAATATCAATATAAAAGCCAATATGAAAGTCAATTTCAAAATCAATATCAAACTCAGTATCAAAGTCAATATCAAAATCAATATAAAAATCAATATCAAAATAGTTATCAAAATCAATATCAAAGTCAATATTAGAATCAACATTTAAGTTAGTGTTAAAATTAATATTAAAGCAAATATCAAAATTAATCAGTCAATATCAAAATCAATATTAATGTCAAAATAGATATTAAAGTCAATACCAATATAAAAGTCGATATTAAAATCAATCTCAAAATCAATATTAAAATCAGTATCAAGGTCAATATCAAAATCAATAAGCCAATATCAAAGTTGATGTCAGTCAATATAAAAATTAATACCAATATAAAAGTCAATATGAAAGTCAATTTCAAAATTAATATCAATACCGTTATCAAAATCAATATCACAGTCAATATTAAAATAAGTATTAAAGTCAACATCAAAATTAATATCAGTCAATATCAGTATCAGTATGAAAACCAATATCAAAATCAATAGCAATATAAAAATCAATATGAAAGTTAATGTCAAAATCAATATCAAAATCTTTGTCAGTAATTCTTTCAATTTCCATTTTTAATTTTTTAATTTTTTTATTTTTTCATTTCTTCAGTTGAAATGAAATGAAAGTTACAGACCGACAGACAGAATTTTTTTTTTCGCTCAAATTAAAAATGCCTACGTTTCATGACATTTTAGGCCTGCTTTAAACTGTAATTTTTTGAACTTTTACCCGCTTGTTCTGTCTATTTACACTTATTTACCCCAGTCACCCCCGAACCCTTCAACGGTATTAGATCTAAGTATAATCTAATTTTAGATCTCGGTATAGTACATAAGTGGACCAAATTTTCAGTCAGTATCATAAACGGTTCCAGAGTGAACGTGCGCACAGTAAAAGTTACAGACCGACAGACAGAATGTTTTTTTCGCTCAAATTTAAAATCTCCACGTCTCATGACATTTTAGGCCTGCTTCAAATTGTAATTTTTTGAACTTTTACCCGTTTGTTCTGTATATTTACACTTATTTACCCCAGTCATCTCCGAACCCTTCAACGGTATTAGATCTAAGTATAATCTAATTTCAGATCTCGGTATAGTACATAAATGGACCAAATTTCCAGTTAGTATCATGAACGGTTCCAGAGTGAACGTGCGCACAGTAAAAGTTACAGACCGACAGACAGAATGTTTTTTTCGATCAAATTTAAAATCTCCACGTCTCATGGCATTTTAGGCCTGCTTCAAATTGCAATTTTTTGGACTTTTACCCGCTTGCTCTGTCCATTTACCCGCTTGCTCTGTCCATTTACCCTTATTTGCCTCAGTCACCTCCGAACCCTCCAACGGTATTAGATCTAAGTACAATGTAATCTCAAATCTCGTTATAGTACATAAGTGGACCAAATTTCAAGTCAGTATCATAAACGGTTCCAGAGTGAACGTGCGCACAATAAAAGATACAGACCGACAGACAGAATTTTTTGTTCCGCTCAAATTTAAAATCTCTACGTTTCATGACATTTTAGGCCTGCTTTAAATTGCAATTTTTTTTTTCCTTTACCCGCTTGCTCTGCCTATTTACCCTTATTTGCCCCAGTCACCCCAGAACCCTTCAACGGTATTAGATTAAAATATACTTCAGATCCAGATATCGTTCTAATACATAAGTGTACCAAATTTTAAGTCAGTATCATAAACGGTTCTAGAATGACCGTGCGCTCAAATAAAAAGACAGACCGACAGACAGAAATTTCTGTCTATTTAAAAAAAAAAATTGTTCGCCGACGTTATGAAATATCGAAACGACATGCCTCGAATCGTTCGTGGTATGAATTCATGAAATAAATGTCCATAAAATGTTATGAAAAATGAGGAAAATCTATTTAAATTTTTTCTACTCCCTTGTGTATTTGCCATTTGTCCCGTACAATCTGTAGAATGGATATGATATCGGTTAATGACAGTAAATCTTCCCAAAAACGGTACGTCGCCTAAAATATGTTTAAAACCTTCCCAAATAATCTGAGAGTCTATTGGTTTTTGTGTACATAGTAAATCACAATTTAATTTTTTTTCTCCATTTAATAATAGGTCGGGGTGGCAATGGGGGTAGCTGACGCCAAAAAAATTTTTCGAGACGTTTCGTTCTTGGATACACACTAAATCACATCTTAATTTTTTACTCCCTTTCACAGGTAGGCAATGTCAAAATAAATTTTAGGGGCAGTTGGTTCTTGTACACACAGTAAATACCAATTTTTTTTTATCCCTTTAACAATATCGTGAGGGGGGGGGGCGTAGTGGTAGAGGGGTGGTTAATTCCTAAAAAAATGTGGACTCCTTTGGTTTTGTGTTATACACAGCAAGTATTAATTTAATGTTTTTCTCCCTTTAATGATAGGGTGGGGGCGACAATGGAAATGGTAGAGGTGGTTGATAACGTAAAAAAAACTTTTTGAAACATTTCGTTCTTGTATATACAATAATTCACATTTTATTTAATAATGTGGGAGTAGAATTGGTGGGCGATAGTAGAGGGGGTAGCTGATTTAAAAGAAAAATTTGAGACCTTTATTTTTAGTACATATTATAAATTGTAATTTTATAAAGTGCTAATTGCTTGTTTTGTCTATTTACCCTTATTTACCTCATTTGCTCTCGAACCCTTCAACGGTATTAGATCAAAATAGAATCTAGTTTCAGATCTCGTTGTAATCATAAGTGTACCAAATTTCAAGTAGATATCATAAATGGTTTTAGAGTGAACGTGTGTACGAAGAAAGCTGCAGAGAAATAGATACATTTTTTTCGCTCAAATTTGAAATCTCGACGTTTCATGACATTTTAAGCTTGCTTTAAATTGCAATTGTATGGACTCTTGCTTGCTTTGCCTATTTACTTTTATTTACCCTATTTACCCCCGAACCCTTCAACGGAATCAGATCAAAATATACTCCAGATCCAGATCTCGTTACAATACGTAAGTGTACCGAATTTTAAGTCAATATCATAAACGGTTCTAGAGTAAATGTACGCAGAAAAAAGTTACAGATAGGCAGACAGATAGGAAATTTATTTTCGTTCAAATTTAAAATCTCGAATTTCATGTCATTTTAAGTCTATTTCAACTCAAAAAAAAAAAAAATTTCGCGACTACCTCCACTGAATGTGGAAGTAAATTTTAATTTTGAATTATTATTATTATTATTATCCGTCCGTAACAGCGGCGTACGTCGCATGTATCTATTAAAAATAAAAATATTCGCGATCTTTTTGATCGGAAGTTGTCGATTAGATTTTATTATGTAAAACTACTTATTGCAATTTCCTTTAACTACTGTATAGCACCAAATCATTTGTAGGTCCGAAATAGCGGCGTACGTCGCATTTATTTAATAAAAATAAAAATATTCGCAATCTCTTTGATCGGAAGTTGTCGATTAGATTTTATTACGTAAAACTACTTATTGAAATGTCCCTTAACTACTGTATAGGACCAAATCATCTGTAAGTCCGAAACAGCGGCGTACGTCGTATGAATTTAATAAAAATAAAAATATTTAAAAATAAAAATCTAATCGACAACTTCCGATCAAAGAGATTGCGAATATTTTTATTTTTATTAAATAAATGTGACGTACGACGCTGTTTCGGGCCTACAAATGATTTGACCCTATACAGTAGTTAAAGGACATTGCAGTAAGTAGTTTTACGTAATAAAATCTAATCTACAACTTCCGATCAAAAAGATTGCGAATATTTTTATTTTTGTTAAATAAATGCGACGTACGTCGCTGTTTCGGGCCTACAAATGATTTGACCCTATACAATAGTTAAAGGTCATTGCAGTAAGTAGTTTTACGTAATAAAATCTAATCGACAACTTCCGATCAAAAAGATTGCGAATATTTTTATTTTTATTAAATAAATGCGACGTACGTCGCTGTTTCGGGTCTACAAATGATTTGACCCTAAACAATAGTTAAAGGTCATTGCAGTAAGTAGTTTTACGTAATAAAATCTAATCGACAACTTCCGATCAAAAAGATTGCGAATATTTTTATTTTTATTAAATAAATGCGACGTACGTCGCTGTTTCGGGTCTACAAATGATTTGACCCTAAACAATAGTTAAAGGTCATTGCAGTAAGTAGTTTTACGTAATAAAATCTAATCGACAACTTCCGATCAAAAAGATTGCGAATATTTTTATTTTTATTAAATAAATGCGACGTACGTCGCTGTTTCGGGTCTACAAATGATTTGACCCTAAACAATAGTTAAAGGTCATTGCAGTAAGTAGTTTTACGTAATAAAATCTAATCGACAACTTCCGATCAAAAAGATCGCGAATATTTTTATTTTTATTAAATAAATGCGACGTACGACGCTGTTTCGGGCCTGAAAATGATTTGACCTTATACAGTAGTTAAAGGACATTGCAGTAAGTGATTTTACGTAATAAAATCTAATCGACAATTTCCGATCAAAAAGATTGCGAATATTTTTATTTTTATTAAATAAATGCGACGTACGTCGCTGTTTCGGGCCTACAAATGATTTGGCCCTATACAGTAGTTAAAGGACATTACAGTAAGTAGTTTTACGTAATAAAATCTAATCGACAACTTCCGATCAAAAAGATTGCGAATATTTTTATTTTTATTAAATAAATGCGACGTACGTCGCTGTTTCGGGCCTACAAATGATTTGACCCTATACAATAGTTAAAGGTCATTGCAGTAAGTAGTTTTACGTAATAAAATCTAATCGACAACTTCCGATCAAAAAGATTGCGAATATTTTTATTTTTATTAAATAAATGCGACGTACGTCGCTGTTTCGGGTCTACAAATGATTTGACCCTAAACAATAGTTAAAGGTCATTGCAGTAAGTAGTTTTACGTAATAAAATCTAATCGACAACTTCCGATCAAAAAGATCGCGAATATTTTTATTTTTATTAAATAAATGCGACGTACGACGCTGTTTCGGGCCTGAAAATGATTTGACCTTATACAGTAGTTAAAGGACATTGCAGTAAGTGGTTTTACGTAATAAAATCTAATCGACAACTTCCGATCAAAGAGATTGCGAATATTTTTATTTTTATTAAATAAATGCGACGTACGTCGCTGTTTCGGGCCTACAAATGATTTGGTCCTATACAGTAGTTAAGGGACATTGCAATAAGTAGTTTTACGTAATAAAACCTAATCGACAACTTCCGATCAAAGAGATTGCGAATATTTTTAATTTTGTTAAATTCATAAGACGTACGCCGCTGTTTCGGACCTATAAATGATTTGGTCCTATACAGTAGTTAAAGGACATTGCAATAAGTAGTTTTACGTAATAAAATCTAATCGACAACTTCCGATCAAAGAGATTACGAATATTTTTAATTTTATTAAATTCATACGACGTACGCCGCTGTTCCGGACCTACAAATGATTTGGTCCTTTAATAATAGAGTAGAGGTGGCGATGGGGAGGGTAACTAATGGAAAAAAAAATTTTGAGACGTTTCGTTCTTGGATACACACTGAATTATATTTTAATTTTTTACTCTTTTTCATAATAGTGTGAGAGTGGTATTGCCTTAAAACTTTTGAGATCTTGACTTTTAGTTCATGCTCTAAATTGTAATTTTTATGAACTCTTACCTGCTGGCTTTGCCTATTTACGCTTATTTACCCCTTTCACCCCAGAACTCTCCAACGGAATCAGATCAAAATATACTCCAGATTCAGACCTCGTTACAATACGCAAGTGTACCGAATTTCAAGTCAATATCATAGACGGTTCTGGAGTAAACGTACGCAGAAAAAAGTTATGGACTGATAGATAGGAAATTTATTTTCGCTGGAATTTAAAATCTCGAATTTCATGTCATTGTAAGCCTATTTCAATCTAAAAAAAATTTCGCGTTACTCTACCTCCACTGGACGTGGAAGTAAATTTTAATTTTGAATTATTATTATTGTATTTACAATAAACATTAGATATAGTAAATAAGGTGAAAATATCGATGTGATCTTGAGAAATGTTTTGTTAGGCGAAAATGTGTAAAAATGTTTACTTTTTATGGCCGCTATGTATCTTGCTTTTTTGAGACACCCTGATTGTATTTGATCAGATATAACATTTATGTACCTATTTAGGTAGGCAATCAAACATGCACACAAATGTATGGCATGTTGACATAACATAACATTCGACTGTTTGTCAAAATTTAATAAAATGTGAGGTTATTTGTAGATTTTAATTATTATTAGTAGGTGTGAACTGTTGAAAATTCAGTACAGACTGGTGGCTTGTTTTTCGAGATATCACTCATAGAAAACCGTAAAACTTTTGGATCAATAGAATGACGATTACAATTAATTTCGATTTTCAATAATACAACACAATCCTTGTGTCCTTATATAGAGGTCATCGAATTTCAGTTATTTAAAACACTTTTGACTTTATTCGTTGAACTGTTTCCTTTAAATTGCTGATCTTTTATGCACTTTGGGAGGTTTTAAAGTTATGAAAATTTAATTTCATAATCTACATCAAAACATTGAAAAGTAGAAATTTCAAGATAAGTTATGAATCTATGTCAGAAGTTGACCCGTATATCCTTTTATTACATTACTGAGGTCAGTTCGGGCTAGTTTGTAGTTGTGTGATTTGGTATATGAAATTTGCCTTTCGCTACCCGTTGAGTAATATATTATTATTTTATTGTTTATGGAGTTTCGAAATCTGTTCTATGTTCATTGTCGCTTATATATATATATATAAAACCTTTTAATCTCTATACCCTATGTTTTCTACCATACACATTCACCAATGTGACCTAAACCTCCTTCAAATCTGAAACATTAGGCAAGTAGTAACTTGGCGTTCGTATACAGGAAAGTAATTTTCCAGCTGCTAAATTTGTTTACCCATAAGCGTATTAAAAAAGAAGGGAAAGGTGTTACAGATCAATTATTGCTAACAAATTGTTGCGTTTTCTCATTGGGAATATCTTTCGATAGGATTATTACATTTCAAATTTGAACTTATCATACACAATATAATACTGAATCTGTAATATGTGCATATGAAAATTGAAATAGATAGGTTTATCACAGACAGTTTCACTTGACATGTTCGAAAGGTACATAATTTAAGACTCGTCATACCAAAATTGTATTTTAACTTTAATCGAACCGAGCCATATGCAGTAACTACAGCTGTAATACTGAATCTGCATTTTATTTAAAGCCGAGCAAACAAAACTACTGGTGGCAATAATTGTAATTTATGTACCCCATGTAACAAAGGAGACGTGCCAAAATGTAAAAATTTCATAAAAGCACCTATTTGTTGGACGTTATGAATGGATAAATAGTAAAAAGTATCTAATCTATAGGTGCACACTAATTTTCAAAGGTACACATTTCATATGTTCCCGAAACATTACATAATACAGAAGGTTTAAAGTTTTGACATTTTAGTATAACGAATAAGAAGAATTACATCCTTTTCTTGCACTCATTTCTTCCACTATAATGTACACTTTAAATATAAAGAAGGAAAAAGAAAGCTGAATGATTTCAATTTGTTTTTAGTGTTTTTAGTTATCTAAACTAAATTTTGATGTAAATATCAAATGTCCATATTAGAATTTTTTATATGAACAGAAAAAACAACAACTTAAAATACATTATTAGGTAAGGCAAATATTTCCTTTTAATATTTCTGCAAATGTGGATATGAATAGTTATATATAATGTTATATTGTTAGACCTCTATGATATCTTTACCTACTCTTCACGTTATACCGAGTTTATTTTATTTTTTTCATGTTACTGTCAACGTTAAACACCTTGGAGACCTTACCTTTTAGTCCATGCCATAAATTATAATTTTATGAACTCTTACCTACTTGCTTTGTCTATTTACCGTTATTTACCCCGTTCACCCTCGAATCTTTCAACGGAATTAGATTAAAATATGTTCCAGATCTAGATCTCGGTATAATATATAAGTTTACCAAATTTCAACTCAGTATCATAAACGGTTCCAGAGTGAACGTGCGCTCAATAAAAAAAAAGTTATAGACCGGCAGACAGAAATTTCTTGTCTATTTGAGAAATGTATGAGAAACTATCTGTAACCGAACATATATTTTAAGTTTGTATACGTTATAAAATATTGCAACGACATTCCTCGAATAGTTGGAGGTACGAATTCGTGAAGGAAATATCCATAAAATGTAATGAAAAATGAGGAAAACCTATTTAAATTTTCATGTTACTGTCAACGTTAAAGAATATGTAAATCCTGTACCTGTTCTTTATGTTCTCTGTGACCCAAGGGCCCAATATCAGTAAAAAGTAAATAAATATTCCCTTTTAATATTTCTGCAAAATATGAATTATATGCATACGATGGCCTTTACGTTATATCTTTATGTTACCACCAATTTATTTTCTTTTCAATAAGTTATTGTCGATGTAAAACAAATTAGAGTTTTGTCTGTACCTGTTTTATAAGCCTCTTGTGTTGTTGTCACAGGGTCGGTTGGAGTTTTATCTTGGAAAATTATTTGGTTTTCACCCGGTCAGTCGAATATCAGCTCTCATGCCTTCCTGTGAATGTGACATCATTCGCAGAAGCACTTTTAAACTTTTTAAATAGTATGTTTGCCGGACACAACCGATGGCAGCAATTTCTACAAAAATAAAGAAAAGAGGTTACATTTTAAGGAAGAAACAGCTAGTGTCCTGATAACTGATTTTTATATATACACTTTTATTTACCATAGGTATTTCTCTATTAATTTTAAGATTTATCTTTGCCGTTAAGCAAAGATTATGTGATATGTCACTTTATATTTGGATTGTTTTGAAATCCTGCCTTATGTTCATTTTACATAACTGTTAGTTTCTGTAAAGCCTTGTACACTGCGGAATGTCCATTTCATCGAAAGACGATTTGAACCCTCTAAGA
Organism: Leptura quadrifasciata; assembly: GCA_963675555.1. NCBI lineage: Eukaryota > Metazoa > Arthropoda > Insecta > Coleoptera > Cerambycidae > Leptura > Leptura quadrifasciata. The sequence goes on from OY776678.1 coordinate 72,109,065, forward strand.
TTATATTCACATAATAATATTGGAGATTTGGAAGTGAATGGTATCTGGCTATAATTTTTTAGAAAGCACACATAAATGTACACTTTACAGTAGTTAATATATGTTTTGAAAACTAAAATCACTTGTGATATTTACTTAGAGTATCGATTGCACACTTATTCGTTGAAATTCATAAATAAACATAAAATGTAAAACTTACCTTATGATAGATAGACCTGTTGATATGCAGCATTTCTCTGTAAATGTAAGAGATTTGTCGAAACAGAACTGAACCACCAAACCACTGACTGTATAATTTCTTGGTCACCAAAAATTTAAAGAAGCCTCATTACTTATATATAGGTTATGTCATCGTAAATATTGTCATTCACAGGGAAGACTGGTGTAATCGTAGAAAAATAACTGGGATGTTCCGAAATTGTGTCGAAGAAGAAATAATTCACATTCCTAACACTGAATTAGCACATAAATACAATGGGGCTGTCTTGTAACGTCAATCATTCTTTGAGAATTATGTAAACAGCACTGTTCAGTGACGGTACTGCACGATTCGGTATGAGATGTTCTTGAACTGGGTACAAATTCACACTGCATACATTTGTTGAACAACAAAAATACTCAGTAAAGACTTAATGCATATTGCAATGGAGGTATTTTATATGCTTTTATCATCGACCATCGTCGAACGTCTATTTCATTCAAAGACGATTCGGTGGCCCTCATTTCTAAGGTTATAATATTCACATGAAATAAACAGCACATGTCTACACTTTACACTGGACATTTCGACATATATATCGTCGCACAATTTAAGTTTGAATTACCACATGCACGTTTGACTTTTAGCTGGGGCTTCGTTAAGCATAACATGACAGTATGTCAAATGCATTTTCACTTACGGATACATGGATAAAATAGGAGCATAGAGGGTAGAATATTTTATTGAAATGCGGGTGGTCGGATAGTGGGATAATAATGATTGGATATTAAGGAGACGTGCCACAATGTAATAATTTCATAAAAGCACATATTTATTGGACGCTGTGGATGGGTACATATAAGTATCTAATCTATAGGCACAGAGAGGCCCCGACTTATTTTATAATGTACGTTACATATGTCAATGCAAAAGTAATGTACTGTTTGTAGATTTTAATTATTGTCAGTAGGGTTGAACTGTTGAAAATTCAGTACAGACTGGTGGCTTATTGTTTTTCGAGACTTCACTTATAGAAAACCATAAAACTTTTGAAGCAAAGGAATCACGATTAATTTATTTTGTTTTTTAATAATACAACATAATCCTGGTGTTCTACAGAGGTCATCGAACTTCAGTTATTTTAAACATTTTTGACGTTATTGTTTAGTAATTTAACTTAATTTTTATATAAATAGAATTATTGCTATAGGCACAGAGTGGCCGACCTACCTTTAATGCACATTACATGTGTCAATGCGAAAGCAATTTCTTGCCGGCTAACCAGACGCTACGTTTACAGACGACTTGGGGCCCCCATTTGCAAGGTTATGTGCAGCCTGGGAAGCAAATGTTCAAAATTTTGCAAGTGGACAGTAGATATATTACTGTTATGTAGATTGGAAACGTTTATTATTACTTTTGATTCGTTTCTGATAGTTATTTAGTCTGTTTAGTGTATTGTTACTATGTTGGATCTTGGAGGAGATTTTTTACAGACAGAAATTTATTATGATTACTTATATAAGATTGTAGTTGAAGCATGTGATCAGTGAGCGCTACTTGATCTCTAACCGTGATGAACGAACACAATTAATAGCTTATTCTTGCATAGTGATCGTTCAGTTGGAGCTACCGCGTGATGAACGTGACCAATTCTTATGCACATAGAGGTTATGGAAGTTCGTTAAGTAATTTAAACATTAGTCAGTAATCTAATCAAATTTTATGTGAATAGAAGAATTGTTGAACGGTTTTTTTTGAATTATCGATCTGTTATGTACCTTGGAAGATTTTGAAGTTACGAAAATTTATTATATATTGTCGTTGGCCTGTTATTATCTGTGATACTTACATAAAAATATTCAAAAGTGGAAAGTTCCAGATAAGTTTTGAATCTATGTGAGAAGTTGATCCATATATGCTTTTATTACATTATTGAGGTGAGTCCAAGCTATTTTATAGTTGTGATTTGGATGAAGTTTATGAAATTTGTTTTTCTTTATTCGTTGAGTAGGATATTATTATTTTATTGTCTATGGCCATATGAAATTTGTTCTATATTCAATATTGGTCATATATGTAACCTTTTGATTTCTGTTAATTATGTTTTATATCATGATGCACATTCATTAATATGTGTTTTTTTTCTATTTGCAGAATTGACAACTATGATTGTTATAGAAATAAAAGATTTCATCCTTTTTGTTGAGTTGATATTAGGAAGTTTTTTGTTTTTGTTCGTCGGTACATTTCGTATTGAGAAAATATTGTGAAATTTGTCAAGTTGGTTTCATAAATTAATGCAGTTTATGTTGTCAAATTATTAGAAAAATTGTATATTATGAATTGAAAATTTATTAATTATTATTTTAGTTTATATTGCTTGAGAAAAAAAAACAGTTTTAATATTCATTTGATTTGGTGATATTTATTAATATTATGTTTACTATATTGTTATTAGTTGTAAAAAAAAAATAAAAACGTAGTGAAATGTATTACAAAATTTGAATTTGTTTTATTTCTAATTAAGAAAACAATTCATTGGCACCCAGTTATACAATTAAGTGCATAATGTGTGGTTGTAAAGTCGTTGATGAAAATTATGGCTAATAATATGTGATGTACTTAATAAACTCTTTTTTCAATTGGAAAATGCAAAACGATATTTGTTTATAATAATAGGTTTCTAATAGGCAGATTAAATCTGAAGAGAGTAGGTACTCCAGTGTATTTAATGGGTGGCAATGAATTACTTCCTTTATTGGAAATGAGGGAATAAGGATCTCACAATATATTATTTTGTTATATTTTTATTATTATATTAAAATAATAATTTTCTTTTGCGTTAGTTCTATATTTCTGTTGTTAATTGGTAAAGTAATCTAAGATTTTTGGTAGTAATTTTATAATGTACATTTAATTAATGATCTATTATAGGTAGGAGTTACTGATATTTGATAATAATGGAGGAAATGGAATGGAGAAATTATATCTATGTATATAGTACAAATTTTGTAAATAAAAATTGTTCTTTGTTCGCACCTTTCATTCAATTTTTATATGTTATTATAATATAAAATCAATTAGATAAAATGAAATTATGAACCAAAAAATGGCAGTGTCTAAAAACTTTTAAATTAATTTTAATAAACTAAGTTTAAATTTTAAAATGAATTTATTTAAGATATTGCGGAAACAATAAATTTGGGAATTGATTAATTATTGGGAGTAGTATTATTTTTGTTTTTTTTTGTTTTTATTATTTTTTTTTTTTATTGTCTTCATAAATGTGTTGAAATGTTTGAGTTAATAAATTGTTTGGAACGTGTGTTCCCATTTTTTTTTTGATGTTCTTTTGCTTTTTGTTTTTGTTTCTGATTCTGTTTGAAGAATTCTTTTCTAAAATGAAAAATAATATTTAATCTATACTTGTAATGTAAAATTGTATAAATAATATAGAATGAGATATACCTTATTTGTTTTTTATTTGTTGCTGCAGAAGTGGCAGCAACAGACACAGTTGTGTTGCTTGTTGATGGTTCCTGTGATAATATGGAAATTTTAGATGTATATATATATATATATATATATATATATATATTGATGCTTGTTAAGTTGTCACCTCCGGCGCATAGAAAGGACGACCTGACCTCCATGTTATCCCGTGCATATATTGCAATAAATTTTATATATTTGTGATTAGGGGGACCCCCAGAATACGAATCTCAAAAGAGGGGAAAAGATTTATAATTTTTTTTGTAATCATATATACAGGATACAAGAGATACGTACTCACCTCCAATACATATATATGAGTAGAAACTGAAGCATCGTTAATACCTCTAGCAATGTTGCCAAATTTTCGGAGGTCAAAACGTAACGCCATTATCTGTAGTTGTTAATATATATAAACATTATCGAACCCACATTTGAATTTGTAAGTTTCTGGAAAATGATGGTCATAATTTTATAACTTCTTAGTAGGCAGGAAATGTACATTTTGAACACAGCTTTTGGCAAATATTTTATTATTAAAACTAAATTAAAGTCAGAATCTATGTCCCCTAGTCTTTCACTCAGAGAAATCTTTCTAGATATCTAAGATTTAAAAGACTCATTCAGGTGGTTTGAAAGGCCTTTAAAAACATTTTTTTCGAATTTTGGAATGAAATTGGGTGAAAATAAAGAATTACTCTTCTGATCAATCAATATTTCAGAAAATATTAAACTCTTACGTAGTGAGATTTTTTTTCATCTAATAATATTTGAAATATAATGTAACTGATTTTAAATGGTATTAAGGTTGTTTGATGTTTAGAATAAAATATCAACAGTTCTGTGTAAATAATAAGTAGCTATGGATATAACATAAATAAAAGGGGCTATGTTTAACATACACAGCCCATAAGAATTTCCTCTAATCTGTTTCGAAAAAGATTTAGTGTCCTAAACGTCAGCGATATAGGTATATTACATTTATTTTTCTCGTTATAATTTATATTAGTTGGCAAGAAGTAGCTTCTGGCTATTCCTTTGACATAAACATCATAGACGCAGAGGCTATTTTTTCATTATACTGAATAATTGTGTTTTTGTAAATTCTGATGTGATATTTTTTTAGAAGTTTTATATGGTAAAAACTCTAAAAAAGAGAAAAGAATATAAACAGAACACCACAGTTAATATTTAGACGATATCTTGTATATTTTTACACCATTTCAGCGTAAAATTACGTTCAGCATTAATTTTCGTTTTGAAAATGCTGTGGCGTCGCCAAGTTATTGCAAAAGGTATGAAAATTTACAGAACAACAATGCATCACAAATGCTACAAAATGAACTTTGCTAATGTGAACGATCCATGCTTTGATGGAAGTCTGAAGGACGTATTTTCTGCTCGAAAAACTTAGAAAAATAAAAAAAAATAGGAAAAAGAAAAAATTAATTTTCTTTTTCCTCAACCTTTTCTTAATTCTAAATAAAAATATTACGTTCACAAAATTTTTAGGGTTCAAAGTGACTGTTTCAGACGGAGATTAATGGATAAATCATACTTACTGTCGTTTATGCTTAACTGCGGCTCTGATGGTATCAATTGGAAGACGTCGTATCACTATAAATCTAACACTGTCTGTTTCACACTCTCTTAAAATTAAATCTGAAAGGGAATTTTGTTAGAAAACACAAGTAAAAGACAATATAAAGTTCAAAAAATGTATATTAAATCTTTTAAAAAATTTATGTTTTTACAACAACTTCTTCAGAGAAAATGTTAACAAACAATGGTCTGACCCGTGTACAACACATGGTGAGGAACGGGACGATTCATACGGTACCAACTACCATCCAATATGCAGTTTGAAAAGCTAACGATGCACAAAAAGATTCAAGCAAAGTTTCATGTAACTGAAATTTTGGTGGGCTTATGCTTGCCTGTCTTATAAACGTATTTATTAATTCACATAAATTTTGGTCGCTCCTCGGAGCTTAAAATTGCTTGAAGCGTATCTACTTCGTTTGTATTATGCAATAACAAATTTTACGTTCAGGCAAGGCAGATCCCATGCACGTGTGAGTACATGGTAATAATACTTTTTTTGACTCCGAATCACTGAGGAACCGGTTTAGGGCAAACCCCGTCAAAACACATCATTTCCCCGTCAAATCCGACTGCTAGGAAATGATGGGGGTCCCATGTCGCTAAGGGCTATTTTCGCTATAACTTCCGATATACTTTGAATAGTCGTTGGACTAACTTGTCCTCATATTCAATACCTTGTAAGAGCTGCAGTGCTTGACAACGTGGATTCGTAAAAGGGTTTTTAATCTTGGAAATTTGGAAGTCCAATTTTAGTATACTTTCTAAAATTGGGTGGTCGGGGCGACATTACGTCCCTGTGCAGCGACATTTACTACACTTACCAAATTAACGCTCCTCGAAGAGTTAGCGAAAATTTGGCATAAAAAACGCTCCGAAGAGCAAAAATATATTTCCAAGGATTAAAAACCTCCTCCACGGCGTTTTTACGTGAAGCACGCTTTTCTTACGAAGTATTTCCTAAGTCGGATTTTGTTACAACGTCGAAAAGTATATCGGGGTTATAGCGTTCTTTAACACTAACAACAGTTAAGAGAAAATATTTGGTAAGGGCAAAGATAAGGGATAGTTGAAATGTAGTGGACTGGATGGATCTACAAGGAATTTTATACGGGGGCGTTAATTTGGAAACCTACAAATATCTAGAATATCGTTTTTACAAATAGAACAATAAGTACATTATCCCACTATGCACGAATATATTGTCCTTTATGATATTAGTCTCCAAAACTAATAGTTTTTGAGATATTTTCAGTTTAACCGATAATTTAAAAATAATTGTGTTTTTCTTTGTTCACAAGAAAGCTATGGCTTTATTGTATTATAGTAAATGAAGATTTTAGTACTGAAAATGAAAACCAAATGAAAATGATTCAGAATTATATTTTTTAATTAGATTTTAAAGCTGGAAAATAATTTAAATAATTAAAATATTCAAATATAAGAGCAACGGTAACTAGGAAAAATACATAATACATTTGGAACATTCGTCATTTAAGAAATTATTTATACATTTTTTTCTAGCTACCGTTATTATTTTTATATACTGTAATTATTTAAATTATTACAATTACTAAATGACGGCAAAGCCATAACTTACTAGTGGAATAGGCGCAATTATTTTTAAGTTAATCAATTAAAATGAAAATATTTCAAAAACTATCAGTTTTAGAGAAATATCATATTAACTAATTATTATTAAAGAAACAAAATAGTTCTGCAAAATGGCGAAAAAATATACAGGGTGTTCCTTTGGAAAAAATGAAGCATTAGATATAATATGGAGGTTGGCAAGTTAATGCCTCTGTATAAAATCTCCTGTACATAAAAATAAACTTTTGATTTACTCAGATATTTCAGTTCACCCCTATGTTTGCATTTACTAAATAGTTCCTCTTAGCTATCATTAACAAGGTATTTTAGTGACATTTGTGATGCATTGTTTTTGCGTAAATTTTCATATTTTTGACAATATTATAAATTTCTCAAAACAAAAATTAATACCAAACGTAAAATTTTACGCTGAAATAAGTGGTGTAAACCGGGTATGTTATTTTAAAGTCGTCATTCAAGCTCTCACTTTAAATAAACCCACTGTATATTTCACGTATTTTAAAAATAGGCAACAAAGTATGTTCTATAACTTTTACTTAATTTTTTTTTTCATATTCATAATAGCAAAGATTCTTCCTTGCACTAATGAGCTACCAAATAGACCAATTTACTATTGAAAGCAAGCACTAGAATTTCAAGTGTATCACTAATAGGGACTATTTTATCCGCTTACTAACTTATTATAGAGAATTTGAATTTAAACCTAGGAATTGTGTTCTTTGAATAAACATAATGGGTGTATTAAATATTATTTATCAACCAATCAATCAATCAAAATATGTTTTATAGTTTAAAAATCAGTCCGCGACAACTCGGACAAACTTTCCCATTTAGGAGTAGATCGCCCCACAGCTTCTCTCCCTGTATTTTCTAGGAGCAACTGGTCATGTCATTTCAAAGCGGTATTAGGGGAGTGTCCATATGCCAAATTTAATCAAAATCGTTAGAACCGCTTTAGAAGAAAAATTATTTAATTTCTCCTTGCCCTCCCCCAACTCCCTTTCTACATTTCTTAGGTACAACCGGTCATGTTACCTTATGCTACTACTAAGTCAGTATTGATGTGCTAAATTTGATTAAAATTGTTAGATCCCTTTAAAAAAAAAATTATGAAATTATTTAAAACTCAACTCTCCCCCCACAGCTTCCTTCCTGGTATTTTCTAAGAGTAACTGGTCATGTCATTTCATATCGGTAGTAGGGAAGTGTCCATGTACCAAATTTAATCAAAATCTTTAGAGCAGTTTTAGAGAAACAAATTATTTTCTATTTTTTCCCTGTTTTTAGGGGTTCACTCCCCCCATATTTGAGCTAGGCTCGATTTTGCGATCTCGCCTCGAGGTGTGGCCGTCTTGAATACACAGGTAAAACTCGATGCAGCAATTTGGCCTCTAGGTGGGGCGACAGACGGCAGACAGACATTTTTTAAAAACCAATTTTGTTGGTTCAAGAGACTTGAAAACGCGTAAATCCATCAAAAACTCAAACTCGAATTTTTGCACGATCAACATACTTTCGCTATATACTATGTATATGGAAAAGTAAAAATGAAATAATCCTATTGAGAAAGTTATACTCTACCTATAACATATTATAATAATGATAATAATATTAATAATACTTTATTCACCAATAAGCTACAAAAATATATATATGAAAGTCAAATTATATATAATGTTTTATAAAACAAACAAGTAGTTATAGGTTATAACCATATAAAAACATATAAAATAACAAAATATGTGTGAATCATAGTATGCAGTATTAAATTTACAGTAAAATAGAGCAAGATGCTGGTACAATGAAAATTGCATGCATATATATTATGTACATTGTACAAGCATACACCAAATAAAAAGAAAATAAAGTCAATCATATTAGATAATAGACATTTTCACATGTTTGTCACCATATCCAGATCTAACGAATGATTAAAGAAAAGAAAGTTGAAGTAATCAGTTCCCGGCAAATGAAAAACGCAACAAAAACTTTACGACCTCATTAAAATACCGATACTCTTTGTACAGCTCAAGTAAGGACTTCCCTGCACTCAATAAACGCAACAAAAACTTCACGACATATTTATATAGCTGCGGGCCGTGGCGCCATGTCTGTCATGAAACGACTAGACGTACATTAGAAACCTATAAAGGTAAGCGAGTCAATATGCGAACAGCAGTACAAAGAGTACCGGTATTTTAATGAGGTCGTAAAGTTTTTGTTGCGTTTTTTATTTGTCGGGAACTGATTACTTCAACTATACTGCTGTTCGCAAATTGACTCGCTTACCTTTATAGGTTTTTAATGTGCGTCTGGTCGTTTGATGACAGGCATGGCGCATGGCCCGCGGCGATATAATTATGTCGTAAAGTTTTTGTTGCGTTTTTGAGTGCAGAGAAGTCCTTACTTGGACTATACATTCATAGTTAAGAGTAGTCATATAAAAAATAAGTATTTAAACAAATTGGGTATTAATATCAAAGTAAGTAGTGGTTAGAACTGCCATACTTCAGTCTAGAATTTAAAAATTAATGGACTAAAAACTTAGAGGAAAGGTTAAAAAAGTAACAAGTAGAAAATAATTGAGAATAAAGATAAATAATCGAGATATGGTTGCTACTTGATGCTGTGCAATTTAATTTTTTTTAAACGCATACGCCTTTCCTAACTATTTGTAGGACACTGTAATATATTATGTACTTCGTTTTCTGAACCATGATATCTTTGCAGATATATCAAATAATTTTTCGAAATTACCTCTTCATTACAGAATCTGCAGCGAGAACTTTTTTTTACTCTGCTTTCGCTTTTCCTACAAAATTTTAAACGTGTTATTAAGACCATTTTATTACTGTTTATATTAACTTAATAATATTTAACAACTTTATCAAAAGACCTAACTTCAAGGAAAACTGACTAATTTGTTCAGAGCGCGGCTTGCTTTTTATTTTTATAGTGATAGCTATTGCAACTTCCAAATTTCTCACTTCAGTACTGTCGTCACTTAAAACTTCAATGTTGGTATCCCTACTACTTTCCGTGATGTTGCCAATATCAAAATACTTATAACATTATGACAAACAAATATATTTACTCAATGTGGCCCACTTCTCATCTCAATATGCTCCGGGAATCAAATTAGAAATTAATCTAATAATCAAGTCAATGTTGTTCAAATGCTTTTTACATTAATTATTATTATATTGATAAGTTTTAAATGAATTGGTTGAATGTAGTCGAGTTTAGCGTCGCACATATACAAATCTAGAAAAACCCAGCATATAACTTGAATAAGTGAGGCAAAGCCAAAATGGGGCGTACATAGAAACTATCCCGAAATTATAGTGAAATATCAAAAAAATCTATGTCCATAAACAATTAAAAATTATCAATTATCAAACAGAATACTATCAGCGCATTTAAAAGTTCTGTATTATTTCTCTCAACGAGTGTTTAAAAGGGTCGTCAGTGTTTACTACAAAAGGACCGCAATAGAAAAGCAGGTACTAACATCTGGTTGTGATAAGAGAGAAGTAATGCATAATATAGTCTGTACGAATATAATAAAGTGCCTAAATTCTTCTTTGCACAATTTGAATTAATTTCCGCAGAATTAGCGGGATTTTAATTCTCATTGTCATTAATTGTTCTTGCTACAAAAATGTAAATAAATCGATATCAAGTAGATATCATAGCAGTCAAGTAAACCAGACTAAAATAATATAAAAGATAAGCTTTTCATCGTAACCATATCGGCATTAAATGGTTTCCTGCATGCAATTTTTTACGGAGTATTGTACAATGTCGAACTTGTACTTTTGTCCTTTTTCTTGATTATTGATAATTACGTAAATATATTGCACTTAATAAACTTTAGTCAACATTAAATATTTCAGTTATCAGATTTCTATAGCCTGTCGCTATATATTCTTTATCAAAGTATTTGTTTTCATACTCATTTCGTGTCGATAGTACTATTAAAACCATAAAGCCTTAATATTTCAAATTACAAATTAAATGAAATTTTTGGAAAATGCGGAACATGTTTTTTTGAACAATTTATCTGTTGAAGCACGATTTTCTTTAATTTTTTAAAAGAATATCTCCGGTTGTACTTGTCATACCAGGAAAATAAAAATACAAGCCTCTACGCAACTAAATTTGAAATTAAAAAGGCTATGAAGTTCCGACCGATTCCGAGATAAAAATATAAGTTTCCATCACTATTTGTTGATTTAAATCTACTGGATTTAATTTACCAGTCACAATCAGTTTTAAATTATACTATACTTCACTGAAAAACGAAGAAATATATTTAATTACAGCTAAATACAACATGAGATATTTACAGTTAGCTTTTTTTATTAGGTGCATTATTTTATCTTTCCTGGTAGACATATTTGAAAAAATCACACACACAAGTTCACAATAGAGACAGAGAGATTTAAAATACATGTAAAAACAGACATGTACTGTTGTTTTACATAATCAATATTTTGTTAGAATATTAGAGCAAAATGTTAATAAGGTTTTAATAAGTTCTGTGAAAATAAAAATTTAGTGAAAATTGCATCAAAACTGTCTTGTTTTATATAAAACTGAAAAACCGCGACAATTTCCACACGCTTTTCAGGAATGAAAATTTGAAAAATACCTCATTTAAAGGTTAAAAACAATATTAACCAGAATGATAGAGATTTATTTTAAATTGAAGCTGTTGATATAGAGAAGAACTGCTAAAAAAATAATTATTGATTTAAGTTCTGAAGAAAATGCAACACGTGTTTCTAAAAACTGTAAAATTGCTTCTATCATGTTTGACTATAGTGCACAATGACTAAGAATAACGTCAATTACGGTTCAAAAAATGCTTAATAAAAAAATTAAAAATCGATTTTTTATTATTTCTTACTACAAATTTCAAAGTTAAATGGATTTGACCATATATATCATTTTAATGTAACTGCATAAAAATACTTCAAAACTGAATATTTTTAATTGCTTTTCTACTGCAAAGCATCAAACTACATACTTTTCATTCTTTGATATTTATCGAAAGAGTACAACATTTTCAAGACATTTTCACGCGCTTTTCTGGAATAACGGTATTTAAAATGTATCAGTTTTTCCGTTGTTTTCTCGTAGAAAACATCTATTTAAACACTTTTTGTTCCCCATTATTCTTCAAAAAATGCCCAATTTTCATGATAATGAGATTTATAAAATTTCACGTGCTTTTCCGGTACAATCGCGGAAAGGTAAGTGGAAAATTTATGAATGTTTCTTTACCTTATTGTAGAAAATGTTGATTTAAACACTTTTCCTTCTTTGGCGTATTTTGATAAATTGCTTAGTTTTCGAAATACCATTGATTTTTAATTTATGTAATATTCGTTTTTGCGTGATAATGCTTGAAATATGACTGATTTTTGTTTTATCTGTTTATTGAAAACATCTAAGCATTTTTGCTCTTTGTGATTTTTCGAGAAAATGTATAGTTTTCTTGATAAGTGATTTTTATACAATTTTTGGATGTACATATGTTAGTTTTTCATTTAATGCGAAAAAGCGGTTGGAAAAATAAAAAAAATTCCCACATAATGTTGTAGAACATTTAATTACGTACCTACATTTTTTTACACATTCTCATTTAAAGCGTGAGTGTAATTTCAACAATGATTTTTTTATGAAGAAAGTACTAAGTTAAAACTTTGTAAACTTTTTACTTTTTTGTTCCGATCGCTCTGTAATTTTTTAATATTTTTTGTCAGAGCGCCCGCACAAGATCTTTTAAGGTCGACTTTTATTTGTTTCCTCATTGCACGTGGTCTTTTAAAGTCTAGTATCGCCTGTACGATCACACAGTATTGATGTATTATTTGATATATTCATATATTATTGCATATACGCGGATATTTTTGTAATCTGAGATAAATTTATTCCTGCCTGGGCATTGTCTTAGTGTTTGTTGGTATTGAAATAATTTAAAATCTTTTATTCCCGGTGGAGTAATTATTTTAAATTTGCTGCTCTATTTTACTACTTATTAAGATCTAAGGTAGTGTGTGAACTTTAAGAACTTTCAAAATTTTTCATCATTCGTGTTTTAGAAAATTTATATGGACATATGGATATAGATGCTTTAAGGTGAGAATATCCAAGAGAGAGAGAGAGAGAGAGAGTGGTCCGATTGGGAAATATTTATTGTTTTTGGCCATAACTTCATATTCTCAAACACATATTGCAAACAAAGTATAAGACTACTAAGTAGAACTATAACAAGAGTAGTGTTAGAAATTTTCACTCAATAATTTCAAACATATGCGAAATAGTTAGATTTAAATTTAGGAAATACGGAAATTGACATGATTTTTAAAATTAAATCTAACTATTTCGCAAACAACTGTAATTATTGAGTGAAAATTTACAACACTACTCTTGTTATAACTCTACTTAGGTAGTCTTGTAGTTTGTTTGCAATATATGTGTTAGAATAAAAAGTTATGATCAAAAACAGTAAATATTTCCCTATCGGACCTTTCTCTCTTGGACATTCTCACCTAGTAGTACTAGTTCATATAGGATGGAAAATTATTGATAATAAAATTACCCCTGTTCTCAGTACCAAATCATCAATGCTGATTAAATCACATTTTTTTATCTACATGTAACTGTAGACAAGATTTATTGATTATTATATTTCGAAACACCTAAACTATTTCAGCAAAATTTTATAGGTTGTAGCACTCTGCAATGCTCCTGTACGAAGAAGACATTACCATGCATCGGATCCTACAAGTGTATGGGACGAAAACCATGTTATAAAAACCCCAACACTAAGGAAACTCGTTTTACTTCCGAAATAGTTTAAGAGTCCTCGGATTCCGATTGAACAAGTATAATATAACTTGAGTAAACATATTATTTGAATTTTTTATATATTTGTTCAACAGTCCATAATATAATTTTCACATTTTTTATGTTATTTTTTAGGTATAATTGCTATTTGCTATATTTCCAATTTTAATTATCTCCTAATGATACTGTCTTGATTGGCGATACGTTCGTCAGTACCTATATTATATATTATTTTCGAGTCTGTAGAATCTTATCAAATGTTACAATACTCCACATTGTGTATAGTTATTTTCATAAAATATTTCATATTTTTTATGTTTACTGAGCAATTTTTTTTAAACAATAGGGTACCTTCACTAGCAGCACTAACTAACTGTTAAAACTTTGTTCAAATCAGACGTGTCCTTCTCAAGTTATCATGCTTACAAGAAACGTGAGGGACGGACAGACAGACACTTCAAAAGTTGCTTAATTTGATCACTAACACAATGATATGAAATTTTTTTTTCTCCACGAGTGATATATACAGTTTTAGAAATGCCGATCAAATGCATTATACGCCTCTGCGAAAACTCGAAACGTATAATAAAATATAATAATTGTAATGATTTGTTCAAACAAACTACATAACATTATGTGTGTTTGTACAACCTCAGTTTCTATTATTCACATAACAGTCAAATGAACAACTATTTATTGCGAGAACAGGCGATGATACTGTGCCTTAAAATACCTCGTGCAGCTCAAATACAAATGACAGTCATCCTTAAAAGATCTTGTGCGGGCGCTCTTAAAAAAATTATTGAAAAATTAGAGCGATCGGAACAAAAAAGTAAAAAAAGGCTTAGCATCCTGAAACTCCAATTTATAACGTTATTAATGAGTATTTTTGATCACGTTAAGAATAAAGTAGCTAGGGCGGTGGTAAAAGAAAACGTTGCCTATGCAATAAGATGCTTTTCACCAGCGCGCTTTAAACGTAAACGTCGTCCATTTAACTCCATGCTTTGGGAATTGTATAATATTTTTTTCTAATGTTCCCGTTGCACCTCGTACAGGACGACATGTTGACAACCTTCAGATTTTGATGTTTTAGAAGCTAAGGAATCATTTGAAATAGGTTTTAGCTGTTAATGTCGAAGTGCAAATAGAAATCATTTATAAAGGACTTTGAAGCTGTCGTGGCCTATATTATTATGTATTATTTACATTTTTTAAACGATTCTATAACCTGTTAGTTCCATATTAAAGGAATAATATTTTTCTATAGTTTTACTTTCATAAAATATTATAAATCGTGATTACGGAAATTTTCTGATAGAAGCCGCTGAGTTTTATTGAAACTTACCTGTGTAATAATAACATCAATGTGAACAGATTTCCTATATTTTTATGTATTGAATGGGTATTCATTGTTTCATATAAAAGAAAAGTTCCCAAGTTCTTACATGTTTTGCGATTTGGAAATTCACGATCAAGAAATTTAAGGGCCCAAAAACAGTAATTTACCTAACAAGAACAAAATAAACTGCGTTGTCTTAAAGCTAAGAAAATATACTATGAAATATTACATTTTAGCTTTTTTCTTGGGAAACTTTCTATATTGCAAATAAAAATTCATAAAATAATATAATAATTGAATTTTGCTAAATTATTCAATCGCAAATACCGGACGTAAAAAACTAAAACTACATTTAAGTAGAAATATAACATATTTTATGGATACTCAAATATGCTTATAAGAAGCAATTTAAAAAACGCATCTTTTTGCTCATATTTGTTCTCTGGTAAACATTTCAAGTATTAGTAGCGTAATTCCTGTTCAACCGCATAATTTTTGTCAATGAACCAAAAAACTAGCCTTTCGTAGTATAGAGGAAATGAATCATGCTTGATGTAGACGAAATTTTATTTGTATTATGAGGTAGGCATTATGGGCAGTCCCCAACCCGGATACTGTAATTTTTTAAACCTGTTACATTTCTATAGGATATTTTAATAATGCCCATTCCGGCACAACGCTACGCAGGTATATTTCTGTTGTGTTGAATTTATCCCGACATTCATCGCGATGTTGCCGATATTTGGAGGTGATATCGTACCATCTGTGATCTAAAGAGCAACATATATAGCCGGAGGTGACATCGTATTGGCTGTTGTACAAATGAAAACGACAGCAGCGCCATCGATATACAGTTGAACTAAAAATTTAATTTGTGGATATAAAAGGTGTCTTTTCACCTCCACATGAAAATTTAAACATAGGTTTCTAATGTCATCTAAATGCTTGTAAAATTGAAAACTGTGCAAAACGTTGCCACCTCCGAAAACGGAGGTGGCATTCTTTGGTCCTGGAATAATAATGGAAAGTATGAGATATGTTTTGAATATATATTTTAAAAATATTTATGTAAATGCAATGTCTGATTTGTGAAAGTGTTGTATGATTTTTAGGAATTGAAAACAAAGAATAGTATATATATTGTGCAGGGGTAGGTAGGTTTAATTAGGTTGAAATGAGAGTGTGTTTATGTTAAATAATCAAGTGCGATCGTCCAGTTTATTGTGGCTCATTCCTAGTTTAAATTTCAGTCGGTAGGTTGAGTGAGGTTTTTGGTAAAGCTGATAATCTTATTAGGTGAGAGATGGTCCAGATTCTTAGGCAAAAGTTGTTCCTTGCCAAATAATAAGAACCGGGTGCTTTGTGCAGTAGGATAATTGCATAGAACATGACTTTTGCTGTTTCATCTTCTTCCAGACATAGATGGTTTTCAGAGATTTCCATCAATTTGAGCCTTTGTAAGAGATGATTAATTTGCAGTGCTTAGTATAAAGGCCAATTAGAGTTTTTAGGTGTAATTTATTCAATTCTAGTAGGTTTTTAGCTTTAGATGTCAAAGGGTCATGTAATGAATGAGTTAATTTGGGTAATTTGTGCGAGTATGGTGGAGAGTCTTATTTTCTGTCCAGTCTAGAATATTTCTTTTGGTAGTATTTGAAGATATATGTTAAGAATTGGTTTTGGTCCTATAAATTTTGATGTCGTGCCTTCTCTGGCTAGGCAATCGACAGTTTCGTTGCTTTTCAGCTTACAGTGGCCAATTATTTAAATCAGGGTTAATTCGTTAGTATTGTTCAATTGAATTAGAGTTTTTCGGCAATTTTGTACTGTTTTAAAATTATGACGATAGGACCCAAGTGTGTTAATGCCTGTGTGGCTGTCTGACAAAATTTTTATTGATATGTGTTTAAGGTAGATTGGTTGGAGCTTCTGTACATATACAGTTTAATAGTATATATTTTACTTTGAAAATTTGTTGTGGCATTATTCATGCTTGAAGCTATCCTTACTTTTGTGTTGCGACTATAAACTTCAATTTTTGCTACTTTAGGAGTTTTGGAGGAATCGTTTTTGAACTAATAATTGTCTGTTGTTTATAGGTTTTTTTATTCTGCTTTCACTGAATTTTTCTAAGAAATAGGATGTTAAAAGGCAGCTTGTGGTTGGTTCAGTTAGATGTTACATGTGAAAGTATATTTAGGACGCTGTGACTATTTAAGTGATGATCAGTTAGTTCATTGCATTTTATGATGTTAGCCTGCGGCATGTTGATTGGTCATTGTTGGAGTGTGTATGTTGTTCACTTAGCATTTCTCTTTAGGTAGATATGAAGGAGGTGGTAAGTGTAGGAGGATTTTCAAAGGAATTAATGGTGTGGTGTTTGTTATATTTGTTTATGTAAATCGGAGAGTTTGGTTTTGGCTATTTGTTGTTGTAACCATATTAATCATCAAACTGCAGAACCATATGTTGTCATTTGTTGATTGTAATGTATATTCAGTATATTTGTTTTGGATCTATATTTCAGGATTTTTCATATACGTTATGGCATGTTCGCAGGGACAGTTTTGCTTTGTAAATTACCTTTTCCGAGTGAGAGTTTCAATTGAGTGATCTATCTATAGGTTAGTACTCCAATACTTCACCTCTTCTGAGAATGGAATCGTTTCATTTAGGTAGTAGAATTGTAAGATTTGAGGAATTTTGTTGTTTAATTTTAGAAAATAAAAAAAGAAGGTTTAGATTAAATGTGAATAAGTAATGAATCGGTGTGAAAGGAAATGCAAATTTAAAATGTTGGGTTGTTGTGAAAGAAATGAAATAATGTATTGTTTATTTTTATTTGTGACAATAATTGAAGAATTTGTACAATTAATGATGAATGTATAGTAAATAAATTTACTTATAGTATTTTCTTTTAATTGTAGGTGTCTTATTGTGGTCTGGAATGGAGGAAAATTACATAAGTATATGTGCGTATGTTCTTATAAAATGTAGAAAAATGTAATTAATTTCAAGGAGATATGGTAGATTTTTTATAAGTTTTTTGAACATTTTCTTGTAATTTTTGTGTTTGTAGGTATTTGGTGATGTTAAATTATTTAAATATTTAATGATAGGGTTTGGAAGTAACAGATCATTGTAATGTGTCAGAGATGTATGTAGGGTGTAGGAAAGTAAACGTGTATATATGGAGGAATATTGGGGAAATTTGAAGGTATTATTTAATATTTAATTTGTTTATAATGAGAAATTGAATGTGTAGTGTTGTAATTTTAGATTGGAGATGAAGGTTGAGGGTTTTGTATAGTTTTCTGTTGTTTTTTTTTCTTTTTCGAATGAAAAGTTAGAAAAAATTATATTTATTATTTCATCAGTGTTTATATAAAATGGTTTTTTTGATGGATCTAATTGTTTATGTGAAATGTTTTATCATTTGTTATTTTTTAGTAAAAATCATTCTTTATGAAAAGTTTTGTTTATCCTGAAGAGTATGTAATTATAATTAGAATATTAGTGTGAAATGTACAGAGTCGTTGGGAAATGGAAAATTTAATTAACAGGCAACTTTATATAGTTATTTGATTTGAAATTGAAAATGGCATAGGAAATGTTATGTTGAATATGTCAGTGTGTGATCTCAGATAGGAAATTGGAGTGTTGTATTTTAAAGTTGATGCTTTTGTTTATAGTAAAAAATTGAATGGTGTATCTATAAAGGTAAATGAGATTTGTTCAATAAATATCATGAACGTAAAACATTGAAAACAGCGTAATGAATCGTACAATGTAATATTGTTGTACGTGACGTTTTTAATATTCATGTAATTTTTGTAATTATATAGCCATTCGTACCACAATTTTTTTTGTATACAGAAAAATTGAGAAAATCCAGGCAGAAAATGTTTCTTTTGAGATGGAATATTCTAATTTTGTATTTTGCTTTGTGTGAACATTGAAAGAGATTTTAAATTAGGCTATGTTTAATGTTAAATGAAGTAATTGGGTATTTTGTTTATAACTGTTGTTTTTTAATTTTTTAACGATTCTCTATATTATAGCCATAAATATGCGTTTGTGATACTACTCTTATAACATAAATAGAGGAGAACATATAATATGACACGTTAGATACTTAAAAGTTGTAAATATAGAAAATAGGTATGTATTCCAGTTCAGTTGTTTATTATTAATCATGTCGATAAATTAGTGTGGATTACATGAAGGGTGTGGCAAAATATTTGATGTCAGGGATGAGTTTGAGGTAGATGTAAGATGAATATCTTAAGAGTTATCAATCTTAGAAGGTGAGCTTTGTGGGGAAGGGCTTTTCGAAGGTTTTAAATTTCGACTTTTTTCTATATCTTGCCTATATAACACAGAAGACTGTTGGTTGTAGACAGAAAATTATTTTTATCTTTTTGAAAGCTGATAAAATTTTATACATTTTTTATTTCACTAAAAGGTTTATATCTTTAATTGTTTTCGAGTTATCCTCTTTAGAGAATTGCTGATATCTGGAAAAAGTTGTTTCGCATTATATTTTTCATCATACTTTGCTCCCAACACCTCTAATGTGCTTATTAAAATGAAATGTAATCAAATCAAATGAAGAGGATTAAATTGTTTTAAAAATATTTCCAGAAGAAGAGGAAAATGAATCTTCGAAAGGAAATATTATGCCATCAAATTTTTCATCCTCCTTTCTTCTGTTTATTGTGGCAGTTATTTTAGAAGTGAAGGTATGTTGGGGAGCAATTTAATAATGCCTTTCTGTATGTATATTTGTGTTTTGTGAAGTTATAATCTTTTTTGCGACGACAAAATATAATTTGCGAAATTTTGTCCCGAGCAGTATTTTTGTCTGTTGGTTTGGATATCAGCTCTCTTCATTTCTTATCTGTTAGCCAGGAATTTTTAAATGTTACACATGTGCATGAAGGTAGTATGATTTCGATACATTGTAAGATTTGGTAATACGCACTCTGTATGAGTGATATATTGTGGCCCTCTCAGTTGGTGGGAGAGTGGAAATGTTCGGTTTGATTGAAGTGACTGATTTTAAAAAGTGACCGATATCTGTATAGTTGCCTAAGGAAGTTTTCTTAGATGAAACAATGTGTCATGTAAGGATGCAATTATGTTTTGCTCTTTCAATCTCAAAAGATGTCAATGAAGAGTTGGTGAACACTTTGGCTGTTTCTTTGTTTGACTTGTCTTTTTTATATAATTTGGCAAACCTTTCCTCAAGACTGTAGAGGTGGTATAGTAGTTTATGAAAGCATGTACAAATAAAATTTGTTTCAATGTTAGTTGCTGCAATTCATGTGAAAAGTATGTTACTGTGCATACTATTTCCTTGTTAGGTTTTCATGAAGAATATGTCACGCTGGGGAGGGGTGTTCGCTAAAGTAAGGTTGTTAAGTCTATATTCATGCCTGTCACAGTCACCGAGGAGGAAATTGATTTCTTTATGGTTATGAATATAATCCCGTAACTGTATTATTCTCTGCTTGGAAGGTATTGCTATTATTTTTTTTCAGTTTTTTTATCAACAGAGTTTGATAAAGAGGCTCTTGTTGTTGGCATTGGAAAGGAAGATTTTATGTTTTATCATGATTTAAATGCCCGTGGTAAACTGTATATTTGCACACTTCTTAAGTGGATATCTATAATTTCATTCAGTAATTTTAGTATTTTTTGATGTGTTGGTGTAGCCATCAAAAAATGGAGTATAATTTCTTTTCAGGTAGCGGTATCAGAAATAGATGATGTGTGTGTTTTCTTTTCAAACGATTTTGTGAATTAGATAGGTATATGAATGCAATATAATGTAGATATAATTTCAAGGAATGAGATTGTGACATTATAGCAAACAATTTTGAAATCTATCATCTCAGCCGTTATGTGTACGTAGAATATGTAATTTTTAAATCAATTTGAACCTGTTTATTTGATTTATTTCTATTATATTTTACAAAGAAGATTTGAGGTGTTAGGAGTAGAGTATGATGAAGAATGTGATGTGAAATAGTATATTTTGGATATCGGCGATTTTCAGAAGTGGGTGTAACTTGACAACGGTTGAATATATAAACTTTTTGTTGAAGAAAAAAATGTAGAAAATTTTGTTGGTTTTTAAAAGGGTAGGAATTATTTTTTCTGTTGGACCAAATAGTTTTTCCAGTTGTAAGTGAGAAATCAAAAAATGTCACACTTTAAGGCTTAACTTTGTAAAGCTTACTCCTTGGGATCGGGAACTTTTAAGACATTTACTTCTACAGCTGCAATTATCCCGAATCCATTCTTGAAGTCAAATATTTTGCTGTCCTTCAGGTAGTTTACACTACTATATTTGGGAATTTGTTAATTGGATGATATATACTATTATAAACAGTGGAGTATTGAGAAGTACTTAATAGAAAAAGTAGTTTTAAGAAGTGATATGCGTAAGAGAAGTTTTAGAAATATTATGTATAATATTTTTGTGCATTGAATAATGAAATTTGAGATTTAATTTATACGCAATGTTTTAAAAACATTGAATGCAATCAGAGAAATAATAAAAATCATTCATCAGTGAGACGTTTTGAAAGTGAAATAAAAAAAATTAATTAATAGTATGTAATAATTAAAATAGATTCGTGTATATGTGTAGCATACGTGCAAATATGTATATTTGCACATATATATATATATGTGTACAAAGTTTAGGTGTGTTCCGGATTTATTGTTGTTGGGAATTGGTTCAGTTAATAGGAATAAAGTTCATTATGTTCGATTAGTCCGTTGGATGTTTCGATGGTCTATCTTTTGTCGTTTAGAAATTTTTCAGTAATTTAGTATGTTTGGAGAATTACCGTCCAGTGGATAAGCTTTGAGAGTCTTCTAGGTAGGTTGTTGCTTCAGATATTTTAAGAAAGTTTTTGTCATTACGTCTGCAGTGGAAATTATGACTGGGTTAGTTTGTGCTTCTTTTAATTGCCATACGTGTAAGTTCGATGGTAAATTTTTGATGTTTATTTATCTTTTTTGTTTTCGTTATCTACAGGTTGCTGGTTAGGGGGCATCCTATATATTAATGATGGTGGTCTTTTTATTTTTCTTTTTGATCAGTAGGATGTTAGGGCGGTTGTGTTGTAAAGTTTTATTGGACTAGTGTATTTCAGTATAGCAAGCACTGTTTTGTTGTCTTGCAAAACAGTTAGTGGTGTGTATTTGTAGAAAGGCGGTCTCCGAATTTGAGGGGTAATTTTCTGTGTATAATCTTTGCTATCTCAGTATGTTTTTTCAAATATACATTACTATACATTTACTTTGGGGATTTTTAGATTATATTTTTGTAATTTCTAGTGCTGACGATTCTGTCCCGGATGGCTGTTTTAAATATCTCTGCTTTCGGATGTAGTTTGTCTTCCTTTAAACATAACAGTGAAGTTTGTTTGTCAATCTTAGGATTATGTGAAGCCTTGGGGTACTTTTCGTGAAGCATTTTGTCTTGCTATGATGTCAAAATGTCCATATTTGTACGGATTACTGCAGAATATTGTCTATCTTTAAGGTGTAGTGATAAGTATGTGTTGTCACATTTCATGATTTACTTAATGAAAAATTTATGAGATTTGTGGAAAAGCGATCGTATGCTTTTTTTTTTGTTCTATAAATTTTCTAAATTTTAATTAGTCTTTGAACTCCTTGCGTGCATAGTATATATATAATTTTTCAATTGCATTCTGTGGGTGGGGTGCATCTTAAATTTTGTAAGTGTGGTTCGTATCATCTTATCTAACTTTTTTAGATTTGTAACCGAATATGGTAGCATTTTGAATAAAATATTATGATTATTATGAATGATTCTCAGAATAAATAAGGTTTTTATTAACAATAACTGTATCGTCAAAAATGAGTAAAAAAAAGTTGTAAGTAAGTATGCCGTAAGGATAAATTGTGGACATGTCGTGCAAATAATGGATAATTGTTTGGAATTAAGGAAAAAATAATAACAATAGAAATCTTGTGAGAGGGTTATTTTTGGTATATTGATGTTTATTGTTTTTAATTATGAGTTTAGTGGATTGGAAGTAATGAAAGTTTTTATATGTATGTATTTTGTTGATGAATGGATTAATGTTTGTTTTAAGTTGTGAGTTTTGTGGATTGTAGGCAGTAAGTTCTTATAGGTAGCTTTTATTAATAGGTGGATTAATAAATGATGAGAACCGATTAAATGGGAAGTAGAAGTTCAGGATGAACATGTAGAAATTAATAAATTATAATATTAATAGTGAAACACTTACATCGAGATTGGATTCTTGCTTTTTCTCTAAAGACATGTTAGAATCTGAAAAATTAAAATGAAAATGAGATTTATGTGGGTAATATAGAAATAAAAGATTTTAAATGTATATGTATATAATAATTATAAAAATTAAATTTATGAAAATATGAGAAATTTACTATATAACATTAATAATTATTTTTTAACTACTTACTTAATTGAATGTAGCTGTTCTAGAAGAATTCTACAGAAGAAAATGACGGATTTAAACAATTGAAAATATTGTGCGTAAAATAATATTGCGACGCGGCCTGCTTTCATTATTAGTTTTGTGGAAAAGAATAAATAATGAAAAATTTATTATTTAATGTTCATGTAATAGGTAATATATTTGATGTGTAAATATTGTAGAGGGTAATAATTAATGGTTTTTATAAGGGATTAATTGAAGAGCGTAAGCGGAAATTTTAAAAAAGGAAAAGAAAAATATAATGCGCGGTTAAATTCTCGTGCGACATCTATTGTCGAATTTTTTGAATTGTTATGGAAATTCGTAATGTCTATGTTCTGTTTATTTGTAGAAATGTATTTCTTTGATGTGTAAATTTCGGAACGTAATTATAAATGATATTTTGTGAAAGATTAATTGAACGGTTTTATTTGAAATTTTAGAAAGATTTTAAGGAATAGTAAATTCGTGATTGAAATGTTCGTATTGTTATATCGGAATCTGTAATTGATGAACATTTATTTTGTATTCAGTGGGAATTAGTCTTTTTTATTTTATCCGTCGGGGAGCGCCACTTGTACATGGTTGTATCATCGTTATAGATTAATATAGAGACGTTCAACTGTTAGAATTGTTATGTATTAGTTTTTATTTTTTTATGTTGTGTTCGTCCATAAATTATTTATTATTTCGTGTCGTTAACAGATTTGGATAGATCTATGCAGGCGTAGGCGTATCAATATTGTGAAATACGTCATATCATTCGGTGTATTAAGTAGAAATATTTGTAAAAAAAACTTGGAAGTGTTCCTTCCGATAAACTTGCATGTCTGTATTGGTTTGTTGTCTTGCTGTCAATGTCAATATGAAAAAGTATGTTGGGATTGGTTTTAAACGATATAATGGTCAATTGTCATAAGTCCCTGTTATCGATTTCGCTTGTCTGCAGCAATGGAGCAGGTTGGAAAATTCTCAGAATTGGATATTTGAATTTTGTAAAGGTTATAATATATTGAGAATGTCATTAAATTCAGCGTGGATCGCGCCATCTATTGCATATATTAGGAATCCGTTTGGATTGGTTTCCATTCCCATTGTTGAGAGATATTTTTCTGGGGAAGTGACTAATGGTAATTTCAATAAATTGATGTTGTGTTGGCAATTTTGATTTATTAATTATTAATTTGAAAATTGGAGTCGTTTGTAAAATGAGATGTTTTTTACAGATGCCTATGAAAGAGTGGTTGAAATGTTTTGTTGTATTGGAAAAGAATTAGTAGAAATAAAAAGGGCAGTGTCATGTAAGGGGGTTAATGTGAAATATATAGTTTAATGTGGCGTAAATGGTTGGGGTTATGTTTTGTTTTTTTATGGAGTTTTTATAGATGAACGGAATGAATTGATGATTTTTGAGGAATCGTAAGATGAATATATAAATGTATTTGTTTATGTGGGAGTATAAATAAGTTGAAAATGTCGAATGGTAAATTGATATGACAGAAATTTGTAGATGTAATTAATTTTATGTTGCGTTGTGATGAAATGTTTCATTGTAGGTATGTGCATGGGGCGATATTATTTGTTGAGAGGTTTTTTCTTTTGTAATATATGTAAGAAATATTAAGTGCAACTATGATTTATATAAGTATGAGTATTATCAATTGTGGTAATATGGATTAATATGAGAGGCATATATCATTTAATTAGATATAATTTGTTTTAATAGAAGATGCTAGGTAGTAAAATGGAATGTGAAGAAGCAAATGTTCTTGGTATGAAAGAAATTTGTGTTTTGTAAAGCATAAGAATAGAAATTCATTAATATGATGTTGTAGATTAAATGAAGTTATTTTTTGATTATGTACCGTAACTTGTTGTAGTTAGTTAGGAGTGTTTGTGAGATTCAAAGAAAAATGCGTTTGAGATGAATCAGTGAAAGGAGTGGCAAAAAACGATGTTTTTGTAGCTTTGCTTAATTAAACAGTGAATGGTGAGAGGGAGGCAAAAAAAGTTGAATATTGTGCAAATCTAAATTATGAATATTCAGTTCATAATAAGGTTTATGTATATATTTAAATCATAATTTGCTTAACATATCTATGATTCATGTGAATGCATTTTTCTATAAATTTTTTGTTGTGCTGTATGACTGTACGTAATGTGTTGTAGGTGATATTTGTAGGCAAGTTTGTCTTATTTTGTCCCGTAGTTGTTCTGTGTTTTGAGGTTTCTTTTTGTATTGGCCATTCCTGAAGAAGACTTCTCGGGCCAATTTTTTTTTTTTAATTAACATTTATTGAACACCGTGGGTTTATTTTCATCACTGAGGTTTATCGCCGACGTCTGTAGGTGAGCTACCCTCAATCAGGAATTTTAAAATCAGGAATCAGACAATTGTAATAATGAAAAATAATTTATAAATAGCCAGGAAGAGAAGGGGTAAATGTATGCAGTGTATATGGAGGGTTTAGCCGTACTGCTATGATGAAATTGTTCTCAATAAGAAATTGTAACGTTATTTGTGATATAATTTAGAGAAAGACAATAGCAACAGATAGATGTAAATATTTCTTCCCTCATGTGATGTAATATATATATATATATATATATATATATACGGATATAATTTTAAGTAACCGTATGAGGAAGATTTTTTTTCTAATCGATATATTTCTTGTAAAGAAATGTACCGAATATTAATCCATGTGCCATTTATCATTGTATCAAGTTGGGTTCAAATCGATTTCGGGGGCAATATATTGAGGGAATATAAAATGTGAGTGTACATGTATTCAACGATTGCTACACGTTTTCACAATTTAAATTGGTTGTCTTGATTGAAATGATTTTATTCTATGAATGAAATGCATAAAACTGAAGTATCTGTTTATGTTAATCATCGTAATTGTCCTCATTAATTATAATATGGTCGTCTACACAAAAAAATATTGGATAATATTTCTCCTGGACAAATTATGTGAGATTTATATTTTGCGTTTGACAATTACCATAACATGGAAATAGTACCCGATTGTATGATTGCTGTTGGTATAGTCGCAGTACTGTCGAATATCCTCATTGCTGTGTCCATTAAGTTTGTATGTTATGTAACACCTGTAAGTTGTACTATAAGTATATCCCTCATTTTATTTGTATTTTTAAAATATTAGATGTTTGTTTAACATGAAATACTTGAGGATCATTTTTTATCTTTATGTGTTCACACCTAAATAAGAGATTGCTTGTGGAAGTTGATGAGTTTCGCTGAACAGTATTTTTAGTTTTCATACACTAACAAAATTCAGGAAAGTTGGAAAGTTTTGAAACTGATAATCGATATAAAGCCTGTTTTTGGTGATTTCAATTTTGACTTTTAATTTCCTCTGCAAATGTATTTTTTGTAATTATTTTGTTGTTAATATTTTTTATTATTTGATCTTTTTATTTTTCTGCCAAAAGTAAATCTTTTACCATACATATTTTGTAAGTGTTCAGCTATGAGACAAAGAGATTTCAATGTAGGTAGCATTTTATTATTTGAAAAGATGGTGTATGGGTTAAAATGTTTGCAATATTATGCCAGGAATTGTTTCAATAATCCATTGAATTTTTGTTATATTTTTGGATTCGTATGTTTATTTGATTGTGAACAGAGAACTGAGGCCATGTATGCTTGAGTGTTTGTATAAGTAATTTGAAGCGTTTTTCATTTATATACATTTCTCCATTTAAGTAAGATGTACGGTGCATCTTAACATTTATATTGAATTGTATTTATTTACTTTTAGTTGTTTAGTGAATGTGTTGTAATCGGTTGGAAGGAAGTCGTATTTGAAAATTATATTCGTGATGTATTAAGTGGAAGGGGAAATATGCATCAGTTACTAATAACTTCCTCTACATTATGATACAGATGATGTTGTAGGTTCCTGTTGTGGGCAATTTCATTATGGAAGTACGGCTAGATACTGTTTCAATGAAATATTTTGATGTTTAAAATATAATTTTATTTATATTTTGAATTGAAGACAATGCAAATTTTAACAAAGTTTGAAATGATTAACATATAATTTGAGAGAATGTATTTAACATTGTATATAGATTATGATAAAAATTTATTTTCAACAGAGTGTTCGTAGTGTTTCTTCTTTAGTTGTGCAGAGGAATCCAAAATTGTCCATGTTAAGCAGTGGTGGTATTTTAGAGCAGGTCATTGTAATCTGTGAAAATAGAAAATTAGATATATAAGTTATTTTGTATGTAGTTAATAATTGTTTAATGTAATATTGTGGATGTTGTTGATTTAAGCGTAATGGAAAAAGTATAGAAAAATTGAATGTATTGTTGGTGTGTCAGCGTTTAAATTTTTGAATCGTTAAATGAAATTTGAACCGTTAAATGAAATTTGAACTTATGATTGAGGTAAGCGATATGAGCATATTGCACATTAGATGGTGTCTGAAAGAAATTAAATAAGTACGTGTTAAGATCAATAAGGTCTCATTAGATAATTGTACTTAATGGAATAATAAATAAAAAGGCACGTACAGGTGAATAATCTTTTTTTGATATATGTCATTTTTTGAAAATATTCTGTAGGAGTGAGCTGGCAAAGTATTGTACAGTCGTATGTAGTAATATCGGTAATGTAACACAAAAGATGTGAGTAATTTATTTTGCAATGTAATATTGTAGTGGATGATGTAATGGTGTGTTGTAGATTTTACTTGTATTGGTGGAAAAAATCTTGTATTAAGTGCATGGATAATTTGTTGATGATTAAATTAGATTAGATTAGATTAGCAAAGTAGCTGTTTGTTTAGCCTTTACCACCGCGACTTTTTCAGGTCTATTGTGATGCTCTCAGGATATCTTCCTTATAGTATCTCATCCAGCTTTGTCCTTGGTAATAGACTCCATAGCTTTGATAAAGGCCTTTTTATATAGCTGTCCGCCCTTGGTTTTTGTTCTCTGAGTACTTGGAACCTCAGCCTCACCAGGCTTTTACAGTGAATGAATACGTGAACTGATGTTTCCTCTTCCTCTTGGCAGAATCTGCATGTCGCGTCCTCTGCTAGGCCCATTAGACTCATGTGTCTATTGAGCCGGCAGTGGCCAGTTAGAAGGCCTACTATTATTCTGATGGCCTTCCTATTCTGGCTTAGTAGGTCTTCCGTAAATTTGGCCGAACATTCTTCAATGAACTCTTTGGCCTGTCTCTGTCTTGGAAGATTCCTTCACCATTCCAGAGATTTATTTTGCACCCATTCCTTAATGGCTGCTCGTATGCATGGCTTTGCCACATCACAAAAGGGCTCGGGTCCTATTGTCCCACACCAATCTTGAGTTGATTTGCATGGAATTGATTGCTTTTATTGCCGTTTGGCTATCAGAGAAAATGGTAATCGACTGGTTAACAGTACCTTGTCCTATTATCTCCCTTGCGCAACAGTGTATGGCTATCACTTTAGCTTGAAACACTGTCGCGTATTCCCCTACACTTATCGGAATATTGGCCTTTGACCTTGTCCCGTAAATCCCGGCTCCAACCCCTTGATCTGTCTGGGAGCCATCAGTGTATCAGACTGTTTGTGCTGTTATGGGAGGATCGTTTTTCCAATCCTTCCTGTCTGGTATAATAGTCTGAAAGTTCTTGTTGAAGCTATATCTGAGGACCGTTACATCTGTGGGTATGCCTAGAATGGGATTTGCCATCATCTTTGAATATAATTTCTGGTACTCTGTCCCGTGTTTCTGGCTAATTGGCGTATGGCTTTGCATTAACCTGTGCACCATTGACCGAGCTTCGTCTTGTATGAATACGTGTAAGGGTGGTAGGTCCAAGAGTACCTCAAGTGCAGCCGTAGGAGCAGTTTTTGTAGCCGCCGTGGCGTACAGGCAAGTAAGCCTTTGTATGCTACTTAACAGCTTTATTGCTCCCGACTGCACCGTCTTAGTCCACCATACTACTGATCCATAGGTTATAATGGGTCTCTCTACCATAGGTTCATCTTGGGATTTAACCCCCAGTTTTTCCCACACATTTGCCTACACCTTCCCAGGGCGATTGTGGCTTTCTGTGTGACTTTTTGGATGTGAGAATTCCATATTAATTTTTGGTCAAAAATGACTTAAATATTTTGCCTCACAGACAAATGGAATTTTCACTCCGTTGAGCCTTAGGGCCTTTAGGCCTTGTAGTGCCCTTCTCCTTGTAAAATTGACGACTGTGGTTTTGTGGGGATTTATAGAAAGTTCTTCCTTGCAACACCATCTGTCGACAACATTTAGGGCTCTTTGCGAACGCTCCGCTATTGTATTTGCGAATCGCCCCTAGACGACTATTGCTAGATCATCAATATATTCTAAGCAATAGAAGCCCCGTGTGGAAAGTTTCCGGAGGAGTTCGTTAACCAGGGTTGCCCATAGTAGTGGAGATAGTACCCCTCCCTGGGAACATCCTGTGCTCACTTTTGCCTCGATGGAAATCTCACCCAGATTAGATATTATAATCCTATTATCTAGGCTGGCTTTTATCTACCAGCAGATCGTTGTCGGGACTCCTCTCTTTGATAATGCGCTCGTTAGTGAGTGTGTTGTTGCGTTATTAAACGCTCCTTCTATGTTTAGGAATGTAACTATTGCCATTTCCTTGTCCTCGAGGGATTTTGCTAGTGGTCTGTTTAATACATCCAGCGTAAGGTTTGTCGATCTCCCTGACTGGTATGTATATTGACGTTCACTTAGGGGATTTTCCCTTAGTAGTTCGTCTCTAATGTACCTATCTATCAGTCTTTCCATCGTTTTAAGTAGGAAGGAGGATAGACTTATAGGCCTATATGACTTGGGCGTTTGGTCCGATAATCTACCTATTTTTGGTAGATAGATGACTCTTACCTTTCGCCATATTTTTGGTATGTATTTCCAAGCCAAGCAAGCTTTGAATATTTTACATAAGTAAGGTATCAATACCTCCAGCCCCTTTTGAAGCAAAATTGGGTATATTCCGTCCATTCCAGGAGATTTGAGTGGTTGGAACTTACTGATTGCCCATCTGATTTTATCAGGTTTTATAACCTCGGTGGCCAACCCCCAGTCCGCAAGGTTGGGCCTTTCTGGTCTTTGGCCTGGATAATGCCTATCCTCTAGGTCTGTTAATATCAGTGAGCCCGGAAAGTGTGCTTCCATGAGCAATTTGATACTTTCCGTCATTGTTTCTGTGTAGGTTTCATCATCTTTTTTGATAAAGCCTATTTTGTCTGCAGTACAATCGTCCTTGGCCAGGACTTTATGGATTTTGGAAGCTGCGGGGCCATCATTGACCTCTTTGCAGAATTTTTTCTATCAATCTCTCTTTGCTTTGTGGACCTCTTTATTGTATTGCGTGAGTTTTACTTTGTAGGTATCCCAGTCTTGGTTGGATTTGGCTCTATTAAATAGCTTTCTAATCTCAGTCTTAAGGATTTCTAGGTGGTTATTTCATCAGACTGTTTTACCCCTGGCTTTCTTTGTTTTCTCCGGACAGTTTTTCTGGTAGGCAGCCCCTATCGCCTCACTTACCTGTTCCACTGCCACTTCAAGGCTCTCTATGCTTTTTCCAGACGCTATTCCTCCCTCTAGATACCTTCCGAGGGACTCTAAATATCCTTCCCAGTTGGTATCTCGGAGATTTCTGAATTTCGTCTCCGTTAGAGATGAGATCTTGACGTTGAATCTGATGTGTTTATGATCGGAGCCCCATGGCTCTTCTGACACGTGCCAGTTCTTGGTAGTATCACTTATATTACCTGTACATAAGGTTGAATCCAAGACTTCTCTACGCATTGAAGTGACGAAAGTAGATTTCCTGCCTATATTAGCTATTAGTAACCTCTCCCCTAGGATGAAATGTGATAATGACTCACCCCTGTTGTTGATGTTAGTGCTTCCCTATACCTTGCGGTGTGCGTTGGCATCACATCCAATTAGTAGTGGAAGGTTTCTCTCTCTCCGCAGTATGCAACTGTGTCGTTTAGTATCTCCGGTGGACAGGATCTTTCCTCATCTGGGAAGTGGGCTGAGCAAATGATCCAGCTCTTCATACCCTCTTCCTTCGATGTTGTTAGAGTGGCTGTAACAAAATCGTCGGTGCAGAGCACCGGAATTAGTATACACTTAACTCTACTACTGTATACAATACACGATATAGGTCTAGTTGATCGCGTATTGTATGACAACTTACCCTGTGGCGGCTTTAGGCCTGCCGGCCTTTCCTTGACTATCCAGGGTTCCTGTAGTCCTGAGGGCAATGTTGATGCTTTCTTCTTTGAACCTCCGACATGCAATTTGTTGATGATAGAATTGTTTTGAAATGTAGGAATAGAATCTTTAGGTCATATAGTGAATAAAAGTTGTCAATATATTGTTTTTATTTTAAAAACACAGAAGGTTGTAGTTGTGAAAGTTGAAATTTTAAAATCCAGAAGATTTAATTCATTTTTTACCAATAAGGAATTTAAGTATTGGTTTCTGTATGGTAATTGTATATGTAAAATATTTTGTGTTTATATAACTAAGTGTAGTAGTATTATATTTTTGCTATTTATACGCAAAGTGGGAATATAAATGAAACGATTAATACATATGTTTCTTAAATTGTTGTCACTGTTCCTAAATGTGATGCTGATTTCTATGTGGTTTGGTTGGACAACATGTTCATGTATTGTCATGGAAAGGAAATTTGACCTGTAAAAATAAATGGGAATTTGTAATACAATTGAAGTCATCATACATTAATGATTGTTTTGGAATAATGCATCAAAGTTATTTTGTATATGTAGTGAGGTTGTTATTACATGTGATAAATTTTATTAAAGATTTAGCATCCTTCTGGGGAAGTTGACAGGAAGATTAATGAAAAGTTAAGTTAAATTCTGAGGCAAGATCTGGAAGAAATTATATCATTTTATTTATTAAGATGTTCAGACATGAATGCATGCAATTTAGCCGTTCTGTAATTTTGAGTATTGAACATACGATAAAATTTTACCATGTTAATAATATTTAATATATTTCAATTGTTAAGTAGCAATAGAAAGTGTATAAAGAAAGTAATAAGTCACTTACGGTTTAAATTAAATTTGTTGAAAGTATAGGGTGATGTAAGTTCTTGACTGTTGTGGCTGTTATGTAATATCTTCTATGTACGTCGTATAAAGTTCATTTTATCAAATTTTGTATTGCAAGGAAAAGGTTGTTGTAGCAGAAATAGTATCTAGAAATTGAGAAAGAAGGCCATTTTAAAAAAATTATTGTCAATTAATTTCATTTGGAGTTAATAATGGAATGAAATAATGAATATGCAATAGATGTGCTAACAATGAATATAGGTCACTCATTTTGTATTCAAATATAGTTATGTAAAATGTCATATGAGAGATGACAATGGTATTAGTTGAAATTGTAAGAAAATGGTAAATAAATTGAAAATTGTATGTTACTTATGTAATGAGGTTTACATTATATAATTGTCAAGTGAAAGGTGAAGTTAGGAAAAAAAATAAGTGATTAATATGTTTTGTTGTAGATTTTTGTTCTTTGTATGGTTTTATGTAGGTAGATGGTGGGAGTGTTAGTAAGGAATTAGGTTGCTGTATATTTAGATCTTATTATGCCCACTTTTACACCTTTAGCCATCCTAATTTTAATCTGTAAGTTAGATGAGATAAATGTATGTTGTTCTAATTGCAGTGTTTTTATTCTGCCTGTTGTATATTATTTACAGTTTTTATTATGAAATTTATTGAAAGAATATAAATAGAAAAATGTTCATATATTTAAGATTGGGGTCCAATTAATTGATTATATTAATTGGAGTAGCAAAATAGTATGTATTTATTTTTGCAACTGTTTAAAGAAATTAAAGCAAAGATTAAAATTTGTCTTTAGGTTGGAATACTCTTTTAGTAGAATTTTTTCTGGTCCTTTCCAATTTTTTAATACTTTACGTTAGGTGTCCTTTGGCTAGGCTACAAAACGGTCTGAGTGTAATGAGTGGTGGAACAGTGTCTCTTTTGTGCAACGTTGTTGGTACGTTTATTTTTTTGTACTGCTTCATTGTTTGGTGCTTATATTAAAGTAATTTTGTTGTTGTTGTTAGTTATTATTTCAGGGATTGATTATATTCCCAAGTAATTTCTGATGTAGAGATATAGGAATGTAGATCTTTTAGCGGTGCTTGACTATTTGATAGTATATAGATTTTTGTCTTTCGGATGCTTTTTTTTAAGCATTCTTGGGTATGCAGATTTGTAGCGTAAATTTTTGCTTGAAAGATGGTTAGGGTGTTATTCAGGGTTTTGGATAGTTGACATGTAGGTCCTGCTATGTCCACTCTTACTCTTTTCAGTTATCTTAAATTCACTTGCACATCAGAAGAATGATTTTCGTTCTAATTGCAGCGTCATCGTTTTGCTTGTTTGACGTTATTTAAATTGTAAATTATGAAATTTTTTGAAAGAATGTAAACAGAAAAATGTTGACATATCAAGATTTGGGTCTCATTAATGAATTCTATTAATTAGAGTAATAAAAAGAAATGAATAAAATAGTATACATTTACTTTTGTAATCGTTCAATAAATTAAAGCAAAGATTTTCTTTACCTTAATCAAAAAGTCTGTTCTGTAAAGGTGTGAATATTTTAAAATTTTTATCTTTTTGGAAATGCAAGCGTATGTCACATCGTCAAAAGATTCATTATGAGATGTGGTAATGGGTAACGTATTATGAAACTGTTCGTGGGAAATTGGTTTTGTTTATTTGGATATTTATACATGTCTTTTTAGAGTTTGTGTTTCTGAGTAACTAATAATTGTAGCACAGATCAGTTCCATATTGGAATCTGTAAAAATAGATATGTAAAGTATGTACTTTGTTTGCTATTTATATTTTGAATGAAACATCAAATATGTTAATTGTTTTTTATCATATTTTAGTTGTGTAACATGTGAGTTTATATTTTACTTAATTATGAAATATGTCGTTTGTGATTAGCCTTAATTTGGATTGTTGAAGTTTGAGAAGCCTTGCGACACTTTTCGTTGAATAAGTTATAAAAACTTTTTTGCTTATCTTTGGTGTGGAATATTTGTGTAGTAAAAGTTGTTCTGGTCCTTTTTCTATTCTTGAATACTCTGCGTTATGTGGTTTTTTTTTATTTGGCCAGATCATAAAACGGTTCAGGTCTAATGAATGATGTTTTAGTTCTTTTTTTTTTTTGGAAGGCTGCTAATAAGTTTATTTATTTGTGTTGTCAAATTGCTTGGTACTTATATCAAGGTAACCTTATTGTTGTTGGCTAGTTGCTGTATGGATAGTCAATATTCTCAGGTAATGTCAGACTCAGAGGAGTAGAACCTTAGGATCCTTTAGTATTGTCTGGGTATTTAATAGTATATAGATATTTGTTGTGTGGAGGTTATTATATACATATTATTGGGCGTGCAGATGTTTAACATAAATGTTTGCTTAGAAGATGATGAAGGTGTTGTTAGTCAAGGTTTTGGATAGCCTACATTTAGGTTTGGCTATGTTTACTTCCACCTATTCAGTTATCTTAAATCCATTTGTATATTAGATAAATAATTCTTGTGCTAATTGCAGTGTCTCGTTCTTGTATCTCTGATATGTCTTTAATTGTAGAATAAGAAATTTATTGAAAGAATATAAATAGAACAATATTTATATATCAAAATTTGTGTGTTATTAATTAATTATATTAATTAGAATAATGAAATTGAGGAAATGGAAAAATTTACATTTATTTTTGTAATTTTTTAATAAATTAATAAAGTTCAGATTTATCTTACCTTGAATAAAAATGTGTTTCATAAATGCATGAATATGATGAAAATTATGTCTTCCTGGAAATGTAGGTCTACTTTACATTGTCAAAAGCTTCAGTATAAGATACGATAACGATTAATGTATTGTTACAGTAATTGTGGGAAAGTGGTTATATTCTATCTGTGAATATTTGTAGATTGTCTTTTTAATTTCTGTTTCTGAAAAGGTTAACATTTACTTTTGTAATTTTTTTATAAATTAATAAAGTAAAGATTTGTTTTACCTTGAATAAAGATGTGTTCCATAAATGCATGAATATGCTGAAAATTATGTCTTCCTGGAAATGTAGGTCTACTTTACATTGTCAAAAGCTTCAGTATAAGATACGATGACGATTAATATATTATGACAATAATTGTGGGAAAGTGGTTATATTCTATTTGTGGATATTTGTAGATTGTCTTTTTAATTTCTGTTTCTGAAAAGATTAACATTTATTTTTGTAATTTTTTTTATAAATTAATAACGTAAAGATTTGTTTTACCTTGAATAAAAATGTGTTCCAAAAATGCATGAATATGCTGAAAATTACGTCTTCCTGGAAATGTAGGTCTACTTTACATTGTCAAAAGCTTCAATATAAGATACGATAACGATTAATATATTATGACAGTAATTGTGTGAAAGTGGTTATATTCTATCTGTGGATATTTGTAGATTGTCTTTTTAATTTCTGTTTCTGAAAAGATTAACATTTATTTTTGTAATATTTTTATAAATTAATAAAGTAAAGATTTGTTTTACCTTGAATAAAAATGTGTTCCATAAATGCATGAATATGCTGAAAATTACGTCTTCTTGGAAATGTAGATCTACTTTACATTGTCAAAAGCTTCATTATAAGATACGATGATGGTTAATATGTTATGAGAGTAGTTGTGTGAAAGTGGTTATGTTCTGTTTGTGGATATATGTAGATTGTTTTTTTAATTTCTGTTTTTGAATAAATAATAATTGTAGTATTGATTAGTCGCATATTGTAATTTGTAAAAATAGACACATAGGGTGTAGTTCGTTTATTATTTGTTTTTTTGTGTCAAATATTAAATGTGTTGATTGTTTTGGATTGTATTTTAGATGCGTAATATATGGGTTTACGCTTTAGTTGAATATAAAATATATTGTTGGGTTGTTATTATATTTCTGTTATGTACTATATTACTTTACGCTTTAGTTTAATATTTTGTCCTTTTACTTTGATTTTGTGTCACATGTATTAATCTCTTCAAAAACAAATTGTTGAATGTGGAAAATAGAAGAATTGTTGGAAAAAAATTTTTGTGTTTGTGATGTATGTTAAAGGAAAAGTTATAGATTGTGCATTAAAAATAATATAATTTGAAATAAATATAGAATATATTGGATTTGTATTTATTCCGATTTGTATTATTTGTAAAACGTGATTTGTGGCTATTCTCTTGACATAAATGTTATAGGTATAGATGTTTTTTTTTTCCAATAATACTATTATTTTGTAAATTTGATGATTTCTTTTTGTAGAAGATAGTAGGCGTGATGGAAAATCCAAAGAGAAGGAAGTATTAATTATTTTATAATTGCGTAGTGTGTTACTGTACGCTAGTTTTTAAATATACAAAATATGTTGTTTTTTATTATATTTTAATTGCGTAGCATTGTTACTTTACGCTGTTTTTTGAATTATATTTCAATTGCGTAGTATGTTATTTTACGCTACTTTTTAAATATGAAATATGTTGTTTTTTATTATATTTTAATTGTGTAGCATTGTTACTTTACACTGTTTTTTGAAATACATTTCAATTGCATTATCATCTGTAAAATATGAAAATATAAATGACAAATAAATATTTAGTATATTATTTGATAGGGATGTATGAATTCATAAATCTCTGTTTTTGCCATGCACATTCATCGGATTCGGTTTATTTTTAATGTGATCTTATTAGATCTGTGATGTGCAATTGAAATGTCATGTTTATTTACAATTTTATGGGGAAAAAATCGTAAATAAATAAGATAAATATCGGTAAACTATCACAATATACTGTATCCATCATCATTTATCAAAGCAGAGCCTCATGAAATTTAATTTTATCAATCTTACCAAAGAAAATTATTGGAAGAAAAAATAGTAAATGTCATGGAATATGTTTCAAGCATCTATTCATAATGTTTTGGAAACGAAAAATATCAGATACCAACATCAAAAGCCTCACCGAATATTATTATATAAATATAACAAACATCAGTGGTTACCTCGACTGAGGATTTTCATGCATCTATTTGTACATGTAATATATAATTTTCCAACAAAATTGGAATTGTTATTTCCAAGGTTTGTGTGAAAATTGTATCAAGCATCAACAACGAAAGCCTCACTAAACAATATAATTTAGTGGTTACCTCAATAGAGGATTTTCCATTTATCAATTTAAACAAATGTTCTACAATTTTCTTAAGTTAACGGAAGTAATATTTCTATTAAAAAACACATTTTGAAAGGCTTTAATGTGGTTTTGTTTCAAAAAAAGGATCTTTTAATAAAGTTTTATTTTAAGAAAATTGTAGAAAATATAATATGCAAGCGTCAAGAGTCATGCCATATTAGCCCATCTACATGAGATAAAGACATGAAAAGATTCATTCGCACACATAGAGGGTAATCGATTCATGTCGGGCATGTTGCATCGATTTAAAATAGAATGTAAGTTATTCAAATAACACTCGACGTAAGGTCCAGTACAATTATTCGAATAAAATTCTTTTCCTTATCGGATGCTACAGTTCAAAAAGACTCGATGTAAAAATCGAGCTTAAATGTTAAACCATAAGATTCGAGGGACCATCAAAAATGTAACTCGTATGTTTGAATAAAATTCGATGGCATTATGAATATAAATATATATATATATGGTGGTTCAAGTTCAAAATTGAATTCGGATTAATGTCGAGTATGTTTCATCTGAATAAGACTCGATCTACAATCAGATGTACATATTCAAATATGCTCCGATTTCGAATAGATCGAATATAAATATTCGAATGAGACTCGTTTGAAAACCGAATAAGTAAAGATCGTTGCAGCTAATGGATCAGAGGCGAGTGTAAGTATTTAAATAACATTCGTCGTGAATGCGAATTTAATTATTCAAATAAATAGAACTCGTGTGATCGTATTGAAAATTTTTTTTTATCTGAAATTTCGTGCGAAACGTCGGACGCAAAAATATACTGAAAAGAAACTTGATGTGAAATCAAATGTAAATGTTCAAGTGAAATTTGCCCGAGTTTATCGAAATGGCAGATTATAAATGTAGGATCTCTCGGTATACGATGTTTTTTGTATACACTTCTTTGGAGGGATGACATAGCGTACCTTGAACGGGTGTGCTCTCTACGAACGCACGAACGCTCTGAAAGTTTCGTGCTCTCGAGAATGCCACGTAAAGCTGACCATGTCCGAATACGGGCTGAGGGAGGTACAGCCCTACTTTGTCGAATGTTTGGCCCTGAGATTTGTTTATGGTCAGGGCGTAAGACAGTTTGAGTGGAAATTGTCTCCGTTTCAGTTTGAAGGGGAGGATGTCAGAGCCCGGTTGCAAATCCATGCGGGGAATGAATACCCGTTCCCCTGTCAGGTTACCCCAAGCATCGATCCTTTCGGCGTCGATGTACCTGTTGCCTAGAACCCTGATTATGAGACGTGTGCCATTACACAATCCCCTCTTCAAGTTCATGTTCCTCAGAAGCATCACCATCGAGTTGACTTTAAGGGTTAGTTTGTGTGGAGGTAATCCGCTCGGATTGAGCGTGTTGAGAAATTCAACGGTGTAATTGGCTACCTGGGCTGCAGGGTCGTCTGTCAGATCGACTGAGTCGACACTGTAGTAATGTTTGCAGACGCCTGGCACTTTATCCAAGATTAGCTCGTTCATTTCTTGGCAGGTGGCATTGAGCGGTGTCAATATCGCCTTGTTGGGTACTGCACCGGTGTGCAGATCGTCGAAGCAGAAGTCGATCAGGGCCTGTTTGCTGTCGACGATGCATTCGTATGGCAACTTGATGATGTTGCCGTAGAAGGTGCGACGTAGTGATGGAAGAGTTCCATCGCCCAGTTGTAGGAGCCAACGGGAGAAGATCTCCTCGTTTTCGCCCGCTCGAACGTTGTGATGCAGTTCGCGTTGTTCGAAGCTTGGAAAATGTCGGCTTCTGTTTATGCAAGCATCGATTATTGTACTTCTGTTCCCGTTCGGGACGATGGGAAGTGTTTGTCGAAAGTCGCCCGCCATCAGTACTGTTTTGTTGGCAAAGGGTCTGTTATCGGTGCAAATATCTCTTAAGCCTCTTTCTACTAAATTGAATATCGTTCTCGTTGTCATGGAGCATTCGTCGATAACAATCAGTTTTGCGGAAGCTATTAAGCGGCCGTCAGCCGACGTTGGCGTGACTCCCGTCATGGTGGTCTCGTTCACGTCTATCGGTATCTTGAAACGTGAATGTAATGTTCTCCCGCCTTTCAGGAGGGAGGCGGCGAGACCTGTGGGGGCGAGAGCGAGGACAGGTATATTTTCACTTCGTAGCATGCTTATCAGAGTACGGAAGAGAAATGATTTGCCAGCGCCGGCTGCCGCGTTCACCATGAACAGACGTTTAGCGTTGAAGTCCTCGTTGTGGACCGCATCCATGACGGATCGGAACAAATCCATCTGTTCTGGATTGAGTTGGTCTCTCAGTGCCTCGCCTTCCAGTCTTTCTGCGTCGGCATCGATGACGTCGTAGCGAGGAGCTACGTATGGAGGTTCGGGCAAGCCGAATTGCGCCAGTCTGGCCCCGTGTAGTATCAGGATGTCCTAGCGTCTTGTCTTCGTACGCTTATGGAATACATACGAACGACTATTTTTTCACCTCTCCGTTGTCTTTTTGTCCACCGTTTTTCAGCGGTGTTCCATACGAAGTGGTACGGAATCTCTGTGTAGAGATATTGGTGTGCTTTTGCATCCCTTTGGTTGAGTAGAAACCATGCAGTCAGTTGTGTGACTTCGTTTCTTTGGAGAGCTTGTATTTCGAATCCGGGTTGGAATCGAACTATTTGCCTTTCGGGCAGATGAACGCACAGGCGTATTACGGTGTGTGTATTTCTGTGCAGAGGGAATTGGTTGAAATGCCATGACGCCTCTGGCGGACTCATATAGCGTGCGTTCAAGAAGGATTCCACTTCGTTGTAGTCGACCTGTTGTTCGACGTTTATCCGTACCAAGGCATGATCTGCTCCCTTGAAGAAGTACTTGTACAAATATTTGACACATTTTACCGTTGCGCAGGCCTCGACGTTAACGTGACAATTGTATTTCAGCAGAGTGTACGGATTGTAGGGAACTATCCATTGGTTGTTGAGTAATTCCTCTGTACCGTTGACGATTACGGAGATCGTTCGTCCGTCGTCTCTTCTGCGGTAGATCATTTTACCGGTTTCGTCCATTATCGTTTCTGGTGCGAACGGTTTGGGGTATTTTTTGGAACACCGATTATCAATCATGCACGGAGAATGCTGATTCAGAGCTCCGCAAGGACCGTGAACCATGTTCCTCGTAACTATTTGGTATAGTTCTGGCTCCAAGTTTGCATCTGGAATTTCGGCGTTTATCAACAAATCGATCCTTTCCGGATCGACTAATTTGTCTTCGTTTCTTAAGATGGTCAAGATGTGAGCGTGCGGTAGACCTCTTTTTTGGAATTCGATCACGTACAGATTAGCAATCGGTACTCCAAAGATGCAATTCCAGTATGTCTGTAACGAATTCATTCAGCTTAGCTTGAAATACTCGTGCCAGTAACATGGCGTGGTCATTGGCTTGTGTGCCTCGAGGCATGTTGTCGGTGATTTCTCGCCATTTCGGATTGGTGGTCATTGTGAGGAATAGACTCGGGGTTCCGTACCTACCCACGACTGCCATCGAATCCTGGAACAGCTGTTGTTGGTGTCTAGGGGAACCGATGAATGTGGACGGTAAAATGACCATGCGACCCAACGTTGCCGCCTCGTCGTCATCATGAATCCTTCAGTTGAGATAATCGGCCAGACCTACGTAATGGTCTGCTCTCAGTTTCTCTTGGTGTTGAAGGATGTACTTTAAATTGTTGGCTTCCACTTTGATGTAGGCCGCCACAATGTACTGTTGCGTTAACTTTCCCCCATAACGGAATCGTTGATCGTTGTCCCTTATGGCGAGGCGATGAGCGTAGAATTCGCACAAAGTGATGTTGCCTCGACCGTTGGAATGCGGCATACCGATGTGCCATCCTTGTTCGCCTAAAGGGAAGAGCAAAGGAAACACCAGGGGATCCAATATTTCGCTCTCGTTACTTACGTTCTGAAACGTTGTGGGATTGTTGCGAACGTATACTTTCAGATTTGGCGTGGGTGGTTGGTCTGCGTTGGCATTATATACAGCTGCCACCTCTTGAACGATGGGTACGTCGTACGGCCTATTATTGGCCCCACGTACGGTCAACAGCTCCAAGGTGACCTGAGGCATTTCCAGTGGAGCGGCTATATTTCTCCTGACGGCATCGGCTCGTAGTCTCTCTATCGTTTCCACTTCTAGATCGTAACGATTTCTCAAATGCATGTAGGCTTGAGCGTACGGATTGATTTGTCTTAACAGATTTTCGATACTCTCAATAACGTCCAGATTCAATTCTGTAGTATTGGCTTGTCTTTGGTTGATCGCCTGTTGGGGTGTTAAAAAATAAATTGGTCCGTAACGTTGTACAGGATCGTTTATGTTGATGTTTGATATGTGATGATAAACTTTACCCTGTATGGCATAAACTGGAGGTGCTCGACCTCGTGGTAGTTGACGTAATTTTGCTTCCAGTGAAACGAACTGAAATGCATAATTGTATCGAAGTATGTTTTGCCTGAAATTTGCTGAATGTTGGTGAACACCTCTGTAAAGGTTGTGTAATAGAAGCGGCATCTGTTGCATACCTGGCAATGTTACTTTACCTTTCCTGCAACATTTACTGTAAACTCTGTGACTAAGTTCGGCTGTGAAATGTAAAGCTGAACAATAATTACACATATTAATTAAGGGACCTAAGTAGGAGGGACCGTTCCTTAAGATACGTTCCGTTGCCATGAGATAAGTAACGTTCGGATTTCTTACATTGTTTATCTCATGTTGAAGAACAGCGATTTGTCTCCATTCCTCCTGAATAGCTGCTCGAATGAGGTCCTGTTCTGTGCGTCGGGCGGCCTCA
Organism: Leptura quadrifasciata; assembly: GCA_963675555.1. Lineage (NCBI taxonomy): Eukaryota > Metazoa > Arthropoda > Insecta > Coleoptera > Cerambycidae > Leptura > Leptura quadrifasciata. The sequence goes on from OY776678.1 coordinate 72,151,812, forward strand.
TTCTCTGCATCGATCATTATTTGGTCTGTTTGTGGATCGAATGTGATCGGTATCGGTTCGATGCTGTCATTTACCACTTCAGACGAATCTGAAAGAAACAGTTCATTTATGAGGGGAAGAGATTTCTTTTTCCAATTAATTAAAATTATTTGTCGTTAAATTGTACAACTCAAAATCATAAAATTAATGTACGTAGTGATGACTGTTCACAATTGTTACGGTGAAAGATAAGTTATTTTATTTATATTCTTATTCAATTGTAATCTTTGATTTTATTTTGAATTTTAGGGAGAAAATTACCTTTGATTAAATGCAATTTCGCGTACAGATAAGTGTATGATCTTAAGTAAGAAATAGCCACTTTATGTATACAGAGCGTGTTGTTAGGTGTAAATTAAGGTGAAACCGAAATATTTAAATTATAACTGAAACTTGCAATTCAATATACAATTTTAAGATGTGACTGATTTAGAGTTAAAAATTAAGAAAAGAAAACAGTAAAATATATATAGATATGAATAATCCATTATATTTTCAATTCATGTGTGTCTTGCAAGAAGGCAATTTAATTTTAAGATTTAAGTGTAAATGTGCAATAATGTTTGGGAAGATGTACGTTACTTAATATTATTTATTGAGTATTTATATAGGCTTAGGTTATCCGTTGCGTGGATTAGTGTAATATAAGGAGAATTAACTGTCTATTACAGTAATCTAAAGATATCCAATACGTGTATATGCAAGTGTGTGTATTATTTGGAAATATTTGAAAATGTCGACTGTTTTGAAATTATATGGATTTACGGCAAATTTAAAATTTTTTAGGATATTTATATAACCGTAAGATATGTTGATCTGTAATGGATATGAAATGTAAAAAAATGTATTGCGCAATAAAAGAATTTGAATCTATTATGTGTTTATATCATTGATTTATGTGTAGTGGATGTTTATAGAGGCTGTATCCGTTGTACTGTTTGTTGTGCGCTGAAGTGGCTATATTACTTTGTATTGTTAATTTCAAAATTTATCAGTAAAATGGAAACGTATATTTCATGAAATTTAAAAGTTGCAGATAAATATTACTTCTCTTTTAAATGTAAGCGCATTTTTGTTATTATTTTGTTCATCTAGTCTATATTCCTATAAATATGTAAATGAAACAGCCTTATTTTATTGGCGTTTTGTAAAGTGACATCAAACTGCCGAACAATATGACAGGATCAATGCACAGTCATTTTGAGTTTAGGTGATGTCCAATGTATACAGATTAGAGATATGTACGAAAATGTATGAAAATTTGTAAATGTTTTGAAGGTGGGTTTAAAAGTTGTGTCATTTTTTGCAAGGTGTTGGTCTATTTAATTCAGAAATACCTATTATATACCAATATAATTCCAAAGGCTGTACTGCACATCGACGCAATTCAACAAATTTGTTGCCGTAACTGTTTGGATAAAATATGTTTAATGATATACTAATTTAAAAACAGTATCCGAGGATGCATATAATTTTAAGTATATTCACGTATTGTATGGAGATTTGTAAGATTTTAAAGATACGTCTGTATCTGTTAAATTTAATAATATTTACTGTGTGTCATTTCAAAGGGCCCCACACCAATCTTGTGGGAAAAAATTCTAGGTGAAGACGGTTGGGCTTTACGTATGTTATAGACCTTGATGTACTGACAAAAAGTTGCCGTTGTTGTAAGAACAGAAAGTGGACAGTTCTAAAATTATGAGATCTTAAAGTTGGTACGTTTTACCTTCCATCAGTTATTAAATCGAAATAATCATATAAAATGGGATTGTCTGGGAATTCTGTTGAAAGTCATGCATTTCGTGTATGTTGGGATATCGAAGAAAGGTGTGTTGTCCGAGCAGACAAAAATAATGAATAGTTGTAGGGGTGAAGATTTTGAAGTTGTCTCTTTTTACTCGAAATTATATTTCAATCGATGTAAGCACGCATTCAAAATAACATCACCAACTGTGAAATATGTGATTTTGAATAGAATGCATAAATGATCCAATTGTATATCATTATTTTGATTAAAAATACTTGTTGTTATGATATTGGTTATTTTTTAATAGTACATGTAAATGCGTAACATGCGTGAAATGTAAGCAAATTCACTGGGAATATTTTTCCCATAAGATTAGTGTAAGCTTCTTAATATTAGTTATTATGCATAGATAAAATCTAAGAAGGTCTATGGTATAACTGTAAAATGTGACAGTATATATTGTATGTTTGACCGTAAGGTTGTATGTGGTGAAGAAAAAAGAAAGTACGAAGGAAAAGTAGTGTTTTGTATTTTTGTAAATACTATAGAGAGTGCATTTTTCGATGGATTAAAACGAAATTTGGTATGCATACTCTTCGGGTCCATATCTCGGTAAAGTTCAAAGATGGGCTAAATTGGCTTGTTCGTCTCGAAATGGTGGCGATGCAAAGTTTTAAAGAGCCCCTCAATGTTTTATTCTGAATTAACTATGTAGATGTGATGTATCGTTGGATAATGCTTCTTTAGTTTTATAATTATTGTTTGAAACATTTGTTGCAAAAATACATTTAAAAAATGTAAAAAGTGGTGGCGATTGAAAGTCTTCAAAAAATTCTCAATATTTTATTCTAAATGAAATATACACATGCAATGCATTGTTTCATAGTGCTCGTGTAGCCTTACAACTTTTGTGTGAAACAATTTTTGTGGAGATGTAGGAGAAATTTTAAGAAAGCGTGATTTATTTGTATATTGAAAACGTGCTAATAGTTGTTCACGAATAGATGACAATAAATTGAAGTTGAGCAGTTTCAATAAAGATATACCAAATTATCTATTCAATTGTTAATTTACTAAAATAATAGAGATTTACAGCAATCCAAAACTATATAGCATGAAGCCTATCTTTCTAAGTGGCTCACGCCATCGGGTCTTCTCTTCGTTTTGCAAAGGAACGGAGAAATACCTATGTAAATGGTTTGGTGAAAGGAAATCATCGATCATTTTAAAACAAAATAATTGTGTTATGTAAGTGGTGTGTAAAAGATGAAGCACTAATATGTGTATTATTGAAAATTGTGAAGAAAGGCTGAAAATGTTCCCGTACAACATCATAAATTGTATTTTATTATTATAAAATTGTATATATTAAAAAGAAACACTTATTTGATGTATGGAAATAAAATTTTTTTTTAAGTGTATCGTAATATCGTTTTTCTGAAGAACATTCCCTAGACATAATGCCAAATTTTTTTTTTTGTAAAGGGTATTATGAAGTAATTCCAAGTTGTAATATTGAAAATTTTACTCACCAACAATTGCAATGGCATCTAAATGTTGTGACAGAAGATGTACTGCAGCAAGAGGAGGCTGTGGAATACTGTTCTGTCTAACGCTAATTTGAGATGCTGCACTGTGATGTATCATGACAGCTACATTGATGTGTGCGGTAGGACCTACGATTGATTCGCCTGACAGTTGTCGTGGAATGACAGTATCAGGTTTTTCTTCCGTGAAAATAACATCTGAAATCGAATGCAAATATATATATATATATATATATATATATATATATATCGATTTGATAGATTTTTTAATATTCAATGCAGGCTACCTATACGATATATTTTTTCATGATTTTTCATTTAAAAGTGTTACGTAAGAGTATTTGTGCTGCAAATTATTTATTGACAGTAAATTATGCAAATATACTAAAGTTGTGCAAGTGAAATTGAGATAATTTACAATATAATATGTATGTACCTTTAAAGGATGGCCCAGCAGTTAGCCGATCAGTTTTTGCAAAAGGAAACATTTTCACCATTTTCTGTATGAGATATCTGTCCTTTTGCAAGGATAATTCCTCCAAGATATCTGAAATGTGTCCTTTCTTGAGAGCTATTAATTCCACAACCTGTTGAATCTGGCTCTTGGGCTTTGAGACCATATAAGGGCGGTCATTTGTAGATTCATCGGGGACCGGTAGAGAATAATAACACATCCTCTTTTTGCCTTTATCTAACACCGGAGGAATTCCAAGTGCCTGTTGAGCAGGGATGAGCAGTACATTCTCTAATACCTTGATTTTTTTGACAGGTGGTTGTGTATGCTGTGATGTATGAGCAACACCTGCAGGTATTTCATCCTTAGTTGCTGTCCTTTTAGCGGGAGTAGCGGCAGGACTTGCAACGTTACCAGCTTTGTGGGTGGATTTTCCTGTAATTGATGTTCCCTTTCTTTGGGTCAACCTTTTCCCACCCCTGGCTTTTTTTGGCATTGTGCAACTGCAATAGAAGATGAAATTTTATATTTGTTTCGTTCATTAGTGGTAATTTTGTAGAGAATGCGGAAGTTGTGGATGTGGAAATGCCATGAAAATAAAATTTTGATGCAAATAACGAATTGTTGTATATTTTGAAAATGCAGCAGATGATTTGAAACATTTGATGTGTTAGTTGTGAATGAAAAAAAAAACGAAAAGCGCAGAACAACAACATACGTTTTTCAGTAATTTTTTAAATTTTCGTAAGTTCCAAATCTATCATCGATGCATAATGGACTACGTATTGTTATTTTGAATTGTATGTATTTAATTAAAAATTATTTGTTAACACAATGTCATAAAAAACGTGAGAAATAGTCGTTTTATTCATATTGCTTGCTTAATAAATTGGAATGAAATTGTAATTGCTTCACTTGGAAAAATGCGTTTGAAATTTTCATAAGATTTCCTATTAAAATATATATATATATATATATATATATATATATATATATATATGTCTAATATGGCATTTAGGTAGACAGTGTAAAATTGTGAATGGTGTAGTGTTGTTATATATAATAGGAGCAGCTGGCGAATAGCCAGTTTCAGTTGGCCATGCTTTAGGGGTATGTATCGCTGTAAATGCCAAAGGTTATTAGAAATTAATATTGATTAGCGTGTTAATCGTAAGATACCAACATGAATATGTTTTAAACAGTCAAAAGAAGAATAGAAAGATTATATTCGCAATATATGAATATAAATACTTACAGAAATGACGCCTCGTAGGATGCAAGAAGACAGAGGAAGCACTTAAATTTCCGAGCGAAAAAAATCGATTTTCTCGAAATCAATTTGTAACGAAATCTGAAACACAGAAAGTTATGAATTAATAATAGAATAATAATGTAGAAATAGTGAAAGCAGTAAAAAAACAACGATTAATTAGTTAAGTTTTCACTAAAATAAACACTGTTAATTGTATCGTGTGCGAACACAAACAATACTAAAGAGTCGTAAGTTTTGGCAATTGTTTTACATTGTAGCGTTTTACAAATATTGCAAAGCTCGACCGCGACCCACTTGATGAAAACGAAAAATTGCAAATAATAATTATTCTTCTTATAATATGTGAAATATTTACCTAAAGAATTGAGGAAATGAACTTTTCTGTTACGTATCAACAAAAATGCCAATTTCTGACAACTTTTGTTTGACAGTACATATTTTTAGCATATCGATATATCGATCACGGTGAAAGAAAATAAGAGGGTGTATATTGATACCGGTCACGGTGAATGAGAATATAAGAGTAGCAATAGGTAATTGAATTTTAAATGTAGCAATATTAATGAATGACAATTTTAAATGGTACAAAATAAATATGTATACGGTGATGAAGTGTAATCGCCGTTTGAAAATGTCAAATAATATTTCAAGACGAAATTTGTGTTGGATGGTGTGTGTAATAATTTTGTTGTAATGTGAACAAAAGGAAATAATTGTAGTAGTATTATATTCAAGTTAACTATTCGGCGGGTTTTAATTTATAGTCGTTGCGTTCATCGCAGTGAGCGATCAAGTAGCGAGCGCTCAACGATCACATGCTTAAATTACGCTTCTTGCGCTGTTTTTATTGGCTTCTTGTATAATGATGCGTGATTGTTCAGTTAGCGCTACCGCGTGATAAATTCGATCAAGTAGTAGTAGTAGTAGTATCTAATACTGTCGAAATCTGGAAAATAAATAGGTATTACCTATATTTGATATAGATTTGAATGTTCTAAAAGTTATACGTTAATTATTGGAACGATTTAAATCGCATCTCGTTTAAAATCACAGTGATTTCTAAATCACATTAGTTTATCAAGGGCTCAGATATTAACTATTGACGAAGTTCATTGATGTTTACCAACTCATGGGTTGGAAAATATTGTCATGACGAAATATTTTCATAGCTTTATTCTCATGGTAGGTATCATATTATTTGGTATATTCGAGTGAACTTGGAATGTACTTTCCTATATGCGGGAGCTCTGTGATTATAGATATGTCTGGTATTGACTCGATTTATGAAATAAATCGATCGGTAGCAATATAAAGGTTCAGGTGATTTTGTCACAGTGTAATTTAGAGAACAGTGAAAAGGATCGATAATAGGGAATATATTATTTTTCATTTTATCCGCCAGATAGCACCGATTGTACACGGTTGTTTCGATGCAGACTAATATGCACACGTCTAATATTTAGGATTTTCATGTCATGCATTAGGTTTTATTTGTTGATGGTGTATTCGCGTATAAGTTTATTATCTAACGTCGATAACAGATATGAATTGATTAATGCAGGCGTAGGTGCGTCAAAATTGAGAATTACATCTTACCACTTGGCGTATTAAGTAAAGACAAAATATTCGTAAAAATAACTTCGAATTATTCTGACAAAGTTGCTCGACTATATTGGTCTATGGTTACACCGTCAATGTCTAATGTTAAATACAAAAAAGTATGAGTTAGCTCCGCTTTTAAACGATTTAACGACTAAAATTGCCATAACCCTTTTTGTCAATTTCGTCCACCTTTACGAATAGGAGATTGGTAAAGTCTCGGAATCGAATATTTAAACTATTTAAAGGTTAACATGTTGATTGAGAACGATATAAAACCGAATACGTGTAACGTCATCTGTTGGATATATTACGGACTGGCTTGGATTATTCCCCATTCACACTAAACCACCGAATAATTTCTAACCTCTTATAAGATAAATACAATATAAATAATTTTTGTTGGATCATTTTAAGACCAGTTGTATAAAAGTGAATTAAGGAATGTTCAGTTAAATTGGTCCAAAAGCCGCGGATGCTATTATTGTAGCAATTGTTAACTCTGGATTCTGAATCAATTTCAAATGAATGTCAGCTGATCCACTTTATGTAACTTGTGTTGCTATAAAAATTAAAATAATCCTTTTTTTACGGATGAGACTGAAAGAAGCAAAGGGTGCTATGCAAAAAAATATGCCTATTGGGTTTTTAGAGAATTATGAGTAATTTTGTACGGCAAAAGTTACAAATAACTGCATAACCAAATTTCGTTTTGGATTATCAGCCAATTAGGCGGCAGCTCCGACTACTTCCAATCGATTTAGAAGAATTACTGTATTCATTGCAAGAACCCAAAGATTAGTCAATACAATAAATATAAAGAATATAAAAGAAAAAACAAACTATGATTAATGTAGTAGTACACGTTGTGTTATTACAATTCTATTATAGTTTATAGAATATTTCTTTTTATGTATGCTATGTTTCAGTGTATCCGCTGAGTGCACACAACACTTATCATTATTTCATTGGAAATATTGTTATGTGCTGCCCTCTAACAGAGAGGAGAGTTGTAATTACTCCCTGGCCAGAAGTGTGGCGCCATCTGTGGGCCAACTGGCGAACCACCATTTAGTAGTGCCTAAGAAAATTATAGAGAATTCCAGTATATTTCTGGAAAGTTCTACAATGATATTCTGGACATTTCAAGTGGGTATATAAAGAGGTGAAGCCAGCAGATGGGGGAACAGTACAGTACAGTTTAGTGAAGGATAAACAGTTCAGTTTAGTATCCAGTACAGTTCTGGGTAATCTGTGGTTCTGGTTACAGAGACAGTTGTAGAAGAAGATTTCAGTTGAGTGAAGTAGGCAATACAGAGTTTTTAGGTTAGATAAAGTTGTCAAGTTTAGGAAGAAAAGTACATAGTGTTTTAAAAGTAGTGAATTCATATTAGATTAAGTTATTATTAGTTGTGTGAATTTTTAAGTATTTACTAGTGTAATTTTAGTGATTAAATAAATCAGTGGTTTGTGAAAATTCTTGTTGCAAGTTATTCGAATCCACGGAGTGTTTACTGAAAATTGTGTAAGCACGTAACAATATGAATAATTATTTCTGCACGCGAATTTTAATTTTCACATTATACCGAAATACTAAAATTGTATAGAAAGCCTGTAGTTACGTAACGTAACATGAGCTGTTTCATACTATATCTGCCAGCATTCCTGAAAAAATCGTATTTCACCATGTGACTACGACATACATATTGTTTTATTGAATTGTTGATATGCACACATCAAATTAATCAATTTGTTTATATTATTTGAAATTAAAAAGTATTTGTAAGAAATATTTTTTAATAAATTGTGTTTGTTTTTCTCCAAATTTTTAATTGTATTACACTCATACCGAATTTTCTACTGACTGCGTGTAATTTATAAAATCCTTTACATTCCAAAGCAAAGGAAGATACTTAACGAAAAGGTGTCACTGACGGGCATAGAACTGTCGAATGTTGCAGTGGGCGTTTGATATATTTTTTTTATTTTTATTTTTTTGCAACAGCGTCAATAGTACTTACCTTGAATTTAAAATAAATTCGATGTTGATTGATACCGTAATAATATACACTATTTAATGTGAACACGTTATTTTCAAGCCAGCGATTGTAGAGAATTCATTATCTTGCTATTTTGTCTGTAATTGAAATCAATACTTCCTTTTGCTTGTAAATAGATAAGTTTATATAAATGAAGAGTAGTTATATGTAACATACGTTGTTTAATGTAAAAATGTTGTTATTTTCAAGCCGACGATTGTAAAAAATTCTATATCGTATTGTTTTTTTATTAATTGAAGTTAATGCCTTCTTCTACTTGTAAAGAATCTCTTTTATATGTACTTGGAGAAGTATATGATTGAATAAGTTGATTTATTTTCGTTGATAGGTATAGAATTTTCATCCAATCAATATGTTCCATTGCGAAATATTGTGAGCTTTAAAAATTTGAAGTGAAACAGTAATCTCATCATTACCTATATAAGCTTAACAGTTTATGTATGCATAAGAAAAAATATGAAATTAATTGATAAAATTTAATTCAAAATGTTTGAAGATAAGATGTACAAATGTAACATACAAAAAAATGTGATCAAGGAAATATGTAGTAATATGCAAGAGAAAATAATTGATAATAATAAATGATTGCTTGAACATTTTAATATTCAGCCAAGGGTTGTAACGATCTTGGATTAGGCAGTGCTATCTGAGATCATCTGGTTCTGGTCTATTTATATATGCAGGTCCAGTGAATCTTTATCTGAAAATAGAAAATTAATTTTTTTTTAAAAAAAGTACATTAAGAAATTTTGAAACATCTTTAATTTTTGTTGGGGTCCCGAGATAGGCATAAAAGAAACATTGGAACCATGAATTGAAGTAATGAAATTCATAAAAAACTAATCAAACTTTATCCATATAAAATGAATGGTAATGTTACCCATAGGTATACTCTATGATAGGTTTTTAATTCGATTAATAATAGATTTGTTCGTGTAGTAATTGAGAATGGTTTTTTTTATGATTTCATAAATTACACACCTTACAAATCAAAAAATTCGTGGTGTCGCCTTGTTGGAATAATTGTATTCGTTTGAAAGGGCCTCGCATTTCATCAGGATGTTCTTTTTGAAATTCGTCGTAGAAGAAAACTCGACTAATTTTCCACATATAATATATAATGCGTATATTTTGGCTTTGTTCTGCTCTTCCATGTAGGCCCAATGAATTTATCTGAAAGCAGAAAATTAATGTTTTAAAAAAGTACATTGTAGAATGTCGAAACATCTTTAATTTTTGTTGGAGGCCAGAGATGATAAGCATAACACAAATACCGGAACTGTGAATTGAAGGAATGAAACAGAATCCATAAAAAATTAGACTAACTAATCAAACTTTATCCGTATAAAGTGAATGGTAACATTATGTAGCCTATTAGGTAGAATGCATTAATACTGCCCCATAGTTATCTTTTGGGAACCAAAATGTTGATGATTGTCAAAGAGATATTAAATTATTAATATATGATAATACTGTTATATCTTCTTGGCAACCATCCAAAACTGGGTTCCTATGCGAAGGTGGCTATGGGGCAGTATTATCTAATACGCTACACTACTCACATGACCGTATGATAAATTTATAACTCAATTAATATTATAGAAAGTGGAAATGTTTATATTAATTGTAAAAATTTTTTTGATGATTGAAAAAATGTTCGGTGCTGCCCTGCCGAAATAATTGTAATTATATGAAATGAAAATGTTTATAGTAATTGGAAAAGTTGTTGTTTTAACGATCTCTTGAATTACACACCTTACAGACAGAAAAAATTCTTGGTGCTGCCTTGCCAAAATAATTACATTCATTTCAAAGAGTCTTCCATTTCAGCATGATGTTCTTTCTTGTTCGTTTGTAATGGGCAACCTCAAAAACCCCTATGATATGAATTTTAGCCGATGTCATTGACAACTTTGCGATTTATCCAATGGGACGTATAAAAAAGGGGGGGGGGTTGTAACCATATCCCCAAACCCCCCCGAGTGTGTACACTAATTTTCAAAGGTACACATTTCATATGTACCCAAGACATAAGATAATGCAAATGGTTTGAAGACTCCACATTTAAATAGTAACGATTAATAAATTATAACCTTTAAATGTACAATTGAAATGTAGAAGGTAAGGAAAAAGAAAGGTGATTGATTTCTTTCGTTTTTAGTTACTCTTTTTTGGATTTATGCTTTCCATTTTACATTTAGAATGTCGTATGTGTGAACAGAAAACAACCGTTCAATAATGCATTACCGGTCAAGGCAAATATTTCCTCTTAATATTTCTGCAAATGTGAGTATGAATAATTATATATGATGTTATATTGTTGGACATCTACGATACCCTTACTGACACATATGTACGTTGTACCGATTTAATTTTTTTTTTTTTCATGTTACTGTCAACATTAAAGAATATGTAAATTCTTCCTGTATCTGTTCTTTATGTTCTCTGTGGCCATATCTGTCCGGTATTTGGCATTGTTTTTGGTCAAAAGGCCAAATATCAACAAAAGATAAATATTCCCTATTAATATTTCTGCAAATTAGGATATGAATTATATGCATACAATAGCCTTTATGCTATATCTTTACGTTACCCCTAATTCATATTTTCTTTTGAAGTTATTGTCGATGTAAAATAAATTATAATTTTGTCTGTACCTGTTTTATAAGCCCTTTGTGTTGTCACCGGGTCAGTTGGAGTTTTATCTTGGGAAGTGTGAAAATCATTGGAGATTTATCCTGCACATTATTTGGTTTCACCCAGTCGGTCGATTATCAGCTCATGCCCTCCTGTGTATGTGGCATCCGTCGAAGAAGCGCGTTTAAACTTTGTAAATATCATGTTCGCTGGACACAACCGATGGCAGCAATTTTTACAAAAATAAAGAAAAGAGGTTATATCTTGAGAAGGAAACAGTTAGTGTAACAATAACTGATAACTTATTTTTGCCTTTATTTCTGTGTTATGTGATATGTGTCTCGATATATTGATTGTTTTGTACTCCTGTTTTATGTTCACTTTACATCACTATTAGTTTCTATAAAGCCTGGTACACCGCGAAGTGTCCATTTCATCGAAAGACGATTTGAGCCCTTTGTTACTAAGATTATATTTGCATAATAATTATTATTTCAACTGGAAATGAACGGGGTATCTGGTTATAATTTTTTAGAAAGTACACATAAATGTATACTTTACAGTAGCTAATACACGTTTGGAAAACTAAAATTACCCGCGATACTTAAGTTTATGTAATATAAGTAAGACGGGGAGGGGTGCATTGATATGCAAATTTATATTTTAAACGATACATCGACTGTACTTATTCGTTGAAATTCATAAATAAACGCAAAATGTAAAACTTACCTTATGATAACCTGTTGATTAGCAGCATTTCTTTGTAAATGTGTGAGATTTGTCGAAACAGAACTATGACATCAACCTAACCAAACCGCAGGCTCTATAATAGATCTTCTTGATATTTATAGACGGTGGTACTTCATTTCTTGATCACCGAACATTCAAATGGGCCGGGCTTCATGACTTATGTATAATAGGTTATGTCTTTATGAAAATCGTTGTTCACAGGGAATACTGGTTCAAATGTAGCAAAATAACGGGACATGTTCCGGAGGTGTGTGTGTGTGTGTGTGTGAAATTAACTTTTGCAACACTGAAGTAACACATACAATGGGACTGTCTTATAACGTCAAACATTCTTTGAGAATTATATAGACGTTACTGTTCAGTGACACACTACTGGACGATTCGATATGAGATGTTGAACTTTTGATGTAGGTCTGTCAGTGAAAGACGATTTGTGGCCCCCATTTTTAAGGTTATATTTACATGAAATAAACAACAGTTGTTTACATTTTATGCCGGACACTTCGACACATATATCAATGCACAATGTAAGTTCATAGATGGACGAATTAATTAACACATGTACTGTAGCCTGGAGCTTATCGGTTTGGCTTTCAGCTAGGGCTCCGTTAACATGGCAACCTATCAAATGCATTGTGACAGAGCGGGGGGATGTTGTTATTCGACGCCAATTATTGCCGTGGTGATGGAAGCAATTAACTAATACGGAAATAGCACTCCTCGAAGAAAGGGACGTTCGAAAATAAAGTGATATCGAATATCGATCGAAAATTAAAGATTAATAAATAAATTATTGGCGTAAAGCGCCGAGGTCAACCGAACTGTACAGAAATACCAGAATGGAACATTTTAGAAGTTGCACTTGTATAGAACGGTATTATTGTCGGTCATCGATATCGATTTGGCTCGAACAGCATGTCGAAATATGAGCGTTTCTTCGTAGGTATTACGTGGCGAAACAGGAGAAGATGAAGAATTGTTTGCCGACGAAGTTGGAACGACAGAAACGTATAAGTACAAAAGTTTCTTTTGGGTTCCTTGATGTGGGGGGGAGTGAGGTTTCCGTTTGCATTGTATTCACTGGGCACTTGTCGGCGCAAAATATACGTTACGTGGATTATCCTTATATGTAATGTGCATATTCAACCGTCACTTTTAGGTAAATGTGTAGGAGAACAGAAAATTGTCATCGGTGCATGTAATATAACAGAAATGCATACTATTCTCGATGTTGCACACTTATAGGGGGACGTATTGTATAGACGGCAGTAAGCACTCGATTTCTTTGTGTCTACGTTGCAAAACGACTCGTTGGGGGCCCCTTTTTATTTCCATACGTTAGGGTCACATAAGAAAGAAACGCTGAACACTTACTTTATATTAGGACTATTTCGTCAAAGTATATGGGTACTTATCGATGCAAGTAGAACGTACAATGTAGCCTTGTTGGTTCCTTTGCTGCGACTTAAGAATCTCGGTTGGGGCCTCGCCAAATGTCAAAATAATATCACAGAACAGACGGGATGTTAGATGTTAGTAGTAGAAGTTTCATTTCCGTGGTAGGTTACTATTTTTCATAGATATTATAGAAATAATGATTGTTAATGAAATCCTTGATTATGGGAAAACGGAATGATGCTGGGATCGCTGATGGAATATAGATTAATAAATGATTGACGATGGGAAGCGAGAACGACCGAACTGCACTGTAATGCCTGGCGCAGAATATTTTAGATTAATTTTTATATTTATGAAATAGCGAGTCGAACTGTATAATTTTGGTATGTTTGAAAAGGAAGGACACCCAGGGGTCACTGGAGTAGCTAATTAGAAAGACTATTTAATGAATTTGATACAGGAAAATGACTAATTAGGGGGAAATTTTTTTACTTTTCTCTTCCATAGATAAAATGGGGCGTCGTAAGGATAGGATTTGTTGATTGTAAACAGAAATTCTTGTGCTATGTCAGGAGAAAAGGGCTGTAAGCTACGAAAATATCGATTCACGGCAGATGAAAGGTTAAAAGAGAGATGATATGGAGACGATTTTCGAATTGCGTTTTACGCAAGGGCATGAATGTTTTTTTTTTTTTGTGCGATAACACCCGAACGGTGCATAAGACGACGACGAGGGGGCAATTTAGGGGGTACGAAACCCAAAAATATAGGTTAATATAGAAATGTAAATATATTAATTGTGTATTAACGCAAAATGCGAACGGATATTTAAAATGTCGCTTATTTAACGAAGGGAACGCGTAGAAGGTCGCCCGATGCCTTGTTGGATAGGGCAAAGATGTAATTTGACGTGGCAAGGGAGGCTTTTTGACAAATTGAGCGTTCTCAAGCGATAAATGTGCGAATTGCAGGTAATGAGAAACGATCGGAAAGGGTATTTTTGAATGCTTTTTTGGGAAATTTTAAGCGATGAGGGAGGAAAATAGGTATCGAAGATGGGAAACAAAAGTGAAAAATGTCAGTACGCGATAACGTGGAAATCACAGACGGACAATTACGCCCGTTACGTGAATAGGAAAAAGGATGATTTTTTGATGACTATAAAATGGCCGATTCCACCGCAAAGCGGCATTTTCTAAAGGTCACAACTTTTTTAATATTTAAAGTAGACAAATAAAACTCTGCATAGAGGTAGATAATTTATTGTGCTATAATTTCGTTAGATACGAACATTTCGGCCGAAAACGGCCTATTTGCCGAGATATTCGGCTTTTAACGAAACAGCTACGTATTTTGGCCACCGGACGTCGTCTCCTTCGGAAGGCTCTAGCTCGGGAACGGCTCGTCGTAGGTGAGATCTGAAAAATGGAAACAATTCCTCATTAAAAAATCTTGTCCTTTGGGTGCGATTATTTTTGAGAAATTTCCAGCCGTTTAAAAGTTATTCGAGGAGAACCGAAAATGTGCGTGTTTCGCCGGAATAGCGAAAAGACGCCAAACGCAAAATGCGAACGGATATTTAAAATGTCGCTTATTTAACGAAGGGGACGCGTGGAAGGTCGCCCGATGCCTCGTTGGAAAGGGCATAGATGTAATTTGACGTGCAAGGGAGGCGTTTTTTCGGCTAATTGCGCGTCCTCAAGCGATAAATGTGCGAATTGCAGGTAATGAGGAACGATCGGAAAGGGTATTTTTGAATGCTTTTTTGGGAAATTTTAAGCGATGAGGGAGGAAAATGAGTACCGATAATGGGAAACAAAAGTAAAAAATGTCAGTACGGGATAACGTGGAAATCACAGACGGACAATTACGCCCGTTACGTGGATAGGAAAAAGGGTGATTTTTTGAAGACTACAAAATGGCCGATTCCACCGCAAAGCGGCATTTTCTAAAGGTCACAACTTTTTTAATATTTAAAGTAGACAAATAAAACTCTGCATAGAGGTAGATAATTTATTATGCTACAATTTCGATAGATACGAACATTTTGGCCGAAAACGGCCTATTTGCCGAGATATTCGGCTTTTAACGAAACAGCTACGTATTCTGGCCACCGGACGTCGTCTCCTTCTAAACTCTCTAGCTCGGGAACGGCTCGTCGTAGGTGAGATCTGAAACATGAAAACGATTCCTCATTAAAAAATCTTGTCCTTTGGGTGCGATTATTTTTGCGAAATTTCCAGCCGTTTAAAAGTTATTCGGGGAGAACCGAAAATGTGCGTGTTTCGCCGGAATAGCGAAAAGACGCCAAACACGCAATCTTTAAACGCTCACATCTGGCGAAAAACTCTTGGCAGACGGCCGTACGATGTCGATACGGAACTATGGAGATCGGCAATGAAAGCAAATCGTAAATTCAAAGGTCCGAATCGAATTTTAACCCCGCCAGGAACGGAAATAAATCGCAAATTTTTGACGTTTACCCGAATTCCGCCCGCGTCGACGTCATCGAAAAGGAGCAACGCAAATTCGTTTTGAGGGTCGTAAAAACGTGTGGGGAAAGAGATAGCCGACATTATTAAGGAAATTAAAAATACCCACCCCCACGGCCCCCAACCCCCTATAGCCTAAGCGACGGCCATTTCTAGCTCCTGCGGAGGCACTCGCGCTTCGCGCTCGATGTGGCGCCGACGGCGCCACGCGGTGATGCTCCCTCCGGTCGCATCCCCGCGGTTGAGGACGCATGAAAGTCGGGGATATGGTCAAAATTCTAGGATCGGTCCTCGGATTAGCCTCAAAATTCTAAGGAATCGTCCCTGAATGCGCCTCAAAATTAATCATTATTATTATCAATATCAGACTTAAAATCGATATCAAAATCGACATGAAAGGATGTCAAAATGAACATGAAAGAGTATCAAAATCAACATCAAATTCAGTATCAAAGTCAATATTAAAATCAATATCAAAACCGTTATCAAAATAAATATCAGTCAATATTAAAATCAGTAAATCAATATTAAGCTTAATGTCAGTCAATATAAAAATCAATGTCAATATAAAAGTCAATATGAAAGTTAATTTCAAAATCAATATCAAAATCAGTGTTAAAGTCAATATCAAAGTCAATATTAAAATCAATATCAAAACCGTTATCAAAATAAATATCAGTCAATATTAAAATCAGTAAGTCAATATCAAACTTAATGTCAGTCAATATAAAAATCAATGTCAAAGTCAGTGTCAAAGTCAATATTAAAATCAATATCAAAACCATTATCAAAATAATTATCAAAGTCAATATTAAAATCAATATCAAAACCGTTATCAAGATAAATATCAAAGTCAATATTAAAATCAGTAAGTCAATATCAAACTTAATGTCAGTCAATATAAAAATCAATGTCAAAGTCAGTGTCAAAGTCAATATAAAAATCAATATCAAAACCGTTATCAAAATAATTATCAAAGTCAATATTAAAATCAATATCAAAACCATGATCAAAATCAATATCAGTCAATATTAAAATCAGTAAGTCAATATCAAAATTAATGTCAGTCAATATAAAAATCAATATCAATATAAAAGTCCATGTGAAAGTCAATTTCGAAATCAATATCAAAGTCAGCATCAAAGTCAATATTAAAATCAGTACTTAAGTCAATATTAAAATTATATCAAAATTAATGCCAGTCAATATAAAAATCAATATCAATATAAAAGTCGATATAAAAGTCAATTTCAAAATCAATATCAACGTCAGTGTCAAAGTCAATATCAAAATCAATATTAAAACTGTTATCAAAATCAATATCAGTCAATATTAAAATCAGTAAGTCAATATCAAAATTATATCAAAATTAATGTCGGTTAATATAAAAATAAATATCAAGATAAAAGCCAATATGAAAGTCAATTTCAAAATCAATATCAAACTCAGTATCAAAGTCAATATCAAAATCAATATAAAAATCAATATCAAAATAGTTATCAAAATCAATATCAAAGTCAATATTAGAATCAACATTTAAGGTAATGTTAAAATTAATATTAAAGCAAATATCAAAATTAATCAGTCAATATCAAAATCAATATTAATGTCAAAATAGATATTAAAGTCAATACCAATATAAAAGTCGATATTAAAATCAATCTCAAAATCAATATTAAAATCAGTATCAAGGTCAATATCAAAATCAATAAGTCAATATCAAAGTTGATGTCAGTCAATATAAAAATTAATACCTATATAAAAGTCAATATGAAAGTCAATTTCAAAATTAATTATAAAAATTAGTACCTATATAAAAGTCAATATGAAAGTCAATTTCAAAATTAATATCAATACCGTTATCAAAATCAATATCACAATCAATATTAAAATAAGTATTAAAGTCAACATCAAAATTAATATCAGTCAATATCAGAATCAATATCAATATGAAAACCAATATCAAAATCAATAGCAATATAAAAATCAATATGAAAGTTAATGTCAAAATCAATAGCAAAATCTTTATCAATAATTTTTTCAATTTCCATTTTTAATTTTTTCATTTTTTTATTTTTTCATTTCTTCAGTTGAAATGAAACGAAAGTTACAGACCGACAGACAGAATTTTTTTTTTTCGCCCAAATTAAAAATGCCTACGTTTCATGACATTTTAGGCCTGCTTTAAACTGTAATTTTTTGAACTTTTACCCGCTTGTTCTGTCTTTTTACACTTATTTACCCCAGTCACCCCCGAACCCTTCAACGGTATTGGATCTAAGTATAATCTAATTTCGATCTAAGTATAATCTAATTTCAGATCTCGGTATAGTACATAAGTGGACCAAATTTTCAGTCAGTAATCAATCATAAACGGTTCCAGAGTGAACGTGCGCACAGTAAAAGTTACAGACCGACAGACGGAATGTTTTTTTCGCTCAAATTTAAAATCTCCACGTCTCATGACATTTTAGGCCTGCTTCAAATTGCAATTTTTTGAACTTTTATCCGCTTGTTCTGTATATTTACACTTATTTACCCCAGTCACCCCCGAATAAATAATAATAAATTTTAAAAAAATTTTTCGAGACGTCTCGTTCTTGAATACACACTAAATCTCATTTTAATTTTTTTTTACTCACTTTCATAAAAGTGTAGGGGTGGCAGTAGTGGTGGCGATAGGGGTTGGGGGTGGTTGATGTCAAAGAAAAACTTTTGAGACCTTAACTTTTAGTCCACGCCCTAAATGGTAACTTTATGGACTCTCACCTGCTTGCTTCGCTTATTTACCATTATTTACCCCATTCACCCCCGAGCCCTTCAACGGAATTAGATCAAAACATTCTCCAGATGCAGATCTCGTTATAATACAAAAGTGTACCAAATTTCAAGTCAGTATCATAATCGGTTCCAGGGTGAACATGCGCGCACAATAAAAAAAAAAGTTACACACCGATAGGCAGAAAAATTTCTGTCTATTTGAGAAAATTATGCGAAACTATCTGTAACATATATTTTATGTCCGTATACGTTATAAAATATTCAAATATCCATAAAATGTAATGAAAGATTTTTTTCTACTCCCTTGCGTAAATTTGCCGTTTGCCGTACAGTCTATAGAATGGATATGAAATCAGTCAATCACAGTTAATCTTCCCCAAAAACGGTATATCATTTAAAATATTTTTGAAATCATTATACAGTCAAAATTTTAGATGTACGGCAAAAAAAAAAAAAAAGTAGCTGTGGGTGAGGATGGAACCGTGGACCTAACGCTTGGAAAGCGTCACTACAACCGCCCGACCACCGTATCACCTTCACAAAATGTTGCACGTACACGATGAGATTCAGAATATATTATTTGACAACAAAATATTCGGATTTACTATAAAGTCGCATTTTCTAAAGGCCACAATTTGTTTAATATTTATAGTAGAGAAATGAAACTGTGCACAGAGGTAGATAATTTATTTAGCTATATTTTCGTTAGATACGAACATTTTCGCCCAAAACGGCCTATTTGCCGAGATATTCGGCTTTTAACGAAACAGCTACGTATTTTGGCCACCGGACGTCGTCTCCTTCGAAAGGCTCTAGCTAGGGAACGGCTCGTCGTAGGTGAGATCTGAAAGATGGAAACGATTCCTCATTAAAAAATCTTGTCCTTTGGGTGCGATTATTTTTGAGAAATTTCCAGCCGTTTAAAAGTTATTCGAGGGTAACCGAAAATGTGCGTGTTTCGCCAGAATCGCGGAAAGACGCCAAACACGCAATCTTTAAACGCTCATATCTGGCGAAAAACTCTTCGCAGACGGCCGTACGATGTCGATACGGAATTACCGAGATGGGCAATGAAAGCAAATCGTAAATTCAAAGGTCCAACTCGAAATTTAACCCCGCCAGGAACGAAAGAAAATGGGAAATTTTTGACGTTTACCCGAATTCCGCCCGCATCGACGTCATCGAAAAGGAGCAACGCAAAAGTCATTTGAGGGTCGTAAAAACGTGTGGGGAAAGAGATAGCCGACATTATTACGAAAATAAAAAATACCGACCCCCGCCCGCCCCCCATCCCTACGGTCTATACCAATGAGAACGGCGTCCCCCTGCCGCCTGCGGCGGCAGGCGGACGCTGCGCGTCCGTTAAGAAAAGCCTTTAGTATTGCAAATTCCCAAAGTGCAAGGGGCTCGCACCTGTACGATTTTAATATATATAAGACTAGAAATGGCCTACGGCCATTTCTAGCTCCTGCGGAGGCACTCGCGCTTCGCGCTCGATGTGGCGCCTTCGGCGCCATGCGGTGATGCTCCCTCCGGTCGCATCCCCGCGGTTGAGGACGCATGGAAGTCGGAGATATGTTCAAAATTCTAGGATCGGTCCTCGGATTAGCCTCAAAATTCTAAGGAATTGTCTCTGAATGCGCCTCAAAATTAATCATTATTATTGTCAATATCAGAATTAAAATCAATATTAAAATCAACATGAAAGGATGTCAAAATGAACATGAAAGAATATCAAAATCAACATCAAATTCAGTATCAAAGTCAATATTAAAATCAATATCAAAACCGTTATCAAAATAAATATCAGTCAATATTCAGTATTTCATTTTTCAGGATTTCATTTTTTTATTTTTCAGTTTTTCATTTTTCAGTACCTATTTCATTTTGCAGCATTTCATTTTTCAGTTTTTCATTTTTCAATATTAACCGAACATATATTTTAAGTTCGTATACGTTATAAAATATTGAAACGACATTCCCCGAATCGTTCGAGGCACGAATTCTATTCTATATTCTAAAATCTATTTAAATTTTTTTCTACTCCCTTGCGTAAATTTGCCGTTTGCCGAACAGTCTATAGAATGGATATGAAATCAGTCAATCACAGCTAATCTTCCCAAAAAACGGTATATCACTGAAAATATTTTTTAAATCATTATAGAGACAAAATTTTAGATGTACGGCAAAAAAAAGGAGTGTGGGTGAGGATGGAACCAATTACCAATAAAAAGCTTTTTTTTATTGTTTTATAAGTACAATTCATTCTATTTATATTGATTTTTCCCTGAGCTAACGTTTTTATAAACCTGCACAATGTGCATACAAAAACTAATTATCCTGTTCTAAAATAGGTAGTTCCTCATAGATACAGGTTGGCTGGTGGTAGCCGAAATCAATATGCTTTAGATTTATTTATTGTTGTTTTAATTTATCATTTCTTAACATTTTATGATATTTTTTCTTTTTTCTTTATGATTAATTATATTTTATCTATTATAATATTGTGTAGGAAAATTTATTCAAACCTACTTAAATTAATCATTAGTTCTAAAAATAAATAAGGGTATTCTATCTGTTATATACATAATAAGGTTAAAAATTTAAAAGACAGAAATAAAGATGAATTTTCAATTAAGATAAAATGTACGGCAAAAAAAAAAGAGCTGCTGTGGGTGAGGATGGAACCGGGGACCTGCCGCTTGGAACGCAATACAATTACAATTTAAAAATCTTTATTCAATACTATTTACAATTCATACTGTTTATATATCATTTATTTCATTTTATTTCATTACAAAATGTTGTTTCCCGTCGCGTTACAATGAGCCTTAAGCTCAGAAACGAGGCAGGCGGCCGATCTTATGCCGAATAAATTTATAAACAGTTTAAAATTAATCAAATAAAAAATGTTCTCCAAAATGATTGAACTTATTATTTTTTTTTTTTTATACAAAAGTTTAAGATAATTGAAATTAAAGATATTTTATCTGAGATTAACATTATAAAATTAATTTACAGGAAACTCAATGCAGAGAAAAAACCTGTTTAAAAGAACTAAAATATACAATTAAAAATACACCGATGGTGTCTGAGATATACTCGATTATAAAATAAATAAAACAAATATTCAGGGAAATTAAAATAGTATTTTTATTTAAAACAAGTGTGTATCCAATGTTCCAGACATCTCAAGCCATCACAGTCCCACTAGAATCTGTAAGAAATTATACGTTACATAACATTATTATCTTTCCGAATAAATCGGAAGATTTTCATGTATGAGCTTATGTGTGTGCTCAAAATTATGATGTTCCCGTATGTCTACCATGTTAGTGGTAAGCGGGGAATTATGTATCTTTGTTTTAAAGAATTTTTGCGAAGTTTCTATAATATAATCCCTGATTAGAGGGATGTTATACTCTCTATGAAATGTTTCAATAGGAGTATACCTATTTGTACTTGTAAGTAATCTAAGGATTTTATTCTGTGTCCTTTGTAATCTATTACATTGCGCATCTGAAATTGTGTTCCAAGACGCGCATGCATATGTAAGGATCGGTTTTAGCATAACTTTATAAAGGGTTAACTTGTTATCCTTAGTTAATGTGCTCCTTTTGTTGACCAATGGATATAGTCGACTTAAGGCAGCATACGTACTATTAATTACTCTGGTTATGTGAGGTCCGAAGCGTAGTCTCGTATCCAGGGTTACCCCTAGATACTTGACCGTGCTCCTTTCCTCAATAACCGTTTGGACCGCTTGGAACGCGTCGACTATTACCGTCCGGCTACCGCGTCGCCTTTACAAAATGTTTCACGTACATCATGAGATTCAGAAGGAATTATTTGACGGCAACAAAATATTCCGTTTTACTATAAAGTAGCATTTTCTAAAGGCCACAACTTTCTTAATATTTATAGTAGAGAAATGAAACTCTGCATAGCGGTAGATAATTTATTTAGCTTTATTTTCGTTAGGTACGAACATTTTCGCCGAAAACGGCCTATTTGCCGAGATATTCGGCTTTTAACGAAAACGCTACGTATTTTGGCCACCCGACGTCGTTTCCTTCAAAACGCTCTAGCTCGAGAACGGTTCGTCGAAGGTGATATCTGAAAAATGGAAACGATTCCTCATTAAATAATCTTGTCCTTTGGGAGTTTTTATTTTTAAGAAATTTCCAGCGGTTTAGAAGCTATTGAAGGAAAACCGAAAATGTGCGTATTTCGCCAGAATCGTGAAAAACCACCAAACACGCAATTTTTAAACGCTCATATCTGGCGAAAAACACCTCGCAGACGGCCGTACGATGTCGATATGGAAAGTACATGAATGGCAATGAAAGCAAATCGTAAATCCCACCGGCATAATCGAATTATAAGGCCGCCAGGAACGAAACAAAAACAGAAATTTTTTACGTTTACCAAAATAAGCGGGCGCCTACGTCATCAAAAAGGAGCGACGCAAATTCATTTTGAGGGTCGTAAAAGCGTGTAGGGAAAGAGATAGCCGACATTATTAGCCTAATTAAAAATATCAACCCCGAAAGGCACGCGTCGCCAATACGAACTTGGGACGTAGTTCGGCCTCCCGCTTCCGCTCGTCCCGCTCCCGACCTCTGGCTCTGCCGCAAACCGGAGAATATGCGCCAGCAAAATTGCAAAACGCAAGGGGCACGCACCAACACGATTTTAATATATATTGACTAGAAATGGCCTACGGCCATTTCTAGCTCCTGCGGAGGCACTCGCGCTTCGCGCTCGATGTGGCGCCTTCGGCGCCATGCGGTGATGCTCCCTCCGGTCGCATCCCCGCGGTTGAGGACGCATGGAAGTCGGAGATATGTTCAAAATTGTAGGATCGGTCCTCGGATTAGCCTCAAAATTCTAAGGAATTGTCTCTGAATGCGCCTCAAAATTAATCATTATTATTGTCAATATCAGAATTAAAATCAATATTAAAATCAACATGAAAGGATGTCAAAATGAACATGAAAGAATATCAAAATCAACATCAAATTCAGTATCAAAGTCAATATCAAAACCGTTATCAAAATAAATATCAGTCAATATTAAAATCAGTAAGTCAATATTAAACTTAATGTCAGTCAATATAAAAATCAATGTCAATATAAAAGTCAATATGAAAGTTAATTTCAAAATCAATATCAAAATCAGTGTTAAAGTCAATATCAAAGTCAATATTAAAATCAATATCAAAACCGTTATCAAAATAAATATTAAAATCAGTAAGTCAATATCAAACTTAATGTCAGTCAATATAAAAATCAATGTCAAAGTCAGTGTCAAAGTCAATATAAAAATCAATATCAAAACCGTTATCAAAATAATTATCAAAGTCAATATTAAAATCAATATCAAAACCATTATCAAAATCAATATCAGTCAATATTAAAATCAGTAAGTCAATATCAAAATTAATGTCAGTCAATATAAAAATCAATATCAATATAAAAGTCCATGTGAAAGTCAATTTCGAAATCAATATCAAAGTCAGCATCAAAGTCAATATTAAAACCAGTACTTAAGTCAATATTAAAATTATATCAAAATTAATGTCAGTCAATATAAAAATCAATATCAATATAAAAGTCGATATAAAAGTCAATTTCAAAATCAATATCAACGTCAGTGTCAAAGTCAATATCAAAGTCAATATCAAAACTGTTATCAAAATCAATATCAGTCAATATTAAAATCAGTAAGTCAATATCAAAATTATATCAAAATTAATGTCGGTCAATATAAAAATAAATATCAAGATAAAAGCCAATATGAAAGTCAATTTCAAAATCAATATCAAACTCAGTATCAAAGTCAATATCAAAATCAATATCAAAATAGTTATCAAAATCAATATCAAAGTCAATATTAGAATCAACATTTAAGTTAATGTTAAAATTAATATTAAAGCAAATATCAAAATTAATCAGTCAATATTAAAATCAATATTAATGTCAAAATAGATATTAAAGTCAATACCAATATAAAAGTCGATATTAAAATCAATCTCAAAATCAATATTAAAATCAGTATCAAGGTCAATATCAAAATCAATAAGTCAATATCAAAGTTGATGTCAGTCAATATAAAAATTAATACCTATATAAAAGTCAATATGAAAGTCAATTTCAAAATTAATATCAATACCGTTATCAAAATCAATATCACAATCAATATTAAAATAAGTATTAAAGTCAACATCAAAATTAATATCAGTCAATATCAGAATCAATATCAATATGAAAACCAATATCAAAATCAATAGCAATATAAAAAATGTCAAAATCAATATCAAAATCTTTATCAATAATTTTTTCAATTTCCATTTTTAATTTTTTCATTTTTTTATTTTTTCATTTCTTCAGTTGAAATGAAACGAAAGTTACAGACCGACAGACAGAATTTTTTTTTTCGCTCAAATTAAAAATGCCTACGTTTCATGACATTTTAGGCCTGCTTTAAACTGTAATTTTTTTAACTTTTACCCGCTTGTTCTGTCTATTTACACTTATTTACCCCAGTCACCCCCGAACCCTTCAACGGTATTGGATCTAAGTATAATCTAATTTCAGATCTCGGTATAGTACATAAGTGGACCAAATTTTCAGTCAGTAATCATAAACGGTTCCAGAGTGAACGTGCGCACAGTAAAAGTTACAGACCGACAGACAGAATGTTTTTTTCGCTCAAATTTAAAATCTCCACGTCTTATGACATTTTAGGCCTGCTTCAAATTGCAATTTTTTGAACTTTTATCCGCTTGTTCTGTATATTTACACTTATTTACCCCAGTCACCCCCGAATAAATAATAATAAATTTTAAAAAAAAATTTCGAGACGTCTCGTTCTTGAATACACACTAAATCTCATTTTAATTTTTTTTTATTCACTTTCATAAAAGTGTAGGGGTGGCAGTAGTGGTGGCGATAGGGGTTGGGGGTGGTTGATGTCAAAGAAAAACTTTTGAGACCTTAATTTTTAGTCCACGCCCTAAATGGTAACTTTATGGACTCTCACCTGCTTGCTTCGCTTATTTACCATTATTTACCCCATTCACCCCCGAGCCCTTCAACGGAATTAGATCAAAACATACTCCAGATGCAGATCTCGTTATAATACAAAAGTGTACCAAATTTCAAGTCAGTATCATAATCGGTTCCAGGGTGAACATGCGCGCACAATAAAAAAAAAGTTACACACCGATAGGCAGAAAAATTTCTGTCTATTTGAGAAAATTATGCGAAACTATCTGTAACATATATTTTATGTCCGTATACGTTATAAAATATTCAAATATCCATAAAATGTAATGAAAGATTTTTTTCTACTCCTTTGCGTAAATTTGCCGTTTGCCGTACAGTCTATAGAATGGATATGAAATCAGTCAATCACAGTTATTCTTCCCCAAAAACGGTATATCATTTAAAATATTTTTGAAATCATTATACAGTCAAAATTTTAGATGTACGGCAAAAAAAAAAAAAGTAGCCGTGGGTGAGGATGGAACCGTGGACTTAACGCCTGGAAAGCGTCACTACAACCGCCCGACCACCGTATCACCTTCACAAAATGTTGCACGTACACGATGAGATTCAGAATATATTATTTGACGGCAACAAAATATTCGGTTTTACTATAAAGTCGCATTTTCTAAAGGCCACAACTTGTTTAATATTTATAGTAGAGAAATGAAACTGTGCACAGAGGTAGATAATTTATTTAGCTATATTTTCGTTAGATACGAACATTTCGGCCCAAAACGGCCTATTTGCCGAGATATTCGGCTTTTAACGAAACAGCTACGTATTTTGGCCACCGGACGTCGTCTCCTTCTAAACTCTCTAGCTCGGGAACGGCTCGTCGTAGGTGAGATCTGAAAGATGGAAACGATTCCTCATTAAAAAATCTTGTCCTTTGGGTGCGATTATTTTTGAGAAATTTCCAGCCGTTTAAAAGTTATTCGAGGGGAACCGAAAATGTGCGTGTTTCGCCGGAATCGCGGAAAGACGCCAAACACGCAATCTTTAAACGCTCACATCTGGCGAAAAACTGTTCGCAGACGGGCGTACGATGTCGATACGGAACTACCGAGATGGGCAATGAAAGCAAATCGTAAATTCAAAGGTCCAACTCGAAATTTAACCCCGCCAGGAACGAAAGAAAATGGGAAATTTTTGACGTTTACCCGAATTCGGCCCGCGTCGACGTCATCGAAAAGGAGCAACGCAAATTCCATTTGAGGGTCGTAAAAACGTGTGGGGAAAGAGATAGCCGACATTATTACGAAAATAAAAAATACCGACCCCCGCCCGCCCCCCATCCCTACGGTCTATACCAATGAGAACGGCGTCCGTTAAGAAAAGCCTTTAGTATTGCAAAATGCGAAAGTGCAAGGGGCTCGCACCAACACGATTTTAATATATATAGATATATTTTTTAATAGAAATAGAATTTATTAAATTCTACCCCCTCTCTCGGAGAAAATGTATGAAATGGGTTATAATTAACAAAGGTGTTATGTATGATGCAAATCACAAGCACTAGGAGAAGAGTGTAACTACTGTCGGCCACTAATAACCACGTTGGTGCGCCACGTGTATCCTACTTACTTGTTGTTGTGTAAATTAAGTGTTCTCAGAAAATTCTGTTATTGTGAGGGTAGGTTACGCTGCTAGCTAGCTCATTAGCTCAGTAGATGGGCCGTCGTCGGTGACATACAGTGGTTGATAATACCCTTCTTTTTATGATTATGTAATGATACTTACGTTTTATTTTTAGCTTAATATGAATATTTAAAGATTACTTAGGTCAAAGATGTTATTCTGGGGCGCCAATCATTCTATCTGCTGCTTCAAGTGAGGCTTATTCAATCAGAATGATAAATATTGAACAAATTTATTATATGATATTTAATTAATGTGATTTATGCATATTCATATATATTTATATATATATTTTTCTTTATTGTATATCAACTGAGTAATATTAAATCATTGCCGAAATAAAAGAAGGCAAAATATATTTTTTTAGTTTTATTAGAAACTAATAAAATTTTACAGTTTTATTAGAAACTGTGAACTAGGTAACGATTTTATTATAAATCATTTTAAACTGAATTGCTTAAAAAGCCAGGACAAATACGCTTTGTTTGAATCTCAAACACAAAAAAAACAATAACAATATCAAATCCCAAGGAAACAGCATCAATCACAAATTCTATAATAATTATAAGTTCAATTTATAGTTATTGTTAAAACTGGGTAACGTTACACCAATTTAGTTGTTATATAATCATAATTTAAAGTTTGACATTTTATACCTGATGATTGATAAAAAATTTAGTATTAACAGCTAGAAATACCATAAACGTAAGAGTTTGTGATCACAAATTCTGCACAAGTTTATATGCACGGTATAATATTATTTACTCATTATTTATAAACTTAAAATTTGAAATAATGGCCGAAATAAGAAATTTAAGAAAAAGTTACAAGTTAAAAAAAAACATTCTGTAGCAGTTTTTTGTTATTCCAAATTTTATGCAAAAAACTCATTGGTATGCTTTATTTGCCAAATGAAGTAGAATTTACCTTTCCAAATCCGATTAAAGTTTTATACCGGAGTACAGGTACCTTCAAATGTTTCTAGTAGGGTTTAAATTATAGCTGCATAGCTGAGGTAAAGATGAACGGCTTAACCATAAATAATAAAATTACGAAAAATTCCCAGTATCTGCAGGATTCACAGAACCAGTGAAGCTTATAGGAAAACCTCTACGATAACGGATACTACCCTTAGGACGATCATCCTTCAGACGACTACCCTTAAGACGACGACCCTTAGGACGACCCTAAAATTCATATTAAAAATTTGTGGCTACTCTTAAATGGCCTCTATTCAATAGTATTTTCTGATAAATTACTTACGGATTTCTGGTCCGGACGTTTTATTAAATTTGGACGTTCATGTTACACAAAAAAAAAGTATTGTTAAACTGGTGACTGCATACTATAACAAATATAATTATGCAAATTAGATTACAAATTTAAAGATCTAAGTTAAATATTTTTACCTGTTTTATCTGAAGATATTAGTCGGAAAGTGTCATTGTTAAATACTTAATTATTACTTAAATTCTACGCATGGTAGCTTGTATGTGGAATGGCATCATGTGCGCTTGAAAAATTGTCAACCAACCTCAGTCATGCGGTCTAGCACAATGCCGTTCTTACAGTCGACAAGACGGAAACTACGTATTCACTGCGTAAGTGGATTAACAACTAAATTTCCTTGAATCCGTGTAACTTTTTTCTTTTAACTGATTTATAACAACATGTTTATTATTTTTATAATTTGTGTATGAAGTTTAATTGATGTACTTAAATTTGACTGAGATTTATAATTCGACTGCTAATAATTGAATATTTGTGATATATCCAACACGTTTGACAGGTATTAATACTTCTGGTTGCATATTAGTTTTCCTAGCTTCCTTGGGTTTTCAAATTAAATATATTTGAGTAGCAGCTACCAGCATGCTACAAGGCTACCCGCCTGCCCCCTGTGGCACTATTATACGGGTTACATTTATTTATAAAAGGGAGATTTTTTATTCTAAGATCCTCTGCGATATCCTGAGATGTTGTATCTAGAGGGATGTATTTGGCGACTACCTTGACAGGGTGTTGAGAGTCGAAATCATACGTATAAAATTCTATTTGTTGCTGGGATCGGAGCCTAGTTATCCAATTCAATTCAATTCAACAAAGATTTATTAAAATTAAAACATACAAACAGTTGCCTAACCAGAGCCTGCCCCGGGACCGACTATGCAACTACCGCGCTCACGCGGTCGCGAATTGCAGGCCGGCCGGAACAGATCTGGGTCGGCGAAAACAAAAATGAATAACTAACCTAAGCACCTTTTGCAACAAGCAAATAAAATTAGGTAATACTATTTCAACATAAAACAATAAAGATTTTTAAAAACAACTTAAAACTACACATATTTTTAATAACTGACTCACTGTAACACTTTTTTTAAAATTTTGTAGTTGACGCAGATACCTTAATCTAAACGAGGCACCTTCTGCGAAATTCATGAACGCCGAGCTGCACATGGCTGGCCTAAACTTTTGGCTTTAATAATTTTGATTTTCAGAATGTTTAATTTATTTGATATTCGTGATGAGAAGTGAATTTAGAAAAACAAAAATGTACAAACAGAAAACAAGAAAAACAACAAACAAAAGGGACACAAACAGAAAGGAAGAGGGGGGCAGGAAAGATTTAAAGATAGTCAAAAGGTATGAAATATTAGTAAAGGTGGATAGGGTAAGCGGAAGTTATAGTTGGTGAAGCTTGGCTACAGAGGTTGCCGGAAAATCGGTAACGTCTGGTATGGTAAGGGGTGTTTAATCCGAAATGGGGTATTATGCTGTCTAATTTGTGTTATGTGTCTTGTTAGCGGACTATCGCCCAGCTTGAATGAATAGAAGTTTTGAGAGATGCATTGGACGTAGTCCGCTATCGGGGTTATGTCGTTGCAACGCGCATAGAGATCTCTGAGGGAGGTGTACCTTCCAGAATTTGAAATGAGGCGCATAAATTTGTGTTCAAACACTTGAAGTTTTTTCATTGTCGTGGCAGGTATGCTGTTATCCTGTGATGATCTCTTTGACCTTTGGGATAGCAAATAAGCGAATTATTGTTGAATTTGAAGGAAGGTTGTTTGGAAGCTTCCTGATTAATGACTTGAACTGTGCCTTTGTGGTTGGCTGTGGCACTGTGGTTGTTGGGCTAGATACTGATGGTTGAGGGGGGGAGTTTGACGTTGGTCTGTATGGACGTTCTCCCTCACTCAGCTGAGGGAAGTGACTGAAAGGGGGTGTTCGACTCGGCTCTTGCTTTGGTGACAAGAGTATGGGAATGGGGGTTATTTGAGACGGAGTGTCTACTGTTTCCAGGTCTGAAGGGGGGCTAAGATGTTTTTGCACCTTTTGCGCCTGGATTGCCTTTGAAACTCGTCAAGGAGGATGGATTTTTCCCTGTTTTTTTTTGCCAGTGTAGAGCTGGTGCTGCTCTCTCTACCGTCGTCTGTTTGCCTGATTTGTTCAAGATTATCTAGTGGGGTATCGTGATTGGCTGAGTTGATTAAGGACGTTATTGTAACCGGGGTGGTATTAGGGGTGGAGTGGACCATAGTGGTCTCCGTTGTAGTAGAAGTGGTTGTGAAAGTGGTAGTAGTATTTGTTGTAACTGAATAATTTAAGTTTAAAAAGGAGGGATATGAGCTGACTCTCATAGTGCTTACATCTAAAGCGGTTAAATATGGCGTACTAGCGGGTGACATGTTAAAAGAATAGATTGAGTGGTTAGAATTATTAGATGGGTTAGTTTTATTATAATTAATAGAGCTGTTAGAGTTATTGTGTAATTTGTCATTAAACTTTGTTAATTTTGCCTGGGTTAGATTGTCGTTATGTATCTGCAATACTGATGCACACACTGTATGTGTGTGTGTGTGTTCTGTATGCTTGTGTAATGTTGTGTCCTATTGTCCAGTTCGCTTTCCGACAGCACTGCCCGTGTGTGAGGTGTATTATCTGTATTTATTTGTGTGTTTTCATGCAAGGTGTTTAGGTTTTTTGTTGGAGTTTTTATATCCTTTTTTTTTCTTTTTCATGTTGTAAGGATATAATCGTTAATAGTATACCGTGTGTATGAGCGACGCTCTGTGGTTCGCTTGCTGTGGCTTTGTATAACCGTCCCGTGGGCTTACCAAACTACGCTACAGTATCGGTGTGTATCTGTTCACGACTTGGTTCGCACTGTGTGTGTGATGTGATGTGATGTAATAATGCTGCTGCCGAGACGTAGTGTTCGTCCCCTTCTACGGGGCACATGCGGTGTCCACCTTGTGGTGCTTGCCGCAGGTTACATTGTTTATGTCATAGACTTGCTCTCTGAGAGCTAGGCATGTTTACAGGAGGTAGTTTGAATGGTTGAACTGTTGAGTTGTGTTGTGTAGTGGTATGTTGTTGCAAGTTGGGTTAGTTTGATTATTGGTTTTAGTGTTGGTGGTTAGTGCTTGCTACATTTAATTAGTGAGTGGTGGCCTCTTTTTTCATTGGTTGGTTATTGACCTTATAATGGCTCTTTTGGTCAGTAATGTATGTCGCTCTTGGTTCTTATGTAATTGTATTAAATGAATGTTTTATATTTAGATTTATTTTTTATTTTTGGTTTTTTTTTTGATTTTTATAGTAATGAAATATTTGAGATTAATTATTTTTTGGGTTTTTATTTTATTTTTTTATTTTTTTTTATAGTTTTATTTGTGCTATGGTGCAGCTTTTCAAAAACCAGTTAGTATTACATTGATTTCATTCTGGAGTTGGGGTATATATATAATTGATGGAGGGGTAGTTAGGGGCTGTTAAGAATTTAGGGGTGACGGGGTCTATGAGGGCGGGATTAGTGATGCTATCAGGGATTCGGCAAAGTTGGGAAGAAGTCTAGTAAGTATGAAGTCGGCTAAAATCGGAGTGCCTGTCTGGTTATGCAGTTGCTGTATGGGTGTTCCTCGACAAAGTTTACCTGCTATCCTAAGGGCTTTGTTTTGGAGCACCTGTAGCCTGTTTTGTTGTGTTTTTTCAGTTATGGGGTACCAGACGGAAGCAGCGTAAACGAGCAGTGGTCGTAGATAAGTTTTGTACTGCAAGATTGCCATTCTTGCAGGTGCGGTTTTAAGTGTGTTGTAAAGCATGTGTAATCGGCGTCCATATTTAAGCGTTAGGTTGTCAACGTGCGTCTTAAAGTTTAATCGTCTGTCCAGTGTGAGTCCCAAGTAGTCTACGCTGTCCTTCCAGTCAGTTAGGTGGTTGTGTATGTACAAGCGAGGGGAGACTTTCTTTTTTTTTTCTTGGTATAATAACAAGCTTGGGTTTTATTTACATTTGTGGTTAGTCCCCAGTCTTTGTAGTACTGTATTGTGATGTCTGTCTGTCATTGTATTATGTCCGCCATAACGTCGGGGTTACCAGATGTAGTCAGGATTGTGGTGTCGTCAGCGTATAAGCATATTGTCGTCCTGTGGTCGTCCGGGGGTGGGATATCGTTGGTGTATAGGGTGAAAAGTACAGGTCCGAGGGCTGAACCTTGGGGGATGCCAGAAAAAATAGGGGTAACAGGAGAGCACGCCTTATTGACTGCAACTCGAAATTTGCGGTTTGCAGTGTACGCCTGTATCATCTTGATAAGGCGTGTGGATGATCCCGCGACATGGAGTTTATATAGCAGTCCGGGGTGCCAAACCTTGTTGAATGCTTTCTCAAGGTCAAGGGTGACCAACCCTGTGTACTGACCTCGGTTCATGTTGGTGGTTACGATCTCGCCAACTCGAAAAAGCTGCTGGGATGTGGAGTGACTTACTCGGAATCCAAATTGAAATTTATTCAGAATATCGTTATCTACTAGGTGCGCCTGAACTCGACTAAGGAGTAGGGTATCGAGGATTTTCGCTAAGCAATAGATGAGACTGATGGGTCGATACTTGCTGGGTAGGTTATGGGGTTTATTGGGCTTTGGAATGTTGATTATTTTAGCGATTCTCCAAGCATTAGGATAATATGTAAATCTCAAACAGGAATTATATATTTTGGTGAGATATAAAATGGTTGATAAGGGAAGATATCGTAGGGCAAAGGAGGGGATGTCATCCAGCCCAGGCGCTTTCCTAGGATGTTGCTTATTTATGGCTGCTCGGGTTTCCGAGGGGCTAAAAAATATGGGATTACTTTCAGTCGGGAGGGTAGTTTGGTTGAGGGAATCTATAAAGGGTTGGACTAGGTCTGTGGTGATTTGGGGTATTGTATTAGGTTGAAAAACGGAGGAAAGGTAATCGGCAAAGGAAGCAGCCTTCTCTTCGTCGGTGTGAGCAACACCACCGGAGGGGGTGTGAAGGGGAGGAATTTTAATGGGTTTTTTAAGAAATATATTGGGGACAAAGTAAGGATTATCAGGTTGGGAGGCAATTAGTTTTTTGAACGATTCGTGTCTAAAGTTTTTTATTTGATCGTCTATTATTTTTTTCATAGTTTATTTGTGTTTTCAGAATTTGGTTTCTAGAATGGTTATATCTTTTCCTGAGTTTGTTCTTTTCACGTATTAGTTCGACTAATTGCCGGGGTAATTGGAGTTGGTAGGATCGGGGTGGGATTTTTTCTGGCTCAAGGCCAGCGCGTCCGTTATTTGTCTGGTTAGATTGTCCACTGCCAAGTCGATCTCAGCCGGGGAGTTACAGGGTGGGTTCATAGGGATATCATGGGTTAGGTAATTGGAGAAGCTCTGCCAATTATAATCATTTACAGTAGGTTTTCTTGGCAATTGTGTTACATCGTGTTACATATTCATGACTGTGATCACCGGCAGGTGGTCACTATCTAATGCCTGTATTGTGTTTATATCGTATTGAAAGTTGGTGTTGCATGTAATCACTATGTCTATAATTGACAGGGCAGGAATTGGGCGGGTAGGTTGAGTAGGTGCTAGGAGGTTAATTTCGGGATTATCGCTGACATAACGGTGTAGCCGTCTGCCAGCGACGTTGGGAGTGGGATGGTGTAGGTTTCAGGATGGGTGCTTGGCATTAAGATCGCCCAGCAGTATGTAGCGTGAATGTATGGTCCTAGGTATGTCAAAGTCCGTAGTGTCCAGTGTTTTTTTGGCTGACAGTAGGCAGAGATGACCATGATGTTTGTGTTATTTCTGAGGTGTAGTATCACCGCACAAGCCTCTAGTGAATTTAATGGTGGTAGTAGTACCTGTGAGTGGACTAGAACGTTCCTGACCATTACAGCAGTACCTTTTTTAAGGCGTTAATAATTTTTTAAATTGTTTCCCACATTTTTTTTTAGGTTAAATTGCTTCAAGCAGTTGATAATTTCCCTGATGGGGTTGTCCTGCTCAGGTGGGGGATTAGGTTAAGTGTTAGCACCCCTCTGCCTAAACTGCTGCCAAGCGCATATGTTTTGTGTGTTAACTATGTTTGCTGTTTCTTGTGAAAGTGGAGGCATATTTGTATCAGCGGCCGGTTGTTGTTGTTGTCTGTTATTATTGTCGTGGGGTCTTTGTGCTGCAGTTGGTTGAGTTTGTTGTGTCAGGTTGTTTGTCTGTAATTGTCTAGGTCCGTTCGTCGATCGGGCTGCCACATACGCCGGACATCCCATGTAGTTCGAGGGGTGCTCTGCGCCGCAGTTGGCACATTTGCATGCCGCTGCTTCGCAGGTCCGTCCCTCGTGTGAGCAGCCGCATCTCACGCACCGTGGGATGCGGCTACACACCGCCGAGGAATGCCCGAAGTACTGACAGCGGTGGCATTGGGGTATATCCTGTCTAATGTAATCTGTAATGGTTACTTTGCAGTGGCATAGGTTAGTTAATTTATAATAATCTTCAGCGCTTTGCCTGGGTACGGTTAGTAATACGATATTAGATGCAACCTTTCTGCCTCCTTGGGGTATCATTACACGAGCTACACTAATGAAGGGTAAATTTTTGATTCTCAAGTCCTCGGCAATATCTTGAGAGGTAGTATCAATTGGTATATATTTTGCTACAATTTTTACTGGCCTTTGAGAATCAAAGTCATACGTGTAGTATTCTATCTTTTGTTGAGTTAGTAATTTTGTGATTCTGTGGTGGTCCCTTTATCCCTTGGGGAAACATATTAACGAATTATTGTTAAATTTAAACAGGGGCTGAGTGGTAACCTCGCGATTGATTATTTGCACAGTACCCTTGTGATTATCTGTATAGATATGTATTGGCGGGGGTTGTTGTGTTGTCGTAGTCTGAGTGTTCGTATTAGTTGGTTGAGGGGGGGAGTTGTGCACAGAGGCTCTCGAAGGGGTTTGTTGTGGGTCGGTAGGGGTTGCTAGTCTGTTATGTTCTGCTCCGCTCCTAGCAGAAGAGTGGCTGGATAGGGGTGTCCGATTACTTTCAGATTTGGGCGATATTAACATGGGCATCGGGGTGGATTGAGTGTCTGATTGCTCCGGAGAAGTGGCTACTTCTAAGTCAGGGGGGCTTGTATTCTTTTTACGTCTTTTACGCCGTTTAGTTTGTCTTTGATATTCATCCAGTGGAATCGACCTGTCTTTGGTTTTCGTCGCGATAGCAGAGTTGGTGTCACTAATGTCACTATCGTCCTCGTTATTTCTAATTAGCTCGTAATTGTCAAGTAGCATGTTTGAAGTAGACATGATAGTGGTTGGGGTGGTTCTGGGGGTGGAATGCACGATAACCGTGTCTGTGACTGTGTTTGTTGTTGTATAGATTGTAGTATTGCTAGTGGATGTCGGGTAATTTAAGTTTAAGAATGAGGGGTATGAAGTGACTTGCATCGCGCCTACGTCAATTGCAGTAAGATAGGGTGACTCTGGGGGTGAATCGTAAAAGGAGTGTGTGGAATTATTTAGATTATTGCTATGGTTAGTGTTATTAGTGTTAGTTAGTTAAGCTTCTGTGGACTTTATTATTAAATTGGGTTAGTTCAACCTGAGTAAGATTATCTGGTTGTACCTGGATTTCCTGTGCCTTTTCGTGCGACATGCCTGTTTCATGCGGTGTATCGTGCAATATGCTGTCTGATTCACTATCAGAAGATTTAACTTGTGTATTGGGTGTATTTTCATTATCATGCGGCTTTTTAGGTGTGTTTGGGTTTTTTTCTAGCGATGTTTTTTGCTCCTTTTTTTTCTTCTTCATTCTGGTATAATAGGGTGTAGTGATATGTGAGTGAGTGTAAGTGTGCTATGAGCTTCGCTCCGAAGTTCGCTTGCTGTAGTTTTGGTTTCACTGCCACGGTAGACTTGCCAAACGGTGTGTAGCGCTGTCTGGTTCGTATTCGTGATGTGTGTGTGATAATGCTGCTGTCGAACGAAAGTATTTGTCCCATCCAGGGATCTTTGCGGTTACCACCTTGTGGTGCATACCGCGGGATGAGGTGTTGTGTGAATGGCTTGCTCTGATGTGAGCTGGACATGCTGTTAGGGTGTGTGATTGTGTTTTACAGGGTGCATTGTCAGGTTGCTTTGTAGTGGTGTGTGTTGGCGAAGTTTAAGGTGTTAATGTTTGCGTTATGTTATAAGTGTTAATACTACATTTAATTCCATAATGGCATCTTTTAACAATGAGTGGTTATGACCTATATATATGGCTCTTTTTGGTCAAAAGTGACGTCAGCTACTGGTTCTGAATAAGCAAAATTAAGTAGATTATTGTTTACTGTATATTTAAAGAATTATTTATTTTTGGTTTAAAAAGTTTTTTTTTTGTTTTATTTTTTTAATTATTTTTTTGTGGATTTTTTATAGTTTAGTTTTATATTTTTTTAAAGTTTTTGTGTTTTCATATGTTTATATTGTAGTGTGTGTGTGTGCTAATGCATATTTTCTGAACAACAGATTAGTATTACAATCTTTAATCGGGGGTAGGGGTGAAAATATAATTTAAAGAGGGATATGTGGGAGCGGTGAGGAATTTGGGTGTGAGGGGATCGGTAAGAGTGGGATTGTTAGACGCCAGCAATGTGTCAGCGAAGCGTGGTAAAAGCCGGTTTAGAATAAACTCGGACAATAATGGTGTGCCTGTTTGATTATGTAGCTGTTGTATAGGTGTCCCGCGACAAAGGTTACCTGCAATCCTAAGGGCATTGTTTTGGGACACCTGTAGACGCTTGTGTTGAGATGACTCGGTGATAGGGAACCACACAGGGGCGGCGTAGATAAGAAGAGGTCGTAAGTAAGCCTTGTACAAAAGTATTGCCGTGCGGGATGGTGCAGTTTTCAGGGTATAGAGTAGTGTGTGAAAGCGTCGATTAAATTTAAGGATGATGTTGTCCACGTGGGCGTGAAAGTTCAAACGTCTGTCCAATGTCAGTCCAAGGTAGTCAACGTTGTCCTTCCAGTTTGTCAGGTGGTTGTGGATGTAAAGTCTAGGGGTAATCTTTTTCTTTTTTCGGGTAAAATAGCACGCTTGTGTTTTCGTGATATTAGTGTGTGGTCCCCAGTCGTTGTAAAATTGTATCGTCAGATCAGTTTGGTCTTGTATGATGTCTGCCATGACGTCGGGGTGTCCGGATGTCGTCAAGATGGTGGTGTTGTCAGCGTAGAGACAGATAGTCGTTCGGGGGGGGGGGGGGGGGTTGTGTCGTTCGTAAAAAGGGTGAAAAGTACAGGTCCGAGGGCCGAGCCTTGTGGGATGCCAGAAAAAATAGGGGTGACTGGAGAGCACACCTGATTGACTGCTACTCGGAAACTGCGGTTGGAAATGTACGACTGAATCATTTTAATGATGCGTATGGATAATCCCGCGATGTGGAGTTTGTATAACAGTCCAGGGTGCCAAACCTTGTCGAAAGCTTTCTCGAGGTCTAGGGTGACAAACCCTGTATACAGACCTCGGTTCATGTTGGTTGTAATGATTTCACCAACGCGAAAAAGCTGTTGGGAGGTGGAATGACTTACTCGGAATCCGAACTGGTATTTGTTGAGTGTATTATGCAGGTCCAGGTGCGCCTGGACTCGACTTAGGAGGAGGATATCGAGGGTTTTGGCGATGCAGGAGATGAGGCTAATGGGTCTATAGCTGGACGGGAAGTTGGGGGGTTTGTTGGGTTTGGGGATGTTGATAATCTTGGCTATTCGCCAAGCTTTGGGATAGTAAGTGTGTTGAAGACACGAATTAAATAGTTTTGTTAAATACATTATTGCAGGGAGGGGGAGGTGTTTAAGGGAGAAGGTGGGAATGTCGTCAAGTCCAGGCGCTTTCCTGGGGTGCTGTTTGTTGATAGACGATCTGACCTCGGAGGGGCTAAAAAATACCGGATTCGTTTCAGTCGAGAGGGTTATTTCGTTGAGGGAATCTAGGTAGGGTTGCACAAGGTTAAGTGTGATTTGGGGGATAGGGTTGGGTTGAAAAATGGAGGAAAGGTAGTCGGAAAAGGAGACAGCCTTCTCGTCGTCGGTGTGAGCAATACAACCGGAGGGGGTGTGAAGGGGGGGGATCTTGATGGGTTTTCTGAGAAATATGTTGGGGACATAGTATGGATTGTCAGGGTGGGAGGCAATTAATTTTTTAAAATTCTCGTGTCTGAAGTCTTTTATTTCGTCTTCAATGGTTTTTTTTATTCGGTTAAGCTGTATTTTATAAATAGGATTTCTAGTACGATTGTATACTTTTCTTAGCTTATTTTTGTCTCTGATGAGATCAATGATATGCCGGGGTAGTTGGAGTTGGTGGGATCGGGGTGGGATTTTTTTCTGGCACAAGGTCAGCGCGTCCTTTAGTCGTCTGGTAAGGGTGTCCACTGCTGAGTCGATTTCATCGGGGGAATTGCAAGAGGGGTTCATGGGAATGTGGTGGATTAGCTAACTGGAAAAACTCTGCCAATCATAGTAGCTCTCGTTGGGTTTACGAGGCGTCAGGGTGATGTCTGCTTTCAAATTCATGGCAGTGACCACAGGCAAGTGGTCACTGTTAAGTGCCTGAATAACCTGTACATCGTGTGAATAATTGATGTTGCGAGTGACCATAATATTGATTGACAGAGCTGGGACAGGGCGGGTGGGTTAGGTAGGGGCTATTAAGTTGATGGCGGGATTGTCGCAGACATAGCGGTAAAGCCGCCTGCCCGCGACATTAGGAGAGGGGTGATGAGGGTTCCAAGAAGGGTGCTTGGCGTTTAAATCGCCCAGCAGTATGTACGTAGGGTGTATTGTTGCAAGTCTGTCGAAGTCTGTCATGTCAAGTTGTTTTTTGGGCGGGCAATAAGCCGAGATTAATAATATTCTGGTGTTATTTGCTAAGTGTAGCATTACAGCACAAGCTTCAAGAGTATTAAACGGGGGTAACAGTATCTGATGATGCGTGATTGAGTTATTGACCAGGACGGCCGTGCCTCCCTGCCGGCCGTGCAGCCGGTCAGAGCGATACGTCGCGTAGCCAGGTATATTAAATGTGTGTTGAGGCTTGAGATTGGTCTCAGATAAGGCACAGAAGTCGATTTTGTGGTTTGACAGGAATATCTCGAATTCGGTTTTCTGCCGTGTGATACCCCCGGCATTGAATTGCATGAAATTAATATTATTTTTGTTGTGTGTCATCTACAGTAGTGTACTAACGTGTTCTAGAATTATGAACAGTTTTTCAAGTGGGTCCCTGGTATTTTTAATTGCATTTAGAATGGTCTTGATAGTATCCCAAATTTTCTTTAAGTTAAACTGTTTAAGGCAGTTTATAATCTCCCTGATGGGGTTGTCGGGTTCAGACGGGTGAGTTTGTTGTCTATTTGCATCCCTCTGCCTGAACTGCTGCCAGGCACGTACGTTCTGCGTACTTAACATATCGGCGGTGGCCTGAGATAGTGGCGGCATATTAATTTCGGCTTGTCTGGTCGGGTTATTAGTCTGTGTGTTGTTGGTGTTAGGTCTTTGAGCCGCAGTAGGTTGAGTTGATTGCCGCGTCGGTGCTGTAGTGGGTCCTGTCTGTCGGGGTACTAGTCGTGCCCTCGTACGCCGGACATCCCCTGTAGTTGGAGGGGTGCTCTGCGCCGTAGTTGGCACATTTACATGCCGCTGCTTCGCAGGGCCTCCCCTCGTGTGGGCAGCCGCATCTCACGCAACGTGGGTTGCGGTTGCACACCACCGAAGAATGCCCGAAGTACTGGCAACGATGGCACTGGGGTATGTCTTGTCTTATGTAGTCAGAGATTGTAACTTTTTAGTGGCAAATATTGGTTAGCTTGTAATATTCGTCAGCTGATTGACGGGGGATTGTAAGTAATACTATGTTTGAGGCTACCTTTCTGCCCCCCCTGCGGCACCATCACGCGGGCTACACTTATAAAAGGGAGGTTTTTAAACCTGAGGCCCTCTGCGATATCAGAGGAGGTGGTATTTAAAGGGATGTACTTGGCTACTAGCTTAATGGGTCGTTGTGAGTCAAAATCGTATGTATAGTATTCAATTTTTTTGTGAGAGGAGTCTCGTGATTCTGTGGTGGTCCCTTTGACCTTGGGGGAAACAGATGAGAGAGTTATTATTAAACTTAAATGAGGGTTGGACAGAAGTTTCTGAGTTAATTGCCTGAACAGTGCCTTTGTGGTTATCGGTATAGATATGTATGGGGGGAGGTTGAGGGGGTGCAGTAGTGGGGTTAGAAGTAGATAGGGGGTGGAAAATTAAGGGATGAAGCTCTGGGGGGATTTTGGCTGGAGTCGATACGTGAAGATTGTCTGTTTCGACGTTCACCCTCGCTCGATAGAGGGGAACGGTTTAGAGAGGGTGAATGACTGCTCGACTCCTGTTTGGGAGACAGGAGCATGGGGATGGGGGTAGCCTGAGACGGAATATCGGCGGATTCTAAATCTGAGGTCGGGCTTATATGTTTTTTGCGCCTTTTGCGCCTGGTTTGTCTCTGATATTCTTCGAGAAGGATGGATTTCTCGCGTGTTTTTGTGGCGAGAGCAGAACTGGTACTGCTCTCGTCACCGTCGTCTGACTGTCGTATCTGTTCAAGATGTACCAGTTGTGTATCATGGCTGACTGGATTTGAGATTGACATGATAGTAGAAGGGGTAGTGCTGGGGGTAGAATGAACCATGGTGGTTTCAGTAGAAGTGGTGGTAGTTATGTAGGTAGTGGTGGTGTGTGTGGCTACTGGGTAGCTTAAATTCAAAAAG
The DNA here is from genome assembly GCA_963675555.1 of Leptura quadrifasciata. Classification (NCBI taxonomy): domain Eukaryota; kingdom Metazoa; phylum Arthropoda; class Insecta; order Coleoptera; family Cerambycidae; genus Leptura; species Leptura quadrifasciata. The sequence goes on from OY776678.1 coordinate 72,193,363, forward strand.
GAAGGGTAAGAACTTACACCCATAGAGCTAACGTCTAACGCGGTTACATAAGATGTGCAGGGAGGTGACATGTTGAATGAGTATGTAGATCTATTGGAGTTAGAATTGTTAGACAGGTTAGTGTTAGAGTTAGTTATACTATTAGGGTTATTATTACTTGTTTTAATTTGAAATTTAGCGAGTTCAGCTTGTGTTAAGTTGTTATCAGTTAATACCTGTTGTGAAGCTGCACCCTGTATGTTTGGTAATTGCATGCCGGTGTGTTCAAGTATCCTGTTCTCCAGCTCACTTTCGGAAAGCGTAGCACGTGAAGTATGAGGTGAAACGGTGTTTTTATGTGTGTTGACATGCTTATCATGCAGAGTGTTATCATGTTTTGTAGGTGTTTTTGTGTCTTTTTTTTTTCTTCATAGCTACGGGTGTAACTATGCCTGGATTATTAACGATTTTATTATCCTAGGTTCTAGGGTTCGTTTATTGTGGTGTATGGATACCGTCGCCGTAAACTTGCCAAACAGGTTTGTCAACGTATGTATCGACCGGTGGTTCGCACTATACTGTGTGTGATGTGATATGCTGCTGTCGGGACCTCGCCGCTATCCTATGTACATCGGGACGGACGGGGCTCTGAACGTTAGGTCGGCTGGCGTTCTAGACGTTAGCTCGCCGAATGACCGGCTGGGACCGCTGGCTGCATCATCTTGGAGCCGCCCAGTCATGCCGAGGCGGCCGGGAACCTATCCCACCCAACACACTATCCTTAAAGCTTCCACAGCAATTAGTTGACACAATTGGAGAAAAAACAGACTGAGAAAAAGATATCAAAAGTCAAGAAACCCCAACTTATTACCTACACTTAATGCATTTAAAAAAAAAACAGATCGACGTCAATATTAAAAACTTTAAGAATCAATCGATGGAAGAACTAGTTGCTTCCCAACCCGACGATCCCCATTTTGTCCCCCGAATCTTCAAAAGAAAGCTTATTAACATACCACCACTCCAAACCCAAGTTGGGGTGGCGATCATGGATCAGGAAAAGGTTGACCTCCTTTTCACTCACCTCTCAACCATTTTCACCCCTAACCCCAACCCGTACAGGACCGGGTTATACCATACACCCATCAACTCGAAACGCTTCCCCTTCCGGCTGACGCGGATCCAATGTTTTACGCTTCTTCAGAGGTAAGACAAGCTGTTAACTTGTTACACCCAAGAAAAGCTCCTGGATTGGACAACATCCCTACCTATGCTATTCAACACCTCCCTCCTTCCGCCTACTTTTTCCTCACGAAACTTTACAACTCCTGTCTGCGGTCCACATACTACCCTGTAGCATGGCGGACCGGAAAAATCATAAATATCCCTAAACCTTCAAAACCCAAAACCTCCCCTCTAGCTCCAGACCGGCTAGTCTCCTGCTGGCCTTGGCTAACATACTAGATGTCCTTCTCCTCAGTTCAGTCCAGGAGCATATACAGCATTCAGGCTTACTGAATAACTTTCAATTTGGCTTCCGCGCCAGCCATTCCACATTCCAGCAGCTCCAGGGTCTGTGAAACCACCACCACCAATTTCAATCGAGGTCTATTAACAGGGTTTGTCGCCTTAGACCTCGAGAAAGCCTTTGACAAAGTCTAGCACCCCGGACTACTATACAAACTCCAGATCGCGGTTTTTTCGACTCGTATCATCAAGATGATACAGTCCTACATCTCATCCCGACATTTCCGAGTAGTAGTCAACCAGGGGTGCTCACCCTCATCCCCCATCCTAGCCGGCATCCCTCAGGGATCATCCCTCGGACCAATACTTTTTAACCTGTACGTGAACGACATACCACCTCCGACAGACCATCGGACAACCCTTTGCCTATACGCTGACGATACAGCAATATTGACTACATCCAAGCGCCCATATACAATGACCGACATTCTACAGAGACAGACGGACGTAACCATTAAGTTCTACGAGGACTGGGGTCTACTCGTGAATAAAATACAAACAATCTGTTTCAACAGAACTAAACAAAAATTAGATACGAAAATTAAAATCAAAGACCAACCATTCGAGTGGAACAACTATATTAAATATCTTGGGCTCGAGCTAGATACAAAATTATTATTCAGGCATCAAGTGGAAGAAGTTAGAAATAGGTGCTGGGCACGCTGTTCTTCTCTATATCTAATCTTCAAAAACGCCCCAACAGACACGGATATACTCATATACAAGACATATCAGGCCCATAATCACATACACCGCTCCTATATGGTACTCCCTGATATCAATAACCCATCAAAAAACTCTTCAATTAATCCAAAATAAGATGCTAAGACTCATACAAAAACTTCCGCACACCTCGCCGGTAGACATGCTGCACAATACAACAGGGACTCCACTACTTAATGAGTTTATTTTAAAACGGTTGCTGCCTAACTTTGCACGGTCTTTAATATCTTCTATAAACCCCATATTTACTAATCCCTTAACATCCAAATTCCTCCAAGCTCCTACCCATCCCTCCCTTAATTACATCTACACCCCTAAAGACGCCCGCAGTTCCTTGACTGTCCAGGGGGTAGAAACTCTTGGATCTTTTCAACGTGGCCCATTTGCGGTACGTTGTGGCTCGCTGTGATGGTATGACCCAGGTAAGCGAGTTCCTGTGCTCCGAAAATGCATTTTTCCGGCCCACACCTTAGGTTATGCAGCTGGAATCGCTCCAGGACGAGGCTGAGGTGGCCGAGGTGTTCATTGTGGTCCTGTGAGTAAACGATGACGTCGTCCAGGTACACCTTGACGAACTTGTAGACGTACCCTTCCAACACTTCCAACATGCACTTTTGGAAGCTACCTGGCGCTCCTACCAGGCCGAGCGGCATCACGTTAAATTCATAGGACTGGCCGTCTGGGGTTGAGAATGCCGTATAACGCCTTGATTGTGTCTGCATGAGGATTTGCCAATATCCCGACTTCAAGTCGAGCGTCGTAAATATCTTTGCGTTGCCGAGTTCCCGGATGGTGTCGTGAATCGGCGGTAGTTGGGCGGTCTCCACGAGTATTTTCTTGTTTAATTGCCTGTAGTCCACGCAGAAGCGTGGGGTGCCGTCTCGTTTGGTAACTATGAGGACGGGGCTGTTGTATTCTGAGGTACTGCGACGCATTATCCCATTGACCAACATCTCCTTCACTTCTTCGTTAATGATTTTCTTTTTGGCCTCCGAATAACGGAATGGTCGAACCTTCACCGGAATCTCATCTCGCAGGTGAATGATGTGCTGAGCGGCCCGCGTGGTGGCCTGTTGAGGGGTTTCGGAAAAACTTCAGGGTATTCTGGTAAGAGGCAAGTGTAAGCTGGTACTTCGCTAATTGGGAGCTGTTTACTGATGAGGGCCATACGGTCCATGTTCTTCGTCGTTGGTTTTTGTTGGATCCAGTACGCTGTCTGTCGGATGCCTCTTCCAAAGCACAGACATCCCCTGTCCAGATCGATCACCGCTCCCTGCTACTATCACCAAGGCTGCCCCAGGACGGCTTGTTCAGTAAGATCGTCGATGACGTACATGTCCGTTGTATAGATTTGTTCCTGTAGCCCGAACCGTATTATCGCGGTGCCTCTTGACGCGCCTTGACTCTGCTGACATGCCAACGTAACGCGTCTCGGTGAGGTCACGTAAGAGCCCCAGATGAAGTTCGAGTCAGCTCCCGTGTCCACGAGGGCCGCTAGGCGTTGTCCGTCTACCTCGATGTGCACTCCTGGTCATATACGCTGCGTGCCAATGTTTACTTGATTGGAGTTTATTGTCTCTGTGAGGGCCGGGCGTCGCCCCTCACCGCGGCCCTCTCGCGTAGTGTTGGCCAATCGTTATTGTAGTGATCCCCTTGACAGTGACGGCAGGGGTATGGGGGTCGACGGGTCGCCGCTGCTCTTCTTGGTGCCGTTGGTGTGATCGATCCGGTCAGCTTCATTCCACCATCGGTGGCGTCTCTTTCTACATTAGACATGATGTTCATCAATTCTTGTATGCTCTGGGGCTGGTCGTTCCTGGTATAGGCCCTAAGGCTTGGATGGAGTTGCTCGTAGATGATGGCGCATTGTTGGTTCTCTGGGGTCTCCGGGGCGATGCGCTTAAATGTGTTTGCTTTTCGGGCGATGAATAGCCATGCTTGTTCTCCTGGCCTTTGTTTCTCCCCATATAGGCGCATTGTTACCTGCGACAAGACGGTGGTAGAGTTATACGCGCTGCAGAATCTGTTGATAAACAGGTCCAGTGTGATTGTTGTTTTGTTGAAGGAGTCGAACCATGTTTTTGCCGCTCCTGCCAGCGTGAATCGAATTGTGGCCAGTATTGCTGTCCCCGTGATCTTCTGGGACTTGATGTGGTGTGTGAGGACCGTATGTATTCGTCGGGGTCCTCTTCGTCAGCCCCGCTGAAGGAGAAATCCGGTTTGCTTTGTCTGGATTGATCTAGGCGTTGGACTTGTTCCATAAGGTGTTTAGTTGCTTCCAATAGGGCCGTCATGGCTAGGTCCCTGGGTTGATATTCGTGGTGTGGTTGATTGGTCGTAGGAGGGCGCCACTGGTTTCCTAACCCGAAACCAGAAGGAGGTCGTTGGCTGGAGTGTGACTTGGTTGCCTCGGCTGCCTAGTTATCGGAGTGCTTGAAAAATCAGGGGCAGATGTGGCTCGTGGCAACTTCCCGTTTCCAAAAGCCCCACGTTGTTGGGCGCCATGTCGTCTCTCGGCCTGGTGTGGGCCTGCGACGTCGAAATTTGGTTCCTGGAGGCCGCTGGGCCCCTCCTCGGTGCTAATGAAGTACGGGAACATGCGGCTGTCTGCCATCCGGAACTCTGGCGCGCTGTGTGTGGAATGGAGGAGTCCGGGGTCCCTGGGGCGTCGGGACGGCGGCGTCGCCCTGAGAATTTCGTGGCTGGAGGCGTGGGTCCATGGCACTAGTGTGTTTAGTTTTTGGGTTATCCCCGTGAGGAATCTTTTCTTAATATATTTGAGTTCCCTGCCTGGCAGGGTTTGGCTGCTATTTGTATTTTTTTGTTCTTTATTTTTTTCTTACACTATTTATTTTTTTAGTGTTATTTATATTTTTTGTATTATTTTTATTCTTTTATTGTCCTAATGGATCTTTTCAGCTAGCACGTAGTGTCCTCAAGGGAATCTTTTATTTGGCCTTTTGTCGGCTTTTCTGTGCTTATTTTATGTCCCTATGGGATCTTTTGTAATTTTTCTCAGACGAAATAAAAGAGAATTTAAGTTTGTAGTTCAGAAATACTATTTGCGAGTGAGTATGCTTTGAATAGCGCCAGGAAACTGCCGGGGTCCGCACTAGGTGAACGTTCCTCTTAGTCTACTTTATGGTCTCCGCCCTTGGGCGCTTGCCATGGATTTGTGGTGTTGACTATGTTCTGTGGGCCTACTGTTTAGGGGTGGCGGTGAAGCGGGCTGGGGGTGGGAGGGTTATTAGGAGTGGGGGTGGTATAGGTAGGACGCGTATGTGTCGAATTGGGGTTGGTGTAGGGTTTTGGTACATGTTATTGTTGTTAGGTTATTGCCGGATAGTATTGGTAGTTTAGGGAGCGGGGTTTAGGGGATTTACTAAATTTGGAATTTGTGGGAGTTTTAAAAGAGGATTGGGATGGTGGGTGATTTTTTCAGCGAAGGAAGGGATGAGTTCCAGGATTATGTGCTCGTCAATGGTCGGTGTCCCTGTGGCGTTATGTAAGTATGTGGTTGGTGTCATTTGTGGGAGGTCCGTGGCCCATCGTAGGTGTCGGTTTTGTATGGTCTGTAGTTTTTGTTTGTTAGTGGCGGAGAGGAGGGGATACCATACCGGGGATGCGTATGTTAGGATGGGATGGATGTAGGATTTGTATAGGATGGTGGCGGTGTGAGAGGGGGCGGTTTTGATGATTTGTCGTAGCTGGGCCGAACGAGCATAAACTTTGCCTTTAATTGAGTCAACTTGTTTGTTAAATGTGAGGTTTTGATCTATTTTGATGCCAAGATAGGTGATGTTTTTAGACCAGTCGGCGTTGGTGTTATGTATTTTTATTTGGTTTTTTTGGGATGACTCTAGCTTTCCTTTTGGTGGTAATGATAGCCTGTGTTTTATTTGGGTTCACTAGTAACCCCCATCTCTCAAAGTAATTTGTAACGGTGTCTGTCTGTCTCTGCGTCAGTTCGGTCAGGAGGTAGGCGTCTTTTGAGGTACATATGATCGCAGCGTCGCCGGCGTAAATGGCGTATGTTAGTCTGTGGTCTTGTTAAAGAACGCTATAACCCCGATATACTTTTCGACGTTGTAACGAAATCCGACTTAGGAAATATTTCGTAAGAAAAGCGTGCTTCACGTAAAAACGCCGTGGAGGAGGTTTTTAATTCGTGGAAATATATTTTTGCTCTTCGGAGCGTTTTTTATACCAAATTTTCGCTAACTCTTCGAGGAGCGTTAATTTGGTAAGTGTAGTAAATGTCGCTGCACAGGGACGTAATGTCGCCCCGACCACCCAATTTTAGAAAGTATAATAAAATTGGACTTGAACTTCCAAATTTCCAAGATTAAAAACCCTTTTACGAATCCACGTTGTCAAGCACTGCAACTCTTACGAAGTGTTGAATATGAGGACAAGTTAGTCCAACGACTATCCAAAGTATATCGGAAGTTATAGCGAAAATAGCCCTTAGCGACATGGGACCCCCATCATTTCCTAGCAGTCGGATTTGACGGGGAAATGATGTGTTTTGACGGGGTTTGCCCTAAACCGGTTCCTCAGTGATTCGGAGTCAAAAAAGTATTATTACCATGTACTCACACGTGCATGGGATCTGCCTTGCCTGAACGTAAAATTTGTTATTGCATAATACAAACGAAGTAGATACGCTTCAAGCAATTTTAAGCTCCGAGGAGCGACCAAAATTTATGTGAATTAATAAAATACGTTTATAAGACAGGCAAGCATAAGCCCACCAAAATTTCAGTTACATGAACTGTTCCTTGAATCTTTTTGTGCATCGCTAGCTTTTCAAACTGCATATTGGATGGTAGTTGGTACCGTATGAATCGTCCCGTTCCTCACCATGTGTTGTACACGGGTCAGACCATTGTGTGTTAACATTTTCTCTGAAGAAGTTGTTGTAAAAACCTAAATTTTTTTAAAGATTTAATATACATTTTTGAACTTTATATTGTCTTTTACTTGTGTTTTCTAACAAAATTTCCCTTTCAGATTTAATTTTAAGAGAGTGTTAAACAGACAGTGTTAGATTTATAGTGTTACGACGTCTTCCAATTGATACCATCAGAGCCGCAGTTAAGCATAAACGACAGTAAGTATGATTTATCCATTAATCTCCGTCTGAAACAGTCACTTTGAACCCTAAAAATTTTGTGAACGTAATATTTTTATTTAGTATTTAGAAAAGGTTGAGGAAAAAGAAAATTAATTTTTTCTTTTTCCTATTTTTTTCAATTTTTCTAAGTTTTTCGAACAGAAAATACGTCCTTCAGACTTCCATCAAAAGCATGGATCGTTCACATGGCGCCCGAGCAGGGACCATGCCGTCCCCAAACCCAACAAATCCTTTCTCATTCATGGCGGAAGACTCCGAGGGGTCGACCCCAAGAGAATTTTATGAGCGAGTCACCGCACCGCTCGTCGACGACGGTTCTAGAGGGATAGAACCACAGCGACTGTTTCCAGAGGGAAATAATGTTAATTTATCAGCTTCACAGACACAAACTGCTTCGATGGAAAGTATGTTTCTGAAAATGGCAGAGGGCTTCGTGCAGGCGATACAGAACGTGTCGACCTGTACGCCCCATGAGAGACAAAGATGTCCGAACGTGACGTTCCATGGGCTTGATCATGAAGATCCAGAAGCATTTCTGAAAATTATGGAGGAATATTTCGACAGAGCTCGCATAAGCCACGACTATGATCGCCTCCATAACGTAACCGGCCAACTCAAGGGCGAAGCTCAACGATGGTCCGAACAATTTAGGACGTTGACTACTTCGTATGCCTTATTCAAGGAAAGATTCCTTACGAGATTTAATTCTCCCGACATACAGTCACGAGCTATTGCTCAACTGTATGCCGTCAAGCAAACGTCTTTAGACGACACGGCAGTGTTTATCACAAGGAAAACATGTCTTTTCGATCGTATTGATCCCTTTAAATCCGAAGCCATCAGAGCTCGGGTCATCATGGACCAACTGCGTCCAGAAATTAGGTCACGCTTGAGAAGCAACCTAATTTCAAACACAGAGATGTTAATAGCAGCGGCTACTAACGTCGAGCGGGATTCAGCTGACGAACAGACGTCGCTAATCCAGCTTATTGATCAACGTCTGTCCCGCGCGTCTTACTATCGAGAGCCGGGACACATCCGTCCACAAAATTCAAGTATAAGGAGCAATGGAAGCCCAACTCCGACAGCACCGAGGGTGCATTTCCGAGAGGACGTATCTCGACAGGACGGTCCAGGCAGAACGCCTGGTCGTCCTTTTTTTATGCCTAATTCTACAAGCGGATCAGTGAATCCTGACCGCAGGCAATCCAATTTCAATGGCGGATCGGGGAAATTCCGAGTACCCGACCGACCGGCAACCCCGTGCCGATACTGTACAGACACAGTACAGTGGCACTTCCATAGCCAATGCCCGAATAACCCGCATCTCAGCAGGAGACCGGGAAACTTTCGAGGGGCCAGAGACCCAGGCCAGGGTCCATCTGCAAGATCCCCGGCACAACGGCCGAACCAAGGCGGCAGCAATGTCCAGTAATTTTTTCCGATACTCATGACCACTACGACGCTCCTCTGCACAAGACAAGAGAGTCAATAAATTATATGAGCGAAGCGTTCCCTTTGCCTCGTATAAAAGTTCAAATTAATGAACATGCGGTCGACGCACTGATCGATTCAGGCTCGACGCGAAACGTTATCCATCCGAGGATGTTGGATAATTTTAAAAATCTTACGACACGTCGATCATTTGCTATGGCGTGCGGAGATCGAATGGTGGACTCTCTTGGCACGACAAAATTACAAGTAATAATTTCAGGCACCTCTTTTGAAATTGATTTTCAAGTAATCGAAAATTTAAACGAAACGATAATACTAGGATCACCATTCTTATATATGAACAATGTCGCATATGATTATGGCAGAAAATGCCTATATGCCGGCACGGAAGAGCGTATTACCGTCTTCTGGAATCAAGCTTCTCAGAGGGAGAGACAGCAGGCAAAGCTTCCTGAAGAGCTTGTTATTAATGACAAATTTCTACGGCCGTTGTTCGAAGAATTTGTCGATCTGTTCACTGCGGAACCGACTCAAGCAACCACAGTGACTGTGAAACACAAAATTACAGTAAAAGATACAAAACCATTTAATATCAGACCATATCCGATGTCTCCGAGTACAAAGAAACTTATGTATGACCAAATCGAAGAGATGTTAAAAGCTGGCGTCATCGAACCTAGCACTGCCCAATATAGTTCACCACCAGTGATAATAAAACGCTCGGACAAGAAACCACGATTTTGCATCGACTATCGCCATTTGAATGAAATGACTGAAGACGAGGCTTCCGTCTTACCCAAAATACACGAAAGTATTAAAGATTTAGGCAATTCGAAGATTTTTTCTGTGTTGGATTTAAAAAGTGGATATTGGCAAATACCACTAGATGAAGCATCAAAGGATTTTTCGACTTTTACCACTCCTGATGGGGCAGCTTACAGATTTAATGTCATGCCTTTCGGACTCAAGACAGCTCCCTGTACCTTTCAGAAATTCATGGCAAAGGACGTTTTAACGGGTTACCTGCACCATTTCTGTAAAGTGTATTTAGATGATATAATCGTTTACAGCGTAAACGTGAAGGAGCATATGTCCCACTTGAGATTAGTCTTTGAAAGACTACGTCTGCACAATCTGAAAGTGTCACCGGAAAAGTGTGTAATAGCGACGAATGAAATCCAATATTTAGGCCATACAATTAGAACTGATACTTCCCAACCATTAGAAAAACATGTCTTACAAATTCAAAATTATCCCGTTCCAGCTACAAAAAAGCAGCTACAAAGTTTCCTAGGGCTTTGCAACTGGGTACGAGAATATCTACCAAATGTGGCGATGATCACGAAGCCACTAACGAAACTTCTTTCGAAGGAAAATCGTTTTCACTGGAACCATACATGCGATGAAGCGTTTAGAAAATTAAAAGAATTATTATCCGGACCGCTGGAACTCCATCGGCCGGATTTTTCACGTCAATTCATTTTGCAAACAGATGCATCCCTCCAAGGCCTTTCGGCCGTCTTATATCAATTAGGCGACAACGGCGAAAAATACATAATTTCGTATGCAAGCAACACGTTATCTCCAGCAGAGAGACGTTACCACATAAACGAGCTGGAATGCTTGGCGGTGGTGAACTATATTAAAAAGTACAAGATGTACTTAGCAGACAAACCGTTCTTGGTGAAGACGGACAACAGGGCGTTACTTTGGTTAAACAAACATAAGGACGACAAAACAAAATTTACTCGATGGTCATTACTATTGCAAGAATATGCATTCAAAATTGAACACTGTCCAGGAAAGGAAAATTTGTTAGCAGATTTTCTCAGTCGTAACCCACAAAATCAGTATGTCGAGACAGACGATGAAGAGGAAAGAATGTTCCTACCAAATTATAAGTGTCCAGAATATTTCTGTTTTAACGCATTCAGAAATATACGAAGATATCGTACAGGCTCAATTGAGTTCAAGAGATATTCAAGACAAGATCCGCCGTTGGAATGATCTATTTCAACAGGAACAACGTTCCGATGCGGATCTTATTTTTATGCAAAATTTTCACGTCCAAGACGATGTACTTTTTAAAGATTGCGATAGAAATTTTAAATTAATAGTTCCAAAGAGGAAAATAAAGGAATTGATTTACCATTATCATGACCGAGATGAAGCATGTCATCCAGGAAGAGACGAGACTCTCAGGAAAATAGCGAAACGCTACTATTTCAATAATATGGCCAGGATCGTAGGCAGATACATAAATGACTGTCTGATATGCCAGTCTGTAAAGACAAGACAAGCCCAACCCAATGCTCCACTTAGAAGTCATGCACCACAAAATGCATTTGAAACCTTGAGCGTCGACGTAATTGGCCCGCTGCAGAGGACTAAAGACGCCGAAAACAGATACATGATTATCGTCGAAGACGTTTTCAGTAAATGGATAGAGGCAAAGGCATACATTCAGGTCGACGGCAGAACGATAGCCAAATATATCGACGAAGAAATAGTAGCAAGATTCGGAGTCCCTCGAGTCATAATATCAGACAACGGTGGTCATTTCAATTCCGAATGGTACATCACATTTTGCGAAAGGAATGGTATCGAACGATACTTAATTCCAGCATATCACCAACAGTCCAACCCCGTGGAACGACGGGTTCAGGAATGCAAGAAAATTTTAAAGACTCTTTTATTGAAAAAGCCAAACGACACTTGGGATCGCTACGTGCATCAGATGACATACATATTAAGAAATCGTAGGAACGCCGCTACAAATCAAACACCAAGCATGGTCGTGTTAGGATATGATCCAGCCGAAAGAGGCGAATGGGATTTGTATGCCTGGAGGCAAGAAAGAGCCAAGCAACAAACGCTTCCACGATACGAGCGAATCAAGGAAGCCCGTCAGGCCCAACAAAATTACAAACAGAAATATGCGCCGAAAGAGGCCGTCACTCCGATCGTTTACAAAGTAGGAGACAGAGTCATGAGTAAGAGAAAAAAGAAGGTACATACCTTCACGCCGTCTTGGTCAGGCCCGACCAGAATTCTGAAGAAGTTTTCAGACGAGGTGTATCTCGTGCAAAAGGGAAATGTAACGACAAGAGTACATGTCGATGATTTGAGACCAGCCCCGCCAGAGGAGCACCAATTGGAAATCGAATCTTCCGATGAAGAAAATGCAAGTCCAGGCGGAACATCACTCGATGGAAATGATTCCCCGTTCTCAGACGATTCCACAGAACCTCTACCGCCGGAGCAAACGGTTGTACAAATCCATGCACCGCCACGAGATGCTTCCACTTCTGATTCAGAATCAAGTTCTGGAGATTCAATCATATTTTTATAACATTTTTCAACCTAGGCTAAGTTTTAACTTAGTGCTAGGTTTATTTTATATCAAAATTTCCATACCAACTTCTTGTCGTGTCAGGCAAGAGTTGGTATTTTTTATGCATTTTTTACAAGTTATTTTTCTCGAGGATATTGTATCCACATACAAGTCTTCAAAATTCACTGCAGCAACTCTGACCGTGTCCGGCAGAGTTGGTATTTTTTATATTTTTTTTCAAAGTCCTCAAATGTTATTAAACATTCATCTGTAAGCAGAGTCCGACCCAAAGGGTCCTAACAAATGTTCCATTGGCACGGCATGGAAAGACGACAACTCTGACGCAGAGCGCGATTCAGACGAGTCTAGCAACTCAAGGGCGAGATGCCGCCACGTCTGCTGGAGGGGCAGATGCAACGATCCGACGGATGCAGATTCTGTCGCGGATTTCTCCCAAGAAGAGATTTTAATAAAAACTATTTCAATCAATATAAGTCAACAAAATTCAATGTTCCTATTCTCAAAGACGACGATGTGATATCGGTCGCAGATTTCTCCCAAGAAGAGAATTTTATCTACACGGAAAACATTTCAATCAATATAAGTCTACAAAATTCAGTGTTCCTATTCTCAAAGACGACGATATGTTATCGGTCGCAGATCCCCAGACGGGATGTAAACAAACATTTTACTAAAATTTTGTTTTATATTGTTTCATATAAACCGAGCAGAACCAATGTATAGCTGGAGCCAAGCAGTCCGAGGACCACCTAAGCTGTTCCAGAAGGCAGTTCGACACCGAAGGTGATCGACGAGGCATAGACACGAGGAGGAGCAGACGCAAGCCCGCATTAGTGGAAGAACACTAAGAAAGATAAGTGCGTCGAAAGTGTTTGTGTTGTGTCATCGAGAATCCGAGGATTCTCGATTTTTTTTCTTTTTTTTTATGCCATTTTTGAAACATAATGTTCAATAATTCAATCGAATGCTATGCATCGATATATGTTCAAATTATCACCATTTTAGATTTGCATCTATGTTTTGTTCAGATAGGCCGGTCTGAACGATAACCGAATACAACACATGGGAGACTACATCCAATGATCCATTTTATTTTCAATCAAACAATTTACCAAACGTTACACAAAAAGATTCACGGAAAGGAGGGGAGTGTTAAAGAACGCTATAACCCCGATATACTTTTCGACGTTGTAACGAAATCCGACTTAGGAAATATTTCGTAAGAAAAGCGTGCTTCACGTAAAAACGCCGTGGAGGAGGTTTTTAATTCGTGGAAATATATTTTTGCTCTTCGGAGCGTTTTTTATACCAAATTTTCGCTAACTCTTCGAGGAGCGTTAATTTGGTAAGTGTAGTAAATGTCGCTGCACAGGGACGTAATGTCGCCCCGACCACCCAATTTTAGAAAGTATAATAAAATTGGACTTGAACTTCCAAATTTCCAAGATTAAAAACCCTTTTACGAATCCACGTTGTCAAGCACTGCAACTCTTACGAAGTGTTGAATATGAGGACAAGTTAGTCCAACGACTATCCAAAGTATATCGGAAGTTATAGCGAAAATAGCCCTTAGCGACATGGGACCCCCATCATTTCCTAGCAGTCGGATTTGACGGGGAAATGATGTGTTTTGACGGGGTTTGCCCTAAACCGGTTCCTCAGTGATTCGGAGTCAAAAAAGTATTATTACCATGTACTCACACGTGCATGGGATCTGCCTTGCCTGAACGTAAAATTTGTTATTGCATAATACAAACGAAGTAGATACGCTTCAAGCAATTTTAAGCTCCGAGGAGCGACCAAAATTTATGTGAATTAATAAAATACGTTTATAAGACAGGCAAGCATAAGCCCACCAAAATTTCAGTTACATGAACTGTTCCTTGAATCTTTTTGTGCATCGCTAGCTTTTCAAACTGCATATTGGATGGTAGTTGGTACCGTATGAATCGTCCCGTTCCTCACCATGTGTTGTACACGGGTCAGACCATTGTGTGTTAACATTTTCTCTGAAGAAGTTGTTGTAAAAACCTAAATTTTTTTAAAGATTTAATATACATTTTTGAACTTTATATTGTCTTTTACTTGTGTTTTCTAACAAAATTTCCCTTTCAGATTTAATTTTAAGAGAGTGTTAAACAGACAGTGTTAGATTTATAGTGTTACGACGTCTTCCAATTGATACCATCAGAGCCGCAGTTAAGCATAAACGACAGTAAGTATGATTTATCCATTAATCTCCGTCTGAAACAGTCACTTTGAACCCTAAAAATTTTGTGAACGTAATATTTTTATTTAGTATTTAGAAAAGGTTGAGGAAAAAGAAAATTAATTTTTTCTTTTTCCTATTTTTTTCAATTTTTCTAAGTTTTTCGAACAGAAAATACGTCCTTCAGACTTCCATCAAAAGCATGGATCGTTCACAGTCTTTTGGGGAGGGTATGTCGTTGATATAGAAAAGGAATAGGGCGTAGTATGGGGTAGGAATGGTGGCATACCTGGTCGATTGCAACTCGGAATTGGCGGTTTGATAAGTATGACTGTATTATTTTAATAATACGAGTCGTAAAGCAACCCGGGGTGCCAGACTTTGTCAAACGCCTTTTCGAGGTCCAGGGAGAACTATCCCTGTTAGGTGACCCCGATTGGCGTTTGTGGTCAGGATTTCGCCAACTCTGAACAGCTGTTGGGTGGTGGAGTGGTGAGACCGGAAACCGAACTGGAAGTCACTGAGTGCGTCACCGCCCCCAGCTCCCTCCAGCAGGTGGGATAGAAGTAGGGAATCCAGGACTTTTCCCTGGACGGATAACAGGCTAATTGGACAGTAACTAGAGGGGAGGTTTTTTGGGTTTAGAAATTGGAGCGATTTTTACGGTTTTCCAGGGGGTGGGGTAGTGCGTGTGTTGGATACAGGAGTTGAATAATTTGGTCAGGAATAATATTGCTTTAGGAGGGAGGTGCCTTAGGGTAAAGGGGGGATGTTATCCAGTCCTGGGGCCTTCCTGGGGTTTAGGTTTTTAATGTGTTCTAGGACTTGGGAGGGGGATATCGGGATGGGCTCATCCGTAGAGTCGAGCTCGGCCTGTGAGAGCCATTGCTCGAACCTCAGGGACTTTGCTTGATATCGGGGGTAGATAGGGTTGGGCGAAAATTGGGTGGCGAATTGGTGGGAAAGGGATTCCAGGTTTTCTTTGTCGGTTACAGCCCGACCGGTAGATGTTTGTAGGTGTGGGATGGTTTGTTTTTCCTAGTGTAACGTCTGGGGAGAAAATAGGGATCGTCGGGGTGGGACGACGCCAACGTGTCTGCAATTTGTTGATTTTTGTGATTTGTGATTTCGATTGCAATTTGTTTTTTGAGTTGGTTAAATTTTGTTTTCGTGCTAGGATCTCTATATGTTTGGTAGTGTTTCCTTATTTTATTTTTTCCCTGATAAGGGTGATTATTGTTGGCGGGAGTTTATTGGGATAGGAATAGGTTGGAATTACTTTCTGGCTTAGGAGTAGTGTTTCGGAAATGGTATTGGTGACGTGGAACGCGACCTGGTTGATCTCAGTGGGATTATTACAGGAAGGGTTGTAGGGTAGGAGTTGTGAGAGGGTTGAGGAGAACCTCGTCCAATCATAGTCTGCCTCCTTTGTTCTGTGTTTGACTTGCATATAGCTAGGTATAAGTTCAAAGGTTGTGTGTATCGGGTTGTGATCACTGTTGAGGGCAGAAATCACCTCGGTTTTGGTTGGGCAGTGTATTTCATTTGTAACAATAATATCTATGATGGACGAGGCTGGTAGGGGTCTTGCGGGCTCATTAGGGGATATAATTTGGGATGTAGGGTTACCCACCAGATACCTGAACAGCTCCCGTCCCGAGGGGTTTGTGTCGCTGTTAAACAGGTTCCAGTGGGGGTGTTTAGCATTGAGATCTCCCAGGAGGATAAATTTCGGGTTGTGGAGCTTTATGGTGTTAAGGTCTTGTGTGTCTAATGTTGTCTGTGGTCTGCAATATGTGGATACGATCAGTATGTCTTGTCGTTGTGTTGTCAGTGTGATTGCAGTCGTTTCCAAGGTTTTTAACCCTCTAAGGGCTGTTTCCGCGTGTTTTAGCTCTTGCCGAACGATGAGCGCTGTGCCGCGGCCGTCGTCGGTTCTATAGACCTTGTAGCCTTGGAAAGTTAGTGTTGTTTTGTCGTTTAGTTTAGTCTCACATACTGCACATATGTCTATGTTTAAGTGCGTTGTGTGTAAAATGTCGTGCTCGTGGCTAGCTGGTGTGTAGGTTATTATGTGTGTGAGTTTATGATGGGAAGTGTACGTATGGCTGTTTTATGTTAGTATGATTTAATGTTAGGATGTAATGTTAGTGACTGATTGTGGTGTGGTGGCATCTTTTTAGCTGAACGAATCTTTGAAATAAAAAAGAAATGGCTCTTTTCAGATTCGGCCTGAAGGGCATAGTACTGTAATTATGGTAATATGTTTTTTTTTAATTTTGTAAAATTTAGGAGTGAGGGGATCTAGGAGGGTAGGATTGTGTGAGGAGACAAGTGTATTTGCAAAGTTTGGCAACAGCCTTTTAAGTACAAAGTCCGAGAGTAACAGGGTACCTGTGATGTTATACAGGTCTTAATTACGTGTACGAGATGGAAGGTGAAGTGAAATCTTGAGTATTTTGTTCTGGACTGTTTGTAATTGAGCTTGCAGATAAGGGGCTATAAGAGGGTACCAGATGGGAGAAGCATAGGTTAGGATAGGACGGAGGTAGGATTTTGTAATGAAGTATACAATGGAACAGAATAGAATAGAATAGAATAACTTTATTAATCCAAGAGATCAAAACATTGATATAGGATAAGTCAAAAAAATTTACAAGTTATAAAAGGAACAAAGTAGAAAATATTTACATTTATATACACATATACATATATAAAGAGACACAATTATTTACAAAAAAACTTGAAATTAATCATTAAACACAAGGTACATATTCAGATGTCAAAAATTCTTCAACCGAATAGAACGCATTACTTACGAGGTATCGCCTAACAGCAGATTTAAGTTTTTGAATTCCAACTATAGATTTTATGTCATTATTTAACTTATTATACAAGACTGCACCAATGTAATACGGATTGAACTTATATAATTCTAAATGATGCATGTTGAATTGAAGATTAGAACCGTGGCGAGTAGTATATTCATGGTAAATATTTTGCTGAACAAACTTGGATATATTGGTTTTTACGAAAATCAACACATCTAAGATGTACAAACATGGAAATGTCAAGATTTTATTCCGAATAAAAGTACTTTTGCATGATTCTCTGTATGCTAGACCAAACATAAATCGAATTGCTCTCTTTTGTAAAATAAATACTCGGTCAGATGTTACTGAATTTCCCCAGAAAATAATACCATATCTAATTCTTGCCTCAAAGTTTGAATAATAGAAGGTTTTTACGACATTTATGCTCACAATTTGGCACAATCTTCTTACTGCGAAACATAGACTAGCGCATTTCCTACAAATAAAATCTACATGTTTTTTCCAATTTAATGACATATCAATATAAATTCCTAGTAGTTTGAAATCAACCACTTGTTGAATAGATTTACTTTTAAGTTTTATCAGAGGACTAGATACATAATTGGATCCAATTGGATGAAATTGAAGTGAGAAGGTTTTGTCTTGATTCATAGTCAGCCCGGAGTCTCTAAAATAATTACTAATTTTTTCAAGGTTTTTTTCGAGTTTTGATGCCGTGTTCTCTATAGTTACATCGCTTACAATCAATGACATATCATCTGCAAAGGCACTGTAAAAAATGGGTATAAATTGTTCCATATCATTAATATATAATAGGAAGAGTAACGGCCCCAAGACACTACCCTGTGGCACTCCGATTTCGATATCTAGTTGGTTTGAATTTACGCCAAAGTATTCGACAAATTGAGATCTATTTGATAGATAGGATTTTAATAGTTTATTACTCTGACCGCGTAAACCATAACACTCGATCTTCTTTAAAAGAGTGTCATGGTTAACGCAGTCAAATGCTTTTGATAAGTCGATAAAAACGGCCATAACTTTGTTGCCCATGTCAATACCTTTATATATGTAGTCTAAAATGCTTACTAGTGCAGAAATAGTAGAATGGTTGTTCCTGAAACCGTGTTGATTCGGCGAGATAATTTTATTTGCCTCGAGAAATTTAATAATTCTGCTTGCTAATAATTTTTCAAAAATTTTTGAAAAAACAGACAGAAGGGATATAGGACGATAATTACTTAATTCTTTTGCATCGCCTTTTTTGAACATATAACTTTTGAAATTTTCAGCAAGTTTGGAAAAGTACCTTCAATAAAACATTGATTTATTATGTGGCATAGAGGTGTTACAATCTTGTGTGCACACTGTTTAATTATTTTAATTGAAAAATCATCATGCCCAGTGGAATTAGAATTTTTTAACTTGTTAATAGTGTCCAGGACTTCGGATTCTGTAACAACCTCGAGATAAATAGATTTTTCAGATCGGGTAATATTGATGGTATTCGTCACGTTGATGTTGTGTTCTGTTGATAACAAAGATTTAGGTAAGTTAACAAAATATGAGTTAAAGGAGTCAGCAATTTTCTTTTTATCTGATGTCTCCTCATTGTTTATTTTTATTGTAGGTGTTTCACTTCGAACGTTATTTTTTATACTGTTGTTTATTATTTTCCAGGCTGTCTTGGATTTGTTTTGAGAGTTTACTATAATTTTATCAAAATATAATCGTTTCGCTAATCTAATTACGCGTCGATATATAACTTTATATTTTTTATAGTATTGTTCATTAATAATACCAGCTTTGCGTAGGTTATGTAATTCCTTTAAACGAACAGATGATTTCTTAATGCCAGGTGTTAGCCAAGGCTTCTCTGTGGAACAAACATTTACATTTTTCGTTACTATTTTAAAAGACAAATTATAATAATAAGAGAAAATATCAGAGAAGGCAACAAATTTCATATCAACCGTTTCTTCAGAAAAAACATTGAGCCATTTTTCGTCGCTTAAATATTTCATGAAACTCTTTATGTTATTCATTGAAAAAGACCTAAATTTGATATAGTTATTTATCGGAGTATTGTTTATTTCATGTATTATTTTTTGAGCAGAATGGTCAGAGATCCCTGTATAGATTATATTTCTATCACGGACATTGAAATTTGTCAGAATATAATCTACAGCTGTGACTGAATTATTAAAAATTCTTGTTGGTTCAGTAAAAATAGAATGCAAGTTAAACGAATTAATCAGATCATCTAAGCGAGTTCTTGCATTATTGTTTGATAAATAATTAATATTTAAGTCACCACAAATAATAATTTTATGTACATTTGAACTACATAGCAAATTCAGGCAGTTCTCAAATTTTGATAAGAAGGCATTTACATCCGTGTTTGGTGCCCTATATAAGCACATCACACAATAGTTCATATCATTAATGGTTAACTTGATAGCTGAACATTCAAATATTTTATCCGAGCTTAATTTTGACAAGCTAGTAAAATCCGTTGCAGCAAAAGTATTTTTGACAAGAATAAGCACCCCACCATGCGAGTATGTGTTTCTACAGTAGCTACTAATAATTTTATAATCGCAAAATTGAACAAATTGAATTTCTTCAGGCTCGAGCCAGGTTTCTGAAATGCATAAGACGTCAAGATTTTCATGAGATATAAACAATTCAATTTCCTCAATTTTATTTTTTAAGCATTGTACATTATGATGAGCAATGTTTATACATGCAGTATTTTTATCTTTTACTAATTGCTATTCGACATAGTTTATTTTTGATTTCAGCCACTCAATTTGCCTGTTATATATCGCACATTGAATATTTTTTGCTGTATGATTTACATCAAGATTAGAGTTATACCGATTGTTATATTTCATACAATTTATACACTTAGTGGCGTCTTTGTTTTGACATTCTTCTAAAGTATGATCTTCAGCACACAAGGGGCACCCGTGTACCGGGATTTTGCAATTTTTCGATATATGACCATATCCTGAGCACTTATAACAGCGTACAACATTGAAAGTCTCCTTTACAAAGCACTTTCTCCATCCAATAAACAAAAAACCATCGTTTGTAATTTTTTTGAATAAGTTAGGACTTACTTCCACAATTATATTATTTCCAGAGGGTCTCGTTTCTTTTTTCAGGATTTTAAAGGAGCTGTTATCCAACTGATCTAATTTATTTTCTTTTAAAATGTCTTTACATAACTCATCATCAGTTTTGGACGTTGTTTCTGCATTATAAATTTTAATTCTTGGGTAGAATTTATTGGGCATATTAACTTGATAGTCTGGGCCGATCTTTCTTTCCAAGTTCGTTTTAACAGCTTGAAGATAATCATTATTTTCACAGTTTATTACCACTTTGCCTGTATTGGTTTGCGTAATTCTATTAATACCGGGTCCTATTTCAGCTGGGTTCACATTCTTTTTAAACGTATTTATATCCACTTTTTTGCGTTTAGATTCAATAATAAGAACAGCAGACATTTCTGTTTTTCCTTTCATTAGCTTATCGCGGTATGAATCATGCGATAAAGTATCCTTGTTATTTATGCTAGCAGCTGACTGATGATTAGTTTTTGCAGAATTATATTGAGAATCAAAGGAGTGTTTAAAATCAGCATCGATGTCTTTTAAGCGTAATTTTAATAGTTTGTTGGTAGTCTCTAATTCAGCGTTTAATTTATATAACAGTTCTAACTCTCGCTTCTGAAATTCAACGTCTATTTTTGATGACTCAGGTGTGTTGTTTAAGTCCTGCTGTTTATTTTCGATCAACTGAATATCTTCGGCTTTTTGCCCTTGGACACATTGTTTACATTGCCACTCCGACTTGTTTTTAATATTAAAAAATTTATACACTAATTCAAAACATTTTGCGTGCACAATGAAACCACAATTTATACATTCCACATATGAACGGAAATTACTATTACAGAATTCACACCTTTTCGTAATTTTCAACGTAGCACTATTCTCTTCGTCTTCACCGACTGGAGACATGACTACTATACTATACTATGACTATACTACAGGAATACTGTATACTTTTATTCCAGTTTAACTTATTTTAATCATGCACGGATCAAGTAGTTCAGTTTTAGATTAGTTTAATACCTGATTAGTTCTTTTGTTAACTTTTAATTCTAACTTCACCAGGCCGCAACTTGCGTGCCGTGTGCATTGCGTGCCGGGTGCAAAACCACGTGACCGTGATTTTTGGGTATAAAATAGCTAGCCAGAAACCAGTAAATTCAGAGCTTGACTTTCATTTTTCTCGAGTGTGTTGAACTGAGATAACCGGAAGCTCAAGTTTCTCCGGCGTCGTGGCAGCCGCTGGCCAAGTATCTGTTAGGGAGGATCCGAGTGCGTTGAACTGGACCTCCTGTCAGATTGATTCGAGTGTATTGAACTGGATCTCTCCTGAAACAGATTTCTTAGTCGCGTCTGTTATGTCCTGGAACTTCGATTAAAGAATTGGGGTTACGACGACGTACATATAGGAAATATGTTACACAATCTCTCTCTCTCTCTCTCTCTCTCCGATTACTATGATGTACTTATGTAATAACAAGATTGTCGCAACCTAAGCCATAAAAGATATGGCCACACTGTACATATAATTATTAGGAAAATAAATGTCTTATTTTGGATCCGGATTTTAATTAATATCAACATTGAACCCTGGCATAATCTCCAAACCAGCTACCCGAGCAAAACAAGCATCACATTTTGGCGCCCGAGCAGTTCAAAAATCTAATCCAGATACGCCGGCTATTACATTTCACAACCAGGACACCTTTGTACAGAAATTGTCAATATTACATAATTTTTACGTTATCATAGTAACGGAGTAAAAAGATAAATATTTTAAGAAGGACAACTCACCAGTCCCACCAGAGAAACAATTAATTATCCGAAATGAGTGTGTCCGATTCAGAAGGGGCATATGGTCTCGAAGTTGTAGACGAAACTGTAGGATGGATCTACAAACTAAAGAAGGATGAACTACAACAAGAAATTTCAAAACATGGTGGAAAAAGCACCGGAACGGTCGAAGAATTACGTTCAAGAATAAAAAACATTATTCGATAAAACAAACCGGCCGCTAGCCCGAATCTCATTACTTCGAATCCACAACTAACACCTGTTAATGCCGTCCTCGACCAAGTCCGCAAGTGGAATGTCCATTTTGATGGGAAAAGAGATGCTATCTCATTTTTAGAAAGAATACAAGAACTACAAGATGGCTACAATTTCTCTAATGAACAAATGTTGCGGGCTTTGCCAGAATTATTGCAAGGCGATTGTTTATTATGGTACCGGAATAATAAAAGTGCTTGGATGACATGGAATAACTTTCTTACAGACTTTAAATCATTTTACTTACCTGCAGATTATAACCTTAACCTGGAAGAAAAAGTAAAGTCCCGCATTCAAGGAGAATCCGAAGGTATAAAAGATTATGTCATTGCCATTCAAACATTGCTAAGACGATTAAATAATGTCTCTCCGGAACAACAATTATACAGAATATATACGAATTTACGCCCTGAGTATAGGAAATGTATCAGGAGGCGTGATTTTGTGACACTCGCAGAACTTCTAGGCCTAGCAAACGATTACGAGATGGTCTGTAAACAAGAATCGGCTTTAAAGAAACCGGTACAGCAGACACAGATTTCTACACAACGCCCTGGTTATAACACTTACAGTAGAAATTTCTCTGGTAACAATGAAAATAAAGGTACCGCAAGTTTCAATAGAAATGCACTAAATAACAAAGAAAGACCAGCCGGTTATTACACAAACGCTACACAACAGATTTCACGTCCCAACGAAACCAGAAATTCAACACAACCCTCTCAGCCTTCACCTGGAAATTATGACAGTAAAACTTCGTGTTGGCGTTGTGGTAATGCTGGGCACACACGATTTAATTGCAGATCTCCTCCAAGAAAATTTTGTTCGAGATGCGGGCGCGCAGACATATTATCCCGAGATTGTAATTGCCTAGAACGTCAAAACATGGGAAACGACGAAGGAACTACGCAAGTCCGAGGTCGGCGCAGTTTCAACTAGGTTCTACCTCGTTTTCACAGATGACGTTGACGCACGAAGTAGACAACCGTCTCAAGTTACAACTTACTATCGAGAACTACTCGTTCGAAGCGTTAATCAACACCGGTTCGGCACTCTCATATATAGGTGACGCTGTACACACGTTGTGTGAGAGAAATAATGTAAGTCATTTTGCCTGTGACCAAAAGGTGGAGTTAGCTGATTGTTCAAGAATTGATATTAATAGAGGGTTCACTATTAAATACTCGATAGCTCAAAAACAATGGACGGACAATTTCCTATACTTACCTAAATTGGCTCCCGATATTATATTAGGTATGGATTTTTTGCTAAAACATGGATTTAGCACAGATTTAGACAAACAGAAGTTCCGAATAATGGGAAATTGGTATGACATAAAGGGCACAACCAAAGAAAATACGCGTTTGGCGAGTATTGCCCAGCCAACAATATCGGAACAAGAACGCCTGTCACAGTTCTTACAAGTAGAACTACCGAAGTTCAATCGAATTAAAGGCGTTACTCAACTGATCACACACAAAATACGGCTTATAAAAAATACCCCTATTAAACAAAGACACCGGTCTTTAAATCCAGCCATGCAGGAAATAGTCAACACAGAACTAGACCAAATGTTACAAGATGGTATAGTAGAACCTTCTAATAGCCCGTGGAATAATCCCGTCGTCATGGTTAGGAAAAAAGACAATAAATTTAGATTTTGCATTGATTTCAGGAAGGTAAACGAAGTTTCAATGAAAGATGCATACCCGTTACCGTTTATAAATTCTATCCTAGACAAGCTAAAAGAAGCTAAATTTATATCAACTTTAGATCTACGTTCTAGCTACTGGTTGATACCTTTAACCGATGATAGTAAACCAATAACGGCTTTTACAGTTCCAGGCAGGGGTTTATATCAATTTAAAGTTTTACCTTTTGGCCTCCACTCTGCTCCGAGCACATTTCAGAGACTTTTAGACAGAATTATTACTCCCGAAATGACGTATGCTTTTGCATACCTAGACGACATCGTGATTATAAGTAAAACATTTGAAGAACATCTGAAACATTTAAAAGATATTTTCAAACGGCTTTTAGAAGCAAATTTACAATTGAATCCAGATAAATGTAATTTCTGTAGAAAGGAACTTAAATATCTAGGCCACCTAGTATGCGAAGAAGGCATTAAAACAGATCCAGATAAAGTTAAAGCAATTCTAACTATCCAAGCACCGAAAAACGTCAAACAATTACGTCGTTTTCTCGGAATGTCGTTCTGGTACAGAAGATTTATACAAGGATACTCAGAAATTGCTGCACCATTGAATAGACACACACGCTGGAAATGGTCTCAACTCGAAGAAAAAGCTTTTAATACCTTAAAAAAATCATTAACCGAAGCCCCCATATTAAATTGCCCTGATTTCTCAAAAACATTTTACCTGAAGACGGACGCATCAACAGAAGGTTTAGGTGTGGCTCTCATAAAAAAAATCGACAACCAGGATCGAGTTATAGCATATGCAAGCCGTTCTTTATCCAACGCTGAAAGGAAAATGTCGGCGGTCGAGCTCGAATGCGCAGCAATCGTTTTCGGAATATGGTTAAATTCTATAAATTCCCCTAGTGGACGATTAGCCAGGTGGGCAATGGAATTGCAACAATACGACTTTGAAATAAAATACCGAAAAGGAGCACTAAACAAAGTTGCAGATGCGCTTTCCCGCCAACCAATCGTCGAACAAAATACAGATATCGATGAATTTCTTTTTACTATCGGAGAAGCCGAAAACTGTGAATGGTACCAGAACACCGTCAGATTAGTTAAAGAAAGACCCTATAAAAAACCAGACTACTGCTTGGAAAATGGAAATATAACGGTTTTACTGACGACGAATTCTCCAACCCATGGAAGCTGTGTATCCCGCAGCAGAAAAGAAAACAAATTTTGTTCGAAAATCATGATGCACCTAGTGCAGGTCACTTCGGAATAGCAAAAACTATCACCCGAATTTCATATAAATATTAGTGGCCTAGAATGCACAGAGATATAACCAACTATGTTAGATGATGTTCCAGCTGTCAAAAATACAAACAATCACAACAACAGCCCGCTGGAAAAATGCAATTTCCAAAAGTAAACCGATGTTGGGATACTGTTGGACATTGTAGGCCCGCTCCCAAGGTCTAGCAAAGGGAACACAAATCTAATTGTGATGCAGGACAGATTCACTAAGTGGGTAGAATGCCACCCTGTAAGAAAAGCAACCTCCACTACGGTCTGTACAGCCCTGAAAGAAAAAATTATCTCCCGTTTCGGATGTCCAAATAGCATTATCACCGATAATGGCAAACAGTTTACAAGTAATGAATTTACTAACATGTTGTCTGAATATGGTATTACACACCGTACTACTACACCATATTCACCCCAATGCAACCCCGTAGAGAGGACAAATAAAGTTTTAAAAACCATGATAGCTCAGTATACAGAAAATGATCACCGGAAATGGGATCAATATTTACCCGAATTTACATTGGCCATGAATTCCGCCAGACATGAATCCACTGGGTTTTCACCAGCTATGCTGAATTTTGGAAGAGAATTAACGTTACCTGGCATCCTTAATAAGGAACAACCCTCCACAAATTTACCTGACGCCAATGTTCCACCAACACGCATAAAGAACCTAGAAAAATTGTCAGAAATTTTTGAACTAGTACAATTAAACTTGACAAAGGCCTACCAGTCACAGAGCCGACACTATAACTTACGCCGCCGAGACTGGACCCCGCATGTTGGAGACCGAGTTATGAAAAGGGAGCACCCGCTGTCCTCGGCAATCCGAAATTTTAACGCAAAACTCGCTCCAAAGTTCTCAGGCCCATACATAGTGGAACGGATTATATCACCAGTAGTAGTCGAGATCAGACTCCCCATCCGACGGAAAGTGGAACGAGTCCACGTTAAGGATTTAAAAAAGGCATATACATGAAAGAAGAGTTCCCAGCTCAGTCGTGCCGAGTCTTAGTTAGTGAAATGTCACTGCTAAGTTTCCCAAAAAGGTGTCCGAGACGAAAACGGGAAAAGAAGAGGAATCATGAGAGGAGACCTTTTCGTATAAAGAATCCCGACGGCACCGTAACGAGAATTTATAAGCCGCTCGTCTCCGGCATTTCCCGTCTCCCCGGAAATCCATAAAATTTCCTCATTTATTTTCTCGCCAGGAAAAGATTAATTTTAATTTTATATTCTGTTTAAAATACATTTATTTCTTAGATTTCATTTATTATATTTCATATAACTTGTTAAAAGCAAAGGATAGTTTTTATATTTGAAGATATCAGTATCTCAACTAATGTTTTATTGAATTTTTTTTTTGATAGCTTATTTTGAAAAAAAAACAACAAAAACTTATTTACCTGCTGTTTGAACCATACTTATACTATGTTCCTTTGTTTTAAGATTGTTCCCACAGATGACTCCACGCCTGCATTGTACATATAACCAGAGGCGTACTACAATTTTTTAAGAAGGGCACCCTAATATTTTGACCCGTTTTGAAATCAGATGATGGATTCCGAAAAACTTGTTCACTGGTTGTATTATTGTTTATGTAAAATATGTAAAATAATTTTAACTTACCTGTTTAAGATATATGTTAGACAATAATTTTTTTTGATTCGTAGAGAGAGATTAATTTTTGCGAAGAAAGGGGGGAGTGTAATGAAGGATACAATACTACAGGAATACTGTATACTTTCATTCCAGTTTAACTTATTTTAATCATGCACGGATCAAGTAGTTCAGTTTTAGATTAGTTTAATACCTGATTAGTTCTTTTGTTAACTTTTAATTCTAACTTCACCAGGCCGCAACTTGCGTGCCGTGTGCATTGCGTGCCGGGTGCAAAACCACGTGACCGTGATTTTTGGGTATAAAATAGCTAGCCAGAAACCAGTAAATTCAGAGCTTGACTTTCACCTTTCTCGAGTGTGTTGAACTGAGATAACCGGAAGCTCAAGTTTCTCCGGCGTCGTGGCAGCCGCTGGCCAAGTATCTGTTAGGGCGGATCCGAGTGCGTTGAACTGGACCTCCTGTCAGATTGATTCGAGTGTATTGAACTGGATCTCTCCTGAAACAGATTTCTTAGTCGCGTCTGTTATGTCCTGGAACTTCGATTAGAGAATTGGGGTTACGACGACGTACATAGAGGAAATATGTTACACTCTATCTCTCTCTCTCTCTCTCTCTCCGATTACTATGATGTACTTATGTAATAACAAGACTGTCGCAACCTAAGCCATAAAAGATATGGGCACACTGTACATATAATTATTAGGAAAATAAATGTCTTATTTTGGATCTGGATTTTAATTAATATTAACATTGAACCCTGGAATAATCTCCAAACCAGCTACCCGAGCAAAACAAGCATCACAATTTGTAGATTAAAGTGGCTACGTGGGATGGGGAATTTTTGAGGATAGGAAATAAAGGAGAGGTGCGCCGCCAGCATTTGCCAGTGACATTGGAGACGTGTTTTTTAAGGTAAAGCTTACGGTCAAGTGTGACGCCGAGATAGGTAATATCCTCTAGCCATGGGAGATTGTGGCCATGCAAAGTTAGGGTGGTTGTTGCGGGTTTCTGCTTTTTACTAAAATAAATCGCTTGCGTTTTGGTCAAGTTGGCGGTCAGTCCCCAGCCTTTGTAATATGTTATTGTAACGTCTGTCTGTCGCTGTAGAATATTCGGTTGAAAAGGACTGGACCAAGGGATGTTCGCGACATGGAGTTGATATAAAAGTCCAGAATGCCAAACTTTGTCGAAGGCTTTTTCGAGGTCTAAGGCGACAAACCCTGTGAAGAGACCTCGGTTGAAGTTGGTTGTGACAATTTCGCCGACTCGGTAGAGCTGCTGGGTGGTGGAGTGACTGGTTCTGAAACCGTACTGGTATTTATTTAAAAATCCAGAGGCATCCAGACTGCTGGACCCGACTGAGGATTAGGATGTCTAGGATCTTAGCTAGAGATGAAATGAGACTAATAGGGCGATATGACGAGGCTAGATTAGGAGGCTTGTGTGGCTTAAGAATGTTGACTATTCTGACCTCCCGCTATGCGTGCGGATAGTGCAGGCAACGCATGCACGAGTTGTACAGCCTAGTCAGGAATAGATAGGCAGAGATAGGTAGGTGCTTAAGGGCGAATGTGGTGATGTCGTCGGACCCAGGTGCTTTTTTACTACTCATAGAGTTTAAAGCCCTGCGGTGTAATGTAAACTTGATCTATCATTAATGTATATTATTTTTATATGATGACAAAAGCACAAGGGTATGTGGTTAGTTAATTTATTATTAATGAGAACCAAGATAAAATCCCACTACCAGTAGCTCAGTAAATCGGAAACCCAGGGAAGCGGATAAGACGCACATGCTCAAGATGTTGTTCAAAGGGCGCCAACTATTCTTTACACAGTGTTACTGGTGAAAATCGAGAATGGTAAATGATTTTCACGTGTGGTTAGGTAATGAAGTTATTATATTACAAATAAAATATATATTTAAAGTGACACGATCATATTTGAACCTGTAAGCCCTAGACTTGTGAATAAAAATTCTGATAAAAATTTAAAATCGGTTTTATTATAAATCGATCAAACTAGGTTACCATTTTACGTATGGAACGACTACAAACATTACAAAACATATACATACATACATATTCATGTGACGTGAATAACTATATCTGTTTTTAACAGAAGTATTTGCAAACAATTTACCCTGTATAATATTACCTTTACTTTATGTAGATTCTAATTTAAAGAACAACATACATTGTTTAAAGAAGTAGTATACCTTCATAAATATATTAACCCTTATGTAATGGTTAAAACTTTGTGATCACAAAACCCTGCACAACGGTACATAAGACAGATTACAAATTTATAGACAGTTTGCACATATAAAACAGAATTGTACGATTTTGAAAATGAATTTGAAATTTAACGTAGTTTAAGTTTATGCTTACTATTAATAAAACATTTCGAAAAGTGTATATAATTCTGATTTGCGATTGAAAATACGTGGGGCAAAGTGTGGATCTTCAGGATGGGAGGCAAGCAGTTGAGCGACAGATTCACTACGAAATAGTTTGATAGAAGAATCAATTTGTCTTTTTAATAGGTTGAATTGAGTTTTCAAGTTAGGATTTCTTGTGCGGTGAAATTGCTTTCGGATTCTCTTTTTATATTGAATTAAGTCGACTAGTTGCCTACGAAGTTGTAAATTGTAGGATATGGCTGGGAGTATTTTCTGGCTTAAGGAAAATGCCTGGGTAATATGTCGAGTTAAGTGGTCAACTGCTTGGTCGATTTCGTCAGGCGAATCGCAGGATGGGTTGTTAGGGATGTTGTGTGATAGGTATGTGGAAAATGTCAGCCAGTCATAGTCGTCCTCGCGAGGACGCCTAATTTGTGGTGAATGTTGAAGGTTTATTTTAAAAGTCGTTTTGACCGGATAGTGGTCACTATTTAATGTTTGGATAACTATATTTTCATATGCGTAATTAAAATTGCTAGTTAGTCCTATGTCTATGACCGACTGACTTGGGAGACGGCGGGTGGGTTGGTTGGGGGCTATAAATTGTATATTAGGATAGTGGTTAAGGTATTGAAAGAGGGTGTTGCCAGATTTATTAGGGATCAAGGAATGGTTCCAGGAAGGATGTTTCGCGTTTAAATCGCCAAGCAGGACAAGGGAGTTGTAAGTACTAGTAAGGTGGTCAAGGTCGCGGTATGTCAAGGGTAGTTTGTGATCTCTTGTAGGCAGACACTACAGCTACATCTCTTTGAGGGAGATGCAGCATTATAGCAGCCGCCTCAAGAGAGTGTAAAGGTGGTAATAGTAATTGTGTGTCTAAGTGTTTTCCGGACCACAATAGCCGTGCCGCCTCCCCTCGTGGGGCGGTCGGAACGGTATATGTTGTAGTTAGGAAATGTCAGTCTGTGGTGTATTTTTAAAAGTGTCTCGCTCAAGCAACAGATCTCGACCTTATGAGTTTGCAGTAGGTGCTCAAGCTCAGTTTTCTGCCTGTTAACACCGTTGGCGTTAAACTGCAAGAAGGTGAGCGTAGACTTCTGTTTAATTTGTTTGCCTATTAGAATAATTTAGTGATATGTTCAAGGATCACAAATATCTTTTCCAAAGGATCTGGGGTTGTTTTTAAGGTCGACATCAGTTGCTTCAGCGTGTCCCAGATAAGTTTGATGTTAAACGATTTTAAGCAGTCAATTATTTCCCTGAGGGGGCTGGTGGCAGATTCAGTATAGGCTGGGGGTGGAATGCTAGACGACTGTGTGGCTGCCCTTTGCCGGGCTCTGAAATTTTGCCAGGCACGGATATTTTGAGTATTAACAAGATCTGCAGTTTCCTGCGACAAGGGTGGCAAATTAGGGGATGGCGGATTGGTTATTCGGCTGAATTCGAGTGGTAGCATTATATGCCTGAGCTGGGGTGGGTTGGTCCTGAGTTATTCCGGTGGCTCTTGTAGCTAAAGTTGGGGCAGCGGGGGTAGTCCGCGACACGCTTGTCCACAAGCGGTAGCCTGCGTAAAAATTAAATTCGAGTCGTCGTTATGCGACGACTCGAGACTGTGGCCAGGAGGCCTTAAAATGTAGCCGAGCTCGTTGCTCGACACCGTGAATCGATCTATACCCTCTCGAATAACGCCCCTGCATAATCTGGTCTGGCGAGATCTTGCGTACCCTCCTGCGGTGGACTCGCCGCAAGTGCCAGCCGTATGAAGTTAAAAGGTTACCGGACAGACCCGAGCCAAAAGGGTCTGCCTGGATTTTAAACAAAGCTTAGTCCTTGAACCGGGGAGCTAGGCGTCGGCGCGCCTGTGTGCAATCCCCCCTTAGTCTTGTCGCCCCTAACTGAAAATTTTGTAGTTCTCGAATGTCTGACTCTACTTTTGTCTAGTCGTGATGCTCGGATACTGAGTCAACTACCGAGAGCACCCCCTACACTGGTTGTCGTGTAGAAGGTGGGATCGCGGCGGTTGACTATATTTAGCCCGACGTGGCAAGTGGATACACAGCCGGCTGACAACGAGGGGGCGTCGTTGTCGGCGACGCCGATGTATTCGGCCAGCTCGTTCGGAGACCACAAGGGTCGCACGAGAAAGAAAATTGAGCACGACGCCGTAGAGAAGTAGGATGGTTGGATCACTGACTTGGATGCAGGAACTGGGCTCTACCCGATTTGCCGGGCAGACATCAAATTGGAACACAGGACTGGGCTGGCAGGATCAGGAGTAGAGGGCTTGTACAGGGCTCTACCCGATTTGCCGGGCAGACATCAAATTGGAACACAGGAACTGGGCTGGTAGGATCGTTGACGAGGTATTGGAATTTCAAGATAAAGGAATCAGGTTACCTTGGTTCGATGCGGCGTGTTGGTATTTGGTATTTAACGATTTCTTTCAGATTCCTTTACCGAAGTTAACGTAGCACTATCTTCTCCTCGCTTCCAAGAAACCGGCGTCATCGTCATCAACTGCACTGCAGAATTGGCACTGCGTATGCCGGTAGGGAGGGCTCTGAAAAGAGCTCCTGGTTCATCTAGTTTAAATCGGTGGTACTCAACGAATTCTTTAGAAAGGCTTTCTGGTGTGTATTTTGTAACACCACCAAAATGCGAGCGGGGGTCGAAATTAGAAATAATTAAAATGTCAAAATGTTGAAACCGTGAAGCGGGCGTTGCGTGAAGTTAATAATTAAATTAGGCTGGACTCCTACTGAGCCATGAGAACAGACTATGCAGAAACGCGAGGTACTGAGCCGCGAAGTTACCTCGATGAAGGCCCTGGACCGGCCTTCGTGATAGATGGACCCGCGTACTTCTACCAGACCCAGCTCACAAATGTGAGATGTGTCGTGGTATTTTCTGCGGACCTCCCCTGGTCCTGGCTGTTGAACCTCGCTGGCTGAGGTCTCTTCTGGCGCTCTTCTTGTCTTGATATTTTCTTTCTTCGCCAGCTTGTCACCCCCGGGGGTAGTCATCGGTCGAGTTGGGTTTAGGAAGTTTTGGCTGGGACTGACTGCCGGTACGTAGGCCATCAATTGATATCCTACCCCGGATCGTCGGAAAGGTAAGGATGAGCTGTGTAGCTCGGGAGTGTGGAGACCTAAGTGCTTCTTTTAGCACTTTCGGTCTAAACGAAGCAGGTAGGACAACGGGCGTCGGACGATATGTTGTCCGACGCCCGCAAGGAGGTTGGGTTAGGGTTGAAAACGTCATGTCCCTGGTAGTGGTGATCCGTCCTGGCGTATCTGAAACAGATCTGTTAGCGGGAAATAAAGGTTATACTTACCCGTTGTCCAGTAGCTGAACCCTCGGTCGCTTGTGCCTCGGGGCGTCGGCGGGGTCGTAATCAGTGGCCTATCTGATCAGCGGGTTCCCATGCTCCTCGGCTTGGGCGTACAGCTTCTTCGCTCGTTCCCGGATGACTTCAGTGACCGTGGTGTACTCCAGGTCTCTGACGATGTCTGCGGTTCTCACGTACCATGGGGCGTCAACTACCGTCCTGAGGGCGATGTTCTCCACTGCCTGGATTCTCTTCATATAGGACTTCGCCTGGTAGCCCCACGCTACCGAGGCGTACGTCAGCTGCGGCCTGATGAGGGTCTTGATAAGCGTGAGCTTGTTCCTCAAGTTGAGTCGACGCCCATTTCCCGTCATTGGGTAGATGAGGGCTCTCGTACGTCGGGCCTTGGCTGTGATGGCGTCCGTGTTTTGTCTCCACGTTAGGCTTCTGTCCATGACCACGCCAAGGCGATTGAGGTGCTCTCCGATTTGCATTTCTTTTATACGCTTAGCAGCTAGCGAGCTGGCTTCCGATTGGCTCAGCAGCCAACGAGAAGGCGCTGCTTAGCCGACCGGTAAATACTGAGCGCCAGGTCCGCCTATGACTCATTCCCTGCTGTAGCGACGACGAAACAACACCTATGCAATGATGTTGCTTCTTTGTGTGAATTGTCTTTTCGTTTGAGAATATGTTTAAGGTTTAATATTATTTGCCTTAATGGAATAAAGGGAATTGGTTTCTCATGTCCGTTGCGAGAATGGTTGATGTTCTCATGTTAGCATTGCATCCTCCAATGTGTGAGGTGATATACGCGTCTTGAATGAATTTTAAGTTATGAATTAAATTTTGTTTTAAATTAATTCGGAGCTTTTCCGGCAATAAAATAAAGCGTGAAAAATAGGAAGTTAGCTAGCTGTCGAAAACCGAAAAAATCTTCGGATCTTCGGAAATTCTAGTATGATTACTAATTACAATTTCAAACTATATTCAGTTTAAAAGAAGACCTGTTTTTCACTCGCGATAGTTCAATACACTTGAATCACCTCCGGAACAGAACTTACATCGATACTTCATTGAAATCCATCGTTATTATTCGGCTCGATGTTGTACCTAAATGACACAGTAGCTGTTTTTTCCTTATTAAGTGTAAGTCTGTTTTTCTCAGACCAAATGATAACGTCTTTATATAGGTTTCGTTATACATTTCTCGCTGTCAGGGCCCTTCTGAACAACTAAAAAAATTTGTCATAGGCGTAGCAAGTAATGTGTATATTGTGTTTACTTTGTATGTGTGTGTTGCAAGATCGTTGGTAAACACAAGATAAATAAATGAGTCTAATATGGACCCTTGTGGTACACCTGCATTATAGCTCACTGTTTCATTTACGTAGACCACTTGCGAACGGCCTTTAATATAGCTTGATAGAAAATTTAACGCTGGACCCCTAATACCATATCTAAATAACTTCTCTTTGAGCAATTTATAGTCTGCGTAATCGAAAACACGTGAATAGTCTATGAAAAGACCGAGAGCAAAAATAGGCCTTTATCTAAGGCGTCTACTACCGAGGTGTGAAAGTTAACTAAAGCGGTGTCAACGCTCTTATTTTAAAAAAAACATGTTGAACAGAAAAAAGGTTATTCGTAAAATTTAGGGGTGAAAGGATCTAGGAGTGTGGGATTTTGGGATTGAACTAGTGTGTTTGCAAAATTAGGTAGCAACCTTTTTAAAATGAAATCTGTAAATAATGTAGTACCTGTAAGGTTATGTAAGTCAGAGTTATGTATGTGTGCGGGGAGATGGAGGGAGATTTTTAAAATTTTATTTTGAGCAGTTTGTAACTTGGCTTGTAGATAGGGGGCGATTAGGGGATACCAAATTGGGGAGGCGTTGGTGAGGATACGACGAAGATAAGTTTTATACACGAGCGAAACGGTGTGGATAGGGGAGTTTTTAAGGATGGGAAATAGGGAAGAGGTGCGCCGCCAGCACTTACACACACAGTTTACGATCTAGTATTACATCTAAGTATGCGATATGATCAAGCCAGGGAAGGTTTGACCGTGTGTAATAAAGGTGGTATTAACGATGTGTTTTTTTAGTGAAGTATATGGCTTGAGTTTTGGTTAGATTTGTGGCTAATCCCCAATCATTGTAATATTGTATTGTCAGGTCTGTCTGTCTTTGTAAAATATTAGTCATGACGGCAGAGCTTACGGATGTGGTTAGGATAGCGGTGTCGTCTGCGTAAAGGCAGAGGTTAGTACGATGATCTTAAGGGGGGGGGGGGGTAAATTGTCGATATATAGGTTGAAGAGGACGGGACCAAGGGATGACCCCTGGGGGATGCCAGGTAATATGGGGGTGAGTGGAGAGCAGTCCTTGTTGACTTTTATTCGAAATTTGCGATTAGAAGTGTAAGATTGCATCATTTTAATGATGCGAATCGGAATCAGAATTGGCGATATAAAACCAATTTTATAAAAATCATAATGCCATCATTTTGGTTATATTTACCATTAGTATATAATGTTTTATACCCCTTATCTGTGTTCCTCCTTTCTCCAGTTCCCTTGCATTCCGTGTAGTCTTTTTTAAATCGGATTCCGTTTGTATAGCTTGTTTTTTCCCTATAAGTTTCGGGTTAACTTCATTTTTCTGTCTGCCAATTTTTCCTCAATTTTACTTTCTGAGCCGTCGAATTTTTTTTAATTCTTCGTAAGAAATTTCTTGATTATCTATGATCAACGTGTTGTTCTTAATATACCCGCGTATTTTGTCCTCTAAGCTTTCTTTAAATTTTTCCTCAAGACTTTGTTAATTTCTCAGTTTTCCTTAGACAAATAGTTATTTACAGATATATTTTTACCTTTCAATTTGTCTTTTTTAATTATTTCTTGTTTTTTAAGAAATGTGGTCAATTCTACTAATATCGGTCGATCGGAATGTTCTGTCTTGCCCGAGTAGTAGTGGTCCCTTCTTCGGGGTGCATTACTATCACAACGACTTTTACCAAAATTAAAATACACGACGTGACAATACGAGAGAAGACCAAGGTCAAGTATCTAGGGTTAACCCTAGGTACGAGACTCAGATTCGGACCTCATGTGACTAATAAAATACAAAAAGTTTATTCTGCTATGAACAAGCTATATTGCCTTATAAATAGACGCAGTAAATTAACTGTCGAGAATAAACTCACTTTGTTTATGGTCATTTTCAGGCCGATAATGACGTATGCCTGTGCATCTTCGTGCAACATCTCGGATGCGCAGTGCATGCGTCTCCAAACACTGTAGAATAAACTTTTACGACTACTTACAAACTCATATAGATATACTCCGATACAATATCGCTATGATTAGACACTACATAGAGGATATCGCATATAAATTTTTCAAATATAAAATTCAGCTATCGGAGCTCACGCAAGACATCGCTGACAGACGCAGACATAATGACGAACGTCACGCTCACAAAGTCCTACACCAGCGACTTACATTATACGACAAAGTACCTTACCAATGAATCACGCACATATAACTACTTTACACGGACAACATGGACCTCCTACCTCATCCTTCTTAACCCTCCATAAAACTCCTTATAAAAATTTCGTATTTAGAATTTAGGTAGATATATTGTAAATAGTTGTACATAACTTTTAGTTTTAAATAGTGTCACGAGCCGGGGGTGCTTGGCTTGCGAAAGGCTAAATTATAAGTAAAATAAAGATGTAAAACAAAAAGATACCAACATTTTATTGCAGGTAAAAATAACAAACAAGGAAAATAATTCAAATAATAAGAAATATAAAATAAAAAGATCTTACCAGTCCATAATAGGGGAGATGCGTCAGGTAGGTGCTCGTTGACTGACTACCAATAAGTAAGTAATGTGTGTATCAATCCTGGACTATTTATATGATTCCTAAATAGTTATTCAGCAATATTCCTATAAAGGTAGACTTAAAGTTTATGTCTCAACGCGGTTACAAGCTGATATTGAAATATGAAACTTTACATCCTCTATGCTTGTTAAATAGCGAATTTATATTGTAGAAATAAAATATGAATGATAAAATTTAACTTGGAAAGAATGTAGAATTTATTTATCGATTTAGTTTTGCGACTTATTTAATTTATTATTGAATATTTGAAAATTATATTTTGTAGAGAATATGCTAAAAAGTATTTTGGTTAATTTTATAGTGCAGAATAATTATTACTACTTGACACATTTCCCCCTTCCGAATAGCTGGCCACCAGCTTTAACTGCCGGTAATGAGTTAAAATGCTATAAAAATACAATTACAAAACGTTTATAAAAACAATTAAAAATAAGAAAATATAAAGCATATAAAAATTATACGGTGGAACACACCGCATGTCGTACAAATAATATACAATATCTGAAAAATAAAATAGCAAATAATATAAAGGAAAATCAACAATAATAAAACAAAAATTTAGTCTTTTAATGGAGTCAATTAATAAAAAGTTTTTGGCACACATTTTTATAGCACTGGCTTAGTTTGGTCCTGTCTCTTTCCGCACTCTACTTCACGTAAGTTATTTTTAGTTCAAGATATTGGCAGCACTACATACAATAATTGTCATTTTATGTGGGTCGCGCAGGTCGCGCTTCCAGTCGGCTATCCTTTGGTTTGATACCGCGCGGAGTTTTATTGTTCGTAAGTTTGTGTAGTTTTATTTTACTTTTTAACACTATCTGGCGAACGGTGGAACCCATTTTCAGCATCGGTTGAAGTTATTAGCTGGGAATCTCCAGGTGGAAATTAGTGGGTAAGTGAGTCAGCTTTCTTGACCTGTTACATTTTCTTATCTTGTAGAAGGTGAATGACCCATATTAACTGCTAGGCCAATAGATGTTTATGTACCTCTTGTTGCTTATTTTTCTAGTTACTGTTTACGAAAACCAGTGTAAACATTTGTGAACTAGTGTGAACTTCGGCGGCTTCCATTAGGGTCAGTTGTTTAATTGTACTTCTGTTATGCAGGGATTTGGAGAATATGGCGACAGAAATTTGCGGAGTGCGCAAATTTGGAAAAAATGCCCTTATGTTAGTTGCTTAACAGAAGACGAAACTCGTACAGGATTTTTTTCTGAGAGACAAAAAAACATCTTATCCTGGGACTGCGATATGGGTATTGGTGTACTCAACCTTTTCCAGTTCCTCGATCTGGCCACATTGTGTGTAAGGGTTAGCTGCCAATTCTGGGGTTCGTGTGGAGTGGGTCATTTGCCATCGTCAGTGCTCCGTGTGCATTCAACATGAAACAAAGAATAGAACCCAAGTAAGTCCTTATATTTAAAAATAATTCTTTTATAACATTCTTCGATAATTAAAGTTTAATTCATCTAATCTATTTATTTATTATCTAAGTCATATCTTTGTCACAATTTAATTTTTCATTTCTTATTAATATTTAAATATTACTGATCTATACTTAAATTACACAATAGGGAATTGTTAATCTATTACAATTTATCCTTAATTATAAAATATAATGATGTAGGTATTTATTTCAAGACCTCTTAACTACAATTTTTCCCTTTTTTAATTTTTTCTTTCTCAAAGTTAAAGAATAGTATAAGTATAAAATAGTATCCTTATTGTTGAGATTTTTTAAGTGACTAAGTAAAATGGATATTTGCATAACTATGATATTTAGTGATTTTTAAGTTCATCGTATGTATATACGTTTTATTATCCAATGTTAATGATCATTAGTAGCTTTTATACTAGAAAAATTATAAGATTGATATTCTTATTTCATACCTTTCATTTGACTACTTTTAGTCCCCACATACTACCACGCCTTTTTAATCTGTCAACTTAAAATAAGATTTATTTTAAGAAAATTGTGTGCATTTATAATCTATTTCTCGATACAAAAAAACATATTTCTATCTCATTTATTTACTTATCATTATACCCTCTGTACTGTGTGTATTATTTTATTACATTTATTTCCTTGCATTGTTTATACTGAAACATTTCAACCCCCCCCTGTATATTTATAAGCAAAAATTCTGGTCACGGCACCAGTGAAATAACACTCCCCCAGGTGTGTTAATTAATATCAAAATCCTTAATCGTGAAGCAATCAAGAACTTATTAATTCCTACCCAGTAGTTATTTATCTCAAATTTATGTCAAGATAAATAAACAAATTAGCCATTTATGTGATCGTCTAGTTTATGTGGTTACGACTTTAATTACGTTGTGTGTGTGTAGTAACCCTTTATAATTACCCCAGGTTCTTTGATATAAAGTTTGGTATTACTTGTTTCTGTCTGATACTGTACCGGAGAAAATTAATCACTCTGTTATTTTAAATACACTGTAAGTTTGGATACACTGGCTATTATTTGAGAAACATAGTTAATGTTTTATGTTATTTATTTATTTGGTGTTTTATTACGCAAGATTGCACTGTATATTTATAGTTGAAGTTTGTTTTCTAATTTATTTGATTAGAATGAAATCATTTATTTAGTTTATTACTTGTGTGATGAAAAAGGTAAAGGTGAAAGTAAAGACAATAATTGATGGGAAAAAGTAGTCAAAAAAACCCATTTTATTTTATATCAATTGATGTGGCAAATAGCCGTACATGAAATCAAACAATCCAAATATTTGAGACAATTGCCTAAATATTATATAGGAAGGGTTACGTCGCTATAGTAACGACATACTATACATATTTCAAAGCTGGTTATGCAATGACAAGTACTAAGGTAATACAATCGTAGGCCGTGTTATTTGTAGGTGTGATTAAAGATGCTGCAAATAGCCGATTAAAATGTAATTGGAACTTTAGTGTTAGCAATCGCTCTGATAAAATAAGCTTACTGCAAAACAGAGGACAAGAACCATGTCCTGTTCGTGCATTAGAGAATGGAAGTAATAATGAGACACTCATGTAAGAGATCATAGAATGTTGGGGGAAAGTTCCCTTAATTGAATAAACAAACTGCAAATCCCAAATTGTATATGACTGTTCATCCGTTGGTTCCATCACATATCAAACGTGGAAGTACTCAGGAGAGCAAACAGCTTTCCAATCGAGGTGCTTATTTCAAGAGCACGCCTAAGATGGGCAGGTCACGTTCATCGTATGCATGATCGCGCCAATATCCATTGGCTGGATGTCGGTCTCGATAACTAGGGCCGAGTAGGACTATTACTCTTTGCACCTAGATTATCTCTGTAGACCTGGACCGGCCTTCGTGATAGGTGGGCCCGCGTACTTCTACCAGACCCAGCTCACAAATGTGAGATGTGTCGTGGTATTTTCTGCGGACCTCCCCTGGTCCTGGCTGTTGAACCTCGCTGGCTGAGGTATCTTCTGGCGCTCTTCTTGTCTTGATGTTTTCTTTCTTCGCCAGCTTGTTACCCCCGGGGGTAGTCATCGGTCGAGTTGGGTTTAGGAAGTTTTGGCTGGGACTGACTGCCGGTACGTAGGACATCAATTGATATCCTACCCCGGATCGTCGGAAAGGTAAGGATGAGCTGTGTAGCTCGGGAGTGTGGAGACCTAAGTGCTTCTTTTAGCACTTTCGGTCTCCACGGAGCAGGTAGGACAACGGGTGTCGGACGGTATGTTGTCCGACGCCCGCAAGGAGGTTGGGTTAGGGTTGAAAACGTCATGTCTCTGGTAGTGGTGGTCCGTCCTGGCGTATCTGAAACAGATCTGTTAGTGGGAAATAAAGGTTATACTTACCCGTTGTCCAGTAGCTGAACCCTCGGTCGCTTGTGCGTCGGCGGGGTCGTAATCAGTGGCCTGTCTGATCAGCGGGTTCCCATGCTCCTCGGCTTGGGCGTACAGCTTCTTCGCTCGTTCCCGGATGACTTCAGTGACCGTGGTGTACTCCAGGTCTCTGACGATGTCTGCGGTTCTCACGTACCATGGGGCGTCAACTACCGTCCTGAGGGCGATGTTCTCCACTGCCTGGATTCTCTTCATGTAGGACTTCGCCTGGTAGCCCCACGCTACCGAGGCGTACGTCAGCTGCGGCCTGATGAGGGTCTTGATAAGCGTGAGCTTGTTCCTCAAGTTAAGTCGGCTCCCATTTCCCGTCATTGGGTAGATGAGGGCTCTCGTACGTCGGGCCTTGGCTGTGATGGCGTCCGTGTTTTGTCTCCATGTTAGGCTTCTGTCCATGACCACGCCAAGGTATTTGACGGTGTCGTGCCATTGGATGTCCTCGCCGTTCATGGAGACGTGTCCTGTGGGAATTTCTTTCCGCACTCGTCTGAAGAGGATGGCTTGGCTCTTGTCGGCGTTGACTGCGACTTTCCACTTCGTGCACCATTCTTCCAGGAGTGTGGCCGCTTCCTGGAGTTTTCTGGTTGCGTCTCTGGCCTTCCAGGATCTGGCAATCAGGGCGGTGTCGTCTGCATACAGGGCTAGGTCTGTATGGTCGGTCCGGGGGAGGTCCGAGGTATAGATGGCGAACAGGTGCGGTGACAGCACCGATCCCTGTGGAACTCCCGCCTCCACGGTCCTGTAGGTGGAGAGTTGGTCCGAGATTTTCACCCTTAGCTGTCTGCAGTGTAGGTAGGATCTCACTAGTTTGACGAGTTCGATGGGGTAACCCATACTCATCATTTTAGCTAAGAGACCGTCGTGCCAGACCGTGTCGAATGCTTTGGCGACGTCTAGGAACAGCGCCGCGGTGACTTGACGCTGGTTGAACCCCTTGGTGATCTCCTCGTTGAGGCGAAGCACTTGGAGTTTCGTGGAATGTCCTGTTCGGTATGCGAACTGTTCATCCGGGATGATGTTCAGCTCTTCTGTCTTCTCTGTTAGCCTCTTCAAGATGACCCGTTCTGCAACCTTGCTCATGGCTGGGAGGAGGCTGATGGGCCTGTAAGAAGACGGGAAAATTAGTTCTTTCCCTGGTTTAGGGATCATAATGACGTCGGCCTTTTTCCACCTGCCTTTTTCCAAGTGCCGTAACCTTAACATCGCGTTTACGATGTTGACTAGCGCCGCTACTTCTTTCCTGGGCAGCTTTTTGAGAGCGATGTTTCCTATCTTGTCACATCCCGGAACTTTTCTCGGCTTTAGGCTCCTCAGGATTTCCTTGACTTCCTTGGGGGTAGTCGGACGGATGTGGTCGTCATCTGGCAGGCGGCGGATCCTTCGTACTCTGCGTTCGACGTCGTCCACCCAGTCCTCGTCCTCGTCATCGAGCTCGTTCTCTCTGCACTGCAGTTCTAAGCTGTCGGCGAACGCCTCGGCTTTTTCCTGGTTAGTGTAGACGATCCCTCGCTCTCCGTGAATCGGGCGCATAGGCTTCCTTCGGTTTCGCAGGGCACGTTGTGTGTTCCACATGCTTCTGTCCTGTGGATCCAGTGACTCAAGGTTGGCGTTGCCACCCCTCCTGACGGTGTTCCTGGAGGGCGGCTTTCACTCTTCGGCTGAGGACATTGTACTCCCTTCTATCGGCGGGGAGCCTGGTCCTCTGAGCCCGTCTCTTGGCGCTCCTTCTGTCCCTTATCAGCTGCCTGGTGACCTCTGGGAGGTTTGCCATCGGTGCTGGGTGCCTTCTTACTTCTATTTCCGTCGTGCTGGCCCTTATCGCTTCCAGGATCTGCTCCTCTAGGGTAATGATGGCCCTCTCAACGTCCTCCACGGTTTCTAGCCTGGGAATTTGTGCGATGTACTGCTGCAGGTGCTGCCGGTACGATTCCCAGTCCGTTCGTCTCTTCGTGAAGGTGGCGTTGTCTTCACTCGCCTGTTCTCCTAGGGTTAGGAAGATCGGGTTGTGCTCGGTAGATCCCTCCGTTCTGGTGGTGATCTCTGCCTCGAAGGTCATCTCCTTTAGGATTGCGATGTCCAGTCCATCTGGCCTGTGTCTGCCGTTGTCGAAGGTGGGCTGGTCCGGTCCTACCACCATCAGTTCGCCGGCGTACTGTCCCAGGAACCTCAGCAGCTCTCGTCCTCGAGTGTTGGTTATGCCGCTGTTCCATTCCTGGGATTTGGCGTTGAAATCGCCAATTGCGACGACCTGTGTCCTGGCGGGCAAGATTGCGTCCAGATCCCCCTCGGTAAGCGTATGCATGATAACCGCCTTCCTAAATGTACACTTTATGGTGAATTGCTAAGCGGTAGAAGAAGGCGTGGCGGTCAACGAACGAGGTTCAAAGACGCTCTCCATGAAAATCTAAAATCCTGCGGTATTGCAGACGAGCAATGGGAACAACTTGCAGCGGATAGAACCAAATGGCGAGGGGTTGTGACGAGCTATCAAGGAAATGTTGCTGCAAGAAGGCCGAATCCAAGACCTAACCAGGTCTATGTTTGTCCTGACTGCGGTCGACATGTGCTCTCCCGAATTGGCCTCTATAGCCATAGTCGTGTGCACCGTAGATGAATGGGAATTACAATAGACTACACCTTTTACTTGTTTTTCCTGACTGCGGTCGACATGTGCTCTCCCGAATTGGCCTCTATAGCCATAGTCGTGTGCACCGTAGATGAATGGGAATTACAATAGACTACACCTTTTACTTGTTTTTTATTGTACACAATTTATCGACTGTAACATTTTTATACTCGGACTCGAGTAACGGCTAATAATAATAATGACTGTTCAACAACGTGAACAGGGGGAGTCGATGTAAATCAAACAGACAAGACGTCCCGGTTCAGTACTCGACGAAAAGTATACCCCTAAAAATAAAAGCAAGTATATGGGGTGCGGGGACCCCATTACTGACCGTTGGCCTGAACAGTTTGTAGTTTGTAAGGTAGAAACGTAGTTGAGTACAAACCCACGACCGCGGTGTTTGTACTAGAGCCAGGGAACTCTTTATTAATTTGATGGATCGTTATTAAGCAATCATAGAAAACTAGGCATTCGCAGGTGAGAAATATCTCACAATAGTTTGACTGGAAATATTCTAGTGAAACCTTACAGGTGAATCCAGGCACACGGCAAACCCTTGATAGTAAACAACTGAAGTATAATGGAAGCTAAAGTTTCTTGTCATTGCATAAACTCTGAAAATATATAGTTCTAGAATACAAACTGGTTATTGTGCAAACGTAAATCTTCCTAGCAAAATATTCAGTATGTGAAATTCCACCTAAACTTAGGATTGAAATAATAACGGAGTAGCTTGAAATATAATTGTATCCTATTTTCTTGTTAAATAACAAAGCTAATATTTTATATAAAAACAATCGAATGAAACTAGCTGGACAATTACTGTGGTGACAAAGCGTTAAGCACTTTGTCAACAAACTTCCAGTGATGACATCGCTGCAGGCTCAGCCTGAGTAAAAGATTCAACAAACTAGGTGCGTACTTGGCTAAACAAGACAGACGTCTCCGTCGCAAGTGGCCATCGTGCCAAGACTCAGTGTAAATGCTCATAAGCTGCAGGGAAATTTCCCTAAAGTTGATATTAACACGAATATCTCCGGGTTGATTTTAATAATAATAATAATAATAATAATTTTTATTGTCCATTAGATCATACAAGAAAATGACATAGGACAAGTCAAATACGAACAATAGTGTATAAAATAATATAAAGTTACAATATAAATTACAAACAATAAAATAAAAATAAAACTACAATAAAAATAAAATAGCACGAACAAATTTTGTAAAAACAAACTCATACATGTTAATTAC
The DNA here is from genome assembly GCA_963675555.1 of Leptura quadrifasciata. Classification (NCBI taxonomy): domain Eukaryota; kingdom Metazoa; phylum Arthropoda; class Insecta; order Coleoptera; family Cerambycidae; genus Leptura; species Leptura quadrifasciata. Next base: position 72,237,744 of record OY776678.1, read on the forward strand.
AGGATAAAAACAGTTAAAACACATAATTTAAAAATTCGCTTATAGTATAAAAACAATGATCAAGCAGTAAAAGTTTTACAGAATTTTTAAATGATTTAATGGTCGTGATTGCTTTAATGTGGTCTGGTAATTTATTAAACAATTTTATACCCATGTATCTAGGACTTCTCTTATATATAGATAAAGTGTGAATGGGAACTAATAAATCATTCAGATTACGGGTTACATAATTATGATAATTATTGTTTTTCAAAAACTCATCTTGATGAATTCTTACAAAGGAGACAATTTCAAGAATATAAACGCATGTTACAGGTAAAATTTTAAGTTCTTTAAATACGTTTCTACAAGTAGAATATTTACTTAAGCCAGTGATATTGCGAATTACCCGTTTTTGCATTATAAGTACCCTATCAATATGATGTGAAGAGCCCCAAAAAATTATGCCATACACAATCCTAGAATAAAACTGTGCATAGTAATATGATAAAATTACAGATTTATTTACAATATCCCTTAGCCGATATAACGCAAAACAAACTGAGGACAGCCTTTTACAGAGTACGTCTATGTGACATTAACAACTTAATTAATTATCTATATATATACCTAAGAATTTTGTTGACAGCACTTGTTCAAGAGATTTTCCGTTTATTTTTAAAAGATGACTTTCGTTGCATTGTACTAATCTTGGTGTAAAATGTATAAATACTGTTTTATTTTGATTTACTACCAATCTGTTATTGTAAAACCAAGACGTATGCTCATTCAGTACATTCTGCGTAGAGTTCCTTAAATCTACTATATTGCTGCAAGTACTTAAGTAGGAAGTGTCGTCTGCAAACAAAGTTAAATTTTTACCATTTGAACTTTCTGACAAGTCATTAGCAAACAATAAAAACAATAACGGTCCCAGTACAGAACCTTGGGGAACGCCATATGATATGTTCAATATGCTAGACTGGTGCCCATTTATTGAAACTTGTTGTGTACGATTGGTTAGATACGACTTCAACCAGTCACCACATTTACCTCTAAATCCATATCCATGCAATTTGTTAATCAATATCTCATGATCAACAAGATCAAATGCCTTGCTAAGATCCATGAATATTCCAAAGCATTTTCTGTTATTGTTTAAATTATCATATAGATTATCAAGAAAATTAAGGATGGCCGATTGAGTCGATCTACCTTCCCGGAAGCCATGTTGAGAGTCAGATAAGATCTTGAACTTTGAGATGAATTTGATCATTTTGTTGAAGATCACCCTTTCCAATATTTTAGAAATTGATGACAACAGTGAAATAGGTCTATAATTGTCAATGCTTGTGTGTTCCCCTCTTTTATATACGGGAATGACCTTCGCCAATTTGAGCATATCTGAAAAATTACCCTCATCAAATGACTTGTTTATTAGGTATGTTAAAGGGCGAACAATATAAAAAACTATAGATTTGAGCATATTCGAACTAATATTATCAATACCGCTTGAATTGGAGGATTTTAGCTCCATAATGATATTAAATATTTCACTTTCAGTCACCGGCTCAAGAAATATAGTTGGATAATTATTATTTGGTTGTATACGATTGTTGCTTTCAACGTTAGAGAATTTTTCGATTAAATTTTTTGGATTATCAATGAAAAATTGATTGAACTTATCAGCTATTATTTCTGTATCATGTGCTAACTCATTATTAATTCGGATGCTTTCGATGGTATTTTGTTTAGCTTTGTTGTTCATTATATCGTTATTTATAATTGACCAGGCAGCCTTTGATTTGTTTAAGGATCTGTAATATATGTAATCATTGTGTAATTTTTTAGCAGCTCTAACAACTTTGCGATAAATTCTTTTATATGTGTTATAGATGTACTTGTCTTCTTCCCTATTACTGTTATACGTGAGTTTATGCAACAGTTTCAATTTTTTTGAAGAAATTTTTATGCCTTGAGTTATCCATTCCTTTTTTTCTATATTTTTTTTTATATAATATAAATGGAAAACTGACATCAATATAGTAGAGGAGGCTAGTCAGAAGGTATTGAAAACCATCATTCAGATTTGCAGCGTTATATGTGCCAAGCCAATTTTCTTTACTTACATGCTGTTCAAAGGACTCAAAATTAATTCTAGAGAACAACCTAACTCTAACATTTCTATTTATATCAGTATTTACATTCTAATAAATATTTGAGCAGTGTGATCCGACAGCCCATTTACAGCAACTTTACATTGAATATTAAAATTACTGGATTCCATATTACTGCACATATAGTCAATTCCCGTTGAAGAACCAATAGCGTATCTAGTAGGTTCATTTATGTGACATACAATGTTATATGAATAAAGTAAATCGAGTAAACGATGCTTGCTAAACGTGTTTGACAGATAATCGATGTTCCAGTCTCCACATAATACTGTTAGGGACCTATTTGTCGAACTATTTAAAATTAGATCTAAGTCTTGTAAAAACGTATTTAAATCACCTGTTGGTGACCTATACAATGTAATAATTTTCATACAATAATTATCATTAAGTTTAAGTTCAACACCAATTATTTCAAAGTCTTTCTCAATAGCTTTTTTGTTAATGTCAGGTAATTCTTTGATACTTAAATTTAGTGAAGATTTGTGAAATATTATCACTCCTCCATTTTTAAAAGTGTTCCTACAAAAAGCTGTGGTTACTTTGTAACCATTTATATGAATTGTATTTAACTCATGTGGTTGAAGTCAGTGTTCGCTAAAACATGCAATATCCACGTCATGTAATTTTAATTCGATTTCTATCTGATCAATTTTATTTCTTATACATTGTATGTTTTGATGTAAAATTTTAAGTTTTATTCCGTTACTACTAAAGATTGATTGCTATTCATCATTGCTACTGAATTTAATTTTTTGCTTTTGTATTTCTATTTTCTTCTGCAACATCGGACAATTAACATTATATATGGAGTGAAATACATTAAAATTCGTTTTAACAGTTTCATTAGCTTCTATACAATTTATACATTTGATAATATCACTAACACATTGATCAGATGTATGATCACTTACCGCACATTTAAGACATTTGGGAACACTACTACATTGCTCTTTCTTATGACCAAATCTACCACAGGCAAAGCATCTTAAAACACTTACATATTCAAACACACGACATCTTGCCCAATCAAGGTACAAAAACTTTTCTTTAACAATCCTCTGATACGACTCCGGATCACATTCCAGAATGGCCATAAATTTAGTTTTCATTTTTTTGAAGACTTTTACTTTTAAAAATAGCGATCCATGATTGAGAAAGAAGTTTTGTTTCTTCAAGCAAGTAAGCAGTTCATCTTCGGTCATTTCCTTCTCTATGTCCACAATTTTTACAGCAGGATTTTTCAATTCAGGTACATCTGTTTTGTAGGTTTTTCCTAGCTTTTTTTCAATTACTGTTTTGACCTTATTAACTTCACTTTTACTACTACATTTGATTACAACTCCACCTTCTTTAGCATTTCTTATTTCATTTATGCCTACTTCCAAAACTGAAGGATTTACACATTTTTGCACAGCTTCTAGAGTTTTTTTACATTCTTGATCCTTATTTTTTGGTTTGACTACTACCACCTCACTAGCTACTCTTGCATAAGTTTTTTTTCCACTGGTGTTACAGATCTCATTGGATTTAATACCATTCAAAACGTTTTTTATTTCAGTTATCTCAGATGTTATTTGCTCTCTTAGGCAAGAAAATTCATCTTCTAATCCCCATATGTAATTAAGCGCCAAATCACAGTTATCACAAAACCACTAACCCTTTACATCTTTGAATACACCGCAGATCAGAAATAGATAAGTCAACACATCTCAAATGGAAACTTTGTTTACACTTTCCAGAACAATTAATGATGGAGTCTTTATTCTTACATTTAACAGCACATTTCTTGCAAACAGGATCCTCCATTGTGATCATAGAATGACAAATAATACTTTTATGTGGGTACCACTGGTGGAATATGACAATTCCCGCAGTTAGGATTAAGCAGAATGCTAATCAAAACCGAGGGATTGTGAACGATCCATGCTTTGATGGAAGTCTGAAGGACGTATTTTCTGCTCGAAAAAGAAAAAATTAATTTTCTTTTTCCTCAACCTTTTCTTAATTCTAGATAATAAATATTACGTTCACAAAATTTTTAGGGTTCAACGTGACTGTTTCAGACGGAGAATAATGGATAAATCATACTTACTGTCGTTTATGCTTAACTGCTGCTCTGATGGTATCAATTGGACGACGTCGTAACACTATAAATCTAACACTGTCTGTATTACACTCTCTTAAAATTAAACCTGAAAAGGAATTTTGTTAGAAAACACAACTAAAAGACAATATAAAGTTCAAAATATATATATTAAATCTTTAAAAATTTTATGTTTTTACAACAACTTTTTCAAGAGAAAATGTTAACAAACAATGGTCTGACCCGTGTACAACACATGGTGAGGAACGGGACGATTCATACGGTACCAACTACCATCCAATATGCAGTTTAATAAGCTAACGATACACAAAAAGATTCAAGAAAAGTTTCATGTAACTGAAATTTTGGTGGGCTTTTGCTTGCCTGTCTTATAAACGTATTTATTAATTCACATAAATTTTGGTCGCTCCTCGGAGCTTAAAATTGCTTGAAGCGTCTCTACTTCGTTTGTATTATGCAATAACAACTTTTACGTTCAGGCAAGGCAGATCCCATGCACGTGTGAGTACATGGTAATAATACTTTTTTGACTCCGAATCACTGAGGAACCGGTTTAGGGCAAACCCCGTCAAAACGCATCATTTCCCCGTCAAATCCGACTGCTAGGAAATGATGGGGGTCCCATGTCGCTAAGGGCTATTTTCGCTATAACTTCCGATATACTTTGAATAGTCGTTGGACTAACTTGTCCTCATATTCAATACCTCGTAAGAGTTGCAGTGCTTGACAACGTGGATTCGTAAAAGGGTTTTTAATCTTGGAAATTTTGAAGTTCAAGTCCAATTTTAGTATACTTTCTAAAATTGGGTGGTCGGGGCGACATTACGTCCCTGTGCAGCGACATTTACTACACTTTCTAAATTAACGCTCCTTGAAGAGTTAGCGAAAATTTGGCATAAAAAATGCTCCGAAGAGCAAAATTATGTTTCCAAGAATTAAAAACCTCCTCCACGGCGTTTTTACGTGAAGCACGCTTTTTTACGAAGTATTTCCTAAGTCGGATTTTGTTACAACGTCGAAAAGTATATCGGGGTTATAGCGTTCTTTAACACTCCCCTCCTTTCCGTGAATCTTTTTGTGCAACGTTTGGTAAATTGGTTTTTGAAGAGAAAATGGATCATTGGATGTAGTCTCCCATGTGTTGTATTCGGTTATATTTCAGACCGGCCTATCTGAACATAACATATTTTTCAAATCTAAAATTGAACATATATCGATGCATAGCATTCGATTGAATATTGAACATTGGCTTTCAAAATGGCATAAAAAAAAGAAAAAATCGAAAATCCTCAGATTCTCGATGACACAACACAAACACTTTCGACGCACTTATCTTTCTTAGTGTTCTTCCACTAATGCGGGCTTGCGTCTGCTCCTCCTCGTGTCTATGCCTCGTCGATCACCTTCGGTGTCGAACTGCCTTCCGGAACAGCTTAGGTGGTCCTCGGACTGCTTGGTTCCAGCTATACAATGGCTCTGCTCAGTTTATATGAAACAACATAAAACAAAATTTTAGTAAAATGTATTGTTCATATCCCGTCTGGGGATCTGCGACCGATAACACATCGTCGTCTTTGAGAATAGGAACACTGAATTTTGTAGACTTATATTGATTGAAATGTTTCCGTGTAGTTAAAATTCTCTTCTTGGGAGAAATCTGCGACCGATATCACATCGTCGTCTTTGAGAATACGAACACTGAATTTTGTAGACTTATGCTGATTGAAATGGTTTTTATTAAAATCTCTTCTTAGGAGAAATCTGCGACAGAATCTGCATCCGTCGGATCGTTGCATCTGCCCATCCCGCAGACGTGGCGGCATCTCGCCCTTGAGTTGCTAGACTCATCTGAATCGCGCTCTTGCGTCAGAGTCGTCGTCTTTCCATGCCGTGCCAATGGAACATTTGTTTGGACCCTTTGGGTCGGACTCTGCTTACAGATGTATGTTTGTTAACTTATGAGAACTTTGAAAAAATTATAAAAAAATACCAACTCTGCCGGACACGGTCAGAGTTGCTGCAGTGAATTTGGAAGATTTGTATGGTCGATACAATATCCTCAATGAAAATGACTTGAAAAAAAATGCATAAAAAATACCAACTCTTGCCAGGCGCGACAAGAAGTTGGTATGGAAATTTTGATATAAAATAAACCTAGCACTAAGTTAAAACTTAGCCTAGGTTGAAAAATATTATAAAAATATAATAGAATCTCCAGAACTTGATTCTGAATCAGAAGTGGAAGCATCTCGTGGCGGTGCATGGATTTGTACAACCGTTTGCTCCGGCGGTGGAGGTTCTGTGGAATCGTCTGAGAACGGGGAATCATTTCCATCGAGTGATGTTCCGCCTGGACTAGCATTTTCTTCGTCGGAAGATTCGATTTCCAAGTTGTGCTCCTCTGGCGGGGCTGGTCTCAAATCATTTACATGTACTCTTGTCGTTACATTTCCCTTTTGCACGAGATATACTTCGTCTGAAAACTTCTTCAAGATTCTGGTTGGGCCTGACCAAGACGGCGTGAAGGTATGTACCTTCCTTTTTCTTTTACTCATGACTTTGTCTCCTACTTTGAATAAGACTGGAGTGACGGCCTCTTTTGGCGCGTACTTCTGTTTGTAATTTTGTTGAGCCTGACGGGCTTCCTTAACTCGCTCGTATCGTGGAAGCGTTTGTTGCTTGGCTCTTTCTTGCCTCCAGGCATACAAATCCCATTCGCCTCTTTCGGCTGGGTCATATCCTAACACGATCATGCTAGGTGTTTGATTTGTAGCGGCGTTCCTACGATTTCTTAAGATGTAAGTCATCTGATGCACGTAGCGATCCCAAGTGTCGTTTGGGTTTTTGAATAAAAGGGTGTTTAAAATTTTCTTACACTCCTGAACCCGTCGTTCCACGGGGTTGGACTGTTGGTGATATGCCGGAATTAAGTATCGTTCTATACCGTTTCTTTCACAAAACGTGATGTACCATTCGGAATTGAAATGACCACCATTGTCTGAAATTATGACTCGAGGGACTCCGAATCTTGCTATTATCTCTTCATCAATAAATTTGGCTATCGTTCTGCCATCGACCTGAATGTATGCCTTTGCCTCTATCCATTTACTGAATACGTCTTCGACGATAATCATGTATCTGTTTTCGGCGTCTTTAGTCCTCTGCAGCGGGCCAATTACGTCGACGCTCAAGGTTTCAAATGCATTTTGTGGTGCATGACTTCTAAGTGGAGCATTGGGTTGGGTTTGTCTTGTCTTTACAGACTGGCATATCAGACAGTCGTTTATATATCTACCTACGATCCTGGCCATATTATTGAAATAGTAGCGTTTTGCTATTTTCCTAAGAGTCTCGTCTCTTCCTGGATGACATGCTTCATCTCGGTCATGATAATGGTAAATCGATTCCTTAATTTTCCTCTTTGGAACTATCAATTTAAAATTTTGATCGCAATCTTTCAAAAGTACATCGTCTTGGACGTGAAAATTTTTCATAAAAATAAGATCCGCTTCGGAACGTTGTTCCTGTTGAAATAGATCATTCCAACGGCGGATCTTGTCTTGGATATCCCTCGACCTCGATTGAGCCTGTACGATATCTTCGTATATTTCTGAATGCGTTAAAACAGAAATACGTTCTGGACACTTGCAATTTGGTAGGAACATTCTTTCCTCTTCATCGTCTGTCTCGACATATTTGTTTTGTGGGTTACGACTTAGAAAATCTGCTAATAAATTCTCCTTTCCTGGACAGTGTTCAATTTTGAATGCATATTCTTGCAATAATAATGACCATCGTGTGAATTTAGTTTTGTCGTCCTTATGCTTGTTTAACCAAAGTAACGCCCTGTTGTCCGTCGTCACCAAGAACGGTTTGTCTGCTAAGTACATCTTGTACTTTTTAATATAGTTCACCACCGCCAAGCATTCCAGCTCGTTTATGTGGTAACGTCTCTCTGCTGGAGATAACGTGTTGCTTGCATACGAAATGATATATTTTTCGCCGTTGTCGCCTAATTGATATAATACGGCCGAAAGGCCTTGCAGGGATGCATCTGTTTGTAAAATGAACTGACGTGAAAAATCCGGCCGATGGAGTTCCAGCGGTCCGGATAATAATTCTTTTAATTTTCTAAATGCTTCATCGCATACATGGTTCCAGTGAAAACGATTTTCCTTCGAAAGAAGTTTCGTTAGTGGCTTCGTGATCATCGCCACATTTGGTAGATATTCTCTTACCCAGTTGCAAAGTCCTAGGAAACTTTGTAGCTGCTTTTTGGTGGCTGGAACGGGATAATTTTGAATTTGTAATACATGTTTTTCTAATGGTCGGGAAGTATCAGTTCTAATTGTGTGGCCTAAATATTGGATTTCATTCGTCGCTATTACACACTTTTCCGGTGACACTTTTAGATTATGCAGACGTAGTCTTTCAAAGACTAACCTCAAGTGGGACATATGCTCCTTCACGTTTACGCTGTAAACGATTATATCATCTAAGTACACTTTACAGAAATGGTGCAGGTAACCCGTCAAAACGTCCTTTGCCATGAATTTCTGAAAGGTACAGGGAGCTGTCTTGAGGCCGAAAGGCATGACATTAAATCTGTAAGCTGCCCCATCAGGAGTGGTAAAAGTTGAGAAATCTTTTGATGCTTCATCGAGCGGTATTTGCCAATATCCACTCTTTAGGTCCAACACAGTAAAAATTTTCGAATTTCCTAAATCTTTAATACTTTCGTGTATCTTTGGTAAGACGGAAGCCTCGTCTTTAGTCATTTCGTTCAAGTGGCGATAGTCGATGCAAAAACGTGATTTCTTGTCTGAACGTTTTATTATCACCGGTGGTGAACTATATTGGGCAGTGCTAGGTTCAATGACGCCGGCTTTCAACATCTCTTCGATTTGGTCGTACATAATTTTCTTCGTACTCGGAGACATCGGATATGGTCTGATATTAAATGGTTTTGTATCTTTTACTATAATTTTGTGTTTAACAGTCACTGTGGTTGCTTGAGTCGGTTCCGCAGTGAACAGATCGACAAATTCTTCGAACAGCGGCCGTAGAAATTTGTCTTTAATAACAAGCTCTTCAGGAAGCTTTGCCTGCTGTCTCTCCCTCTGAGAAGCTTGATTCCAGAAGATGGTAATACGCTCTTCCGTGCCGGCATATAGGCATTTTCGGCCATAATCATATGCGACGTTATTCATGTATAAGAATGGTGATCCTAATATTATTGTTTCGTTCAAATTTTCGATTACTTGAAAATCAATTTCAAAAGAAGTGCCTGAAATTTTTACTTTTAATTTTGTCGTTCCAAGAGAGTCCACCATTCGATCTCCGCACGCCATAGCAAATGATCGACGTGTCGTGAGATTTTTAAAATTATCCAACATCCTCGGATGGATAACGTTTCGTGTCGAGCCTGAATCAATCAGTGCGTCGACCGCATGTTCATTAATTTGAACTTTTATACGAGGCAAAGGGAATGCTTCGCTCATATAATTTATTGCTTCCTTTGTCTTGTGCAGAGGAGCGTCGTAGTGGTCATGAGTATCGGAAAAATTTATTGGACATTGCTGCCGCCTTGGTTCGGCCGTTGTGCCGGGGATCTTGCAGATTGACCCTGGCCTGGGTCTCTGGCCCCTCGAAAGTTTCCCGGTCTCCTGTTGAGATGAGGGTTATTCGGACACTGACTATGGAAATGCCACTGCACTGTGTCTGTACAGTATCGGCACGGGGTAGCCGGTCGGTCGGGTACTCGGAATTTCCCCGATCCGCCATTGAAATTGTTTTGCCTGCGGTCAGGATTCGCTGATCCGCTTGAAGAATTAGGCATAAAAAAAGGACTACCAGGTGCTCTACCTGGACCGTCCTGTAGAGAGACATCCTCTCGGAAATGCACCCTCGGTGCTGTCGGAGTTGGGCTTCCATTGCTCCTGTTACTAGAATTTTGTTGACTAAAACGTCCCGGCTCTTGATAGTAAGACGCGCGGGACAGACGTTGGTCGATTAGCTGGATTAGCGACGTCTGTTCGTCAGCTGAATCCCGCTCGACGTTAGTAGCCGCTGCCATTAACATCTCTGTGGACGAAATTAGGTTGCTTCTCAAGCGTGACCTAATTTCTGGACGCAATTGGTCCATGATGACCCGAGCTCTGATGGCTTCGGATTTGAAGGGATCAATACGATCGAAAAGGCAGGTCTTCCTTGTGATAAACACTGCCGTGTCGTCTAAAGACGTTTGCTTGATGGCATACAGTTGAGCAATAGCTCGTGACTGTATGTCGGGAGAATTAAATCTCGTAAGGAATCTTTCCTTGAATAAGGCATACGAATTTGTCAACGTCCTAAACTGTTCGGACCATCGTTGAGCTTCGCCCTTGAGTTGGCCGGTTACGTTATGGAGGCGATCATAGTCGTGGCTTATGCGAGCTCTGTCGAAATATTCCTCCATAATTTTCAGAAAAGCTTCTGGATCTTCATGATCAACCCCATGGAACGTCACGTTCGGACATCTTTGTCTCTCATGGGGCGTACAGGTCGACACGTTCTGTATCGCCTGCACGAAGCCCTCTGCCATTTTCAGAAACATACTTTCCATCGAATTAGCAGTTTGTGGCTGTGAAGCAGATAAATTTGGATTATTTCCCTCTGGAAACAGTCGTTGTGGTTCTATCCCTCTAGAACCGTCGTCGACGAGCGGCGCGGTGACTCGCTCGTAAAATTCTCTTGGGGTCGACCCCTCGGAGTCTTCCGCCATGAATGAGAAAGGATTAGTTGGGTTTGGGGACGGCATGGTCCCTGTTCGGGCGCCAAGAAAAAATTAATTTTCTTTTTCCTCAACCTTTTCTTAATTCTAGATAATAAATATTACGTTCACAAAATTTTTAGGGTTCAACGTGACTGTTTCAGACGGAGAATAATGGATAAATCATACTTACTGTCGTTTATGCTTAACTGCTGCTCTGATGGTATCAATTGGACGACGTCGTAACACTATAAATCTAACACTGTCTGTATTACACTCTCTTAAAATTAAACCTGAAAAGGAATTTTGTTAGAAAACACAACTAAAAGACAATATAAAGTTCAAAATATATATATTAAATCTTTAAAAATTTTATGTTTTTACAACAACTTTTTCAAGAGAAAATGTTAACAAACAATGGTCTGACCCGTGTACAACACATGGTGAGGAACGGGACGATTCATACGGTACCAACTACCATCCAATATGCAGTTTGATAAGCTAACGATGCACAAAAAGATTCAAGAAAAGTTTCATGTAACTGAAATTTTGGTGGGCTTTTGCTTGCCTGTCTTATAAACGTATTTATTAATTCACATTAATTTTGGTCGCTCCTCGGAGCTTAAAATTGCTTGAAGCGTCTCTACTTCGTTTGTATTATGCAATAACAACTTTTACGTTCAGGCAAGGCAGATCCCATGCACGTGTGAGTACATGGTAATAATACTTTTTTGACTCCAAATCACTGAGGAACCGGTTTAGGGCAAACCCCGTCAAAACGCATCATTTCCCCGTCAAATCCGACTGCTAGCAAATGATGGGGGTCCCATGTCGCTAAGGGCTATTTTCGCTATAACTTCCGATATACTTTGAATAGTCGTTGGACTAACTTGTCCTCATATTCAATACCTCGTAAGAGTTGCAGTGCTTGACAACGTGGATTCGTAAAAGGGTTTTTAATCTTGGAAATTTTGAAGTTCAAGTCCAATTTTAGTATACTTTCTAAAATTGGGTGGTCGGGGCGACATTACGTCCCTGTGCAGCGACATTTACTACACTTTCTAAATTAACGCTCCTTGAAGAGTTAGCGAAAATTTGGCATAAAAAATGCTCCGAAGAGCAAAAATATGTTTCCAAGAATTAAAAACCTCCTCCACGGCGTTTTTACGTGAAGCACGCTTTTCTTACGAAGTATTTCCTAAGTCGGATTTTGTTACAACGTCAAAAAGTATATCGGGGTTATAGCGTTCTTTAACAGGATCACTATAACTGTTAAATATGCCCTCTAATCAGAGTAACTGCAACTCTCATACATGCAACATGATGTACGATTACATATACACAGTCAATTAGAAATTTAAAATCACTTTAAATACGGTTTTTTTAACTTTAAAAAACACTAAATAAACTTCCAGACTTAACAGCTGAAGACCTTCACCACCAATTGTCACAACAACCACTTATCGAAGATGAAAACAAACCCACGACCGCGGTGTTTGAACTAGAGCCAGGGAACTCTTTGTGGTTATAACAACAATGAAAATAAATCAAGAGATTATGTACTATTTAGGTAGTTAACAGCAAACAGCCTTATAAGATTTTACAACTGCGGTGTTTTTAGCATTTGGGTCAATCAGAACCTCAGCTGTGCCTGTGATGACTCTATTGTAGTAAGAAACTACCGGTCACCCGACCATCTGGGGAGCCGACGACTATACGGAGCGTCGAGTCAAGTGTAATGCAGTTACAGCTGATTTAAAAGTAAAAGTAATGTATTGGGTCCGGTTCCCTTGAAATGCACCTATTTTAGTGAGTCCTCTAGACAAACAAATGCCCGCAGAAATGCAGCCTGTTAGTTATTGCTAAAAACTTATTGCATAAATATTATTAAAAGCCTAACATAAAATGAATATCTTTGATACCACAAATAATCCAATTTCCCCTATCCCCCCAAACCAGAATGTAAAGTCAATAACGCAGAGAAGTAAATAGATTTGATACTTAAATAGTTATGTTGGTGAAATTGTTGTCGTGTAAATTGCCAAGTTATGTTCTAGCAGTCCAAATCTTTTAGTAGCCAGATTGGATTTATTCGTAGAATTAATTGATGTCTTTAGAGAACTAAGCGGGCTCGAGTATTTGATCGTCGACAAGCATCTTGCAATTAGTTCTCTAATTAGCAAATTCAGAGGGTTCGAAAATCGACGACAAACATCCTCGATGAAATTTGCTACTACTGGAATAAGTATTCTTCCGGGCAAACCGAGAGGACTCGTAGGTAAACGTCGGCAAGCATCCTCTATCAGTTCTGCCTGGAGGTATAGCATCGCCTGGCTTTTATTCTGTTCTTCCAACAACGCGGTTCCAAAATCACAGTGCCAATTTCCCCCATATCTTGAACGTGGTCTTGTGTATTCGGCACATGAGATGTGGCTTCGGTATCCTGCCCTATCTTCGTCTTACACGTTTGCTTAAAGTCACCCTATTCACTTCATACATAATTCTCGACGCTTTGCTGGTTTTATTAATGCATTAGTCTTGTTTTTAAAACTGCCAAGTTTTAGATAAGAATTAATAACCATGTTACAAGATATTTTAAAGTGGCACATGACATATGTACAACTTTCTACCCCGATAAGTTAAAACGTAACGGCGCCCTGAAGTCGGCTATCATTTGGTATTGACAAAATAATTTCTGTTGTAAAATTAATATTTGCATAAATTTGGAAATGAAATTAAGAATGTAATGTTTAAATAATTTCTGGTTAATTGTAGTTATAAAAGCTATATTTCCCTGAATTTAAAACAAATTTAAGACTTATTTTTGAAATAGGATGGCCCCAGGGGCGGCCCGCTTCAATACATAACTTTAATATAACTTCGTTCTAACATGAACTACATTTTCAAGCTGTTAGATAATTGAAGAGATATTTATTTAATGCCCATTTAAAACGTTAACTTACAGCGATATATCAGTCTTGAAATTATGGCGCCGTACTGCAGTTCCCACTTATAATGTACCTATTTGGACATTCTAAAACAAATATATTTTTTTCCTTAGAAAAACTTTTTCATTAAATATTCTTGTATACACATTGTTCACATATTTAATTTTTCTACAGTAACATTATACATATATTTTCAATATACTTCTACAATATTATTATACACACATTGTCGACATACTTCTTTTCTTACAATAACATTATACACACATTGTCCTTTCCTTTTTCAATAATAACGTTTTTTAAATACCCTTATACATATTTTTATCTTGGTACTTTTTCTATACCTACTCAGTTTGCATCATTATTAACAGCGATAATTGCACACTTTTGCTTTTTATATTTACTTATACTTGTGGCGTAGTGGGGCTTTGTGTTAAAAAAGAAAATTTCATACTTCCTCGGTATTGTGTATTACACAATTGAGGCTAGTACCTGGCGAAAGGTTTGATAAACCTGTATCTACTTCTAGTATGTATTTATTATTACTTTCTGGGACGTTTCGTCTCTCCAGTGGTATTGGTTTTTCATGATCATTTCTTCTTTCAGGGGTGCTGACACGTTTCCACCAATTTATAAACAACTTTATCAAGAGGTATAGGACAAATAATATTAATGCCGCGCATGTGATACTGAAGAAAATGTCATGCTGAATTGGAATATTATTATCACCGTGGGCTACTTGTGCCATCGCTGGAAGGACTGCAATATTATTTCTATTGAAGATCAGATACCCTACAACTATTGATAACACGGAGTTCCATATCAAGAAAATTGTATTACTATGAATACCATAGGTATCAGTATATGATAAATTATTATATTCCTCCACGTTACGAATAATTTCCTGTAAGTTATCATTAGTTGATGTTAAGTTTAAATGTGGGATAGTTAAGGTCCAATTTTTATTGAGACATTCCGTAAAATTTTGAAAACGAGGTAGATTGTCTTGACGTTTCGGATTAAGTATAAATGATTTTAAGTTTGACCAAGCTGCTGGTATAACATGTATAAATGAGGCTTGATTAGGTAATAAGTCTGAACATGGGAATCTTTTTGGAATTAATTCTTCCTCTTCCATAATAAGTCTACAGTTACAGGGTAGATTGATTTTTATTGCATCAGGTGTTTCGGAAGATTTTAAAGGAATATTTATTGTTTTTCGAGGGCATTTCATATAAGTATTATTTTTTGGGTGAGTTATAATATAGCTTTCTTCTCCTATTTCTGAAATAACAGTATTTATTGATTTATGACAGCTCATAGGACAATGGTGGTTAATCTCGTCTATAGCTGCTCCTACGTATAATTTTTTTGCACAAGCTGGCCCTTGCAGTATGTCTGCGGAGAAGCGAGGTAGAAAACAAAGTTTATCGTGAAAAGGTTTGCAATGATGCAGACCTGCACCTGAGATTTGCCTAATTTGATCTGTTGAGGAATGGTAATTTTTTGAAACAGCGAGATATATAGTGTCATGATTGATAATGCATGTTTGGTTTAACCATGCAAATGGTATGGTAATTAATTCAAATAAATCCCATGATTGGTTAATTTGAGTGATTGGGACCCTAATGTTAATAATAATTTTGTTATTTGTGAATGCAAAATCGCAAAGTGGTAGTTGATAAAATTTTGAAATATCTGAGATTGGAATTGCTAGGCTTTGGTTAGAGAGTTGTAATTCTTTTGCTAGGATGGTTAGATCGTGAGAAAGAATAGTAGGGCTAAGTATAGCTATAGGTATTTGATGTTGCCTACATGAATTTAGGATTCCTTGTTTTCTTATTGCTCTGGTGAGCTTCTACTATATGCTTGATATTGTCTACGAAAACAAGGGCGAGTTTGTGAAAAATAAAAATGTTTTTATTCGGAGACTGCAAATTTTTGAAGTTGATGGGCGCCAGCAGCCTCGATGGTGGTGTTCTCGTAGCTCTGATTGTTGAACGAGCTCTCAGGGCCGATTTTTGGAATTTGTAGACTGGTTAACGATTTTTTAAAGTGTCGGTGGGTACAGCTATTACCCCCTTTATTGCCTTGCCGGCTGACATACGCATGCACCGCTTTTGGTGCAAGGTACCCCAACTTTTGAGTATGTAGACAGGCGCTGTTGCCTGGTAAGAGTCGTTGATGAAAAAATAAAAGCCAGAGATTCCATCAAAAATATGTAACTCTAAGCAGAACTCTTGCGCTGGTCGATGCACAATTTGTTTTAATTAATTTAGTCCCTAATAATACTGAGCTAACACTGGTTATTTCGTAACGGGTTAAAAGTCGCGGCACGATTGTAGGTTAATGTCGTTGTAGGCTAGCCTTTCTCCTCCACGCTGTAGGGTGTAGATGCACTGGCAACTACGACGCCGTACTGGTTTTGGTTCGTCAGGTATGCTGAAGTTCTGGAAGCTTGTAGATGTAGTGAACTGGACTGCTTACTGATGTTGACTCGTTGGCTGCTCGGAGTGAACTGGTAGTTGTAGCGCGTGCTAAGGCTCGGAGTGAACTGCCGCTGTCGCACTAGGTGAATGTGCCTCTTCGGCTACTTGTGGTGTCCGCCCTGGGGCGCTTACCATGGGTTGGTAGTATTGACTCTCTTAATTTTCTCTCGTCTTTTTTGCGGGGTGGTGGTTAGTGGCGTGAGTTTGGGGAAGGGGGGGCGGGTTTGGTGGAGGGGGTGGAGGTGGTGGGGTAGTTGGGATGCATACGTGTCGAGCTATAAATGTTGTTAGGATTGTAGGCGCGGTTTTGTTAGGGTTAGGTTATGGCGGGATAGTACTGGTGGCTGAGGGAGCGGTGCTTGGGGGATTTACTAAATTTTGGGGTTTGTGTATATTTTAGGAGGGGATTGGGATGGCGGGAAATTTTATCGGCAAAGGATGGGATTAGCTCTAGAATAACGTGTTCGTCTATTGTCGGTGTTCCTGTGATGTTATGTAAGTAGGTAGTCGGTGTGGCTTGTGGTAGGTCTGTGGCCCAGCGTAAATGTCTGTTTTGTATTGTCTGGAGTTGTTGTTTGTTGGAGTCGGACAGGAGGGGGTACCATACTGGGGATGCGTAGGTAAGGATGGGTCGGATGTAGGACTTGTAAAGGATGGAGGCGGTGTGGGAGGGGGCGGTTTTTATGATCTGCCGGAGTTGGGCCGAGCGAGCATATGTTTTTTGTTTTATTGCTTTTACTTTATTAAAGGTTAGGTATTTATCTATTTTGATGCCCAGGTAGGTAATGTCCTTTGACCAGGTCACATTAGTGTTGTGTATTTTGATCTGTTTGGTAGGGGTTGTTCTGGCTAGTCGTTTGGTTATTACTATGGCTTGGGTTTTTTTGGGGTTGACTAAGAGGCCCCATTTTTCAAAGTATTCTGTCACTGTGTCGGTCTGTGTTTGTGTGAGTTTTGTAAGTAGGTCGGCGTTTTTGGATGTGCAAAGTATGGCAGTATCGTCGGCGTAAATTGCGTATGTGAGTCTGTGGTCCTTGGGGGTGGGGATGTCGTTGATGTAAAAAAGGAATAGGGCGGGACCAAGGGATGACCCCTGGGGGATGCCAGAAAGTATGGGGTAGGAATGATGGCACGCCTGGTCGATTGCTACTCGAAAATTGCGGTTTGACAGGTATGACTGTATTATTTTGATAATACGAGTCGGAATTCCCGCGATGTGGAGCTTGTAAAGCAATCCGGGGTGCCAGACTTTGTCAAACGCCTTTTCGAGGTCCAGGGAGACTATCCCTGTTAGGTGACCCCGATTGGCGTTTGTGGTCAAGATTTCGCCGACCCTGAACAGCTGGTGGGTAGTAGAGTGGTGGGACCGGAAACCAAACTGGAAATCGCTGAGGGCGTCGCCGCCCCCAGCTCCCTCCAGCAGGTGGGATAACAGGATGGAGTCAAGGACTTTACCTAAGACGGGAAGTAGACTAATGGGACGGTAACTGGAGGGGAGGTTTTTTGGTTTTTTTGGTTTGGGGACGGGGACAATTTTTGCAGTTTTCCAAGGGATGGGATAGTGGGTGTGTTGGATACTTGAATTAAATAATTTGGTTAAGAATAGGATAGCTTGGGGGGGAAGGTGTCTTAGGGCGAATGGGGGGATGTTGTCTAATCCTGGTGCCTTTCTGGGGTTTAGGTTTTTGATGTGTTCCAAGACTTGGGACGGGGTTATCGGGATGGGTTCGTCCGTGGATTCGAGCTCTGCCCGCGTGAGCCATTGCTCGAACCCCTCGGACTTGGCCTGGTATCGGGGGTGGATGGGGTTGGGTGAGAATTGGGTGGCAAATTGTTGGGAAAAGGATTCCAGCTTTTCATGGTCGGTTATGGCCCGACCGGTGGATGTTTGGAGGTGAGGGATGGTTTGTTTTTTCCTGGTTAGAATTCGTGGGAGAAAATAGGGATCTTCAGGGTGGGAAGCCAGCGTGTCGGCAATTTGTTTGTTTCTATGTTCTGCGATGTTTTGCGCTAATTGCTTTTTTAATTGGTTAAATTTTGTTTTAAGTGCAGGGTTTCTGCTAGTTTGGAATTGTTTTCTGCATTTGTTTTTGTCCTTGATGAGGGAAATTATTGCTGGGGGAGCTTGTTAGGATAGGAATGGGCTGGGATGTCTTTCTGGCTAAGGAATAGTGCTTCGGATATGGAGTTGGTTATGTGGGAAGCGGCCTGGTCTATCTCGTTGGGATTATTACAGGGGGGGTTGTAGGGAAGGGACTGGAGGATTTGGGAGAACCTCGTCCAATCATAGTCTGCCTCTTTTTTCCTGATTTTGACCTGTATATAGCTAGGCTTTAGCTCAAATGTAGTGAAAACCGGATTGTGGTCACTATTCAGTGCCGAGACCACTTCGGTTTTTGTTGGGCAGTGTATATCGTGTGTTATTATTACGTCTATGATGGACGAGGCGGGTAGAGGTTTGGTGGGTTCGTTGGGGGCTATTATTTGGGCTGTGGGATTACTCACCAGGAACCTGAAGGGCTCCCGTCCCGAGGGGTTTATGTTGCTACTGTACAGGTTCCAGTGGGGGTGCTTGGAGTTGAGATCTCCCAGGAGGATAAATTTGGGATTGTATGTCTTTATTATATTGATGTCTTGTATGTCTAAGGTCGTCTGCGGTCTGCAGTATGCGGAAATTATTAGTATATCTTGTCGTTGTTGTGTGGTCAATGTTATGGCTGTGGTTTCCAGAGTTTTAAGTCCTCTAATGGCTGTCTCGGAATGTTTTAGGCTTTGCTTGACGACGAGTGCCGTACCTCGGCCGTCGTCTGTTCTGTAAATTTTGTAGCCCTGGAAAGTTAACGTCGTCTTGTCGTTGAGGTTAGTCTCGCATACTGCGCTTATGTCTATGTCTAGGTCGTGTAGTAGTGTCTCGTATTCAGGTTTTTGTCGTCTTAGTCCGTTGGCGTTATAGTGCAGAAATTTTAATGTTGTAATTTTGTTTTTGTTTTTGCCTGTTATTTTTTAAAATAGATTTGTTAAGCCCTCTATAATGATAAATATTTTTTCGGTGGCGTCCTTTGTTGTTTTGAGCTTTGCCACTGTGGCCTTTATTATGGCCCATATTTTTTTCAGGTCAAATTGTTTGAGTATTTCTAATATTTCCTTTATAGGATTTTCTACATTGCTTTGCGGTCCATCTATTTCTTGTCTAGTCCCGTGTTGTCTCGGTTGTGTTGTCTGGGGTTGCGTTTTCTGTGTCTCGGTTTGTCTGTGTTTCCTCCAGGCTTGTATGTTTTTCTCACTAATGATATTTTCTGTTTCCTGAGAGAGGGGTGGGAACTGAATATCGCGGTCTGGTGTCGGTTGCCTTTCGTTATTGTCTCGCTGTCGCTGTGCCGGTGTGATTTGTGTGTTTGTTTCTGGTTGTTGCGTCTGTCTGTTTCCTTGTCTGTCGGGTCTTGTGGCTAGTCGTTGTTTAGCTGCCAGGTGGACAGGGCACCCCCTGTAGCTCGCAGGATGGTCCCCCCCGCAGTTGGCGCATTTGCACCGTTCTGCAGGACAGGGGCCAGCCTGGTGTGTTTCGCCGCATCTCACGCACCGTTTGATGCGGTTACACAGCTCCGAGGAGTGCCCTATCTTCTGGCAGTTATGGCACTGGGGCGGGCCCTGCCTCACGTACTCGCTCACGTTTACCCTGAGTGAACAGAGCTCCGTAAGCGAGTACCAGGCCTCGGCCGCCTCAGTTGGTATAGTCATTAAGATCATGTTTGTGGGGCTGCGTACTCCGTCTCTGGACATCATAAGCCTGGCCATGTTTAGATGGGGTAAATTTTTCATTCGTAAGTCGAATTCTATCTCTTCTCGCTCCAAGTCCTGGGGTAAATATTTAATTACGACCTTGATAGGCCTTTTCTCTTTAATAGTGAAGGAATAGAATTCGACCTTTCGACTGGTTAAAATATTTATTATTTTGCCGTGTTCCCTCGGCCCAGTGGGGTGGCAGATTAGGGTATTGTTGTTAAATTTAAATGCTGGTGTTGGACTAATTTGTGTGTTTATAAGTCTAATTGTTTCTGCGTGTTTTTGTGTGTATATGTGTATTGGGGGTGGTTTTTTTGTAGGATTGGGGTTGACTGGGGGGTTGCGTACGGGGGGGTCGTTGGGGAGGTGGGGGTGTGTGATGGTCCAGGTGCGTTTATTGGTGAGTCCGTGGTCGAGGGTTTTTTGTGTGTTTGTCTAGGGGAGTCTTTGGGGGGTGTCGGAGAGTTTTGTCTTTTCCTTTTTAATAGAGGTTCGTATCTTTTTATGACTAGTGGGGGTAATTTGTTTTGCTCCTGTTCTGGGGATATTGTAGTGATTACGTCTAAGTTATCTTTTATTTTGCTTAGTCTTTTCCTTTATTTCTTTTCCCTCTTCCTCTCAGCTTTGGACTTGTGTTTCTCACCCGAGCCAGATTTTTCGTTGGCGTGTTCATTTCCCGATGTTATTATTGTGTTTATATTAGTATTCTCAATGCTGATAGGAGAAGGGGTTGATGCTATTTCATTATGATTATTATCTGATGTTTCTATTATAGGGGTTGTTAAAGGGGTGGAGTGTATTAGTGCTTCTGTTATTGTGGTCGTGGTGGCGGTTGTGGTCATTGTACTAGTCGTGGTTATTGTGTTTGTCGTGGTGGTAAGAGTGTATTGAAACGGTGAGCTATTTGAGGGGTTGTTGAAATTTAGGGGTCGTGCAGTGTATTTTAGAGGGGTTAGTGTTAATGGCGTAGTTAGTGGCAATGGGGTTTGATAGTTAGATGTACTTGAGGCTTGTGAGGTATCTATTGTAGGGTTAGTGATATAACTCGACACGTATGAGGTGTTAAGGGGGTTAGTTGCCGGGTTAGAGACCTTAGACGATGACCCAGAAGTGTTAGCATCGTACCTGGTGGAAGAGTCAGTGGTATTTCCCTCTGAGAGGTCGAGATTTCCTTGATTTTCAACATTTCCAGTGACAATCCTTGCCCTGCGACGAGGCGGCTTTTTTTGCGGCGTCCTTATCATTTTACTTTTTGTGGGATGGTGTTGACGTTTTTTGTAGGTGTTGTGTTTATGGTTTTTTAGATTGGCGTTAGCACTGGCGTAATACCGTCCCCTTTCGGAGAAGTGAACTTCGGCAGTATTTCACGTTAATCTATTATATTTGTGTGTGTGTGTGTGTTTGCTAGTAAGAATGCGTGTGTCTCTGAGCGAGGACGACGACAGACAATACTGCCGCTGTCGAAACCCCGCCGCGATACTGTAACTTTCGGGGCGGACGGAGCTCTGAGCGTTAGGTCGGCTGGCGTTTGGAACGCTGTGTGCCGAATGAGCGGCCGGTGCCGCCTGCTGCGTCGTGTCGGACCCGCCCAGTCATGCCGAGGCGGACGGGAATCTAAACGTCGATATACTCTTAGCGCGTTTATTGCGTCGTATTTAATTCGAGCTGAGATATGAATGTGGAATGATGCTAAGCTACAAATTGTGACTTTTTAATTGATTTTAACTGATTTAAAGGGCCTTTTTTGGCCTCGACAACAATATTTTGAAATTGGTTGTTTAAAATAGATAAAATAAAATTAGATTGTTCATCTTGATGTGTTATTAAGGTATTTTTAAATTCGTTTGTAAATTCTTCTAATTCGTATATTTTACTTTCGGTTGTATTAAAAGCTACCGCAATTTCTTTTTCATGTTTTTTGAATAATTTTGAATTTTCTGAAATTTTTGTAATAGATTTTGAAAGTCCTTTATTTAATTTAAGTATTTGTTCTCTCAAAATGTCCTCTCTGGCTGTGACTGTATCTAGTTTATATTGTGTTGCAACCCCACAACACCAAGACAACCCTTCTCCTAGGAAATCTAGAGATCTTTTTCTTCGAAACGCGTTTTCGAATTCCCTAATATTTTGTAAATACTTTACATTCCAGCTTTGTTCAAGAGCCTCAAATTCTAATTTATAAGCATTTTTTACTAGTTCTAAATTGTTTAAGATGATACATTCTGGTTTTTCACTTTCTTTTCTGAGACAGCTCGTTTTACCCTCTGTTTTTTGAATATTCTCTTTTTCGTACCATATTGATTCATAAATTAGTGGAATCGTGGCTTCATAACTTACCGTTGACGGTAGGGGTCTCCAAAAAGCCCCGGCGGCCACCTCCAAATTATGAGGTGTAGAATAAATAGAGGGTGCTAGGAGACAAAGAATGATGGACCTGTTTAAAATTATTTATTTTATTATTCACTTTTCTATATTTATTTCTAAGGGAAAAAACTATTTCGAGACCAATATACACCCTCATTAAAAAAAATAATACTTAATTGAATTAACTTGCATACTTAAAAATAACTTAACCGTACATTTATGTTTCTATCGGTGCTACTGTGAACGATCCATGCTTTCATGGATGTCTGAAGGACGTATTTTCTGCTCGAAAAACTTAGAAAAATTAAAAAAAATAGGAAAAAGAAAAAATTAATTTTCTTTTTCCTCAACCTTTTCTTAATTCTAAATAATAAATATTACGTTCATAAAATTTTTAGGGTTCAACACGACTGTTTCAAACGGAGAATAATATAATAAATCATACTTACTGTCGTTTATGCTTAACTGCTGCTCTGATGGTATCAATTGGACGACGTCGTAACACTATAAATCTAACACTGTCTGTATCACACTCTCTTAAAATTAAACCTGAAAAGGAATTTTGTTAGAAAACACAACTAAAAGACGATATAAAGTTCAAAATGTATATATTAAATCTTTTAAAAAATTTATGTTTTTACAACAACTTCTTTCAAGAGAAAATGTTAACAAACAATGGTCTGACCCGTGTACAACACATGGTGAGGAACGGGACGATTCATACGGTACCAACTACCATCCAATATGCAGTTTGATAAGCTAACGATGCACAAAAAGATTCAAGAAAAGTTTCATGTAACTGAAATTTTGGTGGGCTTTTGCTTGCCTGTCTTATAAACGTATTTATTAATTCACATAAATTTTGGTCGCTCCTCGGAGCTTAAAATTGCTTGAAGCGTCTCTATTTCGTTTGTATTATGCAATAACAACTTTTTACGTTCAGGCAAGGCAGATCCCATGCACGTGTGAGTACATGGTATAGATACTTTTTTGACTCCGAATCACTGAGGAACCGGTTTAGGGCAAACCCCGTCAAAACACATCATTTCCCCGTCAAATCCGACTGCTAGGAAATGATGGGGGTCCCATGTCGCTAAGGGCTATTTTCGCTATAACTTCCGATATACTTTGAATAGTCGTTGGACTAACTTGTCCTCATATTCAATACCTCGTAAGAGTTGCAGTGCTTGACAACGTGGATTCGTAAAAGTCCAATTTTAGTATACTTTCTAAAATTGGGTGGTCGGGGCGACATTACGTCCCTGTGCAGCGACATTTACTACACTTTCTAAATTAACGCTCCTTGAAGAGTTAGCGAAAATTTGGCATAAAAAATGCTCCGAAGAGCAAAAATATGTTTCCAAGAATTAAAAACCTCTTCCACGGCGTTTTTACGTGAAGCACGCTTTTCTTACGAAGTATTTCCTAAGTCGGATTTTGTTACAACGTCGAAAAGTATATCGGGGTTATAGCGTTCTTTAACACTCCCCTCCTTTCCGTGAATCTTTTTGTGCAACGTTTGGTAAAATTGGTTTTTGAAAAGAAAATGGATCATTGGATGTAGTCTCCCATGTGTTGTATTCGGTTATATTTCAGACCGGCCTATCTGAACATAATATAGATGCAAATCTAAAAATGGTGATAAGTTTGAACATATATCGATGCATAGCATTCGATTGAATAATTGAACATTGTATATGAAAAAGGCATAAAAAAAAAGAAAAAAATCGAAAATCCTCAGATTTTCGATGACACAACACAAACACTTTCGACGCACTTATCTTTCTTAGTGTTCTTCCACTAATGCGGGCTTGCGTCTGCTCCTCCTCGTGTCTATGCCTCGTCGATCACCTTCGGTGTCGAACTGCCTTCTGGAACAGCTTAGGTGGTCCTCGGACTGCTTGGTCCAGCTATACAATGGATCTGCTCAGTTTATATGAAACAACATAAAACAAAATTTTAGTAAAATGTATTGTTCATATCCCGTCTGGGGATCTGCGACCGATAACATATCGTCGTCTTTGAGAATAGGAACACTGAATTTTGTAGACTTATATTGATTGAAATGTTTCCGTGTAGTTAAAATTCTCTTCTTGGGAGAAATCTGCGACCGATATCACATCGTCGTCTTTGAGAATAGGAACACTGAATTTTGTAGACTTATGCTGATTGAAATGGTTTTTATAAAAATCTCTTCTTGGGAGAAATCTGCGACAGAATCTGCCTCCGTCGGATCGTTGCATCTGCCCCTCCAGCAGACGTGGCGGCATCTCGCCCTTGAGTTGCTAGACTCATCTGAATCGCGCTCTTGCGTCAGAGTCGTCGTCTTTCCATGCCGTGCCAATGGAACATTTGTTTGGACCCTTTGGGTCGGACTCTGCTTACAGATGTATGTTTATTAACATATGAGGACTTAGAAAAATTATAAAAAATACCAACTCTGCCGGACACGGTCAGAGTTGCTGTAGTGAATTTGGAAGATTTGTATGGTCGATACAATATCCTCAATGAAAATGACTTGAAAAAAATGCATAAAAAATACCAACTCTTGCCAGACGCGACAAGAAGTTGGTATGGAAATTTTGATATAAAATAAACCTAGCACTAAGTTAAAACTTAGCATAGGTTGAAAAATATTATAAAAATATTATGGAATCTCCAGAACTTGATTCTGAATCCGAAGAGGAAGCATCTCGTGGCGGTGCATGGATTTGTACAACCGTTTGCTCCGGCGGTGGAGGTTCTGTGGAATCGTCTGAGAACGGGGAATCATTTCCATCGAGTGATGTTCCGCCTGGACTAGCATTTTCTTCATCGGAAGATTCGATTTCCAAGTTGTGCTCCTCTGGCGGGGCTGGTCTCAAATCATTTACATGTACTCTCGTCGTTACATTTCCCTTTTGCACGAGATATACTTCGTCTGAAAACTTCTTCAATATTCTGGTTGGGTCTGACCAAGACGGCGTGAAGGTATGTACCTTCCTTTTTCTCTTACTCATGACTTTGTCTCCTATTTTGAATACGACTGGAGTGACGGCCTCTTTTGGCGCGTACTTCTGTTTGTAATTTTGTTGAGCCTGACGGGCTTCCTTGACTCGCTCGTATCGTGGAAGCGATTGTTGCTTGGCTCTTTCTTGCCTCCAGGCATACAAATCCCATTCGCCTCTTTCGGCTGGATCATATCCTAACACGATCATGCTGGGTGTTTGATTTGTAGCGGCGTTCCTACGATTTCTTAAGATGTAAGTCATCTGATGCACGTAGCGATCCCAAGTGTCGTTTGGCTTTTTGAATAAAAGGGTGTTTAAAATTTTCTTACACTCCTGAACCCGTCGTTCCACGGGGTTGGACTGTTGGTGATATGCCGGAATTAAGTATCGTTCGATACCGTTTCTTTCACAAAACGTGATGTACCATTCGGAATTGAAATGACCACCATTGTCTGAAATTATGACTCGAGGGACTCCAAATCTTGCTACTATCTCTTCATCAATAAATTTGGCTATCGTTCTGCCATCGACTTGAATGTATGCCTTTGCCTTTATCCATTTACTGAATACGTCCTCAACGATAATCATGTATCTATTTTCGGCGTCTTTAGTCCTCTGCAGCGGGCCAATTACGTCGACGCTCAAGGTTTCAAATGTATTCTGTGGTGCATGACTTCTAAGTGGAGCATTGGGTTGGGCTTGTCTTGTCTTTACAGACTGGCATATCAGACAGTCGTTTATATATCTGCCTACGATCCTGGCCATATTATTGAAATAGTAGCGTTTTGCTATTTTCCCAAGAGTCTCGTCTCTTCCTGGATGACATGCTTCATCTCGGTCATGATAATGGTAAATCAATTCCTTAATTTTCCTCTTTGGAACTATCAATTTAAAATTTTGATCGCAATCTTTCAAAAGTACATCGTCTTGGACGTGAAAATTTTTCATAAAAATAAGATCCGCTTCGGAACGTTGTTCCTGTTGAAATAGATCATTCCAACGGCGGATCTTGTCTTGGATATCCCTCGACCTCGATTGAGCCTGTACGATATCTTCGTATATTTCTGAATGCGTTAAAACAGAAATACGTTCTGGACACTTGTAATTTGGTAGGAACATTCTTTCCTCTTCATCGTCTGTCTCGACATACTTATTTTGTGGGTTACGACTGAGAAAATCTGCTAATAAATTCTCCTTTCCTGGACAGTGTTCAATTTTGAATGCATATTCTTGCAATAATAATGACCATCGTGTGAATTTTGTTTTGTCGTCCTTATGTTTGTTCAACCAAAGTAACGCCCTGTTGTCCGTCTTCACCAAGAACGGTTTGTCTGCTAAGTACATCTTGTACTTTTTAATATAGTTCATCACCGCCACGCATTCCAGCTCGTTTATGTGGTAACGTCTCTCTGCTGGAGATAACGTGTTGCTTGCATACGAAATGATATATTTTTCGCCGTTGTCGCCTAATTGATATAATACGGCCGAAAGGCCTTGTAGGGATGCATCTGTTCGTAAAATGAACTGACGTGAACAATCCGGCCGATGGAGTTCCAGCGGTCCGGATAATAATTCTTTTAATTTTCTAAAAGCTTCATCGCATACATGGTTCCAATGAAAACGATTTTCCTTCAAAGAAGTTTCGTTAGCGGCTTCGTGATCATCGCCACATTTGGTAGATATTCTCTTACCCAGTTGCAAAGTCCTAAGAAACTTTGGAGTTGCTTTTTGGTGGCTGGAACGGGATAATTTTGAATTTGTAATACATGTTTTTCTAATGGTCGGGAAGTATCAGTTCTAATTGTGTGGCCTAAATATTGGATTTCATTCGTCGCTATTACACACTTTTCCGGTGACACTTTTAGATTGTGCAGATGTAGTCTTTCAAAGACTAACCTCAAGTGGGACATATGCTCCTTCACGTTTACGCTGTAAACGATTATATCATCTAAGTACACTTTACAGAAATGGTGCAGGTAACCCGTCAAAACGTCCTTTGCCATGAATTTCTGAAAGGTACAGGGAGCTGTCTTGAGGCCGAAAGGCATGACATTAAATCTGTAAGCTACCCCATCAGGAGTGGTAAAAGTTGAGAAATCTTTTGATGCTTCATCGAGCGGTATTTGCCAATATCCACTCTTTAAATCCAACACAGTAAAAATCTTCGAATTTCCTAAATCTTTAATACTTTCGTGTATTTTTGGTAAGACGGAAGCCTCGTCTTCAGTCATTTCGTTCAAGTGGCGATAGTCGATGCAAAAACGTGGTTTCTTGTCTGAACGTTTTATTATCACGGGTGGTGAACTATATTGGGCAGTGCTAGGTTCAATGACGCCAGCTTTCAACATCTCTTCGATTTGGTCGTACATAGTTTTCTTCGTACTCGGAGACATCGGATATGGTCTGATATTAAATGGTTTTGTATCTTTTACGATAATTTTGTGTTTAACAGTCACTGTGGTTACTTGAGTCGGTTCCGCAGTGAACAGATCGACAAATTCTTCGAACAGCGGCCGTAGAAATTTGTCTTTAATAACAAGCTCTTCAGGAAGCTTTGCCTGCTGTCTCTCCCTCTGAGAAGCTTGATTCCAGAAGACGGTAATACGCT
The DNA here is from genome assembly GCA_963675555.1 of Leptura quadrifasciata. Classification (NCBI taxonomy): domain Eukaryota; kingdom Metazoa; phylum Arthropoda; class Insecta; order Coleoptera; family Cerambycidae; genus Leptura; species Leptura quadrifasciata. Next base: position 72,265,937 of record OY776678.1, read on the forward strand.
CTTCCGTGCCGGCATATAGGCATTTTCGGCCATAATCATATGCGACATTATTCATGTATAAGAATGGTGATCCTAATATTATTGTTTCGTTCAAATTTTCGATTACTTGAAAATCAATTTCAAAAGAAGTGCCTGAAATTTTTACTTTTAATTTTGTCGTTCCAAGAGAGTCCACCATTCGATCTCCACACGCCATAGCAAATGATCGACGTGTCGTGAGATTTTTAAAATTATCCAACATCCTCGGATGGATAACGTTTCGTGTCGAGCCTGAATCAATCAGAGCGTCGACCGCATATTCATTAATTTGAACTTTTATACGAGGCAAAGGGAACGCTTCGCTCATATAATTTATTGCTTCCTTTGTCTTGTGCAGAGGAGCGTCGTAGTGGTCATGAGTATCGGAAAAATTTATTGGACATTGCTGCCGCCTTGGTTCGGCCGTTGTGCCGGGGATCTTGCAGATTGACCCTGGCCTGGGTCTCTGGCCCCTCGAAAGTTTCCCGGTCTCCTGTTGAGATGAGGGTTATTCGGACACTGACTATGGAAGTGCCACTGAACTGTGTCTGTGCAGTATCGGCACGGGGTAGCCGGTCGGTCGGGTACTCGGAATTTCCCCGATCCGCCATTGAAATTGTTTTGCCTGCGGTCAGGATTCGCTGATCCGCTTGAAGAACTAGGCATAAAAAAGGACGACCAGGTGCTCTACCTGGACGGTCCTGTCGAGAGACATCCTCTCGGAAATGCACCCTCGGTGCTGTCGGAGTTGGGCTTCCATTGCTCCTGTTACTAGAATTTTGTTGACTGATGTGTCCTGGCTCTTGATAGTAAGACGCGCGGGACAGACGTTGATCGATAAGCTGGATTAGCGACGTCTGTTCGTCAGCTGAATCCCGCTCGACGTTAGTAGCCGCTGCTATTAACATCTCTGTGGATGAAATTAGGTTGCTTCTCAAGCGTGACCTAATTTCTGGACGCAGTTGGTCCATGATGATCCGAGCTCTGATGGCTTCGGATTTGAAGGGATCAATACGATCGAAGAGGCAGGTTTTCCTTGTGATAAACACTGCCGTGTCGTCTAAAGACGTTTGTTTGGTGGCATACAGTTGAGCAATAGCTCGTGACTGTATGTCGGGAGAATTAAATCTCGTAAGGAATCTTTCCTTGAATAAGGCATATGAAGTAGTCAACGTCCTAAATTGTTCGGACCATCGTTGAGCTTCGCCCTTGAGTTGGCCGGTTACGTTATGGAGGCGATCATAGTCGTGGCTTATGCGAGCTCTGTCGAAATATTCCTCCATAATTTTCAGAAAAGCTTCCGGATCTTCATGATCAAGCCCATGGAACGTCACGTTCGGACATCTTTGTCTCTCATGGGGCGTACAGGTCGACACGTTCTGTATCGCCTGCACGAAGCCCTCTGCCATTTTCAGAAACATACTTTCCATCGAATTAGCAGTTTGTGGCTGTGAAGCAGATAAATTTGGATTATTTCCCTCTGGAAACAGTCGTTGTGGTTCTATCCCTCTAGAACCGTCGTCGACGAGCGGCGCGGTAACTCGCTCGTAAAATTCTCTTGGGGTCGACCCCTCGGAGTCTTCCTCCATGAATAAGAAAGGATTAGTTGGGTTTGGGGACGGCATGGTCCCTGCTCGGGCGCCATGTGAACGATCCATGCTTTAATGGATGTCTGAAGGACGTATTTTCTGCTCGAAAAATAGGAAAAAGAAAAAATTAATTTCCTTTTCCCTCAACCTTTTCTTAATTCTAAATAATAAATATTACGTTCACAAAATTTTTAAGGTTCAACACGACTGTTTCAAACGGAGAATAATATAATAAATCATACTTACTGTCGTTTATGCTTAACTGCTGCTCTGATGGTATCAATTGGACGACGTCGTAACACTATAAATCTAACACTGTCTGTATCACACTCTCTTAAAATTAAACCTGAAAATGAATTTTGGTAGAAAACACAACTAAAAGATGATATAAAGTTCAAAATGTATATAATAAATCTTTTAAAAAATTTATGTTTTTACAACAACTTCTTTCAAGAGAAAATGTTAACAAACAATGGTCTGACCCGTGTACAACACATGGTGAGGAACGGGACGATTCATACGGTACCAACTACCATCCAATATGCAGTTTGATAAGCTAACGATGCACAAAAAGATTCAAGAAAAGTTTCATGTAACTGAAATTTTGGTGGGCTTTTGCTTGCCTGTCTTATAAACGTATTTATTAATTCACATAAATTTTGGTCGCTCCTCGGAGCTTAAAATTGCTTGAAGCGTCTCTACTTCGTTTGTATTATGCAATAACAACTTTTTACGTTCAGGCAAGGCAGTTCCCATGCACGTGTGAGTACATGGTATAGATACTTTTTTGACTCCGAATCACTGAGGAACCGGTTTAGGGCAAACCCCGTCAAAACACATCATTTCCCCGTCAAATCCGACTGCTAGGAAACGATGGGGGTCCCATGTCGCTAAGGGCTATTTTCGCTATAACTTCCGATATACTTTGAATAGTCGTTGGACTAACTTGTCCTCATATTCAATACCTCGTAAGAGTTGCAGTGCTTGACAACGTGGATTCGTAAAAGGGTTTTTAATCTTGGAAATTTTGAAGTCCAATTTTAGTATACTTTTAGTATACCTTCTAAAATTGGGTGGTCGGGGCGACATTACGTCCCTGTGCAGCGACATTTACTACACTTTCTAAATTAACGCTCCTTGAAGAGTTAGCGAAAATTTGGCATAAAAAATGCTCCGAAGAGCAAAAATTTGTTTCCAAGAATTAAAAACCTCTTCCACGGCGTTTTTACGTGAAGCACGCTTTTCTTACGAAGTATTTCCTAAGTCGGATTTTGTTACAACGTCGAAAAGTATATCGGGGTTATAGCGTTCTTTAACACTACTCCCGGTGTCCAAGGATCGTTATAAGGTAATATCCGGCTTACATGTACTATTTCTTTCTTAGCTTTTTTTGATGGCCCTTTCCGGATCTCGTAATCTACCTCTCCTATTTTTCTTACGATGTAGTAGGGTTCAAACCATCTTAAGAGTAGTTTTTCCGATCGTCTGACTTTTCTGATTGGGGTGAAAACTTTTACTTTTTCCCCTTTAGCAAATTGTAGATGGCGATGTTTTTCGTCATGCCTTATTTTATCTGCTGCTTGTCTCTTTTTTATATTTTCTACTGCCATGTTACGTACTGCTAGTGCTTTTTCTCTTATTTTTTGCGCATCTTGGGACTCACCTACTTCCATTAGGTTAGCTTCTGTCGGTAGTATTGGTTCTCTACCATAAACTAGCATAAATGGGGAATATTGGGTAGTGTCTTGGCGTGCTGTATTATAGGCAAATGTTACATGTGGTAAATATTCGTCTCAGTCCGTCTGTTGGGTGTTTGTGTATTTAGATAACATGTCTGCCAAGGTTTTGTTAAGACGTTCTGTCAATCCATTACAACATGGGTGATATGCTGTCGTGTACTGGTTAGTTGTACCCATGCAATTTACAAGTTCACGTACGAGTTCTGAGCGAAATGTTTGCCCCCTATCACTCAGTATGTGTCTTGAAACTCCATGACGGGTAATAATTTTTTCTAATATAAATTTTGCTACTGGCAGTGCCTTTCCAGATGGCAGTGCCTGTGTTTCTGCTCAACGTGTGGCATAATCTGTTGCAACCACTATTACTGTTTTTCCATTTCTGCTTTTTCTAATAGGTCCAAGGATATCGATTCCGATCTTTTCAAAAGGTGTTCCAACTGGTATTGGTTGTAGTAGCCCTATTGGTTTTCTATTTTGTTCGCCTTTTCTGGCTTGGCAATCCGTGCAACCTTTAACGAATTTTTCAACGTCTTTTTGCAGAGTTGGCCAGTAGTACCTATTCTTAATTCTATACAAAGTTTTTGCAATGCCCAAATGACCTGAAAGTGGTTCGCTATGATGGGAAAAAAGAATTTCAGCAATTAAGTTCCTTGGGGTAACTAGTAGGTTTTCACGTCCGTCACGTAGTATATTTATTTTATATAACACACCATCTATGCATCTAAAGTTTTTTGATCGTTTTCGTATTCTTATTGGTATTGATTGGTTAGTGGGATCTTCAATAGCGTTTATTAGTTGTTTTATTTCTGGGTCTTGTTGTTGTTCTTTAGCAATGTCAGTTGATAAAAGGAGGGAAGTGGGTATATCGTCCACATTATAATTATCTTCATTGGCTTTTAGGACGGGATTTCTAGACAAACAGTGTGCATCCTTATGTGCTTCCCCATTTTTGTGCACAATAGTATAGTCATATTCAGCTAGTTTTAGAGACCATCTCGCCAATCTACCTGATGGGTCCTTCAGTGGTCTGATCCAGCACAAAGCGTGGTGATCACTTACAATTTTTACTGGTCTCCCATAGATTAGATGACGTAGGTACCCCAGTGATCAAATGGCACTTAATCCTTCGAGTTCCGTAATTGTATAATTTTTTTCAGATTTTGATAGACTTCTGCTAATATGTGCTACAGGGTGCATTTGTTTATTATCGTCTTCTTGTAGCAGTACACCACCTATACCTATTGTACAGGCTTCCACCCTTAGTTCACACCCTTTGTTTGGATTAAAGTGTTGTAATATAGAAACTGTGACTAACTTATTTTTAAGTATTTCGAATGCTTCTTTTTGAGCTTTTCCCCAGATAAAACCTGTCGTTTTTTGATTGCCATATGCAGTGGTCTAGCTATGATTGAAAAGTTTTTTATAAATTTCCTGTAATAATTACAAAGTCCAATAAAACTTTGAATATTTTTTATTGACTTAGGTTCTGGAAAATTTTTTATGGATGTAATTTTATCCTCATCGGGTTCTAAACCTTCCTTGCTGACGACGCGTCCCAAAATTTTTACTCTAGGTTTTACGTAAGTACATTTGTTTGGTTTGAGTGTTAACCCTGCTTCCCTTAATCTTTGAAAGACTTTTCTAAGTTTTTCTAGGTGTTCGTCTAGGGTCTTTGAGAAAATTATAATATCGTCAAGGTAAATTAATATGTCCGTCCATTTCATCCCTTCAAATACTTTATCTGCTAATTCTTGAAACGTTGCAGGGGCGTTACACAATCCAAAGCTTAAAACATTAAATTCATATAGTCCATGGCCTTGAGCTATAAAAGCTGTGTATTGTTTCGAATTTTCTTCAATTTTGACCTGCCAATAACCACTAAACATATCTAGTGTCGTGAAATATTGTGAGTCACCTAAGTATGTAAGTATATCCTCAATATTTGGGATAGGATACATTGATTTTTTCGTTACATTATTTAATTTTCGGTAGTCAACGCAGAATCTAGTTTCCCCGTTCTTTTTTGTTGACAAGAATGACTGGGCTTGCCCAAGGTGAATGTGATGGCCTAATTACATTGCTTTCCATCATTTCTTTTATTTGTTTATCTATAATTTCACGTTCCTTTTGCGAAACTCTGTATGGACGGCTTTTAATTGGTTCGGAATTTCCCACATCTACCTTGTGTTCTGTCAGGTTGGTTAACCCCATTTGCTTTGTTGATTTTGAAAATACATCGGAATGTTTTTCTTCTAGTTTTTCTTTAAATGTTTCGTCCTGTATATGTTTTAAATCGTGATCTTCTAGCGTGACAAGCTATTCTGCGTATAATGCTAGTGCGGTAATTTGATAGTTTTTTATTGTTTCGTAGAAAAAGCCTATTGTGGAATTTTTTAATATTTTTATCGGATTGTGACCTATATTTTTAACTGTAATTGTTATATTATCGGGATAAATTTTTGGTGTGCCCAACATTAAGAGTTTACGTGGAATAAAGAATATTTCTTTTACTTGGAATCTCCAATTTTTTATTTCGCTCCATTTTTTTCCAGAAATTCGAAGATTTATATTATATTCTACATTTGGTTGCAAAATATAATCTTTGCTTAAAGTTGCTTTAATATTTTGTTCTCCAGTGTAGTCTTCTAGAATATTATATTCATTTTCTTCATTAATTCTTCTATTTACCAATTCGTCATGATGGCAAGTCTGAATTTATTTCTTCCACCGTTTGTGGTAGATTACAAATAAGAATATCTATTTCTACGTCTTTAAAAATATGAAACAACATATTTTTTACATTTTTCCACTCCAGTTTATCCAGTCCACAGCCGATCCTAGACATTGCGAGTTTTTTCACATCATTATCTTTAATATGTTTTTTCAGTCCACAGACTGTGGAAATTATAGGGGTATAGCTCTCCTGGCTGTTGGACGGAAGATTCTCACTAAAGCGATGGCAAATAGGCTAACACCTGTTATGGAAAAGTTACTTCCTGAAACACAGAGTGGCTTTAGACCAAACCGAGGCACATCGGATCTAATCTTCACACTTAAACAGCTTCAAGAAAAAGCACTCGAACATCAAGGAGAAATTCACATGGCCTTCATTGATTTAACCAAGGCGTTTGACTCCGTGGACAGGGAAGTGCTCTGGAAAGTTATGCTCCGCTTAGGTATCCCTAGAAAATTTGTGGAAGTATGTCGCAGTCTACATACAAACAACAACGCCCAGGTTATGTATAATAATGAGGCAACCGAACCTTTCCAAACCCTCACTGGAGTTAGGCAGGGATGTGTCCTGGCACCCCTACTTTTTAATTTGTTTACCACTGCTCTAACAATTATTGTTGACAACAAACTGACAGTCAGAGGAATAGGTCTCAGATACCGTTTTGATGGCGGTCTCTTTAACATAGGGCGCTTTAGAGCTTTCACGAAGACACGCACTCGATTCATTTGTGATCTCCAGTATGCGGATGACTGTGCACATTTAGCCTCTACGCCGGAAGAGCTTCAAGAACTTTTAGATGTGTATGCCCAGAGCTATGATTCCTTGGGACTTAAAATCAACATTGGAAAGACTAAGATTATGTCAACTCCTCATCAAGTGAACCAAATAGACATTACACTTAACGGAAATTCTCTTGAAGTGGTGGATCAGTTCAATTACTTAGGCAACGTTGTAAATGACAAAGCAAACATGGACAGCGAGATTCACAATAGAATTAACGCTGCATCTAGAGCACTCTGGGGACTTAGAGAGAGAGTATTTGACAACCACGACCTTGCTTTGTCAACGAAAATGGCTGTCTACAGAGCAGTTGTCATTCCAACACTGCTATATGGATGTGAAAGCTGGGTCACTTACCGTCGTCATGTGAAAGAATTAGAACGTTTTCAGCAAAGACACCTCAGAAGTATGATGAAAATCCGTTGGTTCCATCACATATCAAACGTGGAAGTACTCAGGAGAGCAAACAGCCTTCCAATTGAGGTGCTTATTTCAAGAGCACGCCTAAGATGGGCAGGTCACGTTCATCGTATGCATGATAACCGCCTTCCTAAATGTACACTTTATGGTGAATTGCTAAGCGGTAGAAGAAGGCGTGGCGGTCAACGAAAGAGGTTCAAAGACGCTCTCCATGAAAATCTAAAATCCTGCGGTATTGCAGACGAGCAATGGGAACAACTTGCAGCGGACAGAACCGAATGGCGAGGGGTTGTGGCCAGCTGTCAAGGAAATGTTGCTGCAAGAAGGCCGAATCCAAGACCTAACCAGGTCTATGTTTGTCCTGACTGCGGTCGACACGTGCTCTCCCGAATTGGCCTCTATAGCCATAGTCGTGTGCACCGTAGATGAATGGGAATTACAATAGACTACACCTTTTACTTGTTTTTTATTGTACACAATTTATCGACTGTAACATTTTTATACTCGGACTCGAGTAACGGCTAATAATAATGTTTTTTCATTTCTTGTAGGCATTTCCACAAGGTTTCCATTAATGGCTTTCCCCAGGACATCTTTTTTGTAATCAGGTGATAGATAATTCTATCATTATTTTTCGTGATTGCTATTCCTCCCTCTTTTGGGTTTTATTTACGTAATTCCTCTTCTATTTGGAATCTTTCTTTCATAGTCTTAGCAATGCCTTTTCCCATTTTTCTGTCCTCCGATATACAGTGTACTAATGCATATTCTTTTGAAGTTTCAAATAGGTCCTTGAATTTTTCTTCTATTCTTACAGATGTAATTTCCATTTCGGGGTCTATATTTGATTGCATATATTCCTGAAAATCAGATTTTTTATTTTTCCTTGGTACAATATTAACACCCTGTATAGTTTTTTCTTCTTGTTCAATATTTATTTTATTTATAAGTGGTTTTGCTGGCGTTATTGCTGTCTTGTTTTGTTCTAAGTATGTTTCATTGTTTCTGGTTAGGTGTCTAGCTATACTTTTCCTAACTTCTTCGTGGTATGCATTTTTATAGGATAAATTATATTTAGGGCTGTTGTATATTTTATGCTGCGCCGTATTAATTACTGAAGTAAAATATTGTTGGCGCTTATTTCCTTTAGTGAAATGAATTTTTACCCTTCTATTATTAAATGTGAAGGATATTGTTTTAGAATCTAAGTTGATTATTGCCTTGTATTTATTTAAAAATTCCATTCCCAGTATTTGTTCTTCGAGGGGGTGGTGAGTTGTTGTATGAATTGGGTTGGTGTCGCCTTACATAATTATTATAAAAATTATTATCGTTATACCTAGGTTGGAAATTTTGTGGATTTTGAACTTGCCTTGGCTGGTTATAGTTGTGTCGTTGGAAATTTGAAATTTGCCTGGAATTTGTACTACGAAAATAGTTCATTGGCTGTAGTGGTCTAATAGTCTGGTTGTATTGTGTGGGATGGTTGTACTGCTGATTGTGTTGTTGACAACCACAATTACATTGGCCTCTGTATTGGCCGTTAGTGGTGTTCCCAGTAGTGCCATTATTAGGGGGTGTTTCATCGTTTCGTGATTTAGATTGAATATCGTGTAGTTTAGACACGATTTTCTTTAATTTATTCCAGCTCATGGTGTCTTCTATTAACAGTCTATAGTTAGGATAGAATTCTTGTTTCAGGCCGTTTTCAAAAAATTTTCGAAAGTTTTCTACGTCAAATGTAGAGTCGTACTCTCCAAATAGACTTAATAATTCGTAGTAATAAGTCGTAATGGGCTTTTTTTCCATTTGTTTTCTTTCGTTTAGCCGTTTTTCAAGAGTGCGTTTTGTATCGGTATCCCCAAATTCCGTTTGAAAATCTTCTTTAATTTCTATCCAGGATTTCGTGGCGTTCTCTTCTGTAGTTATATATCTTTGAAACTATAGATCCGCGGCGCCTTCCAAAAATGACTGTAGATATGCGATTTTCAGCGTTTCGTCCCATCCGTTGGCTGCTGCTGTTCTTTCGTAGTTTTTGATAAAGGAGGCGGCGTTTTTTAGGCATGGGTTAAAAATCGGTGGGCACAAGAATTTTGGTGTTGCCGGTGTTTTTGGTGTTGTTAAACTTTCTAAAAGTGTAGCGTTAGCCATGTTGTGGGTTTCTTCTTGTTTTTCTTCTACGTTTCTTTCCTTAAAAATTTCTTCTTCCGTTTCTTCTTCTTGTTTTTTGAAAACTTCTTCCCTTCTGATTTTTTTTGTTCTTCTAAAATTTCTTCTTCCCTTTCTCCTGTTTCTTTTTGTTCTTGTAAGATTTCTTCTTCCCTTTCTCCTATTTCTTCTTCTCCAATTCTACTGTGTGTAGGGGATGTCGATAGTCTCGGGGCCCTTGCAAAAGGATTTACCAAGCCGAATTCTGTGCTGCGATGTGGGGGTTGAAAGCTACTTGTTGGATTTGTAGTTTTAATAATTGCCGACCTTGTAATAATTTTTCTTTGTATTTCTTCTTTAGACATAATGGTCCATTATTATTTATTTTACGGTTAGTTTGTTTTAAATATTTTAGGAGCAGTTTAGTTTGTTTTATGTTATGTATTAATGGTGGTGTATATATTAGATTCACAATATAGTATATTCATATAATGTAACGTCGTAGGGAATATATATGTATATTTTAACGTAAGTAATATAGTTTATTCATATTAAAAAGAACTTATTATTTAAATAAAAAAAAATAAAAATAGCACAGTAAGCACAAATAGTGTCTTCTAAATACCTTAAATCAGTTTTAAAAAAGGATTGTTTTATTCAACATCCTCACCAAATAAACGTTTTAACTTTTCTGCCAACTCTTTACTAATAGGTTTCTGTTGGCTTTTAATTCTTTCAGGAAAGACAAAATATTTTTTACTATTATTTTGTTCTGAACCAGGGGTAAGAGGTAACCCTGATTCTCTTACTTGGACATTAGTGTAATTTGGTAAATCTAATTTAAGTATTCTCCTCTCCTGGCGCTCTCTCCTCCCAAGCTTTTTTCGCGGCATTAGAAAAAGTTTAAAGGAATATTTACAAAAACTAATAAAATAACCTTCCAACAGTAAATATTGATTCGACTGATTTTAAAATTACTTTAAAAAATTAATAGAAAAAAATGAAAATTAAATCAAGGTTTAAAAATATATATGTAAGAGGTATTGGGGTTAAATCGAGGTAAAGGGGTGGAAAAAAAAATACTACTCTGTACCAACCAGTCTGACACTGGGCTGAAATACGAATAATATTTCTTATTTTTTGTTTTACTGTTTTATTTCCAGCCAGTTTTACACGGGCACTAGAAATACCACAATTGGAGGATAAAATTAGTACTAAGTACTAGCCAGTTGACACGGGCTAATGGAAATATAATAAAAAAAACATTGGGTTTATTAGGAAGAATAAAAACCCTAAGAATGAAGCTAGGCGCCTCCACCATGTGTCACGAGCGAGAGGTTAAATTATAAGTAAAATAAAGATGTAAAACAAAAAGATACCAACATTTTATTGCAGGTAAAAATAACAAACAAGGAAAATAGTTCAAATATTAAAAAATATAAAATAAAAAGATCTTGAGATGCGTCAGGTAGGTGCTCGTTGACTGACTACCAATAAGTAAGTAATGTGTGTATCAATCCTGGACTATTTATGTGATTCCTAAATACTTATTCAGCAATATTCCTCTAAAGATAGACTTAAAGTTTATGTCTCAACACGGCTACAAGCTGATATTGAAATATGAAACTCGTGCTACTTAATAAAAAAACCTGTACATTTTGATAACTGCAACGCAGATATAACACATAAAGATGCTCATACTTTTAAGGAGAGCAGCAATTGAGATTGCTGATTTATTTTAACTTAACTTTTTCGACAACAGATTATCAGACCATCGATAGGTTCCGTGGGAACTGCGCATGAGGCGTGTGAAACACGGAATGTAATATTTTATATTGTATCCGTTAGGGCGGTAATATATTTACATTGTAAAATCAAATATTGATGTATATCGAATACTAGTTAAGATAGATTTATAAACAAAATAGGCAATAAAGATTTTTAATTGGTAAAAAAAATTGGTGCATACCGTGGGTTGAATTATATGGAAATATCTTGCTCTTATCCGAGCTGACCGAATTTTTTATGATTTTAGGTTATATTGTTAGGTTGTCTGATTTTGTTGAATTGGCAGATATATTGTTATTTAGTTGTGTATTATGTTAGTTACATGTTTATTTCGTTACGTTTGTGGTGGCTCTTTATTTGTCCAGTTTGTTAGTGTTGACCTATAGCTCTTTTGTGGTCATGTTATGTGCTTATGTGTGTTTTGATGGGTAATTTTAAATTAATTTTGTGTTTATTTTTTTGATTTTTTATATGTATTTCTCAAAACATATTAGTATTTACAAGTGTTGTGTTGCTATGTACAATATTTACAATTTATTAAGGGGTAGGAGTATATATATGTAGTTTGTAGAGGAGCAGGTTGAGGCTGTGAGAAATTTTGGGGGGAGTGGGTCTATAAGGGGTTGGAGGATGCGAGAAGGGAGTTTGCCAAGTTTGGGAGAAGTTTCTTGAGGATAAAGTCCTCTAGTAGTGGCGTGCCTGTCAAATTGTGCATTTGTCTCATAGGCACTGTCAGGGGTAGGTTAGCTGCTATCCTAAGGCCCTTGTTCTGGAGTACTAGGAGTTTTTTCTGTAAAGGTGTTGTGATAATTGGATACCAACTAGGGGATGCGTAAACAAGGATTGGTCGTAAGTAAGTTTTATAAATAAGTGTAGCAGTTTTAGGTGTAGCTAGTTTAAGGACACGATACAGTAAGTATAATTTTTTGTTATATTTGGCTTTTAAGTTGTCTATATGCTTATTAAAGTTTAATCTCTTGTCTAGTGAAAGATCCAAGATATTCTGCTGTGGGATTCCAATTAATTGTTTGTTGATTTAATTTAATATTTGGGGTAGCTATTTTTCGTTTCTTGCGTGTAAAGTAACACTGTTTTCGTTACGTTGGTATTAATCCCCAGTCTTTATAATATTTTACCGTTACGTCCGTCTGTCGCTGTATCAAGTCTGTCATTATTTGTGGTCTGCCTGAGGTGGTCATTATGGCAGGCAGTATCGTCCGCGTATAAGCATATTGTTGTCCTATGAACGTCTGGGGGTGGGATGTCGTTTGTATAAAGGGTAAAAAGTACGGGTCCGAGGGCTGAACCTTGGGGTATGCTAGAAAAATAGGGTTAACATGAGAGTACGCCTTTTTAACTGCCACTCGGAATTTGTGGTCAGAAGAATATGACGGGTTCGTGTCAACCTGAAGAGTAATATCGTTAAGGGATGTAATATAGGAATTGATGAGGTTGTTACGTGCTAAATGCTGATTTATGCCTTTTAGGTAGACAGTAGGTAATTATTGAGAGGTGTATCCAGGGTTGCCGCGCTGTTAAATTTTGTAGCTGAGACTAGAATCCTTTGGCTATACAGTGGGCATCTCGCAGGTGTATTAGGGGTTGCGTCTTTTAGTCGGCTTGTAAGGTCACGAGATGAAGGTAGGAAGTTGAGCTTGGACGGGTAGCCATTAGGTAGCAGTGCGCTTGGCGTTCTTTGTGAATTTTTCTTTTAATTGCCGTTAATGGGGCTTTCCATTTGATGTTTTCATGGGATATTGGAAATTCATGGTTGGTTGTGTACGTTATGGTTGTTTAGAACGACACACCTTACTCGACTAGTTCGGATTTTTGAATTGTAAGTACATTATAATTTTTGTGAAGCAAGCACATGTCTCCCTAACGCATTTTCTGTGGTAATTGTAGAAAGCCGTCCCACGAGGAATTACTTCCAAGTTTGATCTTTTGGATCGCCGATTTTAAGCCGCCCTACACCTTTGAGTAAGGAATAAAGATCTTTTTCATTTTTTTTTTTGTATACTTATGAAATTATTTTTTTAGGGCTTCTTCTTTTTCTTCTTCTTTTTCTTCATCTTCTTTTTCTTCTTCATTTTATTTTATTCAACTTTTTGTATTTACGTTACTTTTTGTTGTTTTCGTAATGTTCAATTCCGAATTTTACGAATTCCCCCCACATATTTATTGAGCCTGGCGTTACCGATCTCCAGAGCAAGAGAGGCCTGGGTTTCGGTCACCTATTCTTGTTCTCCACTTGTGGACCCCTAATTGGAATTTTATTGACAACCTTTTGCTTTCACTTTGGACAACGATTCGGGGTTTTGGAAAACTGGTATGGAACTGAATTGTCAACTGCAGGCTTCGACATAGGACAACGATTCGTGGTCTGGATCATTTTCGATGGATGGGAATTAACAACGACAACTTACGCGACCAGTTTGGACAATGATTCGTGGTACTTCTTGGGAGGCAGCTACTCAGCTCGCCATACAGGTTTTTATACTTAGCGTATGAGTTCGGGATACATAATTTGTGATTTCACTTTTGACTATTTGAAAATTTTAAGTATTTGAGCACAGTTTTCTTTTATATGTAGTGTATGATTTGTAAATATATTATGCCTGTATTTTGGTAAATAATTAATTTTTTGGTTATTCAAAATTTTAAGTATTTAGATATGATTCCTTTTTTAATGTTAAATGTAAATAAGTAATGTCGGGTAATTCAATTCAAACCTTTTATCATTTGGGGAGGTATATTATATAAGTTATGATATATAAGTATATATAAATAAGTTCATATGCACGACTTTTATTATCTCGTGTGAACCCTTCGTGATATCACGCACGGTAAGATTAAATTATATAACCAAGGACCGGTTCAAATATATTTATTGTTTGTGAATATATATATTTACTCCAGGTGAATACCCTTTTACTGAATAAATTTGATATCCAAATTCTAACTTTACATACTGGTTTTCTTTTAAATTCATGCCACGAATAAATATAGTATAGCGTTTGGGTACCCTTGGAAATTTTCGGAGCCTTCTAGCTAGATTGCAGTCACTTTATTAGCTAGTGGCGCCCTTTATGCATATACATGAGTAACTAATGTGTATATGATTTATTATTATTATTATTTTGTGTATGAACCTTAACCTACCCCCTCACCGACTAGAGCTGAGTTAGCCCTCGGCACACTTGTTGCGAGCCTTTGCGACTCGAACGCTACTATTTATATTCACTTCATTTCTTTTTATTATATAAATATTACTTTTTGTTTAGTGACTAAATAGGCTCGTCATATATTTTTGGCACCCAACGTGTCATAAGGTTTTGGGTGGATTGTGAGATGGGATTTGGTTGGAAAACCGAAGATAGGTAGTTGGAAAAGGATATAACTTTGTCCTCGTCAATTTGAGCCACACCACCCCCTAGGAAGAGGAGGGGGAGGGGAAGTTAATAGGTTTTCTTTGAAATATTCGAGGGGCATAATAAAGGTCTTCAGGATGGGAGGCAATTAGTTTACTTAGAGACTCATCTCTATAGTCCTTAATATTTTCGTCGATTTGTTTTTAAGTTGATTAATTTCTGTTTTTAGGTGTGGGTCCCTAGTTCTGTTGTAGCGTTTTCTCAGACGATTTTTATTTTTTATTAGATCAACTATTTGCCTGGGTAGTTTAAATTGTTGAGACGGGGGTGGAATTTTCTTCTGGCTCCATCATGTGTCTGATTAGTTTGTCTACTGTCAGGTCGATATCCACCGGGAGTTACAGGAAGGGTTCATTGGGATTTTGTGTATTAGGTAGACGGTAAAGTTTTGCCAATCATAATCATTTTCGTTTGGTTTTCTTTCAGTTTGTGCTATTTGGTGTCTAATTTGAAATGTAGTATGTACTGGCAAGTGGTCACTGTTAAGTGCCTGAATAACTGTATTATCGTGCGGGTAACACACATTACGTGTAAGCACAATGTCTATGGTTGACAAGGCTGGGACTAGTCGGGTCGGTTGGGTAGGGGAGATGAGATTTATTTCAGGGTTGTCACGTATTGATATACACGTGCACCTGGGAAGTTAGAGGAGGGATGGTGGAGGTTCCAGTAGGGATGTTTTGCGTTAAGATTGTGACGTGATATTGTCACACATGGACAGTCACGCGCGGCAGCTCTTCTGTTCGTGGCCGGGTCGCGGGTTCGGTTTCAGATATTTTTACCTTGGTGCACTTACCTGATGTTACTTGGCTTAGTGGTGGCTATTGTCTTGAGGGCGCCAGTCGAAAAAAACGACGAGGAGGGGAGTGATGAGGAGTTTGAGAAATAACTTATACGGAAAAGATGTTTGCTTTTCTCACAATTACTTTAATAACTCTTTTAAATATGGAAATATAAATAAAATGTAAAACAAATGTAAGTATATAATTGAATGTATAAATATAACATAAATTACATTAAATCTGTCGTTTGCTACCAGAGTGTGAAGTTAAAATGACGAACGTGGCCCTGGGCTGAACCTGCGTTGCGTGTCTAAAGAACGCACCCTCAAACTGACAGCTGGCGTATGCCTGCTTGCTGACAAAATCTGCTGTGCAATGCAATGCTTAACAAAAACGTCCCTATGCAATATAGTTGCTAATGTGCAGCGAAATAAACAGTAAGTTATTAAATTCTACTAAGCCCTATGACACAAATTAAGTAATCGCCACTGTCTTTTCGTAACTCAAATTAAAGTATTGTATTTATTCTAGGTTTAACAGAAACATGTTGTTTTTACTCATGAACAGCTGTTTTATGAGCTTACACGATTTGCTAAGAAATGTATTTAATAAATGAATGGCATAAATTTATCACAGTGATAAGAATGCGATGTTCTAGTCTGCGTTGTGGCTACGAAGTAGTAGAATTCAGGCTTGCCTCAGTTGGGACGTATAGAGAAAGAAATGAAATGACTTACTTTGTGCTCAGCGCAGTCACGTCGTCGTGTACCCCAAGAAGTCTTGCGGAACGGCAAATCAGATACGGATCCAGAAACAGCAAGCAAAATGTTTAGGTTGCAGGGGTATCGGCAATTCCCCGATGAGGTGCCCCTTGTTCACTTTTGAGCTGGTATTTCCGGCTGAGATGAAGAGAAACGTTCTGGATGGCAAAGATAAATATGCACTGCCCTTTGTGTTGACGGTGTCTAACGGTGTTGACAATGATTTCCAAAATTTTACTTGAAGGTAGGTGATATAAAAAATTGCCTCCTTTGCAATCAGTGATTAAAATACAGAGTCCCAAGAAAAGAAAGGGAAAGAAAAGAAAAGACCTAAAATGATAATTTACCAATCAATGCTTAGGTTGAAAATCGGCAAAAAGCATGGTCACTTACCCTAGGTGTTCTGAGGTCTTTTTCCAACAAAACCAGGAGAGAAAATGTCAGAATAAATCCGGGAGCTAATATGGCTACCCACTTTTTCTCTCCTTTAACTTTTTGTTAACAAAAACTGTGACCTGCTCATTCAGTGATTTTAAAAATCTTTGACAACTGTCAAACACCATCAAAATATAAACAGCCTAACCTTTAATCATATTATCCCAGCCTTGTTAAGCAAATCAAGGGTACTTAATTATTTTGATCATCCTTTCCTTCATATAATGTATCATAATTACAACCTGACTTAATTTATTTACTCCTGTTTCAGGTCCTGGCAAAAACAAACAATAAATGAAACATAGAACACAAAACGAAGAGGTTAATAAGACGTACACTACATAAACCCAAAACACACACAACACCACTAGTCACAGGGAAAGCCAAAAGAAAAACAGACGACACAGAGGTTGGCGGCTTACGCTAGGCTAAAAACAAAAATATTGAGGTGGTTTGCGACGAGTGGCTAGAGAATCACATCAGCACATTATAACCATATTATACAGTGCAGATATATATCATACTGTGTAAATAAATGTACATAAATTTCAAAGCTGGTGTATATTTCATCCAGGTGTTTACTTTTTCGCTTGGCTTTAAATTTACAGCATCCGTGCTCTCTCGAGCTCAACCCGCTATACAGACTAGCGTTTCCTCTGCAGCCTATATATACCATATATGATTAAGTGGCATTTTAAACCGTAACAAGATCGCCTAGCAGTGTGTATGTCGAGTTGTATGTCTTAAGTTTGTCTAGGTCGGTTGTGTCTAGGTGTTTTTTTGGTGGGCAGTACGCTGACATAATTTGTTGGTTGTTATTTATATTTACATTTATTACACATGCCTCCAGTGTATTGAATGGTGGCAGTAGAATCTGCGTATGGGATCGTGTTTTTAATAAGTACCGCCGTGCCACCTAGCGGATCGTGTAGTCTGTCTGAGCGGTACGTGGTATATCCTGGGATGTTAAAGGTTAAGTTTGATATGAGGTTCGTTTCACACAGCGCACAGATGTCTACCACTCTGGTGTGCAACAGTAGTTCAAATTCTGTTTGCTGTCTAGTTATGCCAGCAGCGTTAAATTGTAAAACGTTTAGGTTATTTTTAATATTATCTTTATGCATTTTAAAATAACGCACTAGCGTGTTCTAACAGTATAACATTTTTTCCAGTGGATCTTTCGTGTTTTTGACCGCGGTTATTATTTTTTTATTGGTTTCCCAAATTTTTTTAATATCAAATTGCCAACTCTATACATATTATTATTTATACCTATATCTACTTATCTATATGTATTTCAAGTAGATTGTTGTTTCTTCGTAAATTATTTTCTAGGGATTTTACTTTATTTTTCAGACCACTGTGTTCTTCCTGTAAAATGTTTATAATAAATATATAAATAACTAACAAGTAGTAATATATGCCACAGATGTAACTGTTAGAACTTTATGATTTTTAAGGATTTGTCGATACGGTTGCGGGTTTGTAATCTAATTTGATACCATTGCAAGTTAAATGGCGACTTTATTTTTTTAGTTGTTTTTTGTTGTTTTGACCGTAAAATATACAAATGATAAGTTTGGAAGTTGCTATTGATATTTTTGGGTTATTTGTGAATTATCGATTGTTAAGTGAGTCTCTAGATGTTTAATTACGGAAATGTATTTTCTTAAATTATGATTAACGTAAGTACTTTTTTATCATATTGGCATATTGAACTTGAAATCGATGCTATAGTGTCATTTATTGTAATTTAGAAATTTATTTTTTCACTGGTGAGTGAAAGGTGGTACAATAGCCTCAATATCTGCTTCAATCACATTTAAGATATGGTGTTAAATTCCAAAAGTTGACAATTTTAAGTTAATATTGTATAAATTTTATTTAAAACCTGTGCAAGTTCAGTTTTATTAGATACTGCTTTGTGTTTGTAAGACAGTCTACTTACGTGCTTAAATGTGCAGGAAGGTTTATATTTCACATGCCCAATATTTAAACAAATTCTTGTGGTAAACATTTAAAATAATTTATCCACGACCACTATATTACGAAGGTTTAATACGTCTGTTTTCCGTAAATTAAAGGCCTTTTAATACACTAGTGGATTAAAATTCAATACTACGCTTCGATTTTATAGAATTTTATTTAGAATTATTATTAACATTAATATTAATATCAAGAACTATCTTCTTGTCATTTTGACCGAGGTTAATCAAATTCACTCGATATGGTGTTTCTGAATAAGAACTGGAGGGGTCCACAACTTCGCAGACATAGGTAACCGTGCTAGTCGATATACACGGTAGGACCTGGGTTTTTTAGCGATTACCATCTTGCTGGGCTGATTCTTCTATATAACTTTCCGCTATCGTAATCGATTTCCAACCACCGTAGCTTGACAGTGGTAATATCGCCTTCAGCATTGGCCAACAATGTTGCCGAAAAGCGCCTCATTCCATGTCCGGTAAAACTTTCTGGATCAAGGAGCCCAAGAAGTGAAGCAACTTTTGAAAAGGTTTTCGAAATTGTGTTGATGCCTACATGTTGTCTAGTACAGTTTTCACCCACATATCGCAAGAAAAATCTCCCATTGGCAGTTTTAGGTCGCAAATTGATCTATTTTCGACACATTTCTACAGTGTTGACTGAAAAAGCTTCGTCCATGATCTTGAAATTCTTGAAATGTTAGTTTTCGTATCCGGGATGAGTACGTACCGGTAACTACCTTTGTCTTGAACATGGCTGATATCCAAAAAGGATAATTCACTACACCGACATGCACCTGCAACTCCCATGATCGTTGCAACCTGTAATGAGTTCAAAATAAAAAGCTCAATGTATAAATTGAAATATTGACATCGTGTATTTCCTACCTTAACTTGTAAATATTCCTCATCCGGTGATTCTTTCAAAAATTTTTCGATTTGGTTTCTCTAGTATTTTTGCCTTTTTTTATAATTTCATGATTTGGCTTTCAAATAAGAAGTAAGTTTACTATACTTTGAAATATCAATACCTTTGTGCACTTTCAACGTTGATTTTAACATTTATTTTGTCCACACTGAAGAGGCAGCAAACCGTTGCTCCACATTGAAAAAATAGGATAGTACCACCTCTTCTGTAATTGCTCCTCCTATGCCCCTTTTTTTCGCCAGTTGTCGAATTCGTGACTCGGCTGCGCCTCGAGTGCACATTGTTTCTCGTAGATTAAAGGCATCCGATTATATAATTAATAACTATTATCTCTGAATAGTATATTAAACTGATATTAAAACACTTACATTTACAAATATATGTAGTATGAAATGTTTTAGATTACTAGTAAAGAGGTAACAGTAAGAAGTAGTAGTGCATACATACATTTAATATCCCGGTATTATTTCTATTATTCAGTGATGTTCTCGGCTCCACAGTTTGGGTTTATTATATCAGTTAATGCACATTTATTAAAAACATTGGAGGTATTACACTGAAATATTAAATAAAACTCCCTAAAAATAAAAAATATTTTGTGAAAATTAATGGAAGATACGTTTGAGAGATAAAAATAGTTTTTTCTATTTATTTGATTTTAACTTCTTTGTTTTAGATGGTTCTGATTTCATTTGAAAATATCTCAAACATGGAAGCTTCTGATAATAATAAAAGGTTTATTCATCTTTTTGCCATATAATATTAATAATAGATTTATTGCCCAACAGAATATCCCAATTACAGGATATATAAAGATAAAACTAAGATGTAAGCGAGTGTAAGCAGTAACTAATACACACTTAACTAATATTAACACATTAAAAATAACAAGTATAAATAGTAAAGAGCAATCGAATTAAACCCTACTATTGAATATATAATAATAGTTTCTGACTGTTACTTGAGAATTTCAATAAGCATTTGTGATGGTCCTAATGTACTGACTTAAACTTATGTTAAATATATCACATTGATCTTCAAGCTATTATACAGTTCCTGAACACTGACACGCCTCTTGTTTTATGGTTGAAGCCTTACGTTGGGCGTTTTGAATACGGACAACGATAAGAGTTATGAGCTTAATAGAGACCCTTGAGGCTTTACGTGCACTTAATTTATTTGATTTGAGTAGAATGAAGTTTCGGGAGGGTTGCACTTAAAAAGGTTGGAACAGGATAAATGGCTCACCCTGTATAAGCCGCTGCTGACTGCTTTGAATGTACTTGGTTGATTTATAAAGTTAAATTTACTTTAAACTGAAATTGATTCGTTGTGTCAGGTGATTTGATCCTGTATATACTTCTCAGAGTATAATACTTCTGTATGTAAGATTTGAGTTAAAGCGCTTTTGTTTAATTTGAAAATTTTATTATTCCAATGTATGTCCAGGTATCTTGGAGCACCCTGTATGCAGTTGTTATAGATTACAACACTTGGTTTTAGAATGGATTATAACATTTATTATTAAATCGAACACAGGTTTAAATAAAACTTAATTATTATTCTCTTTAATTACTGATTTGTGCAACTTTCCGACAGCGAATAAATTCCCGCTTGGGAGATTTGGTTAGGTGGAGTTTTGTTTTAAGAAATGTCAAGGATTCACTTAATATTAGGTGCGCTATGGCAGGTTAAATTGATTAGAAAAAGTCTATTCTAATAGGTTCCGGCCTAGGAAGTAGCACGAGTTACACTGGCGAGATGCAGAATTACTAACTTCGGGTACCGACACTGACTTGCCAAAAGCGTGTTGAGCTCGGTCTTTTATACTGTTTGCTATAATTTCGTTTGTCGTACCCCGTGAGTCCTGCATGAACGTTTTTACGCCCAATTTATTTTATAAAATTGAATCCCGACATTACGTACGGGTGAGGGTTGCGCAATATTGCATCATTTTTGCAAAAAGTTAAAATTTGGAAATGAAAATTACACGATTGTTTGGGCAATAGAAAGGGATATTATTTTATAATTGAATGAAATTCGAATTTGTTTTGGTTTAAGGGATATTGCAAGAAAAAGAGGTTGAATATGTCGAACCGCCCTCGTACAGTCATACTTTACGCACGCACGTAATGTGGGCTTTGAGTTGTCTCGCGTTGGGGGTAAATATGGAGTTGAAAAAGAAATGAAAGTGTGCTGGTGCGTTGGAACGAAGATAAGTTGTGATATCAGTTTGGAAATGTGGACTGAAATGAAATAGATAAAATAGTTCGGGCGCAATTCGAGAGAATGTTAAAATTGAATAGAAAATGAGTTGTACAAGTTTATGGATACGAATTTAGGATTTATACCGGAGGTACAAAAAGTGTATTGGGTGTCGAATGCTATTATACGGAGGCTGTATTTTTTAGGTGAATGGTTTGGAAAGATTATGTGGTAAAATCGTTGAATGGAATATTGTAACGGGTTTTTTTATTGTTTTCAGATATTTTGGAATTATCGATGTTTTGTAAATTTTCGTATTGTGGTTTTTGCTTAAAATGAAAATGAAGGTGACTTTTTATCGGGGTTTGTCCTTTTGGGCTGAATGATTGAATTTTTGACATTTTTTGTTTTGTATTTACTAACCTCAGGATTTTAAAATTAATTTTTGATAACAGCATTTGGCAGTCAATCATATTGTTAAGTAATTTGTACAAAAAATACTAATATAATGTGGGTCCATGTATTTTTCAAAGATGTCATCTGTTAGTCTTACCAATAACAATTCATTTGGATATCCCTGCTCTGGTAATTCGCATCAATTCTGAAGACTAAATACTTCATAAACTTTCGTTGGAATTTTTTCTATTGTTTATAAGTGAACATTATAAATTGGGTTCCAAATTAAAGCACCACACACAAGTTTTGTTCGCACGACTGAGAAATACAACATTTTAAGGACATATACATTGGAAAATTGTTTACAGTTTTCTTATTATAAAGCCTAATAATTTTAATGCCGAATTTGTGGATGAGTTAATACGTTCCACAAATTCCAATTTGGAGTCGAATAATACTCCTAAGTCCTTTTTGATTGGGCTCTTGACGACTCCGTGTTATTGAAGGTATACAAAAAATCTAAGGAACTTATTTTACGCATTTACGTTACTATTTTATATTTCGATACATTCATGTCTAATTTGTTTGACGCATGCCAAAATTCTATTTTGTGTATCTCCTGTTGTAAAGTTAGGCAGTCTTCGATGTTGTTAAGCCCGTAAAGCCGTTATATTGAACGTATTGTAAGCGATTTTTCAGGTATGATACAAAAAATTACTATTATGTTACTGAAACTAATATAGTTTTATTTTTCAATTAATAACTTGTGGTCTGTACGGTCAAAAGCTTTTGAAAAATCAATGTACATTGCATCGACCTAACCTGTTGTCAATTGATTTTGAAACGATTAAGTTAAGCAAGTCAATGTCCACATGCCACGTGGTCGGTAAAGGGAATATACGAGACGTCGAACGGAGAGAGCTGGACTCTGGCCCGATAGCCAATTAAATTACCAATTAAAAACTTTTTAATGAGCATCGTTATTCGACGGAAAACCCCAGGCATTGCCATACACTTCATATAGGCCACACCTATGCAATGTGTTTAATGTTAAAACGTGCCTTGAATATGAATTTGGATTTGTCTAATAATGAACGATATGCTATGTGGAATTTTACACGAATGCTTTTAGGTTCGATATCTCTGCACGCGTATTCCGCAGTGATTATTTTAAGTCCTTTATGTGTGAAGCTGCATGTGGGAAGTTATTTTTTATTTTAATTGAATTTTTGTTCTAATAAAATTCAGGCCTGAGGGGCCCGACGTTACTAGGTTTATTACTGTTGAGTGTTTCTCCATAAAACCGTGTTTTTGAGTGGAAATTAAAATATTTACCCCCGAATATATTATAGTAAATATTGGACCTAAAAAACCTTAGCACAGTTAGGTAGGATTGAGATCCCTATGTAATTTGTTTATCTGCCACGTTTCCATTTTTATAAATAGGACACACTTTTACCAATTTACAACACTCGTCAGAATTCGCAGTGGGGCGATAAACACATTTATGCAGTCCGTAATTTTTTTCAAAACCGCTGTATTTTGAGATTTACTCTTCAGGCTGTTAAAAAAATTATTTTGAAACGGGCGGGAAATAGCGCCATTAAATAGAGTATTTTCCTCCCTTTTCAACGATACATCACATGCCATATTTATTCATTGATACTACGTTAGTAATTATAAAAACATTTTTTTAAAACCAATTATTTTTTTTTTAACAAGCATTATACTTGCCGTGGAGAAGTATGATTAAATAAAACGATAAAATAATTCAATAAATTGTTCAAATCTTTGCTATAATAAAACATTAACACAATTAAGAAGAATAAAGTAAATTCAGGTAACAAAAACAAATTAATAATCAAGAAAGCAATATGGAGCAATTATGGAAAGAGTATTCTCAGTTATGCCAATGTATAGAGGTCCTCCATAAAAGCGTCACTCCTTGCTCAGAGAGTTAAAATGTCTTTACCAATTAATTGAAGTATAATATTCATCTGTTTGTACTTCATGACTTCACTATTATTTCAATTATTTTAAAATAGTTGGCTATGAACAAACTTGACAATTTAATTTTTTGACAGATCATCTCAGTTAATACTTAAATTCTCACTCACTCACACTCGTTTAAGAATTTAGAGTTTCCAGAAATGATTTTCACTCACATTGATCGTTATAATATGTTCGTTACATATTGCCAATGCAATTTTAACTCTGGATTAACTCAAGTAGAATATAGAAACAGATTTTCACAAGCACTACCGCCGAAAAAAACTGAAACTGAACTGAAAAATAATGGTTCATTTTTAAAGAAGACAAGGTTGAACGGTGTTACTGATAATGTAAATAAGGTAAGCCCAGTTATTAATTATGTAAGAAATAAAAATACAAAAAATTTGGAAACATCTTTAAGAGAAATTCAAATTGCTTGTCATATAAATAAAACGTGCTAGAAAAATTTTAAAGAAAAATGGTTACCGGTGTTATAAAGCCAAAAAGTTCACACAATTTACAAGCGGGGGACAAACCAAGGAGGACTGTCGGAAAAGAAGCGTGCCGATCCATTAATATGTAATAAAATACTTTGGTCCGACGAGGCAAATTTTTCCAATAATGGATTTTTTAATCGCAATATTCATTACAAATGGACTTCTGAAAATACACACTAGCATATACCGACTGGGTTTCAAAATCGTTTTTCAATAAATGTGTGGATAGGTATTCGAGGCACCAATTTAATAGGTCCTTATTTTTATGATGGTCACCTCAGTGGTCAAAGGTACCTAAACTTTTGAGAAATGAATTTAATGAATTTTTAGATGACCTATCTTTAGAGAATCGACACAGCTTTCAATATTTTCAACAAGATGGAGCTCCTCCCCACAATTCCCAGATTTGTTTAGATTATTTAGACGAAATATTGCCTCAACATTGGATAGGTACCAATGGATTTATTCGATGGCCCTCCATATATAACCTCATTGGATTTTTTTCTATGGGGGTATATTAAAGATAAGGTGTTTTCGACGACACCGCAAAATGTAGAGGACCTAAAAGCTCGAATTCAACAGGCATGTATTACAGTTACCCCCGAAATGCTAAGTAATGTTTTAAATGCAGTGCCTTGCCACCCCCGATTATGCATAAGAAATCGCGGTGGACATTTTGAACACTTGATATGATATCTTAAAAATTATTTTGAGGATTAGATAAATATTAATGTTATATGTGCTATATTCTTTTTATTATTAATTTGTTTTTGTTACCTGAATTTACTTTATTCTTCTTAATTGTGTTAATGTTTTATTATAGCAAAGATTTAAACAACTTATTGAATTATTTTATCGTTTTATTTAATCATACTTCTCCACGGCAAGTATAATGCTTGTAAAAAAAATTTATTGGTTTTAAAAAAATGTATTTATAATTACTAAATGTTTTTATAATTACCAATGAATAAATATGGCATGTGATATATCGTTGAAAAGGGAAGAAAATACTCTATTTAATGGCGCCATTTCCCGCCTGTTTCAAAATAATTTTTTTAACAGCCCGAAGAGTAAATCTCAAAATACAGCGGTTTTGAAAAAAATTAGATAAAACCTTGTTGACACTCTGTTTCGCAAAAAATTTTCACCTTAGAAATTTTCTCGTATCTTCAAATAACGGAGATATTTGGCCTAGACGTTTTCCGCAACTCTTAAAATAGGCCATGGACTTCAAATGTCTTTAAACTATTTTGTAGGTTATATAGATCGGCACAATTTTTGTAAAAATATTTTTTTTGTACTACCGATATTAAGTGAGATATTCTCGAGTGCCCTGATAAAATGGACAGCCTGTATATAAGAAATGGGTCATATTAAGTTTAAACTAGGGACGTGGATTTGCGTTAACTTGATATCCACAATTCCCAAGTTTTGCGGGGTTAATGTCGAGAAAGCTGTGTGCAAAATGATAACTTCGCTGTTGGATATGGGAATCTGCAATTCTTCCACTAGTCTTTTGTCGATTAAGTTCAAAGTTGCTCCAGTGTCGACGACGGCCCACACTAGGTGCCTGTTTACCCATGTCGCGATTACCGGCGATGGCCTGAAGGTGTGCCGGATACTTGCCATTTCGCTGTTTATTCTGTTGGGTGGACTTGTTAGTTCATCCGTTGCAATGTCGTACTTGGACTGATGCGTAGTCGACGACGATAGTTTTTGTTCCCTTCTGTGAGATCCTTACGCTTTTCACCTTGTGGTGCTTGCCGTAGTGTGTTGCTGAATTGTATCGTAACTTGCTCTGTTACGAGCTAGGCATATTACTGAGTTGGAATATACAGGGTGCGTTGTTAGGTTAATCTATTCTAGTATGAAATGGCAGGATTTGTATTAGTTATGAGTGTTTTGTTATTAGTTGTTGCTACATTTAATTAAGTTTGTGGTGGCGTCTTTTTTCAGCACTGGTTAGTGACCTATTATGGCTCTTTTGGTCTAGTTACTGTGTGTCGAAGCTACTGGTTCGTAAGTTAATTGGCAGGTATAATGTATAGGTGTATGTTTTTTTTACCTTTTGTGTTTTAATCTTTTTTGTGTTTTTTTGGCTTTTTAAGTATTTTTTGTGATTTTTTATTTTTTGTGTATTTTTTGTATTTTTATATATTTTTTGTTTTGGTTTTAGTGTGCTTGATGCATCTTTTCAATCATATCAAATTAGTATGACAAAATCTATTCAGGGGTGGGGGTGTAAATATAATTAATTGAGGGATATGTGGGAGCGGTAAGGAATTTGGGTGTGAGGGGATCTTTGAGGGTGGGATTTTTAGATGTAAGCAGGGATTCAGCAAGATTCGGTAGAAGCCTATTCAGAATAAAGTCAGCAAGTAGTGGGGTCCCTGTTTGGTTGTGAAGCTGTTGAATGGGTGTCCCACGACAAAGTTTACCTGCTATCCTAAGGGCTTTGTTCTGTAACACCTGTAGGCGCTTTTGCTAAGTTCGTTCCATGATGGGGTACCACACGGGGGGCGCGTAAATTAGCAGTGGTCGTAAATATGATTTATATTGCAGTATTGCCGTGCGAGGTGAAGCGGTTTTTAGGGTGTAATATAGGTTGCGTAAACGCCTACTAAATTTTAAACTGATATTGTCAACGTGTGCCTGAAAATTTAATCGTCTGTCGAGTGTAAGTCCAATGTGGTCTACGTTGTCTTTCCAGTTCGGCAAGTGATTGTGTATGTATAGTCGTGGGGATATTTTTTTCTTTTTTTTGGTGAAGTAGCAGGCTTGTGTTTTGTTTATGTACGTATTTAAACCCCAATCTTTGTAAAATTGTATCGTCAAGTCCGTCTGTTCTTGTATTATGTCTGCCATAACGTCGGGGTGTCCGGAAGTCGTCAGTATCGTAGTGTCGTCGGCGTATGGTCGTCCGGTGGTCGTCAGGGGGAGGGATGTCATTCGTGTAAAGGGTGAAAAGTATCGGTCCGAGGGCTGAGCCTTGGGGGATGGCAGAAAAAATAGGGGTGATAATAGGAGAGAACGCCTTATTGACTGCTACTCGGAAATTGCGGTTAGAAATGTACGATTGTATCATTTTAATGATACGTGAGGATAATCCCACTTTAGAACGCGTTTTAATTGAAGATATCCTATAGCTCTGTCCCCGTACGTTTCTCTGGTAGACCTAAAAAATGTTTCTTTCATTGCTTGTTGTATTTATGTGTAAAACAATCTTACCTAACTACTTTTACACCTTTCATTTCTGGTGAGAAATAATCCAAATTTGACACATAAAACTTATGAATCATATCCATAGACACTGCGGGTAAATTTGTGAAATTCGCCTTTTCAAATCCAGACTCCATTATTATAAATAAAATCAAAATAATCTCCAACAACGTATTTGACCTAACCTGTACGTTTGCGTTCTGCTAAACAAATTGACAGTTATAAGAGTTCCGACGCGTCATTTCGCTCGATCGGTAAAGTAGAAGCTCTGTAAATAATGTTCTGCCCTCTACAATGTTTGAAAAACGTACCGACGTCACCCGAAATGTTTAATTGCTGATTAATCTGTCTGTTTATATATGTTAATTATTATCTAAAGAAATAAAAAAATTGAACAAAAAAATGAAATGCACGCTCCCCATTGTCACTAGAGACGCCGAAAACAACTTGCCGGGGGCTTAGCTCGCTCCCTTATTTATACTGATGCCGGGGCACGACGCTCGCTGAGAGCTGGAAAGGGCGCCAAACCATCATATGGAGCTCAAATGATGAAATATTGGGCAAAATTTGCTGAAATTTTGGAATTTTGGGTTGAAAATGATATTACTAAAATGGCTATGAAAATGGAGCAATTTGGTATACAAATGTCAGCGGAATCTATTTTTGTTTTGGAAATATGAATAATAAGCGTCTGAATAACTTGTTAAATTGAATTGGTCCCGTGAAATAACTTGAGGGCTGTACTTTAATCCATATTTGATGTTACATTAAGTCATATTAATCCATATGTGATTGTTATGTTATGCATATTGAGGGTATGTAATTGTCTGCGTTGAGCAGAACGGGATCCAGCTTTAGGGTAATATGAAATGAAGATAGCGGCGAGTTGCCAGCAACTCGTGCGGAATACGTAAACTGGACTTATTTTGGGATGAATGTTTTGTGGGCCGGCTGGAAAAGTAAATGAGGGGTGTTTTGATATATTGATAGAAATTTGAGTTGAGAGTTGAAACGAATGGAAATGGACCGTAATAATTAAATTATTTGACAAATTTTAGTACTTTTTTCGTCGGTCATCTTGTTAATATGGGGAACGTACGATAACACTCCCCTTTTTTGGAGGCGAAATTTTGGGTGTCGATAGGTTGTAGAGCAAAGTGGTGGGGCCGTGACGGCCTTTGTGAGAACGTGAATCATTGTTTCTTATTTGTTTAATAATATTATTATTTTTTCTGTGTGTATTGTGATGTGTGTTTAGTGTAGTGTGAAGTATGTTGTTATTTATATATATTTTTTCTTTTTTTATAATGCTCTGTACAAGAAAGCCCTATAAATATATATAAACATATAAATATGCATAATAATAAAAAGGTAACATAATATAAATGCTGAAATAAAAATGAAACAAATTATTATTCTTTTGGAAGTTCCCCAGGGTCCTCTTCTATGGGTCATTTGCATAATGGAGTATTACACTTCTTCCATGAAGGTGCATTTTATTTTCCACGAAATCTAGGATCACATTATTCTTGTACGAAGCTCATTCCGAGTATCATCGATTGGTTTATGGTGGGGGTGACGACAAACTTTGTGTGAATTTCCGTTGTTGAAATCCTACAATGTCCATAATTGTAAGCGCCATTGTTGCAAATGCTGTGTGCATCGTTATTCCTTCAGCTGATTGTATTTGAAGGTCCAGTTCCTTTACCAATTGTTCGCGTATAATATTTAGGATGGCTCCCATATCTATCACAGCCCACACTAAATGTGAATTAACCCATGTGGCTATTTCCGGGAATGGCTTGAAGCTGGCGGTGATACTGGGCATTTTGTCTCTTGACAAACCCCTTGTATTTTATTTGGTGGCCGAGTGATATTGTCTCTGACTACGTCGAATGTTGAATGTTGCTGGGGACTGTGAAGTGTATGGCTATGCTTGGGGCTTTCCGACGAATTCCGACGCTTGCCTTGGGTTGTAAATGTCGTTGTATTTACTTTGCTCCAAGGCTATCGGTGAATTAGGTTGTTGTTTAGTAGTCCTTCTTCTGTTTGGTTGATTTAATTTTATTTTATGTTATTTGTTCTATTTTGGAAATTATTAATGTGAATAATTAAACTTGAAATAAGATAGTTAGATCTTTATTTGCCACCAGATAAATATACACTGTGTGAAGAGTGAAGACACTCGGTACGAGGCCGCAAGCCGTAGTTACAAAAAATGTCATCTTTTTATAGAATGTTTCACATATTATTTTATACCGGAGTATTTACAGATTTAAAATAAAATACAATGTGTTGCCATACATAAAACCTCTCCCCTAAAAAAAAAAAAATAATTTCCTACAAAATTTTGTTCTCTTATTTCCTATTTACAATACCTTAACCAAAAAAAATATTCACTAGCCTCAAATACTGATTACTTGATAATCAGTCTATCAGGCCCTTTATTTTGACTACGACGCCTTAACTCTCTTTGTGATATACCGGGTGTGTCATAAATTTCCACCACACTTCCACTATTTTCAATTTCCTTATCATCTAAAATATTTACAGTGTTTAAACTAGATCGTGGAATAAATGAAACTGCTTCTTTGGTGTTAAAATTATTATTTGCTTTTAGTTGATTTTTATGTCTTTTCCATGTCATTCCACTCTCCGTTTTTTATTAGATAGGTTCTTCGACCAATGACTTTACTTATTATGCCTGTACACCATTTAGAAGAATTTTCTCTATAATCACGAGCCCAAACATGATCATTTACTTTAAAATAAATATCTTTTTTTCTTTGATAATATTTTTTTTTGATAATTTTGTTTATCTTCAACAACTTGTTTAATAGAAGGTAATAATAAATCTAATTTTGAGCGTAAACTACGACCAATTAATAATTTTGAGGGTTTCTCCCCTGTTGTAGTATGAGGAGTATTTCTGTATTGAAATAAAAAACGATTTATGATAAAATTTATGTCTAAATATGAATTTTCATGTCTAGCTTTTAAAATTGCGTTTTTCACGATTTTAACAGCACTTTCTCCTAAACCATTCGTTGCAGGATTATAGGGAGCTCCAGTTAAATGTTTTATACCATTTGATGCAAGAAAATTTTGAAATTCTTGAGATGTGAAAGTTTTTGCATTGTCCGTACAAATTTCCAGCGGTAAACCAAATCTAGCAAACAGTTATGAAATATTTTTATAGTATTATGAGTGGTTAGGTTATTAACCTCAAAACACTCGATCCATTTAGATGTAGCATCTTCGATAACTAAAAATTTTTTATTAAAACAAGGTCCAAAAAAATCTGCATATAACCTAGTTCAAGGTTCTTTAGGCCAGTCCCACACTGCTAATGAAATTTTTGGAGGGCTGTTTGAATATACAGCACAAGCTTTACGACACTTAGAAATATTTTCAATTTCTTTATCGATAAATGGCCACCATATATATGAACGTGCTAAAGATTTTATTTTTACCATGCCCATATGTGTATTATGTAATTCATCTAAAATATACTTTTGAAATTTATTTGGAACTATTAGCCTATATCCCCACATAAGACAATCAGATTCTACAGTAATTTCAATTTTTCTAATAAAATACGGCTTAAATTCATCTGAAGGGCATTTATTAGGCCACCCATGACGTACATAAAAAATAATTTTGCCTAAAACTGGATCAACAGCTGTTTCTTTTTTAATTCGTCTATAATCTACTGGTAAACTGAATTACTTTAAATAGTGAAAATAAGATATATTTGAATTTGAGTGTAGATATGAAATTTTATCGTTTAGCATTCCGACATCTTTTATTGGCAATCTCGATAAAAAATCGGCTGTATTCTTACTAGAATTTACATATTTTATTTCATAATCAAAGCCGGATAAAATATGAGACCATCTTTGTAATCTATTTGCCGCAAAAACAGGTAAACCTTTTTTATCACCAAAAATGGTTAGCAAAGGTTTGCGATCAGTGCATAATATAAATTTTTGTCCAAATAAGTATTGAAAACATTTTTTTATGCCGAAAATTATAGAGCAGGCCTCTTTATCAATTTGTGAATAATTCAATTCAGCTGAAGTCAATAAACGAGATGCAAAAGCAATGGGTTTTTCAGAATTATCATCAAATATGTGACTTAATGTGGCGCCTACCGCAAATTGCGAAGCATCCACTGTTAATTTAATTTTCTTTTCGGGATCAAAATGTGCTAAAACCGAAGAAATTTTTTGCTTTTTCAAAACTTTCGTTACATTCAGTAGACCAAACCCAATTCGCATTTTTTTTAAATAAACTATAAAGTGGTTTTAAAATTTCTGCAGCTTTTGGGATAAATTTACAATAAAAGTTTATCGTTCCCAAAAATGATTTTAACTCCGGAGCTGACTTAGGGACTGGTATTTTTTTAATTGCTAAAACTCTCTCATCTGAAGTATGTAAACTGTCTTTATCAATTTTATGACCTAAATAGTTTACTGATTTTTGAAAAAATGAACATTTTTCCTTTCTACCTTAAGGCCACAATCTTGCAAACGTTGAAAAACATTTAACAGGCGCTCCAGATGCTCCTGATCATTTTTCCCAAATATCGTCTAAAAAGCAGACTACGCCCGGCATAACAAACATTTGTTCCATTATATTTTGAAATATAGATGGTGCACTAGTTATACCGGTAAAAGCGTATACGAAAAAAGTCCCTTATGTGTAGAGATGGTGACAAGTTTTCTGGACTCTTCCGTTAATAAAACTTGCTGATACGCCTCTGATAAGTTAATTTTAGAAAACTTATCACCTCCTTTTAGTTGTGCAAATAAATACTCAATGCGTGGCAAAGGAAAATGTTGAATTTGTAAATGGGGGTTCAAGGTTACTTTAAAATCCAGTAGGTAATAACCCCTTATTATCAACTAGTCGCTGAATTTCCATTTCAATTTTTGGTTTTAAAGCTAACGGTACTGGACGTGCTTTACAAAATTTTGGAACTGTTCCGTCTTTAAGTTTTAAAGAAATTTCAAATTTATTGAAAGTCCCTATATCTCCATTAAAAACATCCTTATATTTTTCAAGCATAATATCGATATTGGCGGAAGAATCTATTTTACATATAGTGCTTGGAATTTTACAGATACCCAAATTAAGCATGTTTAAACAATTTCTACCAATAAGTGGTGGTCCACCATTTTTTATTACATGTTCCTAAAATGTAAGGATTTTTATCAAAAATTATATTTAAAATTAAAGATCCTAAAAGTTCGAAAATTATGCTAATATAATCTTTTAATGATAAATCATTTGTATGTGTCTTTTTTGTGAAAATGTTTCTGATATATTTTTTCTGAAATTGCCGAATGTGCAAATCCCGAATCAGCCTCAAAACTTCTTGGTACATTTTCAACAATTAAATTTACAAATGTTGGTTTTATATTACCATTTACATCAGACAAATTATTATCTAAACTATGTAAATTAAACATACAATCATCAGAAATGTTATTAATTTCTGTTTCACTTAAAAATTTTTGTGAAAATCTGCTACATTGTGGTGCAAGATGTCCTCTAACACATTTTTGACATATACAATTTTTGAAAGCGCAGTCTTTTGCCATATGATTTTTACGGCCACAAATAAAATACTTATTTTGTCGATTTGAATGATTGTTATTTCTTACCCCCTGACTTATTTCCTGGCCCATACCTGCGCTGCTAGAATTCTCCGCGATTTGTGAACGCAAACGATTAGATCTCGGAACTCGTGGTGGTATGGTGCGTTGCTGGTTGAAATTTAAGTTTGCTTCTGTGTTCACACTCGTGGCTCCCAAACTCTCCCTAGTGGTATGTTCCCTCATTGCAGATTCGTTTGATAATGCCAATTTAGGTACCTTTTTAAGAGATAAATTCGAATTTGAAGCATCTTCTTCGAATAGACGATCCATAATTTTTTCGTCATTAATACCAACCACAAAAATATCTCGCATTACGATATCTAGTTCCTCACCAAACTTACAATTCGAGGCCAAACTTTTTATTCTAGCTTCCCAATCCGACACACTTTCATTAAAAGGGCGTTTAGCTGTGTAAAATTTTAGCCTCCAGAAAATACGACTTTACCGGAGAAAAATATTCCACCAATAATTTGATTAAATGTTCACACGTTTTACTCTCCGGTAAATTAGGAACACACAAATTTCGAAGCAGAATGTAACAGTCTTCAGAAAGAGTATTTAAAAGAATAGCTTTTTTACGATCGTCGTCTGTAATTTTATTTGCAATAAAAAATTGTTTAAGTCTTTCATTAAACACTGAAAAGTCAGAATTTTTAGGGTCAAATATGTTCAACGCTCCTAAAAAACCCACTGATGATTGTTCTATCATGTTAGATTTTCAACTTTATTAAAAAGAATTTAAGGTTTTTTAAAATTTAGTATTATCACAACTACACTACACTTGTGCGTGAGTCACTAAAAATATCCTCGTCGCCAAATGTTCTATTTTGGAAATTATTAATGTGAATAATTAAACTTGAAATAAGATAGTTAGATCTTTATTTGCCACCAGATAAATATACACTGTGTGAAGACACTCGGTACGAGGCCGCAAGCCGTAGTTACAAAAAATGTCATCTTTTTATAGAATGTTTCACATATTATTTTATACCGGAGTATTTGCAGATTTAAAATAAAATACAATGTGTTGCCATACATAACTGACGTATCAAAATCTGAAATAAGTGTATGCTACAGATTTGGTAAAAATTCAGAAAACAAACACAGACCAATAGCAGTCAAGCTCGTGGCGTTACACAAGAAACAAGAAATATTTAGCAACTGTCACCAGCTAAAAGGCAGCGGTATTTCTATATCAAACGATTTAACGAAAGAAGAACAAGAAACACAAAAAATTCTCAGAAAGCACTTAAAAGAAGCCAGAGACCAAGGTCTAAATACAAAAATAAATAAAAATCTACTGTACATAGACGGAAACAGCTACACTGTAGATCAACTAAAAGAAATAGAAAAAGAAAAAATAGGGAAGAGAAACTAGAACAACCAACGGCCAAAGAAACAGGCTCTAAAAATACAGTGTCGCCTGGAGGGGCTATAGCTTCAACATCGACGCGAAAACCCACAGTCCTGCAGAAGCAATCGAGGACAAGACAATACACGAAAAAGTAAAGATAATTCTTTTTTTTTTTTTTTTTACTTGACCAAACCACCAAAAGCACAGCAGACCAAATTAAGCAAATTCTATCGTAAGCAAAATTGGTGATTTTGTCAAGTAAGAAAGACAAATATAAATATAATGTAGAATTAGTATTAAGTACATATTTATCCAAAAAATGAACCCCTATGTAAGAGACTATCCATCCTTATGTAATTTATAATCAGTCAAAAACATTGAAAAAATTAAGAAAAGCTAATGTTAATACACTGTTAAGAAATGGATCCATTCATAAGAGATTATAACTATACACCAGTAGAAACACATGTAATAAATAGTAAATCTGAGTATCGTACATTAACAACCAATAGTAACGCTAATTTTAAAATATTTCATAACAATAGGAGTATATCTAAAAACTTTGATGAAATGAACATATTTTTAGAGGATTTATATAATACGTTTGATGTATTGGTTTGCACTGAATGCTGGAGAATTTCAAACACCAATATGCTTAAAAATTTCTCTTGGCGGCAAAGAAAAAATCAATATCGTAGCTCTATACCGATCTCCTTCCACGTGTCCCTATTTATTTAATAACAGCTTAAATTTGTTCTTAGAAAATACAAAATTCAGTTTATCAGAAACCACTGTTATAGTCGGAGACATAAATATTGATATAAATTCAAATGCAGACTTCAGTCAACAGTATTTAAATATATTGTGGGAACATGGCTTTATTTCCTACATAAACAAAGCAACCAGGGAATATGGCAACCAAACGTCATGTATTGACCACTTTTTTGTCAAAAGCAAAGAGCAACAGACCAAATTTACACCAATCATATACAACATAAATATAACTGACCATTTTCCTATAATTCTAAATTTTGAGGCAAATTTTGTGAAGCCAGATAATTCATCCTATGAGAGCTATAATAAACAGTATATCGATTATTCTAAATTAAGAACAACACTAAAAAATGAGAATTGGCTTGATTTTTATTTAACAAACGACGTAAATGAGGCAACAAATATATTTATAAATAAACTAAAATACTACATAGAAAACTGTACAAATATCATCAAAATAAATCAAAATAAGGAAATCAAAAATGAAAAAGACTCCTTGGATTACTAAAGGCATAATTAAATCGATAGACAAAAAAACGAAATATATAAAAAACTCAAGAAAAATCCGAATAATAATGACGTGCGTGAAGAATATAAAAAATATAGAAATAAACTTAACCTACTAATCAAAAATGCTAAAATTGCCTATTATAAATCTCAAATACACAACAATAAAAATAACCCAAAGCAATTATGGAATTGCATTAAAAGAATAAATAATGAAAATAAATCAACAATGAAAAGCATAACGGATATAAAATTAGAAAATGGAAACTTAGCTAAAAGTAAAAAAGAAATTGCCAATCGCTTTAATACTCATTATGCAAATTATGGAAAAGAGTTAGCTAATAAAATTAAAAAATCTAATGACACAGTGGGTAATACTCAATACCTACCAAACTCTATATATCTATCACCTACTGATCCAACAGAAATAAAAAATACTATCATGGAACTCAAGGCAGGCAAAGCTCCTGGACATGACGGAATCACTTCCGATGTCCTAAAAAAATTGAATGACACTATTAATATACCGCTTACTTACCTAGTAAATCTGATTATTAACAGTGGAGAGTGCCCTAAATTATTTAAAACCGGCATAATAAAACCGATTTATAAAACAAATGACAAATCAGAAGTAGTAAATTATAGGCCTATAACATTAATATCGAGTATTGCAAAAATATTTGAAAAAATTATTAAAAAGAGAATAGTAGACTATCTTGACAAATATAAGATCATATCTAGCAGACAATTTGGTTTCAGAAATGGTTTATCTACTGAAGATGCAATAGCTTTGCTCACGAGCGATCTTTATAAATCTTTAGACATTAGCAAACCTATAATGTCTATCTTCATTGACCTAGCGAAGGCATTTGACACCATTAGCCACCCAAGACTGCTAAATAAATTAGAAAAAATAGGCTTCCGCGGAAATTCCTTAAAGCTTATGAAGAGCTACCTTAACAACAAAGAACAAAGAGTTGAAATAGATGGCACTATGAGCGATCCAGGCACATCAGAATACGGTGTTCCACAGGGAACAGTTCTAGGGCCAATTCTATTTAACATATATATTAATGACTTACTAAGACTGCCATCTGATGGAAAGATTCTTAGTTTTGCCGATGACACGGCCATTGTATATACAGATGAAACCTGGAGTGGAGTAAAAAAAATGTCTGAAAAAGATTTTACAACTATCAAAAAATGGTTTGATACGAATTTACTTACTATAAACTACAGCAAAACTAAGTATCTTCCCTTTACATCATACCATAACCGCTTACCCAATTTTGGCGCACTAAACATTGAATCGATGAATGATGATGACGTAATGCTAATAGAAGAAGCGGATTCAGTCAAATATTTGGGCATAATAATAGATAGGCACTTAAAATGGGATCTTCAAATAAATAATATTACTAGAAAAATAAGGTGCTTTCTACCTACATTTAAAAATTTAAAACAGTACCTAGACCTGCCTCAACTAAATGTACTATATTATTCCTTAATACAGTCCCACCTAAGCTATGGAATAATTGGTTGGGGTGGAGTGACAAATTGCTATCTGAAAAATTTAAGTACCTTGCAAAAATGGTTTCTCAAAATTATTTATGATAAAGATATAACATATCCGACAGAAATGCTCTTTAGTGAAACAAAAAAGTTAGATTTGCGACAACTGTTTTGTCAGCAAATATTAATTAACACAATTAAAAACACACAAAATATAAAATTCAGAGAACATACATATAACACTCGCGCAAAAAACGTGCTCACTGAAATGCCATTCGCAAAAAAAAACAATAGGACAAAGAAACCATACCTATCTAGCCCCAAGGTTAATCGATATGCTACCACCTTCAATAAAAAATATTAAATCATATAGTTTATACAAAAAGCATATTAAACTTTGGATAGAAAACACACAGAGAATACTGATACATCAAATAGTTGACGTAAAAATGCATTAGCTAGAAAACATGCACTGTTAATTAGCTTTACTTATCTATAAAATTAAAACAAACTAGTAAATAAGAATTAATTTAAAATGTGGTACTTTCCTAAACTGTAACAACTACCCGATTGAGACATAAACTTACCTAATTGTGACAAAGCCTCTAGACTGTGACTTATTCAGATATATATATTTTTTTTAATGGCATTAGGTAAAAAACCACGCAGCCAGGCACAAGTTATTAGATATGCCATAATTTAAACATACATAATCATGCACATATACAGAGTACACATACACCACCCTAAACCTATCTTACCAAAAATGGAAATTTTTAGAGAAGACTCAAAGGAGATACGTTTGCACATATTCTTCTCGCCCAGGAGTCTTTCAGGGCATTATGTTAGACATACAAAAATAGACTACGGTAAATAGGGATAAGGTAACTTTTAAACAAAGG
Organism: Leptura quadrifasciata; assembly: GCA_963675555.1. Classification (NCBI taxonomy): domain Eukaryota; kingdom Metazoa; phylum Arthropoda; class Insecta; order Coleoptera; family Cerambycidae; genus Leptura; species Leptura quadrifasciata. The sequence goes on from OY776678.1 coordinate 72,304,496, forward strand.
TTAGACATGTAGGGAGCGAATCTATTATTTACACAAATGTCTGAAAATATAAATATATTTTCAGACCAGAGGTTTTCAAAAAACGTATAATAATTTCATTCACTCTATTATTGTTTAAAGCTAATAAGTGCAATACACTGATTGGCATTTGGATATTTAAGTTCAAAATATCTGCATACAGTTGATTACGTCCAGATGAATATTTATCGCAGCTAAAAAATAAATGTTCAAGATCGCCTACAACATTACAAGTTTCACATAGCTTGGTTGGTAAAAATCTTATTTTATTTAAATGTAGAGGATAGCAACCATGCCCAAATCTCAGCCTAATAAGAGTCGTTATGTACCTCCTAGGAATTTGAAAAGACCGGTACCAAGGTTCTTCAGGAATTTCTATTTGGATTTGGGTGTATCTTGTAGGAGTGGTAAAACAGTATTCGTGCCAATAAGACGTCTATGCTTTATTTAAGCCTGTTTTACTGATATTTAAACAATCTTGCAGACATAGACTGTAAACGGGGTCACCATTCCCAACACTGTCTTTGGCCAATAAGTCGACTTTTTCATTATGTTTTATACCATTGTGTGCTTTAACCCATATATAATTGATGTTAAACCCAGATATTTTTAATGAATAATTATAATGCTTGATTAATTTAATGAAAGGGTGGTACATGCTGGATATTGAATTATACGTATTACTAATTGCCAAGAGTACTGACTTGGAGTCACTTAGAATAACTGACTCTTTAATTTGTTTATTTGTAATATATTCTAAGGACTTGACAATAGCATAAGCTTCTGCTGAATAAATTGACGTCTCTTGAGAAAGTTTGAATTTTGACTGGGTACTTGAATTAGGTATTAGGAATGCACAGCCTGCACCGTGGTTAGATTTTGAGGCATCTGTATAAATATGCGTAGCATTGGCATATCTTTCTAACATATTCTGGAGAATCGTTCCATTTATTATGGGATTTTCTGTATAGTTAGGGAATATGATGTCTGTTTGGCTTATCGACTCAAAATAGTAGGGCTGAGGGAGAAAGTCAGATTGATTAATGTTTTTAGAAATTTTTAATACTTCCCGATATCCTATACACAGTGGGGGGGAATTTTTCTTTTCCCAGAAATTATTCGTGAGATCTAAAATATTTAGATTATGTATTTTATCTATAATCGCAGAATTTTTGATAATTAGATTTAGAATACTTTTCTCAGAGAGCAGTTGCCTCCTAAGGAAAAGAGGAGGTTCTCTGGATTCAACCCGCAAAGGTTCAATTGGTGTTGAATTCATAGCACCTATACATATTCGAAGAGCTTTGTTTTGTATTATGTCTATTTTACTTAGCATATGTTTACTAGCGGATCCATATAGTATACAACCATAGTCAATTATTGATCGAATGTACGACCTATAAAAGAGAATAGAAATTTGTGGATCTGCTCCCCACCAAGTTTTTGAGGTTAATTTTAAAAAGTTAATTCCTTTCTGGCATTTGGTGATCATATAAACAATGCGTGATTTCCAGGGTAATTTTTTGTCGAGAAATAATCCTAGATATTTTACTTCATTGCGATATGGGAATGTTATGTTTCCAAGTGTTATGTGATCACGCAACGGGGTATTATGTCTTGTGAAAATGGTGATCATGGATTTCTGTTCACATAAAGTAAAACCTCTGGTTTGTAAGCTTTCCTGAATTGTTGTTATTGCGGTACCTAGCGAGTGTAAGCACATCATCTGAGGGTTTCTGAACATACATACAAAAGTCGTCCGCATACTGTATGATGGTCATATCATTGAACAAATTATGTAAATCTGCGGTATAAATATTGAAAAGGATCGGGCTTAACACCGAACCTTGAGGTAAACCTAGTGAGGTAAATCGCGGGCCTATTTTCATGTTATCATATCGAAGATATATTTCTCTATTACAAAAGAGATTAGATATATTTTTAGCAACTTTCCCTGAGATACCAAAATTGCACAATTTTTGTTGAAGTATGAACAGATCGACAGAGTCATAGGCGCCTTTTATATCCAAGAAAACAGATCCCAGGTAATCGTTATCCGAAAAACAAATTTGTATATCTGTCACCAGATGAGTTAGTGCATCCATGGTACCGAAGTCAACTTTGAAACCATATTGATTACCGGGGAGTGGATGATGTTTATGTAACCACCATTCTAATCTACATTTTATTAGTCTTTCAAAGGTTTTGAAAATACATGATAGCAATGAAATAGGTCGGTATAAATCAGCGGTGTTGGGATCTTTGTCGGGTTTAAGTATAGGAATTATGAATACTTTTTTCCAAGTTTGCAAGTCTACTCCTCCAACCCATATATCATTAAATATTTCTAACAAGAATATTTTAGCAGACATTGGAAGATTTATGAGCATAATGTATCTAATCTCATCAAATCCAGGACTGGTGTTGCGTGGTTTCTTGAGTGCATATTCTAGTTCAGTTAAAGTAAATGGATTACTTAAGAAATCATTATTTTCGGCATTATTGAAATATGTGGACTCTTGAGAGACTTGTGGAGGTGTAATATTATCGTAGAAGGTTTCAACCCAGTCAAAGTTTTCACATTTTTTATAGGTAGTTGGCAATCTCTTAATTCTCCTTACTCGGTTCCATAGTTCGGTATATGGGATATTTTTGTTAAGTCTCGAAATGTAGTTAATCCAATTTGATTTCGCTTTACTTTTAAAAAGTTTTTTGGTTCGAGCCATTTCCTCTTGACATTTTATATAGTTTTCGATCGTACTACATCTTTTATAGTTTTCTAATGCACATTTTCGTAGTTTAACGGCGTCATCACATTCTCCATCCCACCAAGGGGGAGGCATCCGATTTTTTGTTTTGAAAGGTTTATTTTTAGGTATAGATAATTCGGCTGCTTGCTCGATGCATTCTGAAAAAAATGTGTACTTTTCTTCTGTGTTAGAAAAATTGGGTAAGTTGGAAAAATATACACTGATTATATTTATATATTTTGTCCAATCAGCCTTATTAATCTTCCATTTATTTTTTGGTTGGATGACCTCAGATGTACAATAATATAAATCTAATTCACAAATAATCGGATAATGATCCGAACCCAAAGTATCCGAGCTAACCGACCATTGAACATTTGTTGCAACATCTGCCGAACTGAAAGAGATATCTACAACTGACTTTTGGGAGTTTGGGGAAGTAATTCTTGTAGCTGAACCTCTATTTAAAAGTATTAAATCTGTCTCCTCTGCTGCATTAACTATTTGCTCGCCTACGGCATCAGTTTTCCAGGAGCCCCAAATTCTATTGTGAGCATTAAAATCCCCACCAATAAAAACTGATCCAGAAGCTTCTTGAAAGATATTACGCCAATCCTGTATATTTGTCGACACATTAGGGGGTTTATATAATGAGATAATGGACAAGCACTGCTTATTGACTGTTACCTTAGCACCACATATTTGGATACCGTTATTAAAATTCCTAGTAAATGAGATTTCTTTAAAAGAACATGTTTCATGAATTAAAATGGCAACGCCAGTTTTGCCATCCTGACGATCTTTTCTGACTAGGGAGTATCCGCCAAATTTATAAGAAATACCTGGTTTAAACCAGGTTTCACTGAGTAAACAGATGTCAATTTCATTTGTTTTTAAAAACATAATTAGACTATTTTTGTTAGCTACAGCGGAACGAGCGTTCCACTGCATAATTTTAACTTGTTTGTTTTTAGGTTTGAATGTTACTGTTATTAATATAGTCTAAAGTCGATGTTACTTTTGCTCTGAGGACATCCTCATTTAAGTTTTTTAGCTCTTCTACACTGCTTATATTGCTAAATAAATTCAATATTAAACCTGAAAAGGCATCAATTATTTTATTTTTATTATTTACAAAGTTATCAAGTTTGTATGGATTAGGGGGAAGGGGGTTTGATGGGCCTGCTACAAATGGAAACATAGGAGGGACAGTTACACTTGCAGATATAGGTGATTGAACCTTCCTTTTTTTGTTTTGTTGGGTTGAAGGAATAAATGTGTTTGTTTGAGACTTAGAGGTGGAGGGTTGAGAGAAAGATTGATAGAGTGACGGAGGTTTCCTCTTTTCCCTGTTACTTTCTAGTGGAGAAAACGGTGTTTCATCTATGGAATTTAGTATATCAAATTTGTTACTAGTTAATACATTAGCGTAAGAAGATTCTACTGTTTTTTGGCTTCTAAGAAAGTCATATTGGAAGAAGCCATATGATTTTTAATTTTCTTCTGTTTTTCGAAATTAGGACAAAACTTGGATATGGATTTGTGGTTACCATTTTTACAGAAAATACAGAATGAGTCCTGTGGATCCTTACACAAATGTTCATCATTCAATTTTTCTTTACTACAATTAATACAGAGACTTGTTGTGCTACGACACTGATTGGCTACGTGTCCATACCGTAAACACTTAAAACATTGTATAACTCTTTGTATGTAAGGCTCCACAGGGCATAGTACGCTATTTATTTGTATATGAGATGGCAATTTATTGCCTTCAAAAGATAACAACACAGTTTGTCTAGGGACCTCCGCTGGTTCCCCGTCAATTTCTATTTTTCGTTTAAATCTCCTAACTTCAGAAACTGTGACGGTAGAAATAATATTATTTATCAAATACTCCTCATCGAATATTGTGTCTACGCCCCTGACAATACCTTTCCTGGTTAAAAGATTATTTGGTATATAGGCTCTTAGTTTTTCAGTGTTTAGTGCCCGATTACTTATCAATTTATTAGCATCAGAAATTGTTTTTAACACAACTTTTATTCTATTTCTGCCTACCTTTTCTATATTAATTATGTTAGGTATATTTAGCTTTTTATGCAAGATATGTCCCACAAACATGGGGTGCAATCGACCGATATTCTCCTCGTTAGTTTTTTCAATAAAAACGTATACCAATTTAGAATAGAATGTTGGCTTATCAAGATTAAAAAACTTACTTGGCTCCTTGGTTTTTGTGTTACCTTTATTAGCCACTCTCGGCTGAGAGCGGCTAATACTCTTTTCCTCAATGCGTACGTTACCAGTACCAGCTCCGTTCATGTCCGACTCGTATCCATTAGGAAACATTGTATGTTCCGTCGTCAGATCTATGTGCATGCCGTCAAATTGTCCATCATTTTCTTGTGTTCCTCCCCCCTTGTCAGGAGGGCGGTTCATGATAATTTTATTATATTAGACTTTACAATGCACTTAGGTAGGTGTACAACGTGTTTAATTAATTATAAGATTAATTTAAGCTGTTATAATTGCGAATTTACTACACACCCGTAAAACACTTGTGCTGTTCGCGAATTCACAACTCGACTGTGACTTATTCAGATATATATATATATATATATATATATATATATTGAAATACACTCACAAGTGAAAGTGTATTACTCCGCAACAGGCACATTGTGCTTAGCGGGAAGAACCCTCTGTTTATTTATATATATAAATGTGTATGTAACACTATATTGTAAAAAATATCTATTTTGATAAATAAACATTATTATTATAACAGGTTAGTATTGTGTGTTGGGTGCGTGCATCGTATGGCTCTTTTTTGTTTTGTTTATTATGGCTTTTTTGGTTTCTCAATGACTGTGAAAATTTTAATTAACAATGATTTTTTTGAATTTTTTTTTGCTCAATACTATTCTGAGATTTTTTTTGATTTTTATTTTTTTTTGTGTACTTTTTTGTTTTTTGTTTTTCGTCTTTATGTATTTTTTATTTTAATTTTTTCAAACAACATAATATTTAATTTTTTTAAGGGGTGTATATGTAATTTAAGGAGGGATGGGTGGGAGCATGAGGGAATTTGGTTGCTAGGGGGTTGGCTAATATTGGATTTCTGGACGATATAAGGGACTGCGCAAAATTCGGCAACAGACGTTTTAGTATAAAGTCGCTAAGTGGTGGGGTCCCTGTTATATTATGTAATAGATCAACTGGTGAAGTATGTGGAAGTTTTAGAATTAATCTCAGAGTTTTATTTTGAATAAGCTGGAGGGTTTTTTGATGCGTTCTTGATATAAGGGGGTACCACATGGGTGCAGCATAGGTAACTATTGGCCTTATATATGCTTTATATATGAGTGTATCCGTGTCTTTGGGGGCAATTTTTAAGATGGGGAAGAGGGAGGAGCACCGTGCCCAGCACTTGTTTCTCACGTCTTCCACTTGGTTTCTGAACAAAAGTTTTATGTCGAGTTCCAGTTTATTTTGTCTTTCCAGTCAAAATATTGGTCTTTAATTTTTATTTTGGTGTTTATGCTTTGTAGTGTTCTGTTAACGCATATTGTCTGTGTTTTATTTTTGTTTACTAACAGTCCCCATTATTCGTAAAATTTTATCGTTATGTCCGTCTGTTTTTGTAGTATGTCGGTCATTGTTTGTGGTCGTTTAGAAGTTGTCAGCATTGCCGTATCGCCTGCATATAAGCACAGGGTTGTCCTATGGCCTGTCGGGTGTGGTATGTCGTTTACGTATAAGTTAAATAGTATTGGACCGAGGGATGATCCCTAGGGATGCCTGCTAGGATGGGAGCTGAGGATGAGCACCCCTGGTTGACTACTACTCAAAAATGTCGGTTTGAAATATAGGACTGTATCATTTTAGTGATACGAGTCGAAAAGCCCGCGATATGGACTTTGTATAGTAGTCCGGGGTGCCAGACTTTGTCGAAGGCTTTCTCGAGGTCTAAGGCGACAAATCCTGTTAATAGACCTCGATTGAAGTTGGTTGTAGCAATTTCACAGACCCGAAAGAGCTGCTGGGATGTGGAGTGGCTGGCGCGGAAACCGAACTGAAAGTTGTTCAATATACCTGAGTTCTGTATATGCTCCTAGACTGTACTAAGGATAAGGATATCTAATACTTTGGCCAGGACCAGCAAGAGATTCACCGGCCTGTAGCTGGAGGGGAGGTTTTTGGGTTTTGTTGGTTTAGTTGTTTAAGTGTTTCCCAGATTTTTTAATATTAAAACTTTTGAGGCAGTTTAAATTCTCTTTTGTGAGGTTGTCCTCTTGGTTGGTTTCTCGGGTCGGCCTATTTGTGGCTGTGGGCTGTGGGCTGCGAGGCGGCTTGTTGTCTTGCACGGAAATTTTTCCATGCAAGTACATTTTATGGTCATAGCATATCTGCTGTCTCTTGTGAGAGGGGTGGTTGCTGTGTGTCCTATGTGGTCGGTAGTGGAGGGTTGTTGTTGTTAGTCCCTGTCTTTTGTCCTGCGGTCAGTTGATCTGTCTGTTTTTGTCTTTCGGGTCTGTTTTTAGGTTCATATCTTGAACACGAAAAAGCCCTCTCGTTGTGAAAAATAAAATTGGACGGAAATTTTTCCATGCAAGTACATTTGTTGTTGTTAGTCCCTGTCCTTTATCCTGCGGTCAGTTGATCTGTCTGTTTTTGTTTTTTCGGGTCTGTTTTTAGGTTCATATCTTGAACACGAAAAAGCCCTCTCGTTGTGGAAAATAAAGAATTGTTGCAGAGGGGGTTTAGAGCTAAGACCCTAGAGGGCCTTCGTGCACTTATTTTTGATGTGAGAAGCCTTTGGATTCGATTTCTGTGGTGATAGATTGGGTCAAATGCTACACCCTGTATATTGTGGTCTGGAACCGTTGTAGCAATTTGTTTTTAATTTTATTTTTATTTAACACTGGATAATAGTCTTTCGAGTTCTGACAGGGAGAACGGCTACACCCTGTATATGGTACTCTTGTAAAAAACACTTGGTTTAAAGCGGAACGAACAATTATTTATTTAAAATTTTGCTGAACAGAGTTTAAAAATAAAGGGTAATTTAATTTAACAAATTTTCTTCTTTAGTGTGTAACTATTCGACAGCATAAATTCTATCTGTGGGGTTTAACAAAATGTTTATTAAATAGTTTGTCTTGATTTTTCTGAAAAAAATCACTTTTGTTTAAAACTGTGTGGACCGTGAAGGCGAAGATAAAACAAAATTAAGGCGAGGAGGTACTAAAATTGAATGGGGCCACTTAAGGCGATTTCCTAAAACTACTCTTTTTAACCAGGTTTCGGCCTGGGAAGCTAGTTCTGAACAGCTAGTCACGAAAAGTATGCAGGGACAGGGAGGAAGAAAGCCTAACTAGACGGTGGATATCTACAACTTGAGTTAAATAGTAACCGGACCGGAGGCACTAGCAAATTAGCTTATTACACTTAAAATCACATTTAAATAACTTTTCCACTAAATCACTTCGCGAATACTAAACATACGAGTCACCGTCAAAACTGAACTTGCCCCATCGAGTCTCGCATCCCGTTTTAAAACGTCTGGAAAGGCTGGAAATCGCTCCGTGTGGGTGAGGATGAGTCATTGATTGCGACACATTGCGAAATAAAAGAGACAAGAACGAAGTTTGGATCTATTTTAGTTTAGGAGTTATTAGCGTTTAATTGATAAAATCTGACACGACCCCGTAAAGTATTAACGGAGGTCCGATGTTTAGGAGTTGAAATGATATGAGAATGTTCCCGATAGGTGCGTTGTGTCTGGAAATAAGATATGAAAATGTTTCTAACGGGTGCGGGTTAAGTTGAACCGAAATATTGTATGCCGTATTATGAGGAGCGATCAAAAATGGTGAAAATTAAAATAGCAATCGGGTTGTAAGAAATTGGTGAAATTAAATTAGAACTTTAAGACTCGAGGCACGGAACGTGGTTTGAAGTATACAGGGATTGATAAAAAAAGTAAGAAGAAATAAAATGCGAAGTGGTTGCAAGAAAGTTATGAAATGAGTTTGAATGTTAAGTTTGAATGTAGTTAACGTATACGAGGGGTGGTCAGGAAGTATTTAAATTTTGAAAATGAAATGGTTTATAGAAAATTTACGAATTGAAGTAAGACGTTGAAATTTTAGGTTTGGATAGAGACTTGGGTCATGTTGATGAAAATATGGGGGCTATATTTTTAAGTGGCGTTTTTCGTAGTGAATCTGTTATGAATGGACTAGACTGAATGTTTGAAGTTTGATATTAACGAATTTATATTATTTTTTAATTATTGAGTGCTTGTGAATTTTTCCAGATTTATTTGACTTTGACTGTGGTTTTTGGATCCAAATAGTGTCTGGTTGACTTCATGGTTTGCCATGGTGCATGGATTGATATGATTTTTTGGTTATTTTTGAAATTTTTTTGTTTTTTGTTTATGACTTGCAGGGAGCGTACCTACAACACCTCCTTTCTTTTGAAGGCGGAATTTATGATGTCGATATAGTTGTACAAGGCATGAAATTATGAAATATATACTAAAACTAGTATAGTCTTATGCTGGTGTTGTTTCGTTTTTACCTCCTTGCATCTAAGACAATTTTTTACGTGGTTCGCTATTTCTTTATGTATATTAGGCCAATAATAGGTGCGAAGTATTGATCTTAAGGTTTCGTTACGTCCTGGATGGAATGCAATATCGTCATTATGGAAATTGGATAGAACGTGATGTCTCATTCTTACTGGTACAAATAATTTTCTATCTCCTTTATATATTCTAAATAAATGGTCATCTTGAACTGTATATATTTCTCTAAATCGGTAATCGTGTTCTGTCATAGGTCCGTGAGCTTGAATGCGGTTACTTTGTCTGAGCAGTCGTTGTGTCTCTTGTGAAGTAGTTTGAGCTCTTAGTATTTCTGTATATAAGTCAGCTCTTATAAAAAGTAGAATTTCGTCATGAGTAAAGTTGGGTGGTATCATTCGAGTCTTGCTAACGTCCGAACGAACTTCGTCTTTATCAGGATTTCTGCTAAGGTAGTCTTTGGTAATTCATTGTACTTTCCCGGACAATGTTCTATTGTGAATGAGTACTCCTGTAGCAGAAGATAGGGTAAGTTTCGTCTTTGCATCTTGGTATTTATTAAGCCAAAGTAAGGCTCGATTATCCGTGCGTAGTACAAATTTCGAGTGCTCTAAATACATTTTAAATTTGATTATAAAAGTCACAATTGCTAAGCATTCAATCTCATTAATATGATATTTCTTTTCGGCTGGGGTTAATCCTACGCTAGCGAATAATATTATTCGCTTATTACCGTCCTCATCTAATTGGTACAATACTCCAGATATTCCCTGGGTCGAACCGTCTGTTTGCAGTATGAATTGCCTATCGAAATTAGGTCGGTGTAAAGATAATGGTTTTGTGGCTGCCTCCTTTAACTGCTCGAAAGCTGTCTGATGTTCCATAGCCCATTTTAATTTTTTGTCCTTCATTAATAGTTCTGTTAAGGGACATGTGAGTAAAGTGACCTCCGGAATATATTCCCGAATCCAATTAAAGGTTCCTAAGACACTTTGTAATTGTCTTTTTGTACGTGGTGGGGGAAAGTCTTTTATACCCGTGAGATGTTTGGTCTGAGGTAGGGCGGTTTCTTTAAAAATGTGGTGTCCTAAGTAGTCTAAATCATTGGTAGCAATGATACATTTTTTCGGTGATATTTTTAATCGATATAAGCGAATTCTTTCGAATACTAGCTGTAGTTGCATTTTATGTTCATCCAGTGTATTACTATATATTATTATATCATCCAGATATACCTGGACAAATTTATGTACAAACCCAGCCAGTACATCCCGAATCATGAAATTTTGAAACGTCGCTGGGGCGATCTTTAAGCCGAAAGGCATTACTGCAAATTGATAAGTTGCTCTGTCAGGGGTAGAGAGGTAGAGTGTATTTTTTAGATTCTGGGTCCATCGGAATTTGCCAATAACCTGAAGTAAGATCTAGTAGCGTAAATATTTTGGCCTTTCCCAGATTTCTTATTGTTTCACCCAATCTTAGGTAATGCTGTAGGTCTGTCCATTGTGATTAAGTTAAGTATTCTATAGTCTATGGAAAATCGATGTTTTTTCCTCAACTTCTACTATGACTGGCGACGAACTACAAGGTGAGTCACTAGGTTCTATTAGCCTGCTTGTAACATTTCTTTTATTTGCTCATAAAAAATTTCTTTGCGTCTTTGGGAAATTGGGTAGCATCTTTGATTCACACTGGAAGGTTCTATTAGGGAAATGGTGTGTTTTGTGATAGATGTAGTTATACCTTTAGACGGCTTTTCAAAAAACATATCAGGGAAATCCTCAAATATTGGTTTTAAAGTTTCCTGTGCTTCTTTAGGTATTTGAATTTTGTTGTTTAATTTGGCGATGAGAGGAAGATGGGTTTGTTCCTGATCACGATATAAGGTTTATCTGATTTGTTTGCCAAAATGTATACATTTTCTTTCACAATCGAGGTCAGCTTGTTCATCCTCTAGAAAGGGAGTTCCTGATATCAATTCCTCATTTAGGTTTTTTATAATTTCAAATTGTGTTTGTATAACATTTCCCTGTATATTTATTGGTAAAATCACAGTTCCTTGAGAATATATAGCGTGATCGCCGCAAGCCATACCAAAGCGGGTCGTTTTTCTTTCAAAGGTTATTAAATTTAGTACTATCCTTGACAATATTATAGGCAGCTTCTGTATCAATAAAGGCTTGTATTTCTTTGCCTTGAATTATTACTTTTACTCGGGACATTGTCCTTAAGCCAGGTAGAATGTATAATACTGGAGGGGGTCTTTCCAAATTAGTCTCATTATCTTCCTTTAAAGTGAATAGCGGAGAAATATCTATAACATCGCTAAAATCACATGCTTTTTCCTGATCCTTACAGGGTTTTTGAGGTTTTTTGTCTGATTAAATTAATACTTTGTTTAGCTGGTTTTAATCTTTTGTATGGTTGTGTTCGTATAGGTATTGTTTTTATTGGTAAAATTGCTGGTCGTTTCTTAATTATTTCTGGTGGGTAAGTATATTTATGTTGATTTGTTTGATTTAAATTTCCCTCGATTTCCTCAGCTATTTTAATTAATTCGTCTATATTATTAAAGTCCTTATTCCTTATTCGATTACGGATTTCAGGTAACAATAATTTATGGATTATTATGGCTTATTCCTTTTGTGGCCGTTCTGGATTCACTTTTATTAAATATAGCTGCGTTTCTCATAATAAATAATGTTACCGTCTCCTCTGGGTTTTGACTTTCTGTATGTAATCGTTCTTCTAGCAATGCTTTATCTCTAGGACTATCAAACTTTGATCGTATTCTCGTTTTGAATGTATGGTACTTCAATGTAAGCCTCTTATAAGGTTCATACCATTCCTGAGCCGTATCTCGTAATTGAGCTCTGGCAAGTTCAATCTATTTTAATATTATTTTCTTGAAAATATTGTTCTAATTGATATAGGAATCTATTAACGTTTTCGTACTCTGTGCCATTAAATGTTACATTTAGGTGACTTTTTTGTTTCTTTTTATCATAGATGAGTTCACAATTATGTTATATACGGGGGAAGGTAATTTATCTACAGGTGTTAATTGAGTATTGACAATATTTGGTTCTGGACAGTCATAATTTAAATATTCTAGTATTTCTTCACGAATTGTCGAAGTACAAGTATCTTGGTTTGGTTCTAATTGAGAACTGGACATCATTGGTTGAGTTTTATCATGGTATCCTGACCACGAGTCATTTGTTGAATTAAGAGATTCTATTTGCGAGTTAGGTATCATTAGATTTGTTTTTTCTCCATATCCTGACCATAAGTCTTCCGAGGTATAATTAATCGATTGATGAGTATTTGGCCTATTTTCCATTGTTGTGTCAATTAAATTATTTTTAAATGGGATTTATTTTAATTGATCGTCTTGTATTATATTTCCATCATTGGTTTTCGAGATTTTCATGAATTTGCTGCTGATGTGCTGCTGATTCAATAAGATGCGCTAGCATTTCTTCTAAGGTATCGTCTGATTGTTGATATAAATACATTTATTGGAATTCTTGGGAATATTGAATTAACCCATTCTTTTAGTGAGTCCATTTTTGAGTTTGATTTATTTTTTTGTAAAGTTTTCAACCGTGCGCAAAATACTCTTATTCTCGCGACCCCTACTCGATCCGTGATCGCTAAGACAATAATATTACGTCTAGTTCAGCGTGCTTAATCTTTAACGTAGAAAATTTAAAAATTGGCTTCTCTTAAAGTATTTACTTACTTGTGAGTTCGATGGGCGTTATGAATGCTGTTGATTATAAGCCTCTTGAGTTAGGTGAAAAAATTTTCTAGGCCCCACGTTGGGCGCCATGAACACGAAAAAGGCCTCTCGTTGTGAATAATAAAAAATTGTTGCAGAGGGGGGGTTAGAGCTGAGACCCTAGAGGGCGTTCGTGCACTTATTTTTGATGTGATAGGCCCTTGGGTTCGATTTCTGTGGTGATAGATTGGGTCAAATGCTACAGCTTGTATATTGTAGTTTGGAACCGTTGTAGCACTTTGGTTTTTAATTTTATTTTTATTTAACACTGGATAGTCTTTTGAGTTCTGACAGGGTCCTCGGCTACACCCTGTATATGGTATTCTTGTAAAAAACAACACTTGGTTTAAAGTGGAACAAACAATTATTTATTTAAGGTTTTACTGAACAGAGTTTAAAAATAAAGGGTAATTTAATTTAACAAATTTTCTTCTTTAGTGTGTAATTATTCAACAGCATAAATTCTGTCTGTGGGATTTAGCAAAATGTTTATTAAATAGCTTCTCTTGATTTTTCTGAAAAAAATCACTTTTGTTTAAAACTGTGTGGGCCGTGAAGGCGAAATAAAATGGAGCCCTTAAGACGAAAGGCTTTACTAAAAGATATATAGGGGCCACTTAAGGCGAAGATAAAAATTAAACGGGACCACTTAAGGCGAGGAGGTACTAAAACTAAATGGGGCCACTTAAGGCGATTTCCTAAAACTACTCTTTTTAACCAGGTTTCGGCCTGGGAAGCCAGTTCTGAACAGCTAGTCACGAAAAGTATGCAGGGACAGGGAGTAAGAAAGCCTAACAAGGCGGTGGGTATCTACGACTTGAGTTAAATAGTAACCGGACCGGAAGCACTAGCAAATTAGCTTATTACACTTAATATCACATTTAAATAACTTTTTTCCACTAAATCACTTCGCGAATACTAAACATAGGAGTCACCGTCAAAACTGAACTTGCCTCGGGTAGGCTGTGCTCGGGTATTTATACGTTTGGAAAAGTTTCGTTTATCGCGCTCCATCGAGTCTCGCATCCCGTTTTCTTCTGTCTGGAAAGGCTGCAAATCGCTCCGTGCGGGCGAGGATGAGTCATTGATTGCGACACATTGCGAAATACTGAAGATTTAAGATTTCGAAAATGAAAGTTATACAGAAAAATCGGCAATGGAAAAAGGAATTTTTTGAGATAAGAACGAAATTTGGATCTATTTTAGTTTAGAAGTTATTAGCGTTTAATTGATAAAATCTGACACGACCCCGTAAAGTATTAACGAAGATCCGATGTTTACGAGTTGAAATGATATGAGAATGTCCCCGATAGGTGCGTTGTGTCTGGAAATAAGATATGAAAATGTTCCTAAAGGGTACGGGTTAAGTTGAACCGAGATATTGTATGCTGTATTACGAGGAGCGATCGAAAATGGTGAAAATTAAAATATCAATCGGGTTGTAAGAAATTGATGAAATTAAATTAGAACTTTTAAGATTCGAGGCACGGAACGTGGTTTGAAGTATACAGGGGTTGATCAAAAAGTAAGAAGAAATAAAATGCGAAGTGGTTGCAAAAAAGCTATGAAATGAGTTTGAATGTTAAGTTTTAACGTAGTTAACGTATACGAGGGGTGGTCTAGAGGTATTTAAATTTTGAAAGTGAAATGGTTTATAGAAAATTTACGAATTGAAGATGTTGAAATTTTAGGTTTAGATAGTGACTTGGGTCATGTTGATGAATTTATGGTTGATGTATCTTTAAGTGACGTTTTTTGTAGTGAATCTGTTATGAATGGACTAGATTGAATGTTTGAAGTTTGATATTAACGAATTTATGTTATTTTTGAATTATAAAGTGCTTGTGAATTTTTCCAGATTTATTTGACTTAGACTGTGGTTTTTGGATGCAAATAGTGTCTGGTTGACTTTTTTATGTGGTTTGCCATGGTGCATGGATTGATATGATTTTTTGGTTATTTTTGAAATTTTTTGTTTTTTATTTGACTTGTAGGGGACATACCCTACTATAACCTCAGCCTCGCCACCACGTAGGCCTGGCATCCTCGGTAGCTTGCGGGATGTCCTTCTCCGCAGTTGGCGCAGGTTGGGCTTTCTGCGGTGCAGAGGGATCCCTCGTGCGTTTTCCCGCATCGTACGCATCGTGCGATGCGGTTGCACACTGCCGAGGAATGGCCAAAGTATTGGCAGCGGTGACACTGAGGTATGTCAGGCCTTATATACTCGGATATAGTAACCCTAAAATAATATAAATCCTTCATCTGATAGTACTTATCCGCGGCATCCTTAGGTATGGCGGTAATTAATATATTCGACGGCATGCGTTTGCCCCCTGCTGATTGCATGAGTCTCGATATCTCTATAAACGGGAGATTTTTGAGGTTTAAGTCTTCTTTAATATCCTCGACCAGAGTGTCGAGGGGGATATATTTTACCACCACTTTGGTGGGCCTTAATGAATTAATATTGTACGAATAATACTCTATTTTATTCCGATTTAAGATGTTTAGAATCTTGTTCTGATCTCTGGGACCACGCGGATAACATATCAGAGGAGTTATTGTATTTAAACTGGGGTTGTTTGTGTGTATTTTTAGTGATTAGAGTTACTGTATCTTTGTGATGCTTTGTGTAAATATGAATTGGAGGTGGAAGACGTCGAGAGGTGGTTGGTACTTATTCTCTGTTTTCCGACATGTTTGGTGGGTTATTAAATATTGATGGTGTAAAGTTCTTTGCTCAGAGGGTGTTTCCACCCCATCAGTGCTACCAGATCTAGACGGATCGAATTTAGGGGGGTTCTTATTGGGGATGAGATTGCCTGCTTAGATAATGTGGGCTCGTTCCTTACCACTAGCAGGGGTGAAAATACCCTTAGGGAGGAGGCTGTGGCTACTGTCTTACGTTTTTTGAATTTTTTGGCTTTTATGACTTGAAAGTCGTCGGAGGCAGTGGGGGTGGCTTCGGGGCGGTTTGAATTTGTAACGGGTTTTCGTGATCAGAAAATGGTGGGATACTGCTTACTTCGCGTCTGTGCCTTTTATTTGTAGATAGCCTGAACTCTGAAGTACGGGAGGACCCCTCTGATCGTGTGAACGATCCATCTTAATGGTGTCTGAAGGACGTCTTTTCTGCTTTTAAAAACTTAGAAAAATTAAAAAAAATAGGAAAAAGAAAAAATTAATTTTCTTTTTCCTCAACTCTTTTCTTATCTCCAAATAGATAAATATTGCGTTCACAAAATTTTAGGGTTCAACACGACTGTTTCAGACGGAGAATAATGTAAAAAATCATACTTACTGTCGTTTATGCTTAACTGCTGCTTTGATGGTATCAATTGGACGTCGTAACACTATAAACCTAACACTGTCTGTACCACACTTTCTTAAAATTAAACCTGAAAGGGAATTTTGTTAGAAAACAACTAAAAGACAATATAAAGTTCAAAATATATATATTAAATCTTTAAAAAAATTATGTTTTTACAACAACTTTTATTTCAAGAGAAATGTTTAACAAACACTAGTCTGGCCCGTGTACAACACATGGTGAGGAACGGAACGATTTATAATGTACCAACTACCATCCAATATACGGTTTAATAAGCTAACGATACACAAAAAGATTCAAGAAAAGTTCAATGTAACTGAAATTTTTGGTGGACTTTTGCTTGCCTGTCTTATAAATGTATTATATTATATAATTCACATGAATTTTGGTCGCTCCTCGGAGCTTAAAATTGCTTGAAGCGTTTCTACTTCGATTGTATTCTACAATAACAACTTTTTACGTTCAGGCAAGTCGGATCCCATGCACGTATGAGTACATGGTATAGATACTTTTTTGACTCCGAATCACTGAGGAACCGGTTTAGAGCAAACCCCGTCAAAACACATCATTTCCCCGTCAAATCCGACTGCTAGGAAATGATGGGGGTCCCATGTCGCTAAGGGCTATTTTCGGTATAACTTCCGATATACTTTGAATAGTCGTTGGACTAACTTGTCCTCATATTCAATACCTCGTAAGAGTTGCAGTGCTTGACAACGTGGATTCGTAAAAGGGTTTTTAATCTTGAAAATTTCGTCAAATTTTATGATAATTTCTAAATTTAGGTCGTCGGGGCGACATTACGTCCCTGTGCAGCGACATTTGCTACACTTTCTAAATTAACGCTCCTTGAAGAGTTAACGAAAATTTTGCATAAAAAACGCTCCGAAGAGCGAAAATATGTTTACAAGTATTAAAAACCTCTTCCACGGCGTTTTTACTTGAAGCACGCTTTTTGTACGAAGTATTTCCTAAGTCGGATTTTGTTACAATGTCGAAAAGTATATCGGGGTTATAGCGTTCTTTAACAATCGTTCCGAACGGAGACTATGTTAACTTACGTCAAAATCGTATCCTCTCGGGATGAAATCTACTGACTCCAGATTAATGTTTTTGCAGAACTGTTTATAAGGGAGATACAATTGGGGCGGAGTACGTTGCTCCTGTGGATTTTATGGGGGTGATAGTTGTGGTAAAAGTTGTTGTGGTAGTGATTTGTGTTGCTATTGTTGGCGTGATATATTGAGGGATGTTTATGAAACTTGGATATTGAAATATTGCACAGTCATCTTTATCTAACGCTGAATGATAAGGGGTTTCAGTAAATGAGTGTGTGGATGACAATTTGTTAATTTCTAATCCTAACGGGTTTATTATGTTATTAGCTCTGAAATTGTATCCTGTTTCCCAGTGTTAATGTCGTTATTGCCATTATTTGTTACCTGTGTGTCTGTGTTTTCATGTATGTTTTTGTGTTCGTGTAATCTTTTTGTGTGTTCTGGTGTGTTTATTTCGTTTCGTTTTTTGTGGGCGTGGCAGGGTCGTGGTTGTCGTGCTCAGCCTTTTTCATTTTCTTGGGCATATTGCTGTAGTGTTGTTATTCTATAACGTTCCCTTTTTGGGTCTATTTATCTTATCACGGCTCTTTAGCTAAGACAAACAATGATTTGGTATATCGCGTGTCGCGTTTGTGCAAGGATATTCGTGTCTATTTCTAAGATATTTGAATTAATTTTTGTGGGTTCCTTGTCGATTTTTAAAAATTTTTTGCACGGGTGCGGCAGATAGGGCTCTAACTATGGCTTTTTGTTCGAAATTTTTTGTTAAAGAATACTCCTTGAAATTAGTAGAAGTTTCCAAAAAATTAGTAAAACCTGAATTTATCTGAAACTTTGGGGGTGGCTTCATCCCCTGGCGTGTCGTTCTCCATGGTTCCCTCTATTACCATATTGATGCGAGTGTCTGGGCCTTTCTTATTCCTGAAGGGCGGTTCTCTAGTGTACGTAGGATGGGGGCAATCCCGCTCCCAATGTCGTTCGTTGCACAAATTACATGGTCGCGGCGACGAGTTGCTTTGCTCTGCATTTCTCACCTGTGCTCGGACGGCAGTCAATCCGTTTGAAGGCACCGTCGCTCGTTGCTGCTGAACCGTTATATCGGCCGCGCTGAGGGTGGTAGATGCTCTCTGCGTTGTGTTAGCCTGTTTCAGTTTGAACGTCGTCGTTGAATTATTTATTGCCTGCGTTCTGTATTCTCCACCGTGTTGTCGCTGTGGTTGCGAGGTATTTGGATAATTATATTGTCACCTTTCTTGTGGGCAGTGTAACGTCTCTTCGATTTCTATTGCAATTTCTGTTAGCTGATCGAAATCTTCGAAGTATTTATAGCTTATTCGCCCTCTTATCTCGTGTAAAAGTTGGCCATAAATGGTTCTCGCTTTTTCAAGAGGCGTTAAATAACCCTATCTTTTTATAAATAAATAGGGCTACTGACTCACCTCTTTCTTGCAATTGGGTATGTAATATTCTTTCAACGGCGGCTTTTTTCATATGCTTGACGAAGGCGGGCCTTGAAAGTATCGTAATCATAATTGTATTGTTTAAAAGGTTCAACCCAAATTTGTGCATGACCTCTTAGCTGGCTCGTAATTAATATAACTTTATCTACTTCGTCGGTTATGCCTTTTCGAATAAAGTGTTGTTCTATATTTATTAAGAAAGCGTTGACGCTTTCGTGAATTCCAAATGTCTTGGCGAATTCGTTATATCGGGTATGTGGGCCTGCTTCTGATGTGGTTGTCGTCTAACCGGGGGCGGCGGACGTGGCGTTGGAGATTGTTGCTGCTGTAGCACATAAGGCATCTTTAATTCCATTGGATATTTCATTGACTATGACATCAATATCTAATTGAGAGGTGGCTGGAGGCGGCACGGCGCTCTCCTGTCTTGAATTTATATTATATCTGGGATTTGATTGCGGGGGTTCCAAGAGTGGATTTCTTGGTGGCAATTCCCTTTGAAAATTGTCGAATAGTTCTTGCTGACTTTCAAAAGAGTCTTCCATTGTTGGGTCCAATTTATTCGTTTGTAACTTAATTTAGAAACATTTCAGCTGTACGTAGCTTATTTCTTACCTTCGCAATCCCTACTCGATCCGAGATCGCTAGGGTAATTATAATATTATATAATACTACGCTTTGTTCAGCGAATTATCTTTAAGCGTAGAAAATGTGAAAAAGTAAATTTTTGGACTTACTTGATTTTTAATGGTTATTGATCTTGTTAAAGAACGCTATAACCCCGATATACTTTTCGACGTTGTAACAAAATCCGACTTAGGAAATACTTCGTACGAAAAGCGTGCTTCACGTAAAAACGCCGTGGAAGAGGTTTTTAATTCTTGTAAACATATTTTCGCTCTTCGGAGCGTTTTTATGCCAAATTTTCGCTAACTCTTCAAGGAGCGTTAATTTAGAAAGTGTAGCAAATGTCGCTGCACAGGGACGTAATGTCGCTCCGACCACCTAATTTTAGAAAGTGTACTAAAATTAGACTTGAACTCCAAAATTTTCAAGATTAAAAACCCTTTTACGAATCCACGTTGTCAAGCACTGCAACTCTTACGAGGTATTGAATATGAGGACAAGTTAGTCCAACGAATATTCAAAGTATATCGGAAGTTATAGCGAAAATAGCCCTTAGCGACATGGGACCCCCATCATTTCCTAGCAGTCGGATTTGATGGGGAAATGATGTGTTTTGACGGGGTTTGCCCTAAACCGGTTCCTCAGTGATTCGGAGTCAAAAAAGTATCTATACCATGTACTCACACGTGCATGGGATCTGCCTTGCCTGAACGTAAAAAGTTGTTATTGTAGAATACAATCGAAGTAGAGACGCTTCAAGCAATTTTAAGCTCCGAGGAGCGACCAAAATTAATGTGAATTTAATAATACGTTTATAAGACAGGCAAGCAAAAGCCCACCAAAATTTCAGTTACATTAAACTTTGCTTGAATCTTTTTGTGCATCGTTAGCTTATAAAACCGCATATTGGATGGTAGTTGGTACAGTATGAATCGTCCCGTTCCTCACCATGTGTTGTACACGGGTCAGACTATTGTTTGTTAACATTTTCTCTTGAAAAAAGTTGTTGTAAAAACATAATTTTTTTAAAGATTTAATATTTATATTTTGAACTTTATATCGTCTTTTAGTTGTGTTTTCTAACAAAATTCCTTTTCAGGTTTAATTTTAAGAGAGTGTGATACAGACAGTGTTAGATTTATAGTGTTACGACGTCGTCCAATTGATACCATCAGAGCGGCAGTTAAGCATAAACGACAGTAAGTATGATTTTTACATTATTCTCCGTCTGAAACAGTCGTGTTGAACCCTAAAAATTTTGTGAACGTAATATTTATTATTTAGAGTTAAGAAAAGGTTGAGGAAAAAGAAAATTAATTTTTTCTTTTTCCTATTTTTTTAAATTTTTCCAAGTTTTCAAAGCAAAAAATACGTCCTTCAGACTAATAAAACATGGATCGTTCACAATCTCTCCAGATATTTCTAGGCCTCTCTAGTCGGAGTCTAGAACAGGATGATTTCTTCTAATGGTTTTAAGTCCCTGTAGTTGGGCTTATGAACACGAACAGAGATAGTGGTTTTTTACTTCTCTAGTTGGGTACTATGAACACGAACTGTGGTTTTGTATTTTCTTGTGACCTTCCAACGATTCAAGCCCCTCTAGTTGGGCGCCATGAACACGACTACGGGAGTGGTTATGGCGATTTCGACGGCATTATAACTGCTCGAAGCTTGCTAGTAGTTTTTAAGCTTACTAGATTTCTCACAGATTACAAGCCACGTATTTGGACCCCATGGGCACGAACGGTATCTCTGGTTTTGAAAAAATAAAATATTTTTGACTGGAGAGCTTTATATGAGACTCTAGAGGCCTTTCGTGCACTTTATTTTGATTGATTCGAAGTCGGGGTGGTTAAACTTGAAAAAGCTGGAACGGGCCAAATGCTTCGCCCTGTATACTCTCAGAGCTAATTTACACTTGAAATTAGTTTTATTTTCTTTATTTAACACTTGGCCGAATTTTATTTCAGCTGGCAGGGTCAAAGGATACACCCTGTATAGTATGGTAGCACTGTTTTTTTAAATTAAACACTAGTTTAGAACGAAAATTAACAGTTTATTTATTTCCGGTTAAATCACAGAGTTGAGTATTAAAATATTGAAATTAAAATTTGTTATTTAATACTGAGAAAATTCACTTGAAAAATTGGGGCCGCGTATGCGATTTGAATTGGAGCACTGGAGCTGATTATTAATAAAGTACTTTTTTACTAGGATCTACCTGGGAAGGTGTACGGGCACTGTGTTAAATTCGCAAGATACATCGGAAGACACACTTGGATTTAGGCTCTGGGGCGACCAGAAGTAACGCGGGCACTGGATTTAATTGTCACTAGATACGCCGAAAATAACTTGCCGGGGGCTTAGCTCGCTCCCTTATTTATACTGATGCAGGGGCACGACGCTTGCTGAGGGCTGGGCGCCAGAACATCATATGGAACTCAAATGATGAAATATTGGGCAATACTTTCTGAAAATGATAAGTGTCTGAATAACTTGTTAAATTGAATTGGTCCCGTGAAGTATTGAGGGCTGTACTTTAATCCATATTTGATGTTATATTAAGTCATGTTAATCCATATGTGATTGTTATGTTATGCATATTGAGGGTATGTAATTGTCTGCGTTGAGCAGAGCGGGATCCAGCTTTAGGGTAATATGAAATGAAGATAGCGGCGAGTTGCCAGCAACTCGTGCGGAATATGTAAACTGGACTTATTTTGGGACGAATGTTTTGTGGGCCGGCTGGAAAAGTAAATGAAGGGTGTTTTGATATATTGATAGAAATTTGAGTTGAGAGTTGAAACGAAGGGAAATGGACTTCTAGAAAATTTTGGAAAGTGAACAAACTCAGAGAACTGGGGGTTACTCTGAATTCGTCGAATGAGATGATTATGTGTACAGCAGACTATGGAAGCTGCTGTCTCAATCAGCGTGATGTGGATCAGCTGATTAATTTGTTGTTTGTTGTAGGGGTGGATGCAGCCTCACATACAAATTATGGCTTAGGTATGTATATGTAGTTGTAGTGAAAGACAATGTTGAATTGTAACTGTTTTATTACGAAAAAATATAATCTTTATATAGTAAAAATGTAGGTAATAAATAAATAACAAAATCTTGATTTATAATAATATTCATTCATACGTTATGTTTATAAAAATGTGCAGTTCTGCAGGGTTGGAGTTATCATCTCAGCAGGCTGGTTGTTCTGTGCTCGTGGGCTCGTTTACGAGTACGTTGCATTATGAGCAGGCCGGATCCTAGTAGGGCAATTAGCACGACTGCAATGGTGACGGTCGTGACGCTGCTAGTAATGACCGAATGGTGTATTGCGTGCCATTTTGTTTCGTGGAGTCGCTTCTGCAAACTTTCTTCCTTCATGGTCAAATCGGCTAGCCTGTCGTCTAGTTTGTCAGATGATTTGAAAACTGGTTCTTCTTGGACTTCCTCCAGAACCTGGTGTTCGAGGGTGATGTTCTCTAACACTGGTATTGACCGGGCATAGCTGGCCATGACGGAAATGTTGTCAACTCGTTCTGGAGCCAAAATATTCATATTGGTTTTAATAATGCAGTCTTGTGATATTTGAATAATTCCTGTAGTGTTGAGTAGGACATCTTCTCTGACGCCATTGCATGTGACAGCAATTTGCATCGGTTTTGCTACGATAAATATCCAGGTGTTAGCCATGAACAACTGCTTCCATGTAATAGTGTGGATGTTGTTTTTTCTAGGTTTGCATTTAGTGGGATCACTTCTTTGGTATATCTCGTCAATGATACAGTTGGGGCTTGTCTCGATGTTCTTCACTACTGCTGGCGAGCAATGATTCTTGTTGTCCGGTGTGAGGATTCTGCTCTTAAACTCGTCGGTTGCTATTTGAAAATATAGCTGAGTCTTGTAGTCGACAGTTATAAATTCGTTCGGTATGTCCAGTATCCAGTAGAATCGATTCTCAACCCTCAGGGGTGTGGGCGTGATTTTCATGAGATCTAACTCAGTGACGTCGGCAATTGGAAGATACCCAAAGATGCGAATGTATGTTTCATCGTGTTCCACCTTCATCCTTAGCACTGGGAAGATTACTTCGAGGTTAGAGAGAAGTTTGCTGTTGGTGCTCTGGATAATATTGTGGATATGGGCTGGTGAAATGAGGTCGTGGAAATTTCCTCGATTAAAGTGAGCGTTCAGAAATTTTGTATAATAGTTACACATCTCACTTATGAAGTTAGAGGCTAGTTGATAAATGGTCAACAAATGGATGTAGATTTTGTTGACATCAATATTCTGCTGCAACCGCTGCAATCTGTTTGCTGCCCAAATGCCTTCATTTATTATTGTTCTAAAGTGCTCCAGCTGGTTGTTGATCCGTGTCTCCGTATCATTGAATGTTGATAAGGTGGTTAGCATAAATTTAGTTTGATGGTTCGAGGCTCTGACTAATTCTTGTTGATTCTTCTCCAGCGAATTAATATCCTGATAGACTTCATCGTTAACGTCAAACACAGAAGTTAATACTTTGCCCAATAGTCCTCTCTTAGAGCGATTGTGCATGATCCTATCTATCCCATTTTTGATCCACAGCAAGTGATGTTGCTGTTCGTTCAGGTGATGAGCCAATGCGGTGCATTGGGGTTCGTCGGATCCTAATGTGGTTGCGTGACAAAGATATTCAAATTGTGAGGTAACGTTGGCTGCGGCGTCTATGTCCTCCTGGAATTTAGCCTTGGCGTATTTTACTTCTATTCTGAAGGTACCCCTTTCTATCCTTGCTTGGCCAAGATGTTCAACGTATAATCCGGGTGGTGGTGAACACGGAGTGGTCACTGGGTTTAATATTAATGGTCCACGTTGAGCGTCGTGAACACGTGGTTGGCTCTTAAGGTCGGGAAAATAAAAATTTTGGGCTGGCTAGCTTCGTATGAGACTCCCAGAGTCCACTCGTGCACTTAATTTCTTTGAAATTTAGGTTGGGGTGGTATGTCCTTAAACGGAAGGATTCGGCCAATAGGTACACCCTGTATGAGTGCAGAGCGTAAAACTGCTTTTTTATTTCTTGGTGAGGGTCCAAAGCTTCACCCTGTATAAGCTTTTCTAGCTATAATTCCCCTTTTAGGTTCTGGAGTAGGGCCTACTTGAGCACCCTGTATATTCTTCTAGTTCAATAAACACACTTTGTTTAAATACGAATTTACAATTTTTTATTTAGTTGAAAACACAGAGTTGAATGATTCGGTTTTAAAATTAACAATTTTTCTTTGTGGTAACTTGTCGACGCGTAGAATTTTGCCTTTAATCGTTC
Source organism: Leptura quadrifasciata (assembly GCA_963675555.1). NCBI lineage: Eukaryota > Metazoa > Arthropoda > Insecta > Coleoptera > Cerambycidae > Leptura > Leptura quadrifasciata. The sequence continues at coordinate 72,329,424 of OY776678.1, forward strand.
CGGGGTTCGTTATTATTTAATCAGATCTTTTATTTATTTCACTACAAACTAATGTCACGAAGACGGATTATTATTCACTTAAAAACTAGGGCCGCGTAGGCGTTAAAAAAAATTTGCACTTTGGCTTTTATTCACTTAAAACTAAAACACCGATTTTTTACTAGATGAGTCCTAGAAAGAGGCACTGGTACACTTTAGGTTTCGTTACTTAGCCGGAAAACACTACTTTGGATTTAGGCTCTGTGGCGACCAAAAGGCAACGCGGGAAGCAAGAACTTAATCGTAGATACCGGTAACACAACTTGTTGGAGCCTCGGCACGCTTCTCCTTTTATGTAAAACACGGGGCACGACGTAGCCGAGAGCTGGATGAAAGCTGGATGGGAAATAAAAGGGAACCAGCCATTCATTTGGGCGAGGATTGCGAAATATTGCGTAATGTTGTGCAATACTTTTTGAAATTTTTGAATTTTGGAATAAAATTTAGATGTTTGAATGGGCTGTGAAAAATGTAATTTATTAATGTAAAAATGTCAAGGGAATCTATTTTAATTTAGGAATAATTGACGATAACTGCGAATATGACCGAGGTCTGGAAATAGCCCCGTAAGGTAGCGTTGAGAGTTCGCTTTTAACCAATTTTGATAGTTACATTTAAGTGTTACGCTTGATGCTGGGTGCGGTCATAATAATTTATTTAGGGTAATGGAGTGAAGTTGGCGACGAGTTGCCAGTGTGGAAAAAGGGAAACAGTAAATTGGACTTAGGGTTTTTGAATTAGAAAAAGATTGAATGTAGAATGATTAAACGAAGACAGAAACGAGTGACCAGCAACTCACGGGAACATGTAAACTGGTCTGGATTTAAAAGTTTGTTTCATGGGCGGTTCGCGAAGATAATTAAAAGGGGTTTCAAGATAATGTGGGGAAATTGAGATTGACGTGAAAATTAATATACGGGGGCTTGTTAAAAGTGTTGTGAATTAGAATAAATTTTGATGAGTAGAGATTGGGAGAGTGAATGGCTAATGTTTTAAGGTTTTGAGGGGGCTGTATTTTTGAGGTGACTCTTTTGTAAAATTTTATTAATAATTTGATTGAATGGGGTGTTTCAGCCAAATTGAAGTTAGAATTTTGATTTCGGTGAATTATCGATGGTGCTTTAATTTTATTAGATTTTTAAGTTGCTTAATGTAGTTTTTCGGTGTGCAGGGTGTCTTAAGGACTGTTTTTATGGTATTTGCCAGGTGGGCCTGGACAAATGATTTATTTAGCAAATTTTAGTGATTTTTTGGTCGGCCATATTGGCGGTAAGGGGAATATACTACAACACTCCCCCCTTTTTTGTAGGTGAAATTTTCAGTGTCGATAAGTTGTACAATATTAAAAGTACTTAAAATAAACATAAAACTGGAACCTGGGCTCGGCTGGAACATAATACATAGGTAAACAGAACCCTTGGCTCGCTGAAACATAAACTAATTAATTCAAATTTAAACTAAAGAAATAACATATATATAAGCAATGGATCGTGATAAAATTGGGCGTGGATTTGCCTTACTAATTGAAATTTAATTTGCTGTTGAAATTTTTTGGTGTTATGTGTGGGGTGTTGTGTCGTGTCGGTGTGTAATTGATATTATTTAAAAATTATTTATTTTGTTTTACTATTTTTTTTTTCTGTGTGTCTATGTGTGTGTGTGTGATGTTAGTGTAATCAATTTTTTTTTCTTTATTATAAAAATCATTATTATTATTTTTCTCTCATTGCTTATACAAAAATATACATTAAATATAAAAAAGCTAATTCTAAAACACATTTCCCTGTAATCAGGGTATAAAGGGAATATAAAAGTAAAATAAAAATGGTCATTTCCTGGAAATAAAACATAAATATAAAATAATAATTATTCTGAAAACATTTGGTGGTTCTTAGCCGTAGCTGTTTAATCTGGTTGGTGCATTACCACCGGTCGGTCATGAAGTAGGATGTATCCATTGGTGAAATCCATGACGAGGGCCGACACAAAGCCCATTCCTAAGATTAATTGATTTGTTAGATTCGGCGTCACTAGGCATCTAATTGATATTTCAAAAGTTGCCACTCGTAACACAATGTCCACAACTCCTAGACTCTGAGGGGTTAACGTCGAGAAAGCGGTATGTAGAGTGATTATTTCGTTGCTGGACACGGGAATTTGCAATTTATTCACTAGTCTTTGGTCTATTAAGTTCAACGTTGCTCCAGTATCGACGACGGCCCACACTAGGTGATTATTTATCCACGTCGCAATTACTGGTGATGGCCTAAAGGTGTGTTGAATATTCTCCATTTTGTTAATTTTTAATTGGGGTGGTCTAGTATGCTCGCTCGTTGCTGTGTCGTACTTGGACTGATGCGTAATCTGCGAGCTCGGTTTATTTTTATATGTGAGAGGCGGGGGTTCAAAACTATTTGGGATAACGTGTTTAAGCAGGCCTGTTTGTGCAAGGAAATTCGTGTCTAATTTTAATTTATTTGAATTAATTTTCGGGTGTTCCCGGTATAATTTTTTGAAACTTTTTCTATGCACAGGTGCGGCAGACAGGGCTCTAACTATGGTTTTTTGTTCAATATCATTTGAGTCAGAATTCTCCTCTAAATTAGTAGAAGTTTGAAAATTTTTTGAAAAATCTGGGTTTACCTGTATGTTTGGGGTGGTTTCATCCCCTGGTGTGTCGTTCTCCGTGGTTCCCTCCATCACTAGATTAATGCGGGGGACTGGGCCTCTCTGACTGTGGAAGGGCGGTTCTCTATCGTGTGTGGTTTGGCGGCAGTGTGCATCGAGAGGTGAAAGCGTGCGGACGTGTACCGAGCCAACAGAGTGCACAGTGAAGTGGAAGCCCCACCAATACGGACTCGGACGAAGAGGCCCCTAAGGCGGCAAAGAAGGTGGCTGAATAGCCCCTTAAGTGCCCCCCGAGTCTGAGCCACCCAGACGAAGCAGATCGGGATCTAGAGCCCCCCAGCAGGAGGCTAGCGTCCCCCGACAAAACGCCAGGGAAGAGGAGACCGAGGCCCCTCAAACAAGAACAAGAAGCCAGCGCATACCCCTGGTAGTGCTGAGAAACAAGGAGACATGGACAACGGTGAGCCGTCGTCTAACCGAAACCGGCATAAACTTTAGCAAAGCTAAAGCTACCGCGGAGGGAATTTCCATCGAGCCCGCGACATCCGAAGATTATCGCAAGATGACTAGGATGTTCGCTAACGAGAAAAGGAAGTACCACACGTACGCCCTGCCAGAGGAACGGCAGCTACGTGTGGTCATCAGGGGGATCCCGAGCGGCGTTACTTGTACAGAGGTGGCAGAAGACCTCCAAGACTAAGGTTTCGCACCCACCGCGGTGCAACGGATGACGTCAAGACGGACGAAACAGGAGGTGCCCCTCGTACTTGTCCTAGTCCCACAGGACCAGGACAAGATACTCCAAGTCACAAGGTGCTGCTCTCTAGTCGTAAGGACAGAGAGACAGAGAGCCAAGGTAGCGGCATCCCAATGCCACCGCTGTCAGCGTTTCGGCCACGGACAATCCAGGTGTACCGCGCAGCCGAAATGCGTGAAATGCGGCGAGGCGCACCGGACGACAGAATGCAAGAAGAAAGCAGACGAACCGGCCAAGTGCGCGAACTGCCAAGGGACCCACCCGGCCAGCTACAAGGGGTGTCCAAAATACCCCAGGCAATCAGCCAACGCCACTCAAAGGCCGGTACAGAGGCCGACGATGACCTCAACAAAGAAGGGCGGCGTAGCGCCAGGCACGAGCTACGCAAAAGTAGCCCAGGGCAAGGCAGAACAGGACACCGTCCCTGCCTCAAAACAACAAGCATCGCCAGAGGCCAAAAACCTCACAGCGGTGCTAGCACAGATGCAACAAATGTGCTCAGCGATGAGTGCATTTTTTGCTCAAATGCCAAACTTTACTAATCTGTAATGCCTTTACAGATTAAACCGGAATTCCTGCAGATGGCGGCCTGGAATGTAAACGGCCTGCAACAAAGGAGGCTTGAAGTCGAAGAGCTCCTGATCAGGTACGATATAGACGTCATGGCACTGTAGGAAACCAAGATGACCCCGGCCAAGGAGATCAACTTCCCAGGATACCACACGTACAGGATGGACTGGGTAAACATACCTCAGCGGCCTGCAAGAGGAGTGGCTCTACTCGTTAAAAAGACCACAGCCCACCATCTGACGGTACTGCCTGAGCTAGAAAACATGAATGCCACCGCCGTAGTAGTGTCCACAGCACGAAACGGCGACGTCCAAGTGGTTTCATGCTACCAGCCACCTCGCAGCACGCTTACCGAGGGGGATCTGGACGCAATTCTGCCCGCCAGGACACAGGTCGTCGCAATTGGCGATTTTAACGCCAAACCCCAGCAATGGAACAGCGGCATAACCAACACTCGAGGACGAGAACTGCTGCGGTTCCTGGGACAGCACGCCGGCGAACTGATGGTGGTAGGACCGGACCAGCCCACCTTCGACAACGGCAGACACAGGCCAGACGTACTGGACATAGCCATCCTAAAGGAGATGACCTTCGAAGCGGAGATCACTACCAGAACGGAGGGATCTACCGAACACAACCCGATCTTCCTAACTCTAGGAGGACAGGCGGGTGATGATGTGAACGATCCATGCTTTAATGGATGTCTGAAGGACATATTTTCTGCTCGAAAAACTTAGAAAAATTTAAAAAAATAGGAAAAAGAAAAAATTAATTTTCTTTTTCCTCAACCTTTTCTTAATTCTAAATAATAAATATTACGTTCACAAAATTTTTAGGGTTCAACACGACTGTTTCAGACGGAGAATAATGGATAAATCATACTTACTGTCGTTTATGCTTAACTGCTGCTCTGATGGTATCAATTGGACGACGTCGTAACACTATAAATCTAACACTGTCTGTATTACACTCTCTTAAAATTAAACCTGAAAAGGAATTTTGTTAGAAAACACAACTAAAAGACAATATAAAGTTCAAAATATATATATTAAATCTTTAAAAAATCATGTTTTTTACAACAACTTTTTCAAGAGAAAATGTTAACAAACAATGGTCTGACCCGTGTACAACACATGGTGAGGAACGGGACGATTCATACGGTACTAACTACCATCCAATATGCAGTTTGATAAGCTAACGATGCACAAAAAGATTCAAGAAAAGTTTCATGTAATTGAAATTTTGGTGGGCTTTTGCTTGCCTGTCTTATAAACGTATTTATTAATTCACATTAATTTTGGTCGCTCCTCGGAGCTTAAAATTGCTTGAAGCGTCTCTACTTCGATTGTATTTTACAATAACAACTTTTTACGTTCAGGCAACGCAGATCCCATGCACGTGTGAGTACATGGTATAGATACTTTTTTGACTCCGAATCACTGAGGAACCGGTTTAGGGCAAACCCCGTCAAAAGTCATCATTTCCCCGTCAAATCCGACTGCTAGGAAATTATGGGGGTCCCATGTCGCTAAGGGCTATTTTCGCTATAACTTCCGATATACTTTGAATAGTCGTTGGACTAACTTGTCCTCATATTCAATACCTCGTAAGAGTTGCAGTGCTTGACAACGTGGATTCGTAAAAGGGTTTTTAATCTTGGAAATTTTGAAGTTCAAGTCCAATTTTAGTATACTTTCTAAAATTGGGTGGTCGGGGCGACATTACGTCCCTGTGCAGCGACATTTACTACACTTTCTAAATTAACGCTCCTTGAAGAGTTAGCGAAAATTTGGCATAAAAAATGCTCCGAAGAGCAAAAATATGTTTCCAAGAATTAAAAACCTCTTCCACGGCGTTTTTACGTGAAGCACGCTTTTCTTACGAAGTATTTCCTAAGTCGGATTTTGTTACAACGTCGAAAAGTATATCGGGGTTATAGCGTTCTTTAACACTCCCCTCCTTTCCGTGAATCTTTTTGTGCAACGTTTGTTAAATTGGTTTTTGAAAAGAAAATGGATCATTGGATGTAGTCTCCCATGTGTTGTATTCGGTTATATTTCAGACCGGCCTATCTGAACATAACATAGATGCAAATCTAAAATGGTAATAAGTTTGAACATATATCGATGCATAGCATTCGATTGAATAATTGAACATTGTATATGAAAAAGGCATAAAAAAAAAAGAAAAAATCGAAAATCCTCAGATTTTCGATGACACAACACAAACACTTTCGACGCACTTATCTTTCTTAGTGTTCTTCTACTAATGCGGGCTTGCGTCTGCTCCTCCTCGTGTCTATGCCTCGTCGATCACCTTCGGTGTCGAACTGCCTTCTGGAACAGCTTAGGTGGTCCTCGGACTGCTTAGCTCCAGCTATACAATGGCTCTGCTCAGTTATATGAAACAATATAAAACAAAGTTTTAGTAAAATGTATTGTTCATATCCCGTCTGGGGATCTGCGACCGATAACACATCGTCGTCTTTGAGAATAGGAACACTGAATTTTGTAGACTTATATTGATTGAAATGTTTTCCGTGTAGTTAAAATTCTCTTCTTGGGAGAAATCTGCGACCGATAACACATCGTCGTCTTTGAGAATAGGAACACTGAATTTTCTAGACTTATGCTGATGGAAATAGTTTTTATTAAAATCTCTTCTTGGGAGAAATCTGCGACAGAATCTGCATCCGTCGGATCGTTGCATCTGCCCCTCCAGCAGACGTGGCGGCATCTCGCCCTTGAGTTGCTAGACTCATCTGAATCGCGCTCTTGCGTCAGAGTCATCGTCTTTCCATGCCGTGCCAAAGGAACATTTGTTTGGACCCTTTGGGTCGGACTCTGCTTACAGATGTATGTTTATTAACATATGAGAACTTTGAAAAAATTATAAAAAATACCAACTCTGCCGGACACGGTCAGAGTTGCTGCAGTGAATTTGGAAGATTTGTATGGTCGATACAATATCCTCAATAAAAAATGACTTGAAAAAAATGCATAAAAAATACCAACTCTTATCAGACACGACAAGAAGTTGGTATGGAAATTTTGATATAAAATAAACCTAGCACTAAGTTAAAACTTAGCCTAGGTTGAAAAATATTATAAAAATATGATCGAATCTCCAGAACTTGATTCTGAATCAGAAGGGGAAGCATCTCGTGGCGGTGCATGGATTTGTACAACCGTTTGCTCCGGCGGTGGAGGTTCTATGGAATCGTCTGAGAACGGGGAATCATTTCCATCGAGTGATGTTCCGCCTGGACTAGCATTTTCTTCATCGGAAGATTCGATTTCCAAGTTGTGCTCCTCTGGCGGGGCTGGTCTCAAATCATTTACATGTACTCTCGTCGTTACATTTCCCTTTTGCACGAGATATACTTCGTCTGAAAACTTCTTCAAGATTCTGGTTGGGCCTGACCAAGACGGCGTGAAGGTATGTACCTTCCTTTTTCTCTTACTCATGACTCTGTCTTCTACTTTGAATACGACTGGAGTGACGGCCTCGTTCGGCGCGTATTTCTGCTTGTAATTTTGTTGAGCCTCACGGGCTTCCTTGACCCGCTCGTATCGTGGGAGCGTTTGTTGCTTGGCTCTTTCTTGCCTCCAGGTATACAAATCCCATTCGCCTCTTTCGGCTGGGTCATATCCTAACACGATCATGCTAGGTGATTGATTTGTAGAGGCGTTCCTACGATTTCTTAAGATGTAAATCATCTGATGCACGTAGCGATCCCAAGTGTCGTTTGGCTTTTTGAATAAAAGGGTATTTAAAATTTTCTTACACTCCTGAACCCGTCGTTCCACGGGGTTGGACTGTTGATGATATGCCGGAATTAAGTATCGTTCGATACCGTTTCTTTCACAAAATGTGATGTACCATTCGGAATTGAAATGACCTCCATTGTCTGAAATTATGACTCGAGGGACTCTGAATCTTGCTACTATCTCTTCATCAATAAATTTGGCTATCGTTCTGCCATCGACCTGAATGTATGCCTTTGCCTCTATCCATTTACTGAATACGTCTTCGACGATAATCATGTATCTATTTTCGGCGTCTTTAGTCCTCTGCAGCGGGTCAATTACGTCGACGCTCAAGGTTTCAAATGCATTTTGTGGTGCATGACTTCTAAGTGGAGCATTGGGTTGGGCTTGTCTTGTCTTTACAGACTGGCATATCAGACAGTCGTTTATATATCTGCCTACGATCCTGGCCATATTATTAAAATAGTAGCGTTTTGCTATTTTTCTAAGAGTCTCGTCTCTTCCTGGATGACATGCTTCATCTCGGTCATGATAATGGTAAATCAATTCCTTAATTTTCCTCTTTGGAACTATCAATTTAAAATTTTGATCGCAGTCTTTCAAAAGTACATCGTCTTGGACGTGAAAATTTTTCATAAAAATAAGATCCGCATCGGAACGTTGTTCCTGTTGAAATAGATCATTCCAACGGCGGATCTTGTCTTGAATGTCTCGTGAACTCGATTGAGCCTGTACGATATCTTCATATATTTCTGAATGCGTTAAAACAGAAATACGTTCTGGACACTTGTAATTTGGTAGGAACATTTTTTCCTCTTCATCGTCTGTCTCGACATACTTATTTTGTGGGTTATGACTGAGAAAATCTGCTAATAAATTCTCCTTTCCTGGACAGTGTTCAATTTTGAATGCATATTCTTGCAATAGTAATGACCATCGTGTGAATTTAGTTTTGTCGTCCTTATGCTTGTTTAACCAAAGTAACGCCCTGTTGTCCGTCTTCACCAAGAATGGTTTGTCTGCTAAGTACATCTTGTACTTTTTAATATAGTTCACCACCGCCAAGCATTGCAGCTCGTTTATGTGGTAACGTCTCTCTGCTGGGGATAACGTGTTGCTTGCATACGAAATGATATATTTTTCGCCGTTGTCGCCTAATTGATATAAAACGGCCGAAAGGCCTTATAGAGATGCATCTGTTTGTAAAATGAACTGACGTGAAAAATCCGGCCGATGGAGTTCCAGCGGTCCGGATAATAATTCTTTTAATTTTCTAAATGCTTCATCGCATACATGGTTCCAGTGAAAACGATTTTCCTTCGAAAGAAGTTTCGTTAGTGGCTTCGTGATCATCGCCACATTTGGTAGATATTCTCTTACCCAGTTGCAAAGTCCTAGGAAACTTTGTAGCTGCTTTTTGGTGGCTGGAACGGGATAATTTTGAATTTGTAATACATGTTTTTCTAATGGTCGGGAAGTATCAGTTCTAATTGTGTGGCCTAAATATTGGATTTCATTCGTCGCTATTACACACTTTTCCGGTGACACTTTTAGATTGTGCAGACGTAGTCTTTCAAAGACTAACCTCAGGTGGGACATATGCTCCTTCACGTTTACGCTGTAAACGATTATATCATCTAAATACACTTTACAGAAATGGTGCAGGTAACCCGTCAAAACGTCCTTTGCCATGAATTTCTGAAAGGCACAGGGAGCTGTCTTGAGGCCGAAAGGCATGACATTAAATCTGTAAGCTGCCCCATCAGGAGTGGTAAAAGTTGAGAAATCTTTTGATGCTTCATCGAGCGGTATTTGCCAATATCCACTCTTTAGGTCCAACACAGTAAAAATTTTCGAATTTCCTAAATCTTTAATACTTTCATGTATTTTTGGTAAGACGGCCGTAGAATTTTGTCTTTAATAACAAGCTCTTCAGGAAGCTCTGCCTGCTGTCTCTCCCTCTGAGAAGCTTGGTTCCAGAAGACGGTAATACGCTCTTCCGTGCCGGCATATAGGCATTTTCGGCCATAATCATATGCGACATTATTCATGTATAAGAATGGTGATCCTAATATTATTGTTTCGTTCAAATTTTCGATTACTTGAAAATCAATTTCAAAAGAAGTGCCTGAAATTTTTACTTTTAATTTTGTCGTGCCAAGAGAGTCCACCATTCGATCTCCGCACGCCATAGCAAATGATCGACGTGTCGTGAGATTTTTAAAATTATCCAACATCTTCGGATGGATAACGTTTCGTGTCGAGCCGGAATCAATCAGAGCGTCGACCGCATGTTCATTAATTTGAACTTTTATACGAGGCAAAGGGAACGCTTCGCTCATATAATTTATTGACTCCCTTGTCTTGTGCATGGGAGCGTCGTAGTAGTCATGAGTATTCGAGAAGTTTAATGGACATTGCTGCCGCCTTGGTTCGGCTGTTGTGCCGGGGATCTTGCAGATTGACCCTGGCCTGGGTGTCTGGCCCCTTGAAAGTTTCCCGGTCTCCTGTTGAGATGAGGGTTATTCGGACACTGACTATGGAAGTGCCACTGCACTGTGTCTGTGCAGTATCGACACGGGGTAGCCGGTCGGTCGGGTACTCGGAATTTCCCCGATCCGCCATTAAAATTGTTTTGCCTGCGGTCAGGATTCACTGATCCGCTTGAAGAATTAGGCATAAAAAAAGGACGACCAGGTGCTCTACCTGGACCGTCCTGTCGAGAGACATCCTCTCGGAAATGCACCCTCGGTGCTGTCGGAGTTGGGCTTCCATTGCTCCTTATACTTGAATTTTGTTGACTAATACGTCCCGGCTCTTGATAGTAAGACGCGCGGGACAGGCGTTGATCGATAAGCTGGATTAGCGACGTCTGTTCGTCAGCTGAATCCCGCTCGACGTTAGTAGCTGCCGCTATTAACATCTCTGTAGGTGAAATTAGGTTGCTTTTCAAGCGTGACCTAATTTCTGGACGCAGTTGGTCCATGATGATCCAAGCTCTGATGGCTTCGGATTTGAAGGGATCAATACGATCGAAAAGGCAGGTCTTCCGTGTGATAAACACTGCCGTGTCGTCTAAAGACGTTTGCTTGGGGCATACAGTTGAGCAATAGCTCGTGACTGTATGTCGGGAGAATTAAATCTCGTAAGGAATCTTTCCTTGAATAAGGCGTACGAAGTTGTCAACGTCCTAAATTGTTCGGACCATCGTTGAGCTTCGCCCTTGAGTTGGCCGGTTACGTTATGGAGGCGATCATAGTCGTGGCTTATGCGAGCTCTGTCGAAATATTCCTCCATAATTTTCAGAAAAGCTTCTGGATCTTCATGATCAACCCCATGGAACGTCACGTTCGGACATCTTTGTCTCTCATGGGGCGTACAGGTCGACACGTTCTGTATCGCCTGCACGAAGCCCTCTGCCATTTTCAGAAACATACTTTCCATCGAATTAGCAGTTTGTGGCTGTGAAGCAGATAAATTTGGATTATTTCCCTCTGGAAACAGTCGTTGTGGTTCTATCCCTCTAGAACTGTCGTCGACGAGCGGCGCGGTGGCTCGCTCGTAAAATTCTCTTGGGGTTGACTCCTCGGAGTCTTCCGCCATGAAGGAGAAAGGATTAGTTGGGTTTGGGGACGGCATGGTCCCTGTTCGGGCGCCATGTGAACGATCCATGCTTTAATGGATGTCTGAAGGACGTATTTTCTGCTCGAAAAATTTAGAAAAATTAAAAAAAGTTGGAAAAAGAAAAAATTAATTTTCTTTTTCCTCAACCTTTTCTTAATTCTAAATAATAAATATTACGTTCACAAAATTTTTAGAGTTCAACACGACTGTTTCAGACGGAGAATAATGGATAAATCATACTTACTGTCGTTTATGCTTAACTGCTGCTCTGATGGTATCAATTGGACGACGTCGTAACACTATAAAGCTAACACTGTCTGTATTACACTCGCTTAAAATTAAACCTGAAAAGGAATTTTGTTAGAAAACACAACTAAAAGACAATATAAAGTTCAAAATATATATATTAAATCTTTAAAAATCATGTTTTTTACAACAACTTTTCAAGAGAAAATGTTAACAAACAATGGTCTGACCCATGTACAACACATGGTGAGGAACGGGACGATTCATACGGTACTAACTACCATCCAATATGCAGTTTGATAAGCTAACGATGCACAAAAAGATTCAAGAAAAGTTTCATGTAATTGAAATTTTGGTGGGCTTTTGCTTGCCTGTCTTATAAACGTATTTATTAATTCACATTAATTTTGGTCGCTCCTCGGAGCTTAAAATTGCTTGAAGCGTCTCTACTTCGATTGTATTTTACAATAACAACTTTTTACGTTCAGGCAAGGCAGATCCCATGCACGTGTGAGTACATGGTATAGATACTTTTTTGACTCCGAATCACTGAGGAACCGGTTTAGGGCAAACCCCGTCAAAAGTCATCATTTCCCCGTCAAATCCGACTGCTAGGAAATGATGGGGGTCCCATGTCGCTAAGGGCTATTTTCGCTATAACTTCCGATATACTTTGAATAGTCGTTGGACTAACTTGTCCTCATATTCAATACCTCGTAAGAGTTGCAGTGCTTGACAACGTGGATTCGTAAAAGGGTTTTTAATCTTGGAAATTTTGAAGTTCAAGTCCAATTTTAGTATACTTTCTAAAATTGGGGGGTCGGGGCGACATTACGTCCCTGTGCAGCGACATTTACTACACTTTCTAAATTAACGCTCCTTGAAGAGTTAGCGAAAATTTGGCTTAAAAAATGCTCCGAAGAGCAAAAATATGTTTCCAAGAATTAAAAACCTCTTCCATGGCGTTTTTACGTGAAGCACGCTTTTCTTACGAAGTATTTCCTAAGTCGGATTTTGTTACAACGTCGAAAAGTATATCGGGGTTATAGCGTTCTTTAACAATGACAACGCTACCTTCACGAAGCGACGAACGGACTGGGAATCGTACCGGCTGCACCTGCAGCAGTATATCGCACAAATTCCCAGACTAGAAACCGTGGAGGACGTTGAGAGGGCCGTCATTACCCTAGAGGAGCAAATCCTGGGAGCAATAAGGGCCAGCACGACAGAAACAGAAGTAAGAAGACACCCAGCACTGATGGCGAACCTACCAGAGGTCACCAGGCAGCTGATAAGGGACAGAAGAAGTGCCAAGAGACGGGCTCAGAGGACGAGGCTCCCCGCCGACAGAAGGAAGTATAACGTCCTCAGCCGAAGAGTGAATGCCGTCCTCCAAGAACACCGCCAGGAGGGGTGGCAACGCCACCTTGAGTCACTCGATCCACAGGACAGAAGCATGTGGAATACCCAACGTGCCCTGCGAAACCGGAGGAAGCCTATGCGCTCGATTCACGGAGAGCGAGGGATCGTCTACACTAACCAGGAAAAAGCTGAGGCGTTTGCCGACAGCCTAGAACTGCAGTGTAGAGAGAACGAGCTCGAGCACGAGGACTGGGTAGACGACGTCGAGCGCAGAGTACGTAGGATCCACCGCCTGCCTGATGACGACCACATCCGCCCGACTACCCCCGAGGAAGTCAAGGAAATCCTTAGGAGCCTGAAACCGAGAAAGGCTCCGGGATGTGACAAGATAGGAAACATCGCTCTCAAAAAACTACCCAGGAAAGGAGTAGCGGCGCTAGTCAACATCGTGAACGCGATGTTAAGGTTACGGCATTTTCCAGCCAGGTGGAAAAGGCCGACGTCATTATGATCCCTAAACCAGGGAAAGAACTAATTTTCCCGTCTTCTTACAGGTCCATCAGCCTCCTCCCAGCCATGAGCAAGGTTGCAGAACGGGTCATCTTGAAGAGGCTTACAGAAAAGACAGAAGAGCTGAATATCATCCCGGATGAACAGTTCGCGTACCGAACAGGACATTCCACCGAACTCCAAGTACTTCGCCTCACCGAGGAGATTACTAAGGGGTTCAACCAGCGGCAAGTCACCGCGGCGCTGTTCCTAGACGTTGCCAAAGCGTTCGACAGGGTCTGGCACGACGGCCTCCTAGCTAAAATGATGAGTATGGGTTACCCCATCGAACTCGTCAAACTAGTGAGGTCCTACCTGCACCGCAGACAGCTAAGGGTGAAAATCTCGGACCAACTCTCCACTTACAGGACCGTGGAGGCGGGAGTCCCGCAAGGTTCGGTGCTGTCACCGCACCTGTTCGCTATCTACACCTCAGACCTCCCCAGGACCGACCACACAGCCCTGGCTCTGTATGCAGACGACACAGCAATAATTGCCAGATCCTGGAAAGCCAGGAACGCAACCATAAAATTCCAGGAAACGGCCACACTCCTGGAAGAATGGTGCACGAAGTGGAAAGTCGCCGTCAACGCCGACAAAAGCCAAGCCATTCTCTTCAGACGAGTGCGGACAGAAATTCCCACAGGACACGTCTCCATGAACGGCGAGGACATCCAATGGCACGACACCGTCAAGTACCTTGGCGTGGTCATGGACAGAAGCCTAACGTGGAGACAGAACACGGACGCTATCATAGCCAAGGCCCGGCGCACGAGAGCCCTCATCTACCCGATGATGGGAAACGGGAGCCGTCTCAACTTGAGGAATAAGCTCACGCTTATCAAGACCCTCATCAGGCCTCAGCTGACGTACGCCTCGGTAGCGTGGGGCTACCAGGCAAAGTCCTACATGAAGAAAATCCAGGCAGTGGAAAACATCGCCCTCAGGACGGCAGTCGACGCCCCATGGTACGTGAGAACCGCAGATATCGTCAGAGACCTGGAGTACACCACGGTCACTGAAGTCATCCGGGAACGAGCGAAGAAGCTGTACGCCCAAGCCGAGGAGCATGGGAACCCGCTGATCAGACAGGCCACTGATTATGACCCTGCCGACGCCCCGAGGCATAAGCGGCCGAGGGTACAGATACTGGACAACGGGTGAGTATAACTTATATTTCCCGCTAACCGATCTGTTTCAGATACCCCAGGACGGACCACCACTACCAGAGACATGACGTTTTTCTACCCTAACCCAACCTCCTTGCGGGCGTCGGACAACATACCGTCCAACGCCCGTTGTCCCACCTGCTCCGTGGAGTCCGAAAGTGCTAAAATAAGCACTTAGGGTCTCCACACTCCCGAGCTACACAGCTCATATCCTTACCTTTCCGATGATCCGGGGTAGGATGTCAATTGATGTCCTACGTACCGGCAGTCAGTCCCAGCCAAAACTTCCTAAACCCAACTCGACCGATGACTACTCCCGGGGGTGACAAGCTGGCGAAGAAAGAAAATATCAAGACAAGAAGAGACCTCAGCCAGCGAGGTTCAACAGCCAGGACCAGGGGAGGTCCGCAGAAAATACCACGACACGTCTCGCATTTGCGAGCTGGGTCTGGTAGAAGTAAGCGGGCCCACCTATCACGAAGGCCGGTCCAGGTCTACAGAGATAATCTAGGAGCAAAGAGTAGTAGTCCTACTCGGCCCTAGTTATCGAGACCGACATCCAGCCAATGGATATTGGCGCGCGTTGGCGGCAATCCCGCTCCCAATGTGGCTGGTCGCGCAAATTGCTCGGTCGTCGTTGCAAGGGACTTGGCTCTGCATTTCTTATTTGCGTTCTGACGGCATTCGGTCCGTTTGAAGGTATCGGCGCTTGTTGCCGCTGCATCGCTGTGTTGGCCACGCCGTGGGTACATGCTCTCTGCGTTGTGGTAGCCGGGTTTGCTCGGAAGGTCGCTGTGGGACTGTTTACTGCAGGCGTTCGATGATAATTTTCACTGATTTGCCGCTGTGGCTGTGGGGTATTTGAATATTGGTATTGTCGCCTTTCGCGCGGATAGTGTAATGTTTCTTCAATTTCTATCGCGATTTCAGTTAATTGGTCGACATTTTCGAAGTCTTTATAACGTATTCTGCTTTGTATTTCAGGTAGAAGTTGGCCGTAGATTATTCTGGCTTTTTCGAGAGGCGTTCGTAGTACATCTATTCTGTTAAATAATCCTACCTTTTTTGAGATAAATAGGGCTACTGATTCACCTTTCTACTGCATTTCTGTGTGTAGCATTCTTTCGGCTGCGGCTTTTTTCGCCGTGGAATCGTATGTTTGCCGGAGGCGGGTCTTGAGGACTTCATACTGGCTTGACCTCTTAGTTGGGATGTAAGTAATATGACTTTATCGACTTCGTCGGTTACGCCTTTTCGATTAAAGTATTGTTCCATATTTCCTATGAAAGCATTAACGCTTTCGTGTACTTCACCACCGAATAAATGTCTGGGTGAGTTTGTTATATCTGGTATGTGAGCCGGCTCCTGATATGGTTGTTGTATAACCGGGGGCGGCGAAGGTGGTGTTGGGGGTTGTTGCTGCTGCAATACATTTAATAAAGCATCTTTGATTCCATTTGAAATTTTGTTGATGATGGCATCAAGGTCTAATTGGGGGGCGGCTGGAGGCGGTATGACACTCTCCTGTCTGAATCTGGTACTGAACTGGGATGGTTCCATCAGTGGGTTTTTTGGGGGTAATTCCCTTTGAATATTGCTGAATAGCTCCTGTTGGCTTTCGAACGAATTTTCATGTATGGGGTTCATTTTTATATTAAATATTTCTGCTATGCGTAGAATTACTCTCGCCTTTGCGCTCCCTACTCGATCCGAGATTGCTAGGGCGATTATAACACTACGTCTAGTTAGCGAACTCTCTTTATCGAAAAAAAATGAAAATTTTGACTTACTTGATCGTTCTGGATGATTCTAAGCTGATTTTGAAATTTTGGTTGCGGATCGTTCTGGATGCTTCCAGTCCGGATAATTTTTCTCTGGGTGCGATTGACACTCCTTTTGATTTTTTGGTCCCTCTAGTCGCTCTAATTTAGAAATTTAGTGCTATATACCTATAACACTCTATCGGCTTCTTTCCAACGGTTTAAGCCCCTTTAGTTGGGCGCCATGAACACGCACTAGGTAAGTGGTTATGGCGACTTTTCTTTTTCTGAATGGTTTCGCTCTATCGGCTTCTTTCCAACGGTTTAAGCCCCCCCACGTTGGGCGCCATGAACACGGAGTGGTCACTGGGTTTAATATTAATGGTCCACGTTGAGCGTCGTTAACACGTGGTTGGCTCTTAAGGTCGGGAAAATAAAAATTTTGGGCTGGCTAGCTTCGTATGAGACTCCCAGAGTCCACTCGTGCACTTAATTTCTTTGAAAGTTAGGTTGGGGTGGTATGTCCTTAAACGGAAGGATTCGGCCAATAGGTACACCCTGTATGAGTGCAGAGCGTAAAACTGCTTTTTTATTTCTTGGTGAGGGTCCAAAGCTTCACCCTGTATAAGCTTTTCTAGCTATAATTCCCCTTTTGGGTTCTGGAGTAGGGCCTACTTGAGCACCCTGTATATTCTTCTAGTTCAATAAACACACTTTGTTTAAATACGAATTTACAATTTTTTATTTAGTTGAAAACACAGAGTTGAATGATTCGGTTTTAAAATTAACAATTTTTCTTTGTGGTAACTTGTCGACACGTAGAATTTTGCCTTTAATCGTTGCGGGGTTCGTTATTATTTAATCAGATCTTTTATTTATTTCACTACAAACTAATGTCACGAAGACGGATTATTATTCACTTAAAAACTAGGGCCGCGTAGGCGTTAAACAAAATTTGCACTTTGGCTTTTATTCACTTAAAACTAAAACACCGATTTTTTACTAGGGGAGTCCTAGGAAGAGGCACGGGTACACTTTGGGTTTCGTTACTTAGCCGGAAAACACTACTTTGGATTTAGGCTCTGTGGCGACCAAAGGGCAACGCGGGAAGCAAGAACTTAATCGTAGATACCGGTAACACAACTTGCCGGAGCCTCGGCACGCTTCTCCTTTTATGTAAAACACGGGGCACGACGTAGCCGAGAGCTGGATGATAGCTGGATGGGAAATAAAAGGGAACCAGCCATTCATTTGGGCGAGGATTGCGAAATATTGCGTAATATTGCGCAATACTTTTTGAAATTTTTGAATTTTGGAATAGAATTAAGATGATTGAATGGGCTGTGAAAAATGTAATTTATTAATGTAAAAATGTCAAGGGAATCTATTTTAATTTAGGAATAATTGACGATAACTGCGAATATGACCGAGGTTTGGAAATAGCCCAGTAAGGTAGCGTTGAGAGTTCGATTTTAACCAATTTTGATAGTTACATTTAAGTGTTACGCTTGATGCTGGGTGCGGTCATAATAATTTATTTAGGGTAATAGAGTGAAGTTGGCGACGAGTTGCCAGTGTGGAAAAAGGGAAACAGTAAATTGGACTTAGGGTTTTTGAATTAGAAAAAGATTGAATGTAGAATGATTAAACGAAGATAGAAACAAGTGACCAGCAACTCACGAGAACATGTAAACTGGTCTGGATTTAAAAGTTTGTTTCATGGGCGGTTCGCGAAGATAATTAAAAGGGGTTTCAAGATAATGTGGGGAAATTGAGATTGACGTGAAAATTAATATACGGGGGCTTGTTAAAAGTGTTGTGAATTAGAATCAATTTTGATGAGTAGAGATTGGGAGAGTGAATGGCTAATGTTTTAAGGTTTTGAGGGGGCTGTATTTTTGAGGTGACTCTATTGTAAAATTTTATTAATAATTTGATTGAATGGGGTGTTTTAGCCAAATTGAAGTCAGAATTTTGATTTCGGTGAATTATCGATGGTGCTTTAATTTTATTAGATTTTTAAGTTGCTTAATGTAGTTTTTCGGTGTGCAGGGTGTCTTAAGGACTTTTTTATGGTATTTGCCAGGTGGGCCTGGACAAATGATTTATTTAGCAAATTTTAGTGATTTTTTGGTCGGCCATATTGGCGGTAAGGGGAATATACTACAACAGTGGACGCTGGATGGATAGTGTAACCAGCCTGTGTGGGGTTTGGTAACAGTGAGTAACGTGCCTAACAGCAGGAATAATGCTGTCAGCTGAAGGGACGTTCCTCTTCTCGGTGGTGGTTGGTTGGTGACAGTTGTACAGGTGACAGTAATGTGATCGTCTGCGTTGGGTATGTCAATGGTTGATGCTTCTTTGGGGATTACTAGATCGTCAGGTTTCAGGTTCTCCTGGCGTGTTTTCCACTTGTGCTAATGTTGAAGTCTGTTTAAGTAATCGGCAGACCAGGTGTGCCAGAAGTCCTTCTTCATCTTTTGGACTAATTGCCATCTTAATGAGAAATTGGTATTGGTGTTTATCGCTATGGGATTAGGTGGCGACACTAACCCCATTGCAATTAAGAAATGTCCTGATGTCAGGCCTTCAGCGTCGTTAACATCATTATTTAATGGACATAAGGGCCTTGAGCTCAGGCACGCTTCTATTTGATGGGCCAGGGTAGTTAATTCTTCGTATGTTAGCGTAGAATCGCCAACGATGCGTTTTAAATGGTACTTACGCCTGCCTCCCATAATCTCCCGAAGTGGAGAGCAGCCGGGGGGATGTAATGCTAATCGGTACCAGCGGTTGCCAGTGGTTGTTGGGGTGTAACGTCGAGTAACTCCTTACTCAGGATATGCTCCTCGCATGCTGTGTCATATGGGAACAGGATTCTCTGGACTGAGACCTCTTCTATGTCCCAAAATTTCGTTAACTGTTTCTCTTCATGTATGAGAATTTCATCAATTGGACCGGGTCTCACGTATAGGAGGTCGGTTAGGATTTGGATTTTTCTCTGCTGATCATCTGGGTCTTCTAGCTCATATGTTGGCATCGTTTCCATCAACTTCAATGAGGATGTGGTCATCTTTGTCATGAGATTTTGTATTGCATCTTCGACTTGCTGCTCGATACCCTGGTATTCGTTATTTGTGAGATAGTTGGACTGGTTTCGTGGACCAAAATGTCTTCATGCAAGCTTTGGATGGAACTCCATTGTTTCGTGAGTTTTAAAAACAATACTTCGTACCGTGCCTTCGGTTTGTTATCAAGTAATTCTTGGTAAATGACTTGGATAGTTTGATCCAGTTGTTGAATTCGAAGCGCTTGTCATTTAAGACGCATCGGTTGTTCGTCATCTCCTCTGGAACCCTTGGAAACTATAGATATCCATTGCTTTTGGGCACTCCTGGAGATATTCTTTTTGTGTTTGGAAGAACTTCTTCCTTGTTGTGACAGTGTACGTCGAGGGGCTCGGATGGTACAACTGTCTGTCTTCTCTGGTTCTTGAAAGATTCGAAGGACCAATGGACGGTACTTCTACGGATTATTTGACGTGGGTTCGATGCGTCATTTTTTTGTGACGTATCGACCGACTGGGAGGGATTCTTCATAGTTGTGACAGTGTACGTCGAAGGGCTCGGATGATACGACTGTCTTTCTTCTTTTGCTCAAAGGATCGAAGGACCAATGGACGATCTCAGGAAGGGTAACTCTGAGATCCGGCTCGAAGAACCTGATTGATTTATGTTTTTTGACTAGAAGGACCGTATGTTTATATTGTATTTTTGTTGAATTTTGCTTTTGATTGAATCTGTGTAAATTTATTTAAGCAACGCAAATTGCGGTAGCACTCACCTGGTCTTTATTGTGTCGTCTTCCCTGGAGAGCTCTCCGTTGTAATCGATCTTTTATGGTCTCTGGATTCACTCGTGTGCACTGCACAAATGTCTGATTTCGCATGCGACAAAATTAATTATTATCACCCAAATATTTCCACTTCAAAGTTCGTTGATGGCTTCAACCGATGGGCTGTTAACACCATTCTCCTTCTGCGCATGGCAGTCGTGCAGGTTCCAGGCTACTGCCACCACAGGCAATGTGCGTTGTATCGCGTAAATAAAAAACTTAAAGTTTAAACAACGTAAATCATACAGCCCCTGCATGATTCAAAGAACAGAAAATATAAAGAATAAATTAACCGACACCGACATTCCGCCCACCAAAACCACGTTAGGTTTTCCTAGTTATATAGGAAGAAAAAATAAAAAGTATACATCTATATCTAAAAAGAAAAAAAAATTGGAAAAGAAAACATTGCTATTGCCCTGGTAATGGGCAGAGTTTTACTACTGGACGTTGCAAAGTCCCATTTTGTGTTCTTAGAGTGACCACGCGTACCACTTCGTCTTTTCCGGGGTGTAAATGTACCACTCGTCCAAGAGCCCATTGAAGGGGGGGCTTTTGTTCATTTTTTATTAGAACCAACTTGTTTAATCTAATATTAGGGGGAGAATTTGTCCATTTACACCGCTGTTGCAACGTGTGTAAATACTCTTGGCTCCATCGCCTCCAAAAATCCGAGTGCATTCTCTGTAGCATCTGCCAACGAGTCAATCGGTTTAGTGAAATATTTGATAAGTCTGGTTCAGGAAAGCTAGTAAGTGGTTCCATGGTCAGAAAATGTCCAGGAGTTAACGGGGTAAGATCATTAGGATCTTCACTAATAGCGGAAAGAGGGCGTGAGTTTAAAAGGGATTCGATTTGAGTGGATAAGGGTATAAAATTCTTCATAGGTCATGATCTGCTCTCCTACTACGCGGTAGAGATGTGTTTTAACCGACTTAACCCCAGCTTCACTTAATCCGTTAAAGTGTGGGCAGCCGGAGGGTTAAAATGCCACTTTATTAAAAGTTTGGTTGCAGCGGCTTCCGAAAAAGCTAGAAGTTGATTATTGGCACCTATGAAGTTGGTGCCCTGATCCGAATAGATATCAGATACCCTGCTCCTGCGGGCTACAAAGCGTCGAAAACTAGCAAGAAAAGTCTCAGACGTTAAGTCCGATGATAACTCCAGATGGAGTGCCTTTGTAGCACAGCAAACAAACAGGCATATATATGCTTTTGACGTTTTTACACCTCGGTACCTCCTCATTGTGATCTTAAATGGACCTGCATAATCTAGTGAAACTTGAGAAAATGCTTTGATTTGAGAAATCCTAAATGCCGGGAGATCGGCCATAAATGGAGTATAGGCTTGCGGCTTTGAGCGAAAACACTGAATACATTTAGAAAGGCAACGATAAATTGCACTACGAGGAGAGATTATCCAGAAATTTTGAATTGTTAAATTATGCATAGTTTTCAGACCAGGATGAAAGTTTTCTTGATGAATTTGTTCTATAATGAGATTAGTTAACCTATGAAGTTTTGGTAATAAAATCGGATGTTTAGCATCAAAAGAAAGAGAAGATTTTCTTAGCCTGCCACCCACCCGGAGGATTCCTGCCTCGTCTATGAATGGGGCAAGCTTTCTGAACTGTTTGGGAAGAGTAATATTCTTCTGACATGCAAGAATAATATCAGAAAAGGATTCTTTCTGCACTTCTATAATTATGCATTGTAAGGAATAATTAGTTTCAGATGGCGTCACTAACTCATACATGAGCAGCAATTTTTTTCAGGACAAATCAATCGCATGACATAAGAGAGAATTCGCTGTATTTTCCTAAGAGATGAAAATTTAGAAAGTAAAACCGAAACTATCGATGGAATCTCTACAGAAACGTGCAAAGCTAATTGTCTTTCTTCCCGCGATGCTTCTGGAAGTTCAGTCAGAAAAATAGTAGGTTGTTCGGGCCAAGCGTCCGGATTTTGCCGTAAAAATTTTGGACCTTCCCACCACAGCTTATGTTCTAAAAGTTGCAAAGGAGTTAGACCCCTAGAAACACAATCAGCTGGGTTTTCCCCAGTAGGGACGTACTTCCATGAAGAACAAGGTATGATTTCCTGGATGTGTGCTACTCTATTAGCTATAAATGTCTTCCAACGATGTGGAGAAGCAGAAAGCCAAGCAAGAGCCACTTGCGAGTCAGACCAAGCGTAGATTTGATCAAACGTAAGACTTTCGGAATATGATTCTTTTACAAAATTAACTAAATCCGCTAAAAGATATGCTGCACAGAGCTCTAGCCGAGGTAACGAGACAACTTTGAGAAGGGCAACTCTGGATTTTCCAGAAATAAAAATGATTTTTGCTTGTCCATCAGAACCTAAAAACTTGAAATAAATTACACACCCGTAACCTACAGAGCTCGCATCGCAGAATCCATGAATTTCTAGTCGAGAGACTGTCCCAGAAATCAGTAGCCTCGGCACATGTAAATTAGTTACTTCAGGTAGCTCAGATATAAAACGATCCCAATTTTCGACAATATTTTCATCAGGAGTTTCATCCCAATCCTTTTTTGAAAGCCAGAGTTGCTGCAGAATACGTTTTGCGTGAAAAACAATGGGTGCTAGAAAACCCAGGGGATCAAAGATTCTTGCGATTTGTGATAGCACACTACGTTTAGTGCACATGGACTCAAGCGGAGTGAAAGAATGAGAAAAAACGTCCAAATTAGGATTCCATTGAAGACCAAGAACTTTTATGAAGCGAGGACCCTCTGTATCAAAATTGAGGGGCATTTGGGTGTCTGTATTTGGAACAGCAGACAAAATTTCAGAATGGTTGCTAGCCCATTTTCCCAATTCGAAACCACCTTTTTTAAGGAGGGCAATTAGTTCTGTTTGTAAATGAAGAGCGGCTTCAATTGAATCTGCGCCGCTGACACAATCGTCCATATAGACCGAATTCCGTAAAACCTGTGAAGCCAATGGATGATTATCCTGTTCAAGGATGGCTAACTCCTTTAAAGTTCTAAGAGACATGTAGGGAGCAGATGATACTCCGAAAGTTACCCTGTCAAGAGTGTATTCTTTAATTTCCTCGGCAGCAGAAAAGCGCCAGATAAATCTTTGAAATTTCCTATGTTCTGGTTTCACAAATATTTGGCAATACATTTGTTTAATATCACATATAAAAACAAATGGAAAAGTTCGGAATCTTAGTAGAATAGTTGCTAAATCTAGATGAAGTTTAGGCCCCGAAAAGAGGGTATCATTTAAGCTTACACCCTTTGTGCCTTTTGCACTAGTTTATTTGGGACTCAAGAGAAACATGACAGCTAAGAAGAGATGTATTTTGTGACGAGTTTTCTGCCTTACCTTGTAATATCCACCCAAAAACTGTTTCAATGGCTGCAGGTTGGCCTGGTGCGCCAAAAATGCGACCCGAGCCTAGCATGAAGGGTACTAGTTCAGCGCCTAGCAGTATATCTATGGGACCTGGCATATGAAACCTCTTGTCAGCTAGCGGTAAATTATTAATATGAGACCAATTCTGGGTGCTAATCGTAATTTTAGGATGATCTGAGCAGACTTTAGGTAAAATGATAGCCTCAAAGGTAAAGGTAGGGTCATTTTTACCACACGGTTTTACCAAACATTGCGTAACTCCGTTGTTTGTGCTAGATATTAGATTGTTTAGTCCTTCAATAGGGACCGAGAAACGTTGTCGCCGTAAACCTAAGCGATTAACGCAATTTTCAGTTATGAAGTTTGCCATGCTAGCCGTATCGAAAAGAACACGAACCTTTTGGAAATTACCCCGTGCATCTCGAATTTCCACTTCTGCTGTCTATAGCAGAACAGTAGTTTGCTTCATCTGAGTTGTGCAGGTATGACATTGCAAGGACTTGTCTACGAAAATTAGGATGTGTTTGTGAAAAATAAAAATGTTTTTATTCGGAGACTGCAAATTTTTTAAGTTGATGGGCGCCAGCAGCCTCGAAGGTGGTGTTCTCGTAGCTCTGGTGGTTGAACGAGCTCTCAGGGCCGATTTTTGGCATTTGTAGACTGGTTAACGATTTTTTAAAGTATCGGTGGGTACAGCTACTACCCCCTTTACTGTCTCGCCGGCTGACATACGCAAGCACCGCTTTTGGTGCCAGGTACCCCAACTTTTGAGTATGTAGACAGGCGCTGTTGCCTGGTAAGAGTCGTTGCTGAGAAATAAAAGTCAGAGATACCAAAATATGTAACTCTAAGCAGAACTCTTGCGCTGGTCGATGCACAATTTGTTTTAATGAATTTAATCCCTAACAATACTGAGCTAACACTGGTTATTTCGAAGCGAGTTAAAAGTCGCGGCACGATTGTAGGTTAATGTTGAAGTAGGCTGGCCTTTCTCCTCCACGCTATAGGGTGTAGCTGCACTGGCAACTACGACGCCGTACTGGTTTTGGTTCGTCAGGTATGCTGAAGTTCTGGAAGCTTGTAGATGTAGTAGGCTCGGACTGCTTACTGATGTTGACTCGTTGGCTGCTCGGAGTGAACTGGTAGTTGTAGCGCGTGCTAAGGCTCGGAGTGAACTGTAGATGTTGACTGCTGGGAGTGAACTGTCGCTGTCGAAACCCTGCCGCGATACTGTAACTTTCGGGGCGGACGGAGCTCTGAACGTTAGGTCGGCTGGCGTTTGGAACGCTGTGTGCCGAATGAGCGGCCGGGGCCGCCTGCTGCGTCGTGTCGGACCCGCCAAGTCATGCCGAGGCGGACGGGAATCTAAACGTCGATATACACTAAGCGCGTTTATTGCGTTGTATTTAATTAGAGCTGAGATATGAATGGATAATGATGCTAAGCTACAAATTGTGACTTTTTGATTGAATTTAACTGTTTTAAAGGGCCTTTTTGGGCCTCGACAACAGACTGAAAAGTCTGATCAATGTTTTGTGAGGGAAGTGTATTTTCTGTAGCCGTTGGCTGTAAGGTTATATTCGTGTTAGAATTGGTTTCATTCTTAGCAGTCGAAGGAGAATTCAATTTTTTATTCGAGTTTAAATGAAGTAATGTATGATGCGGCAATTGGCAAGTCTTGCAGTTTGTAGTCGAGGGGCACCTGCGCACCGAATGCGGGGAACGCATGCAATTAGTGCACAAGTTATGCTGTCTTACAAGAGCTAGTCTTTCAGGAGGAGTTTTAGCCAGAAACAGAGACCATCTGTACAAAGCATGAGTGGCAGGACACATGATACATTTAGAACTAGAATCTTGTTGATGAGCATCAACAGTATTTACATAAGAGGAAGGCATAGGTGATTTTTTTAGTTTTAGCGGGGGCTGAAAAGCGGCATTATTTGATGGACTTCCAGGCTTAAATTTGCTGTTCAAAACAGGCATCATACTTTGGACAGATTCCAAAGCCTTGCATTGCTTGCCTAGAAAGGTTGAAAGCATTGTATACGTGGGCATATCTGTAGTGCTATATTCCAGCTCAAAATCTGTTCTTGTTTTTGAATCTAATTTTTGCAAAAGGATATTGAAACCTAAAAAGTCCCAGGAGTCTATATCAAAGTTTAAGACCTTAAGGGCTGCAAGGTTTTCTGAAAATATGTCCACTAAACGTCTAAGATCTTTGGGAGAGGGTTTTTGCAAAGGTTGAGCAGTGTATATCTCATTAAAATATGTTGTGGCTAAAAATCGTTTATTTTGATATCTGTCGACCAACGTGTCATAGGCGATTTGATCATTATTTTCAGTCATTGAAATGGCTTTGATTAAATTGAATGGGTCACTTTTCAGTGAGGTCATCAAGTAATGAAATTTTTCAACTTTCGATAAGTTAGAATTATTGTGAATTATACTATTATATAAGTCTATAAATGCTGGCCACAATTTTAAACTGCCGTCAAAAGTAGGCACACTAATCTTTGGAAGGTTAACCCCAGAAGAAGAGGAATAGCTGTTTGTTACAGCAGGATTTTTATTATCTGTAAGAGACATTTCTAACTTTTTGGTCTTTATGTCATACAAATATTTATCGGCCAAGGCTCTATCTTTGTCCTGAGCTTCAAATTCTGTGTCACTAGATATCAAAGAAATTATTTGGTTATGATACTCTTGAAATTCTTCATGAATGACCTCCACAAATTCTGCTCTCGCCAAGAAATTTTGTTTATAAAACTGATCAGCTGTTGAATTTATGCCATATTCATATATTTCGCGCAGTCGATTTAACGGCACTTTACGTTTAAACATAAGTTTACTAATCTTTTCCTTTTCAGCTATTTTTTTTTGTATTTTTTGTAAAGCTAAAACGAATATATCAACGAAATAAACTGGAATACAACTAACTATTGTTTTTAAATTCACTAAATAAACACTACAGAAATATATTCAATTTACTTCCCTATCAGTTTTGAGACGTATCTGAAAGATAAATCTATATTTTCTGCAATATGGGCAAAGAAGTAAGCCCAGGACGTGATATTATGCCGTACGAGACCACACTTCACTAGAAATTAATGAAAATAAGGAAAACAATGTTTTATTTTTCACATAAATAGCCAACCGCAGTGTAAACAAGCACTACCTAACCTGTCTTATCTTCTTAATTCGTGATTATGGGTGGCGAAATGTCGCGCGCACCAATAAGATTCAAATTTGAATTACACGTGCTAGAGAAAGAAGGAGTAATAGGTATGTTTTAAATACAAATTGTTCAAACTCGCGACCGAAGCGATAGAATGAATCGCTTTAAGAGAGACAGAAATATGACTAATTTAAGGTACTTGATAAAGAGAGAAAATACTCAACGTATTATTTTAACTGAAAAGCCGTTGCCGTGTGATAAATTGAAATTAAAATGGCGAAAATTTTAGAATAATGCAAATTTTAAGCTGATACCCATCCACGCTCGATAGGACCAATGATTGATTTATGTTTTTTGACTAGAAGGACCGTATGTTTATATTGTATTTTTGTTGAATTTTGCTTTTGATTGAATCTGTGTAAATTTATTTAAGCAACGCAAATTGCGGTAGCACTCACCTGGTCTTTATTGTGTCGTCTTCCCTGGAGAGCTCTCCGTTGTAATCGATCTTTTATGGTCTCTGGATTCACTCGTGTGCACTGCACAAATGTCTGATTTCGCATGCGACAAAATTAATTATTATCACCCAAATATTTCCACTTCAAAGTTCGTTGATGGCTTCAACCGATGGGCCGTTAACACCATTCTCCTTCTGCGCATGGCAGTCGTGCAAGTTCCAGGCTACTGCCACCACAGACAATGTGCGTTGTATCGCGTACATAAAAAACTTAAAGTTTAAACAACGTAAATCATACAGCCCCTGCATGATTCAAAGAACAGAAAATATAAAGAATAAATTAACCGACACCGACAGAGCCAATGAACAAACTCAGAGAACTGGGGGTTACTCTGAATTCGTCGAATGAGCTGATTATGTGTACAGCAGACTATGGAAGCTACTGTCTCAATCAGCGTGATGTGGATCAGCTGATTAATTTGTAGTTTGTTGTAGGGGTGGATGCAACCTCACATCCGAATTATGGCTTAGATATATGTAGTTATAGTGAGAGACAATGTGAAATTGTAACTATTTTATTACGAAAAAATATAATCTTTATATAGTAAAAATGTAGGTAATAAATAAATAACAAAACCTTGACTTATAATAATATTCATTCATACGTTATGTTTATAAAAATGTGCAGTGCCGCACATTTCAACACCTCAACCTTGCTGATGCTTGTTTATAATAACATGAATGCCGGCCACGGTAATTGAAGCAAAATAAAACAATATGTAAGTTTGCATGAAATTTCCAGAAAAAAGTACTATTAATTAAGTTTAACATGGTTAAACAGAAAGTGAACTGAAATAATTTGACTTAATGTTTGAGGAGTAATTTAGAAGCATTTTGATTTGAAGGGGAGCTGTATTTTTTAGGGCGATCTTTAGTAAAGTTTTTCGGTAATTTGAAGAGTTTTGATGTTGAAATGATTTCAATGATATATTCGGATTATTTGGGAATTATCGATGTTGCGTGAATATTATCAGAATTATTTATTGGGAATTGGGGTTTTTGAGTTTCACGAGTGTCTTGACGACTTTTTTATGGGTTTTGCCAAGTTGACCGTAATGATTAAATTATTTGACAAATTTTAGTACTTTTTTCGACGGCCATCTTGTTAATATGGAGAACGTACGATAACATCAGGAATGGTTAACTACAAAGGATAGCTTACCTACACCGATTTATTGCCCCAAGGTCACACGCGATTTGTCGGCTGTGACGTCGGCAAAGGGCTCCGTCTGCTTGCGGCTTGCACCAGCGGTCCTTTTTAAAATAGATATATTTTGTGGGATGCTGTTTTATTTATTTATTTTTTTTAGCTAAGTAGCTCTCGATATTTTATAAATAACATATAACAGTTATCATATATAAATGTATATATTATGTACAATGAATAACAATTTTTTTAATTTGTTTAAAAACTTATTTTTGAAACTAGTGAATAGTTATGTACAGGTACCTATGGAGAAAAGAATAAAACACATATATTTTTTAAAATAAAGATATAGTTTTAATACTGCATATAATAATAATAAAAGTTTATTTCTATAGACTTGAATAGGTATTAGAATATATTCAGAAAAGGTAGATAAAGTAAGTCAAATTCAATATGTATAAGACAACTTATAAATACAAAACTTAATAAGTAAAAAACAAACAATGAAAGACTAACAATATATAAGGTTTTAGGAAGCATAAACACTTTAAAATAGGGAAAAGAAAATATCAAGATGAGCTGGCATCGATGAAAAGATTAGTACCTAAGTACTCATCAACTGAATAAAAGGAATATTTAAGTAAAAGTAAAATTTCACTTCTCTTTTAAATATGTGAATTACATTTGTTTTTTTATTATAAAAGGGAAATTTGTTGTATAACTTAATGGATATTACTTTGCAGCCTTTGGCCTTTGAATGAGCAAGATGCATGAATTTTAAAAATGCCTAAATTTATTATTTTTTCGTAATATGCGTTATATAAGTTGATATTATAATAACAGAAATTCATAAAAAATATTTATTTCGCAAATATTCGACTTTTCAATTCGAAATTTTATGTAAACAAAACCACGTGACTGAAAACGTTATGATATTGACTGACGTCACTAATTTGCCCCGAATTTGCTAATTACCGTTGTTATTCTTAATTTGGATATTAATTATTGATTAATATGATGGATAATAATTTCATCACATGCTTCTGGTACTAATCTGTAGCCATAGCATTCCTTTTAGACGTTTCAACAGTTTAACAGTAGTAGCGTGATGTCACCAGGTACGACTGATGTCACTCGGCACAGATAGAGCGTTCCATGGTTTTAAATTCTCAGCGAAAATATATAATTAATTTCATCTTTAATTTCAACAGAATTTTTTTTTTTAAATACTATGAAGCATATTATTCGGTGGTTTGTCTATCTGTGATATAAAAAAGAATTATGCAACTTGCTCATTAAAGTTTTCTAACAAATTGTAACTAATGACATTTCTGCTAATGAACAGAGTACAATTATCTTTCGCATATAATAGAGTTTAAAATGTACAGAGATGGAACAGTTAAAAGTTCTAAATCCCTGAAAGGAGTCTGCACGAATAATGAGGACGTTTAAAGGATATATTTAGTATCAACATTTTTTTTTGTAGTGTAAACACTTCGCTAAACCGAAAACAGTCGCCCCAGCAGATGATACAAAAATTTAACCATCACAGGAGTTGATCAAATTACTACATCTTTAGAACATGTACGTTTACAAAAGAGCGTAGTTGCCATATGACAAAACACTGAGCAGAGCTTATTATTTACAAAGTTTATATGAGTTCTCCAATTTAAAAGAGAAATAAACTCCACGAAATCTAACATTGAAATTTTGAATTACAGTACCGTTAACATTTCTTACAAAAACAGGCTGTAAGTAATCCAGTTTTCTAGTAGGGAAAAGTAAAAAATCTGTTTTTGAATTATTATTAAGTACTAAACCGGAATTCTCACAGTAGCTTTGCATCGACCAATGGTATCACTAACTTAAGGCCGAGGTCAATTGTGTCCTTAGAATCAACAGCAAAGGTGCAAAAAGCGAAATGAAACATCTTTAACGTGAAGCGTGATATTGTTAATAAATAAAAAAAAGTATAATGACATTTAAATTGAAGTGCAGAAATTGAGACATTTTAATTTATTGTTTTATTTAATTTACGAGTTTTTGCTCTTTTAGAATCTAAGGAATCACTATTCTTTCTTTTCAATTTTTGTTTTCGGTTGGCCTGAAAATTATTGAAATTTATTTTTATTATTGTTCTTAATTTACAAAATTCTAACATAATGTCAAATGGTAACTGAATTTCTTTTTTTGAAATTTTTTTTGCCAGTAGTTTCACAACCCCCGGGCCTTTTCTAAAGCCATTAGAATGCTGTTTTTTAAAATATTTTTCCCAAGTTTTTATTTTTGTAAGCCATTGATCTGTAGGCTTAATTAGACCCCCAAAAGAAAGTTGCTGGACCCAAGAGGGGAGATTATAATTATGGTCCTCCGATTTAATTTTATAGGTATAGTTACCCAGACTTGGAAGTTGTTTCCTATATTTCTTGGCCAACCATCCTGAGATGTATTCTAATGCATCTTCTGTCATTTCCGTCAAATTTGCATCAATGCTGCTGGAAGTAGGTTCATCGTCAGGAATCGAAGAATAATTTGAAGAAAACGAACTGCTCGAATTCGAACCAAATGTCAAATCAGAAATTTTTTGTTGGTCTGGCTCAATCCTAACCTTTTCAAATATTTGTGGAGTCATGTATTCTTCAGTTATTGGCTCTTTGGTATTTACTTTGGTATCTAAAATTCCTGCATTTTTTCCTAATATGATCATTCTGATACGATAAATGGCTGTCAAAGGGCTAGGGTGATCGTTGGGTCCACGACTTCTAAGTTGGGAAAAAAAAATTTCAAGACTATCTTGATTCAATTTGTGTGTGCAAATATATTTAATATTAAAATTAGTTTTCATATCATTAAATAGCAAATTCAAAGACTTAATTGACATTAGCATGCCTTTTTGAAAAATCTGTAAGGAACCTTTTCCAATTGCTCTCATTGCAGACATGATTATTTCCATTTTCGTTAGATGATCATTTTGTTCCTGTAAATTAATACCATATGCGTTTTTAAATAGTACTTTTCCCTCTTTGACATAGCTATTGAAAATATCGAACCATTTGTCAATGTCATTTATAAATTCTGACAAACCTTCACTCATTTTTTTGTCATTACCAGGTTTGTAACGATTAAGTGCTTCAGCAACATTATGTGACAAGAGTTGAGCTACCATTCGGACATTTTGTCTTTGACTACCCTCACAGTCTACGTGATTTTGGTTTATTTTCCAGCAGGGATTTAGTTCGTTATTTGTCAAGTCAATTAATTTTTGTAGGGGCTCCTTTGTTATCTTTTCATCCCCCTCTAAAATAAAACCATAATCTAAAAGCCAATTTCTTAGTAATTTCAAAAGGTGTGGTGCATCTGCAAACATGTATATGTTCTTGTTGGTTTCTGGATGAGGAAAAAAGCATGTTTCAACATTCACTCCCAATTCCTTCCATAGTCCAACATTTCCACTGCCGCAATCACTCACCATGCCACTACATTGTAAGAGATGTTATGCAATTCTCTAATTATAGAAATTAATATTTCTTTGGTAATTTTTTCGTCAAATGCTATATATACAGGTTGTTTCCATTTTGAAAAAAGTCCACGAGCTTGTACCACCTGCATTTGACTATGGGGTCCTAAACATAGAATAGAAATTCTTGATTTTTGTAAGTTCAATATAACTAATTAAATCTAAGAAAAAATGTAAAATAATAAAAATTATAATAAAAAACCTTTACCTAACACCCGACCGTTGGCTGTGTCATATTCCTCTGTGGATCTTACTTTCATTTCATCAAACTGAATTACTACGGTTTTGTCAAAGTCAGTCAGATCTTCTCCAGCCAATTTCATCATCATTAAAACATCCTTGAGCTCACCTTGACTTACATCCAACTGAGATGCCCAGCGGCGAAGACTAGATAATGCTGGCAACGGATACTTTAATTTATCTCGCAGGTATAAGTAACATTTTTTACTATAATATCTTATAGTAAATACCACTGAGATCTCTTCTCGTGTCCAAATTACCTTTTTCTTTCGTTTAGAAAGCAAATCAATTTGATTTTTTGTTAGGACCAAGTTGAGCATTTCTTCTGCAATTTGGGTTTTTGCAGTCTTCTTAACAGGATTATTATATTTTAACTTATAATATTTCAACATTTTATTTAAACTTTTTATTTTATTGCATGATTGCATCCTTAAAGAGTTATATTTTTTGAGAAGTTGTTCATATTTATTTTTATAATTTTCCTCTAATTGTGGAAGATCTTCAACATGGATTTTTTGCTGATTATTCTGTGGGGAAGAAGAATCAGTTTGACACTGCTTTGAAGATGCCTCAAAAATTTCATATGAGTTTTCAATATTTGGAGAATTTGACGTAGATGGCTTAGGAACCTCAAGCTTGGAGGTCTGAAGTGGCATTTCAGACTGGGCGATTTCACTCGTCTTATTTTTCTCTTCAATAATAATTGCTTCTAATTTTATTGTTGGAACTGCAGTTTTTTTTAATTTTCGGCGTAAAGGTAGGCCTAGAGAGAGAAAATAAATAATACTTATCTAATTTCAATCAAATATAACATTTTTTACCTAAAAGCTCATTTTGAAGGTCACGTTCATAAGCATGTTTGTCAAAATGATTAGAGCAAACACGAGCATTTTTTAAATTAAACGTATCTGCCTTTTTACATCGACGAATCCATTCTTTGTGAATGGTACTAGATACCATATCTTTTGCAACAGGGAAACAGTGGAAAATGATATCCGTAACGCCCGCTTTTTTTAAAGCTAAACTGTTATTTTTACAAGATGCTACAGCACATTGATGTCCAGGCATCTTCGTTACTTTAAATTAAAAAATTAAAATGAAAATAATGCTTGTAAAATCTGTTGACATACTTACAAAAAAACAATTGGGTTAGAAATATAATTCACGAAGAAGTTCAAAATTCACAAATAGTTCACATAAACAAATACAAATAGAATTGAACGTATTCAAAAATATTTCCTTTTAATAAGTTGATAATAACCAAATTGCAAAAAACACCTTCAAAACACATAAAAGGAGAAAGAAACCAAACACAAATATGGCGTATACCTAACCATAGCCGTAGAGCCCATGGCGCAATCAACTACGGCCGCACCGAGAAACACACCGCTTAATACGTCACTAAAGGGCCAAACGGAGTGGGGAAATGGGCAACGTTACTCTTATGGAGATGAGCAATCCTTTATAGTTAACCATCCTTGCGATAACATGCCAAGCAACGGTTGTTATCGTCGACGCGTTCTAATGAATTTCTCATCTCGCACGAAGCTTTTAAAGTATCGAACACGGCGCCGTCTACGATACGCATATAGTCGTATGAGGTGGAGCCGTTGACGTACTTTAGCAGAAGACGAAGATAGAAAAGTGATCCTCTCTCAAGGACATCTCTGCCATACAACCAATTATTTTCGCCACTTGGTGCCTGACTTGCCAACTAACTCGTTTTACATTATCTTGAAATTCGAAGAGCTCTTCATTTTTATGAGATATCTAAAAGAATTTTATGGTACTGTAACAAATAGGAAAGCCATTCCCCAACGCGAACTAATAAAGATTTATTATGTATTGTTAACGGGAACAGGTATTATAGGTCCATCGTGTTGCCAATTCTACTTCCTGATGAGAATAAAATAAGAGTTTTCATTATCGATTTTGGACTAATTATAAACATAAATGTCGAGAAAGTGTTTTACGTCTTCGAGAAACACTGCTTCGTACCTAGATTTGCCATTAGAGCTTGTCTGGCAAATATTTCGCCCATTGATCAGTCGTATACTTGGAGTCGGTTAGAGTTCTGTGAAATAATTGAAGGAAAAAAGATCTTTGCTGAAGTATGTGAAATGGATAAAAAACGGAGTGTATTATTTCTTGACCTTCGACTAATCCGTGGAGGTATTAGAATCTGTCAATGAATTACACGTTAAAATGGGGAGAGCCATTTACAATAATAAATATTGTGCAAGTAAAGATATAGCAGTAAAGTTAAACTTACATTTATTTCCCTCTTTTGAAGCCCTGGAAGAACTTTAGAGTACCGTGTTCGTTATGGGAATATAATTTGTTGAAAGCTAGTGTCTCTTTGGACTTATTGTATCAAAATTATCAGTATCATGATGCTCATCTTGCTAATAATAATGGTATTAATTAGTTTTGATTAATATTATCCGACATTAGCCGATGACTGATTGCTCATTAGAAAACGCGAATCCAAGAGAAATGTTAAGTTTTTTGTCTGCCATAGAGTCAAGACTATGTGATTAATTAAAAAATTAGTGTAAACATGAGGAAGAGCAGCTTCATTTAAATTCAAATTGAGAAAATAATTTTGCTTACTCAGCGAAAAAACAAATTTAATTTTCTATTCCATAATTTTTCTACAACTGCAAAAAAATGTTGGGATGTGCGAATTAATTAGGCCTTTTGGTAGTGAATTGCAGGTTTATTTTTGAGAACTGGATGGTTACAATTTTGGACTTAGAAAAATAGCTTAAAAAATAGACGTATATGTTCACTCGGCGAAGTATAAAAAATGGATCTCCTTTGTTGGACGTTACAAACAGTTTTGTAGGACCAACTGCCCCCCTGCTTTGTCACATAGCGTTATTAGTTTCGACCAATAATGCGTAAAACATGACATAATGAGCTCCAATGAAATTAAAGAAAAATGAGTGCTAATGCTTGCTTACAACGCGCCAGCTAGTTGCGAAACCAGGGAGTCAGCAGAAATCCAATATCGTGTATTACAACTAATTCTACATAAAAAAGTATCTAAACAAGTGTGAAAAAAGATAAATAAAATAAAATATCAGCGAAACTGAATCGTTAGAACTACATATTACATATACAGGGTGTTTGCTCCTTAACAAAAGTGAAACTTAATAATGATTGAAATAATGATGGTAATGCCCTTTTTGATCTAAATCTCCGATGGTTATTTTATTTTTAAATTAAGTAATTTTGAAGAAGCACAAGGAAAAATTTGAAACTGATTCTTTGCAAACCTCCGCAAAACCTTTCTTGTGTGCCATAAAAAAAAATCTAATGAGGTGCTTACATTATATAGAAAATTAAGAAAAAGCAACACGGGAATGAAATTAAACGTTGGAGAATTATAAAAACAATGAGATTTAAATGGTGGTCATGCTCTGAGGAGTGGGGTTTGGAATACCTCCACTGTGGTTCACATCTGCATGAAGTAGAAGTCCCCTAAATGGTGGTAGCACGACGTAGAAGAGATTCTAAATTTTGTTTAATTGTTGTTGTTTTGGTTAGTATGTATTTGTTGTCGAAGTATGGAGCGTAATAACATTGGAAGCGGTAGTATGTTAATAACTACTTTGTTAATCGTTTCGTGTTGTCGTTGGGGTGTGTTGATGTAGGAGATAGGAGGTGATACTATCGATCTATTGGATCGGATTTAATATCCACATTAGGTATGTCCATTCAGTTTTTGGTCCAAGTTGTGCTGTCTTTGATATTTATCTGGGTGAGTTTCCGTGCTTTTAAGGTTTAAATTCTCCACGTCGCACAGTGGTTTCTGAGACCAATTTTTGTGGCCAAAACTAAATTTTCGTTGTAACCGTGAAATCTTTTAATATAAATGGACTTTATATCTGGTGATAACAAATTGAAAGTTATTGCTACGTTTAATTACCAACTCGCATTGACATGGTCAACTTGTCAATTCAAGATATCCTCAGGTCCCGATAACACTCAGATCACCTTACCACCTCGGCTAATAATCCTCCTCTCAGGTTTTGGGTTCCCGAGTTCAACAAGTGAACTGGGCCTATTAATTGGACCTAGGTTAAGAAAAATAAGAAGTTATTAAAAGTTCCTGTCGATAGGTAAATTACCAAGTGGTTTATTATAACAGAAATAATAACAAATCGTTATCGAGTTCAAGGAATTTTATTTACATAGACATCAGGTATTATAAGTGAATCTAAATGTTCAAACTAACCTTTAGGAGGTGGAGTTACAACTGTACCAAACAAATTTTCAAATATACAATAAGGTTATTCCGTTACTTTACAGAATAAAAAAAAAATAAATAAATACCCAATTGATAAATGAAATAGAACAGGTAATATCACTTACACCAGATGCAATTGCACTTAGTTTACATAAGGTCCTTAATAATCCCCATATTTACACTATAACTAGACCTATAGCCTAGGTTCATAAAATGTGTGGTTACACAATACAGTTAAAACAACTTTGTTTCAAAACAAAGTAAACAATTAATTACTTGCAAGTACTAATGTTTATCAACCAACTTGGGTTGTATTATATATAACCATCTAACAATGAAAATTTTAAAAAGTGAATTTTGAACAAATAAAAAAAATAAAACTTGAATAACTTATCTTATTATTCCAAGGAGTAGTAAGGTAATATGCTTGTAACCTCCATGTGAATCCATAAAAAAAATGTACCAGAACCCCTGCAGCTAATCCAAATAAAATTTTAACCCGAACCTCGAACTCCTAACTCCATCTATACGAAATCTTGCTGACTCCTATACATCGGTCTCTCCACGTTCCTCATTGATGATGTAACCAGTTCTAATTTCGCAGACTACCCCAAACAAAACCAGCATAACCGACATAATCCGGCATCGACCCAACATAGACCCAACATAGACCCAACATAGACCGCCTAAAAGTTACAATAACCATTAATCTCTAAACGACATCAAGCACATGTTAACTCACCCTTTCCATGTAGGGCATTTTCAATATGAGTACTCCAAATCCAGCAAAAGCTGACGATATTTCAAATATCCTATTTACGGCGAAGAACCAATCCCAAAAATTACAAATTATATGATGATGATACACCATTCCCAAGATTAATTTGGATTAAAAATTAT
The DNA here is from genome assembly GCA_963675555.1 of Leptura quadrifasciata. Taxonomy (NCBI): domain Eukaryota; kingdom Metazoa; phylum Arthropoda; class Insecta; order Coleoptera; family Cerambycidae; genus Leptura; species Leptura quadrifasciata. The sequence goes on from OY776678.1 coordinate 72,366,932, forward strand.
TCTTCTGCCAGCACAACATATAGAAAATGGAGGCACGTCTATATTGCTCTAACAGCCACAACGAAAGAGAGAGAAGGAAGTTCGAAGTTACCAACGAATGCAACATGTGGCTTTTCAAACCAAGCGCAAGCGCTGCCAGCAGACCGGTATAACGTCTGTTCAATTCGTAGCCTGAAAGTTATTAGGGTCTGTTCGATTAACAAATAATAATGCCAACTAACAAATTATTCAACCTACAATGAACTATTCAAATACGACTTGTTTAATGTGATAAAGGAAAAGTTAAAGATTGAATTTTAAAAATACTACAAGTGAATTTATAGAAACAACTTTAATTTAAATATCAAATTAACTGATCAGAACAGAACTGAACCAATGGTCTCACAACCAATAACTAATTGAATATACTTAGCAAGCAATGACAGCTAGGTTGACAACAGAAACTTAACCTTCACTAGAAATTGAACATTACAAAGAATAAACCGTAATAATTGTATACTACTGAATACTACAGTAAGTACTCGAAGTAATACGTTAATTATCCCGACATTTACAGTGCTACGATTGTGGTTATGTGGTAGTTGCTAACATTTTTCAATGTTCCAGGTACTCTAGACAAGACAACGAAACTGCAAGAACTAGATGACATATACCCCATTATATAACCGACACAAACCTAATTCAATATTAGGCATGTATAATGTACAGGTAGGATACTCTTTGTTTATGATATACAAAACTAATGTTCGCTTAATCTTTTCAAAGCCAAACATGCCAGTCAAAGCTATACCTTGTATAAACTAGAAGCTATTAGTAAACTAGGGTACGACTTCTCAGTAGTTGAATGTTTAATAGTTAAACTCTGTCAAGACAAATACAGCGTAAAGAAAAATACACAAGGTTTTCTGTTAATAATGGAAAATGGATACGAAATACAAATAATAAAACAAACAGTGCAAGCTACATTTAATGTGTGAATTAGAGTGACAATTATATCCTTTTATTTTTAGTGTTGACTACTGTTGAATTTGATTATTAAAATTTAAAATTACAAGGAATGTTAACGACTAAATTTATTCGGCTAAATAAAAATGATCAACTAAAATGCTATTGATAAGTGACTTTCTTTTTATCTGGTAAAACCAATGCGAAATTTCATACTTATATTTGCCATGACAAAATCAAACGTAACATCACTCCCCTTTGGTCTGGTAAAAAAAATCGAAGATTTTTTTTTTCTAAAGAAGTAAATCGAAACGCAGTTTTAGCTTTGCAAGAAAATTAGAATTGTAACAAAAAAAAATTACTGGTTTCACACCGAAATTACAAGCATTCTGACGCTAAACGTCAAGAGTCTTATCAGGTTTCAGATCTTTGACATGCCAAGTACCTTTAGATATGCCATCATTGTCCTCCAACTCATATACATTTATACCAAGTTTTTTTTTGATTTTAAACGGACCAGTATATTTCTTTCCTAACTTAGCTGCATAATTTTTAGCGGCACTTGATAAACTATATTCTTTTTTCCATACCAAATCTCCTACTTTAAATTGAACAGGTCTATGCCTTAGATTGTAATTATGTTTAGTTTTTTCATGAACTAATTTTAACTTTTCTTTTACCATTTTACGAAGTTCAATTAATTTACGTTGTCTAGATTGTGAATTACTAGGAATATCGTTGTTTTCATTTTCAACATTAACACAATTTGATTTTTCTCTTATTTGTTGATATTCCTTACCATTCGTAATCATCTCATTACCAAAATTAACCAAATAAGGGGATTCTTGTGTTACTTCATGTTTAGCCGTTCTGTAAGCACAAGCAAGTTTAGACAAATGTACATCCCATTTCTTGTGATTATCCCCAACATAGCTAGATATCATAGTTTTAATTACTCTGTTTGCTCTTTCTGTGAAATTTGGCTCTGGATGATACAAAGGATTAAATAATATTTGGACATTATAGTCTTTCATCAGTTTTTTAAATTCTTTGCTCGTAAATTGAGAACCATTGTCAGTTTTTATGTACTCAGGTACACCAAATAAATGAAAAACTTGCTCTTCTATAATTCTCACTATACTGGTGGCAATAGCTTTACGTAATGGAAACATAAGAGTAAATTTACTAAAATAGTCACATATGACAAGAATATATTGATGACCTTTTGAACTACGAGGTAAAGGTCCTATTAGATCAGTAGCTAAATATTGCCAACATCGGTCTACTCTGGGTTTATTTCCCATTTCCCCTGCTTTACGTTTCTGTTCAGGTTTTTGTTCGGAGCAACTTCTACATTTATTGATATATCTGATAATATCTGACTTTATGCCAGGCCAAAAATATTTAGACAATATACGATGGTAGGTTTTAAAAATACCTAGATGTCCTCCAGTGATAGGATTATCATGGAAAGTTTTCAGAATTTCGCTACGTTTACTTTTAGGTAAAACCAATTTCCAATTAGATAGCTCATTAGAATCTTTGCCCACATGCTTATACAAATGTCCATCCTCAGACAATCGAAAGTTAGGATACTTTAAAGGATTTGAATGGATTTTTTCAGTCATTTTCATATACCAAGGATCAAGATCATTTGGTTTTAAATTAATCAAAGATATTTCTGGAGTAGCGCGAGAAAGACAATCGGGTACAACGTTTTGTTTACCTGGTCTGTGAACAATAGTAAAATTATGTTGTTGTAATCGTAAAGCCCATCTACCTAAACGACCTTGTGGGTTTTTTAGATTATTCAGCCAAATTAAACTGTGGTGGTCAGTAATTACTGTAAAGTGTGTTCCCTCCAGATAGCATCGCCATTTTTCTATACTCCAAATTACAATTAAACATTCAATTTCTGTAATAGTAAACTTACGTTCGTTTTTGGTTAATGACCGTGATAAATACGAAATTACATGTTCTTTGTTATCGTAAAATTGACTTAGTACTGCGCCTATTCCATGAGAACTACCGTCACACTGTATTATAAACTCGTAATTAAAATTTGGGCAAGCCAGTATTGGTGCACTAATAAGTGAGTTTTTTATTATAGAAAAAGCTTGTTCACACTCAGGTGTCCAGATAAATTTGGCGTTTTTCCGTGTCAAGTTAGTAAGAGGTTCAATTATACTAGATAAATTAGGAATAAACTTGCGATACCAAGAAACCATGCCACTAAGTCTACGGATTTCTTTTGGAGTTTTTGGTCTTGGAAGATTTACAATAGCACTGACTTTTTCTGGATCCACATGAAGACCATCTCTATTTATTACGTAACCAAAAAATTTAAGTTCGCTACAACAAAATCTACATTTGTCTCTATTTAATGTCAAATTGGCTTCTTTTAACCGATAAAAAACTTCTTTTAAAATTGTTAAATGAGATTCAAAATCTGGAGTTACAATTACAATATCGTCTAAGTATTTGAATACATAAGGCTCCAATTCAGGACCAAACAACCTATCTACCAAAAATTGAAACGTCGCAGGAGCGTTAGTTAACCCAAAAGGCATTCTTGTAAATTGGAATAATCCTCTACCAGGAATTGTGAAAGCAGTATATTTTTTGCTGTCATCTGACATTTTTATTTGCCAATATGCACTTTGAATATCTAATGTAGTAAGATACCTTGCGTTACCTAATTTATCAAGAATCGAACTTATTCTTGGCAATGGATATGCCCATTTTTCTGATACTGAATTTAGCTTACGAAAGTCTACACAAAAGCGATATGTATTATCTTTTTTAGGTACCATCAATATAGGTGAACTCCAACCGCTAGTACTTTTTTCAATTACCCCTAAGTCTAACATTTTTGTAATTTCATCATCAATTTTCTTTTGCATAAAGGGGCTCACAGGATAATATCTAGATTTAATTGGTGGATTATCGGTGTTAATGACATGTTCAACTAATGAGGTACATCCTACTTTGATATCTTTCGTTGCAGTAAAATAATTGTCTATAATTTGGTTCAAAATTTCCCTTTGATTAAGAGTTAAATCATCAGCAGTTTGTATAGAATTAAGATGCAAATTTGTATTGATTTCATTACCAAAGTACCATTCACCTTTTCTTAAGTCTGGTATTAAATTCATTTTAATCCAAAATACAGTACCTAACACTAAATTATGACGTAATTGCGGTATAACATAAGCTTTAAAAATGTGAACTTTATTTTTTAATTCTATTGGAATCTCCATATAACCAATACAATCCAATTCTTGATTATTAGCAACAGTGCAAGTCATATCTTTTAGAGAATGCAGCTTAACTCCGAGGTTATGTAGTAACATTAAGCTTTTATCATTTATGAATACGTTATTTGCTCCCGAATCTAATAATCCTTTTATTTCGCAGTGGTAAATTGAAACCGATACATAAGGAGACTCTCCTTCAGTAGCCTGATCAAGTACATAGTCTAAAATTGGTTTGCTAAATTTATTGTAATTTTCTATTTCTAAGTTTGTACAAGAATATTCGAAATTGTTATGAAAATGTTTTGAATTGAAAAAATCTTTTAGATTCAAATCATCGTTTTTAAAATTAGTATTGACCGATGACTCTTCTGAGACCAAAGCTCGGTCTACACTTGATCTCTGCGGAAGTTTCCCTGAGGTCTACATCTAATACAGTCATTACGTGTATAACCTACTAAACCACAAGTATAACATGTTTTGATTTTTACTGTGCAATGTTTAGCAAAATGGTTTACTCCTTTACATTTATAACACACAATATTTGGCTTTACGTTTACATTTCTACTACTATTCGGTGATCCAGAATGAAATGATTCAAATCTACTAGCCCTGCCATCATAAAAGTTATTATTACGAGAACCTAAATCTCTATTTTCGGTGGTTCTACCAAATCTATCCCTATTTATTGAAGAATCTCTATAAAATCTCTCCCTACTATTGTTTCTGCAACGATCATAATTGTCTCTCTCTCTACTGTCATACTTTCCATATCTCTCGTTACTTCTATTACCTCTTTCTAAACTTCTATTATAATCTCTATCTCTACTACGATTTCTAAAATCATTCCTGAAATTTCCATCCAAATTTTTTTCTCTACTTCTACTGTTATCTCTTACTCTATTAAAATCTCTATTTCTATTTTCTAAAGATAAATCCCTATCATACCTACTAAAATTATCCCTATTTACAAATTTTTCTCTGCTATTACTCCTATATCTATCTACAGAGTTTTCCCTACTATGCCTATGTCTATCTACAGAATCTTTTCGATTTGTCTTACATCTATCCACTGAATTTTCTCTATTATACCTATTTGATTCTTTTTTACATGGTGAAGTTTCATTTCCTCTTAAAACTGAATTACTATCATTATGTTCTTTGAAAGTTACCTGTTTCTCCAACTCTAAGTTATCTAATTTCTTTTTAATTTGGGCTTTATTATCTTGATACTGTAAATCAATTTCGATAGACTGTTTACTAGTAGAGGGGGGAACAAAATTTAATATATTTCTATTAGTATCCTCAATACGTCTGCCTAGTTTTATTAAGTGATCGAGAGAAGTGATATCTTCGACAAGATCGAGTTTGCTTTGATATTCAGGTCTAATTCTTTCCCGAATTATTTCTAATTTAATGCTTTCATCAACCCGTACTGATAATCTACCAAATAAATTTAACATGTATGCCACATAAATTGCTACAGATTCAGTACTACCCTGAGTTCTAGCTTTTATTTGTTCCCAGATCTTTTTGTTACCATCCCTAAAAAATTCTTCTCTAAAGAGATTGCAAAGTGAATCCCAATCATGAGCTTTATGTTTAACTGCTCTATAGTAAACTCTAGCCTCATCTTCAAAAAGTTCTGCGCAACTTTTAAAAAGCTGCTGTTTAGATATGTTTCTAGCCTCACAAATTTCATCGACTCTTTCAAAGAAGGCGTTTAAACTTAAAGAATCTGATTTCCCAGAAAATTTTAAACCCCAAGATGTGATATTTAATTTTTGTTCTAGATGTAAGTTATTAAACATTTCTGTAACTTGAGATTCATTATTACTGTGAGCGTGGCTTGTACTTTGAATAGGTGTAGAAGATCTTTCGTTTATATTTAATATACTTTGATGAACAGCTAACGGTACAGCTAAGTCACCGATTTTTTGTTGAAATGACTCTTGTTTACTTTTAAAATCAGTTAAGTATTTTAATGCTAATGTTAATATATTTGATTTAGATACTGTTTCATCTTTCCCCGAAGGTACAATTCTCTCGATTCTTCCTAAAACATGTGCTATTTTGGATTTTAATTTTCTAATGATAGTATTAGTAAAGTCTTCCCCTAAAAGTTTTTCAATTTCCTTTAATTTATCCTCACAAATTTTTATTTCCTCATCAGATTTAAAAGTGTATTCAGTTTTAAAACTATGACCCTCGTTTTCCAAAATAAACAGCTCTCGTAATGTTTTAGCTAAGTCTTTACTAGTGCCTTGAGGCGTTACTCCTCTTATGGAAATTTCATACTCTAGTTCTTCTTTTAGTAACCTATCTGGTTCTATTTTCCACATTTTTCTTATGTTTTATTAAAATGGATTTTCAAAGATATTAAATTGCTCCCAAAATTTGGAAAGAAGAAAAAAAACACAATCAATAACAATTTGCAAAACGTAAGGTCAAATTTGATTTATAAATATTTAGCTTGGATAATGAATTTGGTAAACAACAAAAAAAAATCTGAAGCGAAATATGGCAATCTGTACAAGCACTGGACAAGAATCAAATAAAATGATAAATCTTTCTAAGCTTGGTATAAACTAGAATTATGCAGCCAAATTTTGAAAGAAAATAAATATACATATATAGTTACCCAGTTGACGTTTGAGTTACCTGTTGGAGGTTCAATATAGCTGACTAAAAGTAGTTGGAGTTGGTTATAATTATAGTTGGGCGCCAAACTGCTACGTTTAATTACCAACTCGCAATGACATGGTCAACTTGTCAATTCAAGATATCCTCAGGTCCCGATAACACTCAGATCACCTTACCACCTCGGCTAATAATCCTCCTCTCAGGTTTTGGGTTCCCGAGTTCAACAAGTGAACTGGGCCTATTAATTGGACCTAGGTTAAGAAAAATAAGAAGTTATTAAAAGTTCCTGTCGATAGGTAAATTACCAAGTGGTTTATTATAACAGAAATAATAACAAATCGTTATCGAGTTCAAGGAATTTTATTTACATAGACATCAGGTATTATAAGTGAATCTAAATGTTCAAACTAACCTTTAGGAGGTGGAGTTACAACTGTACCAAACAAATTTTCAAATATACAATAAGGTTATTCCGTTACTTTACAGAATAAAAAAAAAATAAATAAATACCCAATTGATAAATGAAATAGAACAGGTAATATCACTTACACCAGATGCAATTGCACTTAGTTTACATAAGGTCCTTAATAATCCCCATATTTACACTATAACTAGACCTATAGCCTAGGTTCATAAAATGTGTGGTTACACAATACAGTTAAAACAACTTTGTTTCAAAACAAAGTAAACAATTAATTACTTGCAAGTACTAATGTTTATCAACCAACTTGGGTTGTATTATATATAACCATCTAACAATGAAAATTTTAAAAAGTGAATTTTGAACAAATAAAAAAAATAAAACTTGAATAACTTATCTTATTATTCCAAGGAGTAGTAAGGTAATATGCTTGTAACCTCCATGTGAATCCATAAAAAAAATGTACCAGAACCCCTGCAGCTAATCCAAATAAAATTTTAACCCGAACCTCGAACTCCTAACTCCATCTATACGAAATCTTGCTGACTCCTATACATCGGTCTCTCCACGTTCCTCATTGATGATGTAACCAGTTCTAATTTCGCAGACTACCCCAAACAAAACCAGCATAACCGACATAATCCGGCATCGACCCAACATAGACCCAACATAGACCCAACATAGACCGCCTAAAAGTTACAATAACCATTAATCTCTAAACGACATCAAGCACATGTTAACTCACCCTTTCCATGTAGGGCATTTTCAATATGAGTACTCCAAATCCAGCAAAAGCTGACGATATTTCAAATATCCTATTTACGGCGAAGAACCAATCCCAAAAATTACAAATTATATGATGATGATACACCATTCCCAAGATTAATTTGGATTAAAAATTATTCTTCTGCCAGCACAACATATAGAAAATGGAGGCACGTCTATATTGCTCCAACAGCCACAACGAAAGAGAGAGAAGGAAGTTCGAAGTTACCAACGAATGCAACATGTGGCTTTTCAAACCAAGCGCAAGCGCTGCCAGCAGACCGGTATAACGTCTGTTCAATTCGTAGCCTGAAAGTTATTAGGGTCTGTTCGATTAACAAATAATAATGCCAACTAACAAATTATTCAACCTACAATGAACTATTCAAATACGACTTGTTTAATGTGATAAAGGAAAAGTTAAAGATTGAATTTTAAAAATACTACAAGTGAATTTATAGAAACAACTTTAATTTAAATATCAAATTAACTGATCAGAACAGAACTGAACCAATGGTCTCACAACCAATAACTAATTGAATATACTTAGCAAGCAATGACAGCTAGGTTGACAACAGAAACTTAACCTTCACTAGAAATTGAACATTACAAAGAATAAACCGTAATAATTGTATACTACTGAATACTACAGTAAGTACTCGAAGTAATACGTTAATTATCCCGACATTTACAGTGCTACGATTGTGGTTATGTGGTAGTTGCTAACATTTTTCAATGTTCCAGGTACTCTAGACAAGACAACGAAACTGCAAGAACTAGATGACATATACCCCATTATATAACCGACACAAACCTAATTCGATATTAGGCATGTATAATGTACAGGTAGGATACTCTTTGTTTATGATATACAAAACTAATGTTCGCTTAATCTTTTCAGAGCCAAACATGCCAGTCAAAGCTATACCTTGTATAAACTAGAAGCTATTAGTAAACTAGGGTACGACTTCTCAGTAGTTGAATGTTTAATAGTTAAACTCTGTCAAGACAAATACAGCGTAAAGAAAAATACACAAGGTTTTCTATTAATAATGGAAAATGGATACGAAATACAAATAATAAAACAAACAGTGCAAGCTACATTTAATGTGTGAATTAGAGTGACAATTATATCCTTTTATTTTTAGTGTTGACTACTGTTGAATTTGATTATTAAAATTTAAAATTACAAGGAATGTTAACGACTAAATTTATTCGGCTAAATAAAAATGATCAACTAAAATGCTATTGATAAGTGACTTTCTTTTTATCTGGTAAAACCAATGCGAAATTTCATACTTATATTTGCCATGACAAAATCAAACGTAACATTATTAGATGTTATTTTTCGGATGGGAGTTATACTGGGTGTTCCTTTGCTAACAGAGACGCATCTCTTCGCTGTGATTTATAATATTTTTCTGCAAATGGGAGAATTGGTCTGCCAGAAGAGGTAGATGTTGTTGGCTCATCAATTTGAATTATCAAATATAATAATAATAATAATAATAATACGTTTATTTTCAACAGGTTGACACCCAATTACAGAAAGTAATAAACAAAATATATAAAAATAACAATAATGAGAAGAAAAAAAATTACAAAGTTACATTAATTTACACTACATAATACATTCATGCATACATACATACGTACATACATACATACATACATTACATTACATAATTACATTAATTTATTATTTATTAATTATAAAAATATCTATGTCTAGTATAATTAGGCTTAATCAGTTAATTGAATCTTTATACATATTAATAATGTGGTTTAGAGTATCATAGTTGAGGTCGCACATATGCGCGACTTCGTTAAATATCTTGCACATGTTAAATATTGGAGACTTGACCTGAATGATAGTTCTGCTGGTATTGACGTAAAATGCGTTGTTCAGCCTTGGCACGTGAAAGTTAATTCTATTTACTAAGTGAATACAATCTAATTGGTTGTGCAGTATTTTATATAACAATTGTAGTGCTGTGCAATTTCTTCTAAGTTCAAGCGAGTCAAAATTGGAAGAATTTAGTAGCGTATTGTGATCAAAGCCCCTAACGGGATAGGACCCATTGGTTTTGAAATATATATATTTAAGAAATCGTCTTTGTACGGACTCAACTTGCATTTTAGAGTTTTGATAAACAGGTGACCAGATGACAGAAGCATATTCAAGTTTGCTTCGTATAAATGATATATATATTAATTTCTGCGTGTTAATATCCGTAAAGCTGCCCCAGTTCCTTATACAATACCCGAGTACTTTAGAAGCCGAAGTAAAAATTGTGCTTATATGAGTAGAAAAACTGAGCTTGGAATCGAATGTTACTCCGAGATCCTTAAAATTTGTACATCGTTCCAGAACGGTATCATTAATCGTATATGCGAATAAAACTGGCCTTTTGTTATTGTAGAAGGACATTATCTTACATTTAGATGTATTTAGTTTTAAGTAGTTATTTTCGCACCATTCGTTAACTGAGTCTAACGCTATTTGCAAGGCAGAACAGTCGTTTGGCTTGCTTACTTCAGAATAGATTTTCAGATCGTCCGCGAAAAATAAATGTGTAGAACTCATAGTGAGGGATAAATCATTGATAAATACTAAGAATAGAAGTGGCCCTAGATTGGATCCTTGAGGGACTCCGGACGTTGCAAAAAAGTTGCGAGAATTATATCCACCGTATTCTACGAACTGTGTTCTATTAAATAAATAGGATTCAATTAGGGATAGCAAGATATCTGACACTCCAATTGCTTTGAGTTTAGAAAGGAGTAGGAAATGCCTTTTGAATGTCAGTATAAATAACATCGACTTGGCCTTGTGTGTCCAATATGTCCGAGATATACTGTGCTGCTGATGCGGAGATATATGATTTTTGATTTCACAATATATATTTTCGTATATGATAATCTCTAGGATTTTGCCAAAATTGCAAAGGATTGCTATAGGTCTGTAGTTTGTTACTAGGGAGGGATCTCCTGTTTTGAGGATAGGACATAGTTTTGTTGTTTTCCATATATCTGGATAGGTACCTGTTGCTAAAATAAGATTAAATAAAAAACGCAGAGGTGCTACAAAAGTATTGATACAGTCTTTAACAATGAAACTCTGTACGTTGTCGACACCGGAGGTTAATTTGTTTTTCAATTTTTTTGCTGCGTTAATTATGTCCTGGTCCGTGATTGGTTTGATGTGCACGTGTGTATTATTAAGAGAAATAAGTGGAACTTTGTGGGAGGGGTCGGATAGAAGGTACACGTCCGAGAAGAAACTGGCGAAGCCATCGACCACAGATTGAGGCGTTTCGTAGGTAATGTTGTTATAATGTACAGAGCCCGGAATTCTAGATTTATTATTTTTTGTTTGTACAAATGACCAAAACACATAGAAAACTTTTCTCTGAAGCGAACTTCATGCCGGGATACCTTACTCCATTTTTTGTTAAAAGTCCGACGTAAACGGCGCAATTTCTCACGAGTTCTTTGTTCATGGGAGGAATCAATATTTTTATTAATCCGTGTATTCACGTAATCAAAAAATCATGAGCATTCCATCTCTTCAGTATCCTATTGGAATCATAACTGGTAAAACGCTACATGTCTATAAAAAATGTATATTTGTAGATAATATCGCAAATATGTGCAGATAAAAGTATATGTACTTAAAGAGGAAGAAATTATTTAATGATCTGTATGTAAATTATTGCTGCCTAATCCGGAGAATTTTTTTATGCCTTAAAGATCCATATTTCGTTTTTCATTTCAGAGAAATGCATCGGTTCTATTATTATTGCAATACCGATTTTACAGATAGTATCTAAGAATTTGCATTAGAAATATGATATGTACATACTCAAGCGATAATGGAAAAATTATTACAAAACAAAAAAATTCAATCTTATACTGAAGATACGCTTTCGAACTAGACGTTTATTTGTATACATACAAAACGAAACCGAGATTTTCACTTTTATTATTAAGGGATCGTACCTCCAAGCAGGTAAAAACGTACATCCATTCGGCTGGCAGATCCGGAACCAACAGCCTTAAGGTATATATATATATATATATATTCATCATACAAGGCCAATTATTTATTTATGATACTTAAGAAATGTCGATTTTGGCTGGAAAAATGGTCTGTAGAAACCATAGTGCGTCGCCGTAGTGTTAACGAAGTTAGGTTATTATCTATAGTGTTTCGTGGTGAGTGATTTTAGGACTATCACTTCTATCCTTTTAAATCCTATCATACGTATTATGTTGTTAGCAATCTGTGAGTCTTGACATCAATGCTTGCTTTCGTTGGTAATGTTGGTTAATTAAATATGTCTTAAGTTCTGTAAGTAGACATTTCTTTAAAAATAAACTATTTTTTATTTGGAAAAAAGTGTGATTTGTAACGTTTCATATTTTTAGTGACTCAATACATTAATGTAATATATTTCTGTTGTATGTAGTCTATAGTATGAAAATTTATTATAAATAGTAGTAGAAGTAGGCCTAAAATAAAATGTTACGAGTAACTGAGGGAACAAATAATTTTGGTGAGAAAAGAAGAAAAAAAATTTGTATGTTTCTCGTTTATAATTCATATTTATTCCTTTGTTGCTCACACTCAACCTTGTATTGGTGTTGAATCTGTACCTTTTAAAGGGATTTTGGATCTCTTCAAATTTATAAGTACCTGACGTTTTTCAGATTGACATTTTAAATTTCACATAAATCGTTTTAGAAATACACTATTTTGGATGGTCGTTTAGTTTGTTTAGTTTTGTAGAAGAACAGCCCTCAAGGAGAGGTGAGTAACTGTCAAGTAACATATACCGTAATCTGGTTTGTTTTAAGGGACTTCCGGCCAGGTCTTTCACCCAGGCTTCTGTTCGCGTCTTCCGGCCAGGTTTTTCATACCAGCCCTCACCACGAGTCCTTGGTTTGGTAGGAACTTGATAGACATTGGATTTGGCTGATTACTTCGACGGCGAAACCAGATAAGTGCACAATCAATACCTTTCATTAAAGATGCTGATTTTATTATAGCCAAATATCTTATTGCATGTTGTGGCTGTAGCGATTCGTTATTTATAATTATATATGTATGTATGTATATATGTGTGTATGTGTGTATATGTGTGTATATGTGTATATATGTGTAAATATGTATATATAATGTGCTGTTGTACTTTTATTGAACTGAATAATTTGCAGTACTAATCAAACCTTAACTTGCTTATTTCCAATAGATAAAAAAAACTTTAAAACCAAAAGATCAAATTAAAATCTCTTACCTTTTGATCGGAAAGTATGTCAAAATATTTAGTGGGCCGGCTAGCTTATCTTTCCCTTCAGGAGCAGGTTCAAATTCAGTTCCTATTTAAAATGAAATTTTTATTAAAGTAAAATTTTTAATCTGATATAAATAATTTATTTTCTTTGATATTTAGATAATTTAGCTTTATAACAGTTTCGAAAGTCTAATAAGTACACTATTTAAATTTTAATATACGACCTTGTCCAAAATTAAACACACAAAAACCTTTCTTCTTCGTAGCTACACACTTCTCTTTCCAAATCCAACAATTCTCCTTTCATTAATTCTTCACCTTATCTCGTCCTTATCTCCTCTGCAACTCCAAACCACAATAACACCTCTACCTTCTTATTTACAGTCTATTTTTCTCTTCTTCGCTGATCTCCGCAATTTCTGACTTTCAATTCAATTTCAAAATTCTTAATCCTTGTTTATTATTTTTTTTCTTCACTCCCTAATTTTCACTTGTTCTTTTTTCTTAAATTTGTTTTTCCAATTTTACAACCTCTCTTTTATCTGTTGTTTATTGTTCTATCTCACTAAATATCAAAGTATCCAAAATAAACAAAACAAAACACCATATGAATTTTGATTAATTTCATTCCAAACATAACCTAACTTAAACCTCCTTGTCTTTCTCCAGGAAAAGATTTACCAACTATAAAATAAAATTTCCTACTTAAAAGAAATGTCATAATGACTTAAATGTCAGAAATTATTTCAACAACAACTTAATAACTCAGGAAAACATTTACCAACTATAAAAATAAAATTTACTACTTAAAAGAAATGTCATAATGACTTAAATGTCAGAAATTATTTCAACAATAACTTAATAACTACTAACATAGATGTCAGTATCAAACTTACTGTTGACATCAAATGAAAACTTTAAAACTATTAAAACAACTCTAAATAAGTATTAACATTCTAAAACACATATCTTTCGGATCTTTAGCTAATTTAAATAAATTTTGAAAACGATCTAAAGGAAATAAACAAATTCAAACCTTGATTCAGCAAATAACACAAACATGCAATCTTCGTAATCGTCCAATGTGCAAATACATCGCATTTCCCTCCCCAAATTATAAGCTTTTACTTATGTAAAACTGTTTAATTTTATTCAATTATGCCGTATTTGCAAAATACTTTATTTATCATCAGTTTTGTTGTGTTTTCTTTGTGTGTTTTAATTTGTCAAATATTTCTTTAATCTGTCGTTGTCAAAATATGTCACATTGTCAGTTAAAATTCTTCTAGGAGTGTCTACAGTTTTAAAATATTTAGAAAGTATTCTACAAACCGTATTATTTGTATTACTTCTTTTTGTGGGATATACCTTTGTGAGTTTTGTAATGCGTTTTTTAATAATAATTTGACTTAACTGGAATGCAATTAATAACTTTAATTATAATATTGTTAAATTTTATATCATTAAACTCGGGAAATCCGTTCGAATATGAAGCCATGTCAACTCCCGCACACGTGTATCATAATGAGAATAAACATTTTGTTTGGACCTTGGATATTTTAAAATTAAAATTGACATATGTGGTAACTTCACCATTCATATACCTTTTTGGAGAACTGACGCGTCCCCGCACGTATTACATTTTCATTTATCATTTATAATCATACTTATTTTCATATATGTTCCGGTAACTCTTGACCGTTTTATATAATTAATTATTTATTTATTTATTTCGCACTTAAAACTACATTTCCCTTGGTCCAAACAAAATATCTCTGCACAATATAACATCAAATGCTGAGGGCAGGCATAATGACCAACTCGTCTCCATTGCCATTGCTCTCAAATATCAAATTACAACGATCTTTATTTACATTACCCTTTACTACGTCATTACATATTATTTCAAATTTATATCCACGCTTATTTATCACTAGTATATTTTTCATTATAACCCACAAATCCAAATTATCTTTGTTAATAGATCCGTGTTTGTATATAGTGTATAATTCCGTATAAAATTCCCTATTCATGTCCCTTTCCGCATTTTTCTTATTGCTCCTGTTCCAATTATTTCCAGTGCAAAATTTCTTCCTCGTCTTGAAGTTTTTGTGTTTTCTTTTTCCAAATATTTTGAGTTTACTTTCATCTACTATCAACTTGTATACATAACTTTTAGCTATTCTCGGTTTGTCATTTATTAACGACATATAATTTTGTAACACTTTTCTTACTAGATTTTCATATTTAGTAGGACAATTTATCCCCAATCTTTTAGGCATTATATAATTATTCATTTCACATGTAGACTTATATTTTTCATCATTTAAATCATTTAAATTATTATTACAATTACCTATATAACCCACTATGTTTAACTCATTTTTATTAAATTTTTTCACCGCAGTACCTTTTAAAACTAGGAACTTTTCCCCAAAATCTATTTTTGCCTTAAGTCGTGATAAAATATCCTCACCAATTATGACATCAAAACTCAAATTGTCAACAATTACAAACTCGCATCTAAAACGTATCTCTTTTACTTCAAAATCTAAATTTATGATTTTATTGCATTCTGTGAATTTCTTACCATTTGCATTTAATAATTTAATTTTTGAAATCTTAGTACAATTTTTTTGATATAATTCTTTTTTACTGTCTATTATCTTTCCATTTATTAAACTGATTTCTGATCCCGTATCAAGCAATGCTTTTAAATTTATTTCATTAACTTTAATGTTGATGATTGGCAAATTACTAATTCTATTATTATCTAAATTTGATTCATTCTCAATACCTATAAATTCTTGCATATGTCCGTATGTCGTCATATCAATTAAAACTTCCCTATCTAAAAATTTTCCCTTGGAAAATGTGAATTTACCTCTGCTATCGTCTTAATTTTATTCATGTCATTCTGTTGATCAGATCTGACATTTGTATTATTTACCTGTGCATATCTTACTGAATCGCGTTTATTATCATACCTATTCTGTTCTTTATTATAATTATCATTACCGTTATACCTCCTATTTTCGTCATAATCTCTACCTTTATTTTGATTAAAATTTCTACTGTCATAATTTTTCTGATAATTACTATTATACCCATTTTGTTGTCTATTTGCATAATAATTTTGTCTGTTGAAATTTTGGTCATTACCATTTGTTTGGTTGTACGTTTTTCTATTAAATGATTTATAATTTTTATTCCATCCCATATGTAGATCATCGATCACTCTCAAGTACTCATTCAGACCATCTAATGTCGTAATGCGTTGTGTAATGATTACTTGGTGGATGTCATCAGAAAAATGTCTTGCTAGATATTTAATCATTTCATTTTCTGTCAAATTTGGCTCTAAGAATTTAATATTATACATTTTACGCATGACATAATTTTCCCTAGACATACCACTATTTTCTGAATATTTTCCATTAAATAAATTGAAACGAATTTTTTCCTGACAATGTTCAGACCAATACTTTTTTAATAATAACTTTTCAAATTCTTCTAAAGTTTCAAATTCAGATTCTACAATTTGATACCAAATTTCGGCTTCACCTTTTAATGAATTTTGAATTTCATGTTTTAAATTAAAATTTAAATTTATAGATTTTAGATATTGCCTTAAACGTTCTAAAAATACTTTTGGGTGGATTCTGGAATCACCATAGAATTGATTTACCAGTGTTTGATGTTGTGTAGCACATGTGTTAAATATAGGTGTGTATGTGTCCTTCAATATCTTCGTATTCTGTTCGATCTTACCATCCTGTTCTTTTAATTGTGTTTTGATTATATCTTCTTGTTTTTTCATGCGTATATCTATTTCATTCATACTATCTACTATAACATGTTCTACTTCTACTCTTACTTCTTTTTTAAATTCACTTATCTCTTCATAAACCTTTTCTACTTTTTCTTCTACTTTCTTAATTTTCTGGTCCACTTTATTGTGTAACTCTACTATACTCGTTTCCAATTTCCTATTGTTCTCATCCATTATTTTGTTCATATCTTGTTTACTTTCTTCAAATTTATTGTCCATTTTGTTGTTGATTTCATCAAATTTATTATTCATGTCTTGTTTGCTTTCTTCAAATTTATTATTTATGTCTTGTTTGTTTTCGTCCATTTTTTTGTTATTTTCATCAAATTTATTATTTATGTCTTGTTTGTTTTCGTCCATTTTCTTGTTATTTTCATCAAATCTGTTCGCTATCATGTTCATTAATTGTATAAATTTATCATCATCTTGTGTTTGTTGGGATGTATCACCTTGTTGAGAAGTTTCTGGTGTTTGATTTTTATTCTCCATTTCTGTTTGTTTTCCTGATCTTAATTTCATACAAATACCACACAATTAAGAATTAATACTTTATATACCCTTAATAAATGAAATTGTTATTGAATTTTAAAACTATGTACCACAATCAACAGTTCACAAACTTTCACCAAGACTGCACAGTTTATCAAATCAACAATTTTACAATCGCCACGCGTTGGGCGCCAAATGTGCTGTTGTACCTTTATTGAACTGAATAATTTGCAGTACTAATCAAACCTTAACTTGCTTATTTCCAATAGATAAAAAAAAACTTTAAAACCAAAAGATCAAATTAAAATCTCTTACCTTTTGATCCGAAAGTATGTCAAAATATTTAATGGGCCGGCTAGCTTATCTTTCCCTTCAGGAGCAGGTTCAAATTCAGTTCCTATTTAAAATGAAATTTTTATTAAAGTAAAATTTTTAATCTGATATAAATAATTTATTTTCTTTGATATTTAGATAATTTAGCTTTATAACAGGTTCGAAAGTCTAATAAGTACACTATTTAAATTTTAATATACGACCTTGTCCAAAATTAAACACACAAAAACCTTCCTTCTTCGTAGCTACACACTTCTCTTTCCAAATCCAACAATTCTCCTTTCATTAATTCTTCACCTTATCTCGTCCTTATCTCCTCTGCAACTCCAAACCACAATAACACCTCTACCTTCTTATTTACAGTCTATTTTTCTCTTCTTCGCTGATCTCCGCAATTTCTGACTTTCAATTCAATTTCAAAATTCTTAATCCTTGTTTATTATTTTTTTTCTTCACTCCCTAATTTTCACTTGTTCTTTTTTTCTTAAATTTGTTTTTCCAATTTTACAACCTCTCTTTTATCTGTTGTTTATTGTTCTATCTCACTAAATATCAAAGTATCCAAAATAAACAAAACAAAACACCATATGAATTTTGATTAATTTCATTCCAAACATAACCTAACTTAAACCTCCTTGTTTTCTCCAGGAAAAGATTTACCAACTATAAAATAAAATTTCCTACTTAAAAGAAATGTCATAATGACTTAAATGTCAGAAATTATTTCAACAACAACTTAATAACTCAGGAAAACATTTACCAACTATAAAAATAAAATTTACTACTTAAAAGAAATGTCATAATGACTTAAATGTCAGAAATTATTTCAACAATAACTTAATAACTACTAACATAGATGTCAGTATCAAACTTACTGTTGACATCAAATGAAAACTTTAAAACTATTAAAACAACTCTAAATAAGTATTAACATTCTAAAACACATATCTTTCGGATCTTTAGCTAATTTAAATAAATTTTGAAAACGATCTAAAGGAAATAAACAAATTCAAACCTTGATTCAGCAAATAACACAAACATGCAATCTTCGTAATCGTCCAATATGCAAATACATCGACATGTACATGTATGAATATATGTATGTATGTATATATTTATTTATTTATTTATGGTGGCATGGAATGAACCTGTTTATTATCCCACTTACAAGATTTTCTTTTGTGGGTTTTCATGTTTGTTTACATGTTATCATTTATTTTTTTCTTAGGTAAGATCTTTTATAAAACTGTACTTTATTCACGTAAATAAACATTATTATTATTATTATTATTTATATATTTTTTTTTTGTTTTAATATTTTGTAATAACTAAATTCAATTGGATGCTAATTGTTAGGCCACAAAATTTATTGGGAAAACCAAAGCTTAAAGTTTAAAAATCATAAAACAAATTGGTAGCCAAGCCTGATGTCACGTTCGGTCTTTTTTTGTGTAAAATTTTTGTCATAATAAATTCTCCCAATTTAAATCGTTATTATTTATTTTACTTGTTTCTGGTGGTAGATTCCTTCACATCTGGTGGTATTCCATAACCAATGAGGCCCCTAATATAAATACCCCCCCCCCTCAGCTTGCGGTTACGCTCGACGCTGCAATCCACCACTAGTTATTTTTTTTTACAAAAGTCCGTGGTAATTTCATTGGTAACGAAATTTTCGAGGATTAACGTCGTCCTTATTCAAACAGAACCAAGCCGCCAACTTACTAGGAACACCCAAATGACGTTCCAAGTCAGCCACATTATCTTGTTCTTCAAACACAACACGATGATCCCCAGGCAGATGGACTGGAAAATCCATCACAACGTGAGAGCAATCGTGCATTTTGAATTCCAATAGATGCCATGCAGCTTCCATAGACGAGACGTATCGGCAATCTAAATAGTTGGCAACCTCGTATCTCCTTTCTCCCTCCCTTACTTGTTGCTCTTCACCTTCCGCTCAACCACAGTGATACAATCGGCACCCTTCGTTACATATTTAAACAAATATTTCATCGTTAAGGTGTATATATGTAATTGAGGGAGGGATGTTTAGGAGCTTGAGGGAATTTGGGGGTGAGGGAATTGGTGAGAGATGGGTTTTCTGACTGGACTAAAGTATTTGCGAAGTTTGGAAGTAAGATTTTTAGTATGAAGTCTGATAATGTGGGTGTGCTTGTGATATCATGCAATAATTGTGTTGGTGTGTAATTTGGGAGTTTGTTGGCTATTTTAAGGAGTTTATTTTGGGCTATCTGAAGTGATTCTTGGCGCGTAGGGGATATAAGTGGAAACCAAATCGGAGAGGCATACATTGGTCTTAGGTATGATTTGTATAACAGTGTGGCCAGTTGGGGTGGGGAATTTTTTATTATGGGATATAATGTGGCCGTAAGCCGCCAGTATATTGTCTGAATCTTCTTGAGGTATTGGAGAAATGTGAATTTTTTGTCGATAGTCAGCCCGATGGTGGTTGGATGTTTTTTTTAATGAATAAGATGGGTTGCGTTTTATCTGGGTTTACCTTGAGTCCCCAGCTGAGGTAGAATTTTGTTGTTATGTCTGTCTGTTGTTGGAGTAGTTTTGTCGCTATATTGGGTTGTTTGGATGTCGAGAGTATCGCTGTGTCGTCTGCGAAGAGGCACAACATTAGTCTGTGGTCTGTCTGGGATGGGAGGTCGTTAATATACAGGTTGAATAGGATCGGACCAAGGGATGACCCCTGGGGGATGCCCGAGTGGATAGGACAAATAGGAGAGCTGTCCTGATTGACTACTACTCGGAATTGTCGGTTGGAAATGTAATTTTTTTTTTTAAGGATATTGGCTTTGGACATAGTCCATTCAGCCACGAAATTTAGAGATATAGACCCTACCGAAATTAAGAGAAAATAAGTAAGATAGCAACCAACAGTGAAACACAGGGAACACACGCTTCACGTCAAGGTGCCTTTCATGACGACTTTCGAAAGAGACAAACAAGAAGGGCAACGGAAAGTATAGGTTAATTCAAAAACAAAGGAAACGACAGCTAAAAGATTCTAGATCTCTACTGTACTTAAATTTGAAGAATTTTGATTTAAGAAGCTCGTTTCTAACCACCAAATATAGAAGTGATGTACTGTGTTGTGGTAATGGTATGCCATGATTTACCAGCTCGCCTATTAAAATTTTTATTGCGGTTCTATTGTGCTGGCACGCAAACAGCAAATGGTTCAGACCACCGATGCTGCCGTCACAGTCACAGACGGGATTTTCGATCAGGTTCATTTTAAATAGGTGAGATTTAAATGATCCATGTCCAAATAGGCATCTGACGTATTTTACATATATGTTTCTACTGCAAAACTCTTCTCCTGACTGTATTGTATTTGGTAGGGTGTCGTATATCTTGCAGTAATGATAATTCTTAACCCTACATACCGATGTCCATTCGCGCATCAATTTCTCCTGTACGTCTGCTCTAAGATTCGTAATGATGTCAGTAAATGGTAGCAATTCAAGGGTATCCCCGGTAGTACTAGCTCTCTTAGCCAAGTTATCCGCGATTCTGTTACCGCTAATATTCGAGTGTCCTTTTGCCCAAATGTATGTGACGTGTTTATTTATTTTTTTCAATTTCAGGTGTTTCTCTAATATGTCCACTAGAACTTTATTATGGAAGATGTGTTTCATTGGATCGGAAAGAGCTCGTAAGATGGACTGAGAATCGGTGACGATTAGAAATGCGAAATATTTTGTGTTGTTTTGTAGTGCCCAGTCTAAGGCTTGGCTGATACCAATTGACTCAGCAGTGTATATAGAGCATTTTGCATCTAGTTTGGTCGGTAACTATTCATTCGTATTTTGGATGAAAACTGCACAGCCTGCACCGGTCGATGATTTAGACCCATCTGTAAATATTTTACAAGGATTAGGGTACCGGGATACAATTTCAGAAGTATACCGAGTTACCGATATTCAGAGTATACCGACCAATCATAGTCCTGCTCCTTGGGCAACCTTTTATGCGGCGTGCAGTGTATATTGAATTTAAAAGTGTGCAGTGCCGGATAATGGTCACTGTTTAATATATGTAGTACTTTAGTGTCTGCTGGCATGTCTATGTTTCTGGCAAGTGCAATGTCTATGATTGATCGGCCTCTCTGCGAGCAGGTGGGTTGTGTTGGGGCTATGAGTAAGTGTTGTGGATTTAATGCTATATATTCGTATAGAGCTGTTCCGGAGGGGTTTGAGATGGGATTAAAAATGTTCCAAGTAGGATGTTTGGCATTCATGTCACCGAGCAGTATGTATGTCTGGTTTATAGTCGCTAGTCTGTCCAGGTCAGCGGGGTCTAGCAGCATTGTGGGCCTTTTGTAAGTTGAGATTATCATCACATTTCTACCTGACAAGTGTAGTTGTATGGCTGTGGCTTCCAGTGAGTTCAGGGAAGGAAGAAGAACTTGCGTATGCTTAATGGATTTTTTAATCACCACCGCCACCCCTCCTCCCTTTTGGGGGCGGTCGGAACGGTATGTGATGTACCCAGAAAATGTCAGCGGCTGTGTTTCATTTAAGTTGGTTTCACTAAGACAGCAGATATGGACTTGATGTTGCTGCAGGGCTAATTCTAATTCTAGGTTTTGTCTAGTTACGCCGTTGGCATTATATTGCATGACTGTGAGTTGTTTTAAGTTTTTATTTGTGTGCTTGTACATTAAACAGCTGAGTGACGTGCTCAAGGATGATGAATATTCGCTCTAGCGGGTCTGTTTTCCTTGAGGGCAGCAATCAGTCGCTTAAGTTTATCCCATATGCTTTTTAGATCAAAATTTCTAAGGAAATTGATGATTTCCTTGAGTGGGTTCTCGACATTCTGGGTTTGTGCAGCTTGCTCGCTTAGCCTATCTTGTGTAGCGCTTGTTGTCTGGCCCTAATTTACTGCCAGGCCCTTACGTTCTGTGTGGTCAGTTGGTCTGCTGTTTCGGGTGAAAGTGGTGACATGTTAATAGTTGGTGCTGCCTGTCTGGTTTTCGGTTTGTTAATTGTTTGTTGTCTGATCTGTCCTTGTCTTTGCGCAGGTGTGGGCTGGTCATTTGTCGGCTTATTCTTGCCACGTGTATCGGAATTTTATAGTCCCCCAGGGCTAATCTGGTAATCATGCATTTGCTTGCTTGCTTTCGCGCTCGCAGTTTCAATGTGCCAAAGATGATTTTGCTTCTCGTCTATATGAATCCCTAGGTATCTATATGATGTTTGTCTTCTTATGCTGCCTTCTGCTGTCCTTATTAAGGGATCCCTTTGCAGGTTACCCTTAAGTAAGGAGAGCTTAGTTTTGTTCGTTGAAATCTGCATTTTGTTTTTGTTGCACCAAGTGTTCAGGTCTTGCATTGCAGTACGCCCTTTCTCCTCGATCTGATGCCTTGATTCGCCTCCTATTAGCAATAGGAGGTCGTCTGCATATGCAATGGTTGTCATTGTTGGGACCTGATTGTCTAGGTGTCTCAGCAAGTTGTCCATCGTAATGTCCCAGAAAACTGGGCCACAGATAGATCCCTGTGGGCACCCTTTGGTGAGTACCTTGGATACTCTGTTTGTTGCATTTGTCATATGGACGTATCTGTCCTGACAATAGCTTCGTAAGATGTTATATATTTCCTGTTCGCATCCTAGGTTTCTAATGTTCTCAAATAGGGTTGGCCACCACAGGTTGTCAAAGGCACCGGTGATATCCACGTATATTGCAAGAATATACTTATCCTCCGCTGCCCCGACAACCTGCATGGCTTTATTTATCGCGTCTTCCGTCGATCTGCCCTTCCTAAATCCAAACTGATTGGGATGCTGAGCATTCGCTCGAAGCCCGTTCAGTCTTTCACAGATTAATCTTTCCAATACCTTTCCAAGGGTGTTCGGGAGACAGATGGGTCTGTATGATTTTGGCTGTCTAGGGTCCTTCCCGTCACCTTAATAAATGATTGTGACCTCGGCATGTTTCCAGATGCTCGGAAACTTTCCTGTTTCCAGGCATCTGTTGTACACAGTCATCAGGTCCGGCACTATTTCATTGAGCGCCTGCAGAACTTCGGATGGAATTCCAGCCGGTCCTGGCGCTTTTCTCTTCTTCATTCGCATTATTGCAGTCTCAATTTCCTGATAGGTGAAGGAATGTACCCAGATTTCGGTTCTATATCTGTCAATCATTCTCTGTCTCTTTTCATGTTGTTCTTCCGTCTCGTTATCCTTGGTGTCTGATGGCAGTAACTCGTTTAGCAAGGTCTGAGTGTTTTCCTCCCAGTCTCTCGTTTCGGTCCCATCTGGCTTAGTTAAAGTTGAAAATAAGGCAGGTCCCCTTATCTTCATGGTTGTTATTTTGTTGGGAGTTCCCCATATGTCTGTTTCCATACAATTGTCCACAAATCTTTGCCAACTTGCACGTTTGGTCTCATACAGCCTACTTCTGTATTCCTCCTTTATGGATCTATAACGTTCCAAGTTTATCCTCTTTTGCTCATTGTCAACAGATTGTTGGTAGATTTTTCTTAAGTCTTTGAGACCTTCTCTTGAGTACTGTTAGCCCCTCACTCCAAGCCTTGTTGTTCACATTCAGATCAGGTTGTCTCACTTTGGGTATCGCCACGTTCATAGATTGTTTAATTTTCTTGCTGATCTACTTAGCCATCTCATTCGGGTCCCCTCCTTGCACAGGTGGTTGCCCCCGATAAGTTTGCCTAAGCAGCTCCCAGTTGGCCTTTCTCAGGTTATACTTGGTTTTCCAGATTATGTCATCGTTATTGGCGTTCATATTCCCTATGTCCACATATATAAGGTTGTGATCACTTACAGTGATCCCATCTTCTATTGTCCATCTTATTATTTTGTTGGCCATTTGGTTATTGATCATCGTTACATCAATGTTTGATGAGGCTCCGGCCCTGCTCTGATTGTCAAGTTGACAGGTGTCACTGATTCCCACCTCGCGAAACTTTCTGACGTTTGACAGCTATCAAACGTGACAGATGTCAAACACCAGCTGTCAAAGTACCTAACGCTCACTCCTTCCTTCGCCCTGGATTTAGGTCCTTTGGCTGTGGGTTGGTCCTTGAGCGCGCGTCACCACCCTTTTCGGCTCTAACCGTAAATTTTTTTATAAATAATCTGGGGCCCCGCTGTTCCCCTCACTCTACTTTAATCTAGGGCTTCACCTCTCACGTGACTCCCCTACTATTGTTGATAGCTTAACCGCACTTTTCGCGTTGTACTTAATGCGTGTGTACTGCTCAGAAGTCACATAGTACTAGTGGGTAGGGACAGGACCAATCTCCGCTTACCCGCCTTTCGGCCTCAAGCATTCTCTTTCCCCCTCTCTAGCCAGCACCACACTCCAAAAAATTAGCAGTCCTTTTCCCTTTTTTATACACATACTTTATTAATCCACATTTTATTTACATCTACAATTAACATTAACAAAAAGAAAATCACTCCATCACCTCGGTGATCATAACATCCTCAGCCCACGAATTTATCTTTGCCACCTGATCCGAATCCCCCTTACCGCCCCGTCTAAGTGTTATATTCAAATCCCCCCACTCATTCACGATCCTCTCCCTTCCAGCCCTTCTATCTTCCCTTGCGCACTCATGCAAAGCATGACATTCACAAATGCCTATAATTTCCTCGAGATTAAAGCGCCTCAGATAAGCCCGAAAGTTGCCATGACCAGTTGCAAGGGCAGAGGCAAGAGATCAGTCCCAACCTCCGGACACACTTGGCAGGAATCCCTTCCGGTGTTTCCACCGGTCCAGGACTCCTACCAACGTCTTATGATCTCCTCATTTTGCCTCAACTTTTTCTCCCTTTTACTCAGCCATAAGATCTCATCCCTCACCTCTATCGCTTCCCTAGCCCCTCTCGCCATCCTGTTCGCAGCACGATGTAGCGCATTACCCCCCTTTTTTTCTACACATAAGGTAGCATCCAAGTCCTTGACTCCCCAGGCATTCTAATCGTCTCCAGGCCCTAGTAAGGCCTTCATTCCCTTTCCTAACTGTCCCCAATCTCGCTACGGATTGAAGGCAATGAGTAATGACCAGAGCCTGCATCTCACCCCCATGGAGTGTCTCGAGAAGCTCGAGCGTGACCCCAATTGCCGCAGTTTCTGCTACGACAACTGGGGTCCCGTCCCGAAGCCTCTCTCCGTGCGATAAATCGCCGAGGGCACCC
The DNA here is from genome assembly GCA_963675555.1 of Leptura quadrifasciata. Lineage (NCBI taxonomy): Eukaryota > Metazoa > Arthropoda > Insecta > Coleoptera > Cerambycidae > Leptura > Leptura quadrifasciata. The sequence goes on from OY776678.1 coordinate 72,393,115, forward strand.
CGACCCACTACTCCTATGCCCGTTCTCCCCTCCCCATCCACGCTGGCGCATCCGTGTAGACAACAACGTCAGCCCCTTGTTCGATCTCCCTAGTCCACCGATTGTCAGTATCTACTTTGAACGCTGGATGAGAACTCAGTGGTACCCTCGTCCTCTCCTCCCCTGCCTCGTATAGGATACCCGCCCAAATTTCCAGTGGCGGGATCCCGCTAAGAACTTCGAGGGTCGCAGAAGGAGTAGTCCTATAGGCCCCCTGAAATGCCAGCAGTACCAGTCTCTGGGTTGCCCTTAGTTGCCTAATCACCCTTCAGTCACTCGCCCTCTTCCCCCATACTTCCACACCACACAGGGCTGCCACTCTAACAACCCTTTCGTAAATCGTCCTAATTAGCCCTGCACTCAATCCATACTTCCTCCTTAGCATCCCAAACATTCTAGTGCACGATTCACCAACTCGCTTTCTTACACCCTTCACGTCGTCGATGAAATTGAAAGCACTGTCCACCTGGATGCCCAGGACCCTCAAAACACCTCCCACGTGAACCCTTTCATTCCACATACGAATCCTTCGCTCCCTCACTCTCCCACCTTTGCTAACAAACATGGACTCAGTCTTCCCCGCATTATAGCGGAGAAGATTGAGTCTCTCCCTCACCTTACATTCATTCCATATTCTCTCCCATCTTTCTTCAATCTGCCTAAGAGAGCTCCCACCTATTACTAAGATCTGATCATCCGCGAAAGCCTGCGCATGGCAGACATCCGCGCTGTCCCGATCCCCTTTTATCCTTTCATTTAGCCCCCTCATTCGATTGAACTACCCCTCCATCACAACCAACCATAGCGTTGGTCCCAGACTTGAGCCTTGATCCCCTCTATCCACAGCAGACTCAACCTCTCCACTCCTAACCGTTCTTCCCTCCAGGAAGTCCTCACATACTTTCCTTAGATTGTCATGCATTCCCATTCGCTCCAGCTCTGCATCAATAGAGGGGCCCCATGCCATGTTAAAGGCATTGCTCAAGTCCAAGGCCACCACTAAACTGTCCCATCCTTCCTTTTTGTACCCCTCAATCACTTCGATCATCCGCTTGGTAGCCATCGCCGTGTCCCTATTCATCTTAAAACCATACTGCTCTCCGTCATACTGCCCTTCCGCCTCCAAGAAATATTGTATCCTCCTGTTGATCAACCTGTCTAGCACTCTGCCGAGTGTCGCCAACAGGCTGATTGGTCGTGGGTCGCCATTTCTCTTTGGTATCCAGGCCACAATCGCTCTCTTCCATATCCTCGGAAAAATACCCCTTCTCAAACATTCGTTATAAATACCGGTCAAATATTCCCCTTTCACCTTCACAATTTCCTTCATCACCTCGTTCGATAACCCGTCATCCCCTACCGCCTTACCATTCCAAATCTCATTTACCACCTCAGTCACTTCCCATACCTCGAAATCTCTATCATTCCTGCCCCCATACACCTTCATTCGCTGAATCATTCTCCTCATTCTTTCATCAATTTCTTCCTCATCCACCCGGGGGAAGAATTTCCCAATCAAAAATTCATGCTTTTCCCTCTCATTCTGAGTGTACCTATTCCCTTCCATTCTGATCATTCCTTCTCCGTCTTCATTCATTGGCCTTTTAATCATCTTCCACACTTTATCCCAAGGGTCCCTTTCACAAATGCCATCAATCTCTCTCTCCAAAGCACTCCTTCTTTCCTCCTCAATCTTCCTCTTGTATACCCTTCTCTCTCCCTTATACTCATCTCTCAGCCTCGCTTTCGCCCCCTCATCTCTCTCGTCCTGCCACTCCCTTCTCAGTATCCCGATTCTCCCTCTCATTCTCTGAAGATCACCACTCCACCACCTTGCGTTTTCCTGATACACCCTAATTTTTCTTACATGGCTCTTACAAACTCTCTGGCAATGTTCGCTGAAAAGCCTTATTTCCTCCTCAAGGTCATTTTGATCCCAGAAAGTCAAGTTGTCCTTATGGATCTCAATGGCCTCTCTGAAAGACTCCCAATTTACATTGCCAAAGTCTCTTGATTATCTCTTCTCTCGTTCTTCCCATCGCACTGAACCTAATATACCTATGGTCACTGAGTGTTTCCACATCCTCTACTCTCCACTCATTGACTGTCGTACCCCTACTCATTGTCACATCTATCCAGCTGTTTCCCCTTGTGCTAGAGAAAGTCGCCTTGCTATCGGCATCATTCTCCAGCACAAGACCCTCAGTGATCATCCATTCCATCAGCCTTTCGCCCCTTCCATCCGTCTCATCCCCACCCCACGCCGCATTCTTGGCGTTTAAGTCACCACTAACTATCATTCCCTTATCCCATTAATTTGTGATCCTCTGCAATTCTTCCAATCTCCTAATCTCTCTCCCACCTGGCTCATCATACACACTCACAACCATCAGTTCCCTCCCATCTTTCGTTGCAATTTTTACACAAGCCAGATTTTCAGTCATGCCTTGTGTCCATCCCACCGCCCCTTCGAGGTGGTTGGATACCCACACTTCTGCCTTACTCCTTTCATTTTTCCTAAATCTCCTGAATGATTTCCATTGAACCTCTCTGCCATAAGGCTCCTGGATCAGGATCACATCCACTCCCCATTCTGTCACTCTCTGTTTCATCAATTCATTTGACGCCCGGCCTCTTCCCAAATTTATTTGTAGGAAATGTGTACTATCCATCATTTAATAATTGACATTTGCCCTATTCCTCCTAGCCTGCCTGATGTTGACCGGACACGTCCTGTCAACCGCCTTATGACCCCTTGGAGATCTTTCAAGCGCCCTGCAATTCGCACATTCCATTCTCTCTACTTGACATTCCCTACCCTCGTGACCTCCGCCACAGACGAAACAGGTCGAATCCTGCCTGCAATACTTGCTGACATGCCCAAACCTGCAGCATCTGTAGCAGATGGCCACGTCAACGTGTTCTTCAACATATTTCACAATCAGATCTATACTCACCCATCCTCTCTTTAATAGATACCTCGCACAGTCAGACCCACATTCCAAAACCAAATTTTTTTTTTCAGGGTTCCTACATTTTTTTCTGACAACCACCTTCAGGAGTTTCCTTTCCTCAACTGTCATTCGATCCCTTAACTCGACGTTTTCCTCCAGGAGTAGCTCTAGGAACTCTCCTTCTGTCATGCGCCCCTCGACTCCCGTAATTAAGACCTGTGGCTTGTTCTCGATCTTTCCCCTGACCTGTAAACCGCTGTCCGTCCGCAAAATCTGTCGCACCCTCTCGCCATGTTCCCTAGTCTGAGGCACTATCGCAACCCCGCCGCCCCTAGTCGTGAACACACCTCTCATTCCTTGCGTCACCTTAGCAACTTTCAAGACTTTTTTCACATCCTCCCAAACCTTTTTTCCTTCCTGTACCCTTAGGAGGCGTCTTCCACCCCGTTCCTTTTTCTATCCTCTCTTTCATGCCAACTTTCGCTACATCCGCAAATGACCTTTTGTTACGTTTAATCGTCTCCCATTCGCCCTCACTAATACCCCCACTACCACTCATATCCATGCTCACACTTGCATTCTTGTCTGTCTCCGTCTCTGTCTCCGTATCCGTGTTTCTTACAGGGATTCTCATTTTCGCCTTGCTAATTGCTCCTTGAGATTTTTGCTTCTCAATTTTTCTTAGTTGCTCCATCTTCTCCCTCATTCTTGCTTCACTTGCCGCTTCCTTTTCTTTGAGCGCTCTTTTTTTAGCCTCCCTAGATTCCCTGTCTTCGGCGGCTCTGAGGGTTTGTTAAATTATCAAGCCAAACCAAGGAGTGACAATCTGTTATCACATAAAACTTGTGTCCGTCTAGATAACAGCGCAAGCGCTCTACAAAATATAATACTGCAAGCAGTTCACGCTCGGTAGCTGAGTAATTGGCCTCGCTTCTACTTAAAGTTCTGGACTGGTAGCATATTACATGCTCACGACCATCATACCGTTGCGTCAAAACACATCCAATACCATATGCGCTTGCGTCCGTTTGTAAGTAAAATGGGTGCTCAAAATTAGGACTAGTTAGGATTGGCGCAGACACCAAGGCATCTTTAATTTTCTGGAATGATTTTTCACAAGATTCTTCCCACTCAAATCTTTTACCTTTCCGTAAAAGTCTTGTCAGTGGTGCTATAAGGTCCGAAAAGTTTTCAACAAACCTTCGATACCATCCAATCATTTCTATAACTCTTCTAACGTCAGTTACAGTTTTAGGCTTATGTAGGTTAACTATCGCTTCGATTTTGGAGGGATCAACTGTAATACTATTTCTGTTTACGACATAACCCAAAAATTTTAACTCTGGTCTACAGAATACACATTTTTCTTCTTTCAAGGTCAAACCCGCTGAATTTAAACGCTTGAAAATTTCCGATAATGCCTCAAGATGTTTTTCAAATGTTGGGGTAGCTAGAATAATATCGTCAAGATAAACGAAGACGTACGGTTCTAGCTCCGGTCCAAACACAGTATCTACCAAACGTTGGAAGGTAGCAGGGGCGTTATGTAAACCGTAGGGCATGCGAGTGAATTGAAACAATCCCCTACCGGGAATAGTAAACGCAGTATACGACACTGTTCTCGTCAAGCATAATTTGCCAAAAGGCGCTTTTTATGTCCATAGACGACAAATAGCGACTTCCTCCCAATTTAGTTAAAATAGAGGATATATAGGGATGTAGATATGCGTCCCGCTCAGTCATATTATTCAACTTCCGAAAATCAACACAGAAACTAAAAGTTCCGTCTTTTTTCGGAACCATCAGAACAGGTGACGACCAACCGCTAGTGGATTTCTCAACAACACCCAATTTAAGCATTTTATCTAATTCATCGTCAATTAGCTTTTGCTTACATGGAGAAACAGGGTAATACCGTTGTTTAATAGGCTCAGTATTGGTTAGGATTTTATGCTTAACAAGATTCGTAAAACCCAATTTATTTTCATCGATGTTGGAAAAATATCCATTCACAATTTTTCCAAGGCGCTTCGCTTGTTCAGCATTCAGGTTCGAACGCGACTCGATACCATTTACTGTAGGTGGATTTAAAACCTCTGATGAAAAATACCACTCTCCTTTACGTACATCGGGGACTATGCCCATACGAATCCAAAAATCTATTCCTAGCACTAAACTATGACGTAATTGAGGAACAATATAAATATCAATAACTTTTACAACACTTCGCAAACGAATAGGGACGACGGCTACTCCGATACACGTACAAGAATCATCATTCGCAACTTTACAAGAAATGCTACGATTTTGATCAAGTTTTATTCCAGAATTCTTTAAAATATTCCAGCCCGATTGACCCATGAAAGTTTTATTAGCTCCGGAATCTAGTAAACCGTAAAAATTATTACCTAAAATATCTACATTAACATAAGGGCATTCTCCTTCTTGAACTTGAGCTAATATGTAATTTAAGACAGCAAAATTTTTCATATCGCCGGTTTCTATTAAATGGTCGACCGAAAAGGAATAGGAAGCAATTGTACGGTCATCTATTGCCTCCTTGGGCCGTTTCCCTGAACATTATTAGAATTACAATTCGGACAATTTCTTTTGGTAAAACCGACTTTGCCGCAAGTAAAACATTTGCATTTGTTTTTACTTCCACCAGGACTACGACAAAATTTTGCCACATGACCAGGCATATGGCATCGCCAGCAAGTACGTTCATGCACCTCAACCTCACGTATCATGGTTGTAGTATTACCATAACCATGTGCCTGCTTGGAAGAGGAACACGCTAAGTCAGGTTCAAGGGATAAGTCGCTAGGCCGAGTTGGTCTCCAGCCTTCGCATGACTTATCAACAATATCTAAACGTCTACATAAATCGATCAATTCCAGTGGCGTTTTAATAGGATCCTTAATATCGGCTAGTGCTAAGCCTTTTTGGTAACGCGGATGAATATTATCGCGAAGTACCTGTAAACGTAAAGGATCATCTATATGGTTAGGCATACGATCAAAAAGAGTACACATGGTGGCTACATAGACACCAATAGACTCATCGACATTTTGAGTACGCTTTAAAATTTGTTTCCATAAATCTTTACCAGGTGCCACATATTCTTCTTTCATCACCCGGACTAAACTATCCCAATCGTTAACACGTTTGCTAATCATATTGAAAATACGTAAGGCATCGCCATCGAAAAGATCCCTTGCCGAATTAAAGAGTTCAGTTTTATCAACATTGCGCGATTTGCAATACTCACTAACTTGTTCTAAGAATGAATTAAAACTAATACTATCACTTTTCCCTTTAAATTTTAAGTTCCATTTATAGACAGGTACACTTTTAAAATTAACATTATGAGCTGCGTTATTATCCGAGGTAACTTCTGTTAGAGTGTGACTATTAATAGGAACACTATTAGTAGATACATCAACAGGAAGGTTTTGAAAAACTGGATCTAAAGGCATTTGTTCTAACTCTGATTTATTCGATTTGCTAGAAAATCGGAGAATAATTCCATCAAAATTTTGAACAAATCTGACTTCTTTGTAACTTGTTCCGGTTCCTTACAAGTAATCCGATCTAATCTACTAAAAATATGACACAGCTTTGTTTCGGCCCTTTTTATTTGGTTTGCAGAAATCGAAGCACTACTAAGTATTTCTGATATTCCGCTAAGCTTTTTCTCACGTTACTAATTTTACTGTAACATCTAATTCTACATTAGAATGTATAATTTTTCCTTGTTTTTCCAAAGAAGTTACACTGCGTAAGCACTTACGCATAGAGTCAACATTACTTGATTCTGTAACTCCACGAATTTTAAGTTCATATTCTAATTCGTCTTTTGCTAAACGATCAATATCTAATTTAATACATTTTAAAGAAAATAACAAAAAAAAAATAAAAAAACGAATCAAAATCGCACACAAAAAAAAGTTATAAAATTACTAGAAATACAAAACATATCAACAATTAATCAAACACATGTAAAACAAAATACCTACAAATACGGAGAAAAAAAATACCAAGATTAGTAGGATGCAATAAAATCTTATTTTAATATAAGCCCTACGCGTTGGGTGCCAATTTTATGTAACGATTTTCTGCCGAGATATACACCTCAGGGTCTTTTGGTAACTTAATTTTATACCAGGTTCGTTGTTCGGCAAACGTTATATAAATGCCCAGGCTTGTGAACCTAACCTTACAGCAATCTGACCATTACTTATACGCCAGTGCCTCAGCTGTACTTAAATAATAAATAAAAAAAATAAGGGCGCCACGTAATTTTAATCTGGCTGTATAATATACTACTTTAGAATATATTTCCTCTAAAATTACGAAACCACAGAAATACAATTAAATATTTGATTTTGCAACGGTCAGTTATCGTAAGTGTACCTCATAAAAAAAGGAAGTCAAGGAGCATTCATGTCACACCCAAAAAGAAAATAGCCGCAAATAATATTTAAAATTAGTTTAATAGAAAATTGGCTTATTAAGAGAAATCGAGAACAGCAACGAAATTTGTTCGAGCAGTGTATATGAAAATTTTAATTCAAGTGGACAATAATTAAGAATTATAACATACATATATTGTGCATATAATCGTATGTATCGTACCCCAAACGTGATCACGTACGGTTGACAAGTCATATAAATTAATTATATAATATATATAATGATTTGCAGTGCCTTAAGTGCACATTTACGGGACTTAACTAAATGATTGAACTTAACCTATTTGTATTGACAAGAGATATCAATAAGTACTGCACATTTAATTAAGCAACATTGCTCAAATACTAGTAATAAAACAATCTTAAAATCATAGAACACGGCACTATAAATTTAGGAAATAAATTACCTCGATTTCTGTTATGTATGTAAAGATGAAATGTTAAGATCAAATGCGTAACGTTATATGGAAATAAATTTGTTAGGCTTAGCTGTTTTTGGTGGAGCTCCTTGGACTGCAACACTGGAAATCTGGTTAGAGGTAGGGCCCACTTGGAAAATTTGCTTCCCTTCTTAAATTCCTTAATTCAATATCTGACTCCGACGTACACTAACTTGATTACCATTTAATTTCTCTTGCAAATGATACAGGAAATAGACGAATTTTCTACAGATATTTGAATTTTAACAAGACAACCCCAAACAAAAACCCTAAAATAATTTTAAGAAAGTTAGAGGAGGTCTCAAATGGCATACGTGATTACTTTACCTCTAATGTAAGAGGGTTTTATATCCAAATAAACGAAAATGGTTAGATAATCTAACCCCAAAAGGATGGTGACAAGAAAAATCCCAAAAAGGACAATTTTCAAGTCTTCAAACAAAAATATCTTCTCCAATCTAGAGAACTTGACAAACCAATTGGAAATTATTAATATTTAGGTTCATATATTATATCCCTGCACGGATGTTTATAAATTTAAACAAACTTTATATGAACCAACAATGCCAGTCACCATACCACATAAAAAGTTATCTCTTCAAAAAAAATAAATTCCTTGACCACACTACAATATTGCCTATCTCTAATGATATCCGCAACCAGGTATACACAGACGATAATTTTAAATTGCTCATTTCATCGCTTCTTAATAATTAATTTGCAAATTATGTTCTTGATTACTTTAGAACGTTACAAATGCCACCACGAGACTATGCCTTCCGTTTGTCTTATTGTTCTCAATGACCTCTAGTAAACGTTTGGCCGCCATTCCCGTGTTCCTGTTCATTTTGAAACCGTATTGTTCCTCGTCCTGTAGCCCTTCAACCTCCAAGAAATATTGGACCCTCTTATTTACCAGCCTGTCCAGCACCCGTCCGAGGGTCGCCAACAGACTGATAGGTCGAAGGTCTCCGTTTCCCCCAGCCCACCCCTCCAATTCCATAATATCAATTTCGCCCTCCACTATCTTCCCCCCGCGAACTAATTCTGCCCCCTCCGCCGACACCACCCATGCATACGCTTTTCCATTCTCACCTCTATCCGCAGCGTCGGTCCAGACCGTTACCGCACGGACGGGTTCCTCCTGACCTTCATCAGGCACGTACCCTCTGTCTACGAAAACGAAGGTTGTGGTCTATGATTTTTAGTTGTTGTAAACAATGGGCCCCACGTTTGGTGCAAGGTGCCCCAACTTTTGAGTATGTAGACAGGCGCTGTTGCCTGGTAAGAGTCGATGATGTGAAATAAAAGCCAGAGATACCAAAAATTCGTAACTCTAAGCAGAACTCTTGCGCTGGTCGATGCACAATTTGTTTTAATTAATTTAGTCCCTAACAATACTGAGCTAACACTGGTTATTTCGTAACGGGTTAAAAGTCGCGGCACGATTCTACGTTAATGTCGTTGTAGGCTGGCCTTTCTCCTCCACGCTGTAGGGTGTAGCTGCACTGGCAACTACGACGCCGTACTGGTTTTGGTTCGTCAGGTATGCTGAAGTTCTGGAAGCTTGTAGATGTTGACTCGATGTAGACTGGTAGTTGTTGCTCGTACTGATGCTCGGAGTGAACTGTAGATGTTGACTGCTCAGAGTGAACTCGTAGTTGTAGCGCGTGCTGAAGCTCGGAGTGAACTGCCGCTGCTGAAACCCCGCCGCGATACTGTAACTTTCGGGGCGGACGGAGCTCTGAGCTGGCGTTTGGAACGCTGTGTGCCGGATGAGCGGCCGAGGCCGCCTGCTGCGTCGTGTCGGACCCGCCCAGTCATGCCGAGGCGGACGGGAATCTAAACGTCGATATACTCTAAGCGCGTTTATTGCGTTGTATTTAATTCGAGCTGAGATATGATTGTGTAATGATGCTAAGCTATAAATTGTGACTTTTTGATTGATTTTAACTGTTTTAAAGGGCCTTTTTTGGCCTCGACAACACCTCTCACGCACGGATGGACCTTGTCCCCGACATCCAGCCTTCTCACCAGGTTGCCCCAGTTCGAAGCACATTCGTACATGGCCCTAGCCTGAACCTCAAGAGGCACACAACCGACCAACACCGACAGAGCCGCTGTTGGCGCCGTGCTGTATCCCTTCGTGATGGCTCTCAGGTAGGGCCGCTCAATTGCCCTAAGTTGTCTGATCACCCTAGAGTCTCGAGCCTTCTCTCCTGCGCCATAGAGTACCATGGGACACACAATCCTTTCAAAAATCAACTTCAGCACTCTCTTGCTGTTTCTCCACTTCCTTCTCCCGAGAGCAAAGAACTTGCCCCCGAGATCCTGAACCCGCGCCCTGGCCTTCTTGACATGCTCCAGCCAAGCCAACTTCCTGTCAACATGCACGCCCAAGTATTTCACGCTCGAGCTCATGATGACTCTCACTCCATACATTTTGATCCGTGGATCCCGGACCTCCCCACGAGCCGGAATAAACATAGCCTCAGTTTTGGCTATGTTATACTCCAACTTGTTAAGTTCGGTCCAGCTCTTGCATTTTCCCCACGCAATTTCCCACATACGTTCCAGGTCCCGCAACGAACGACCAGACAGAATGACTACCTGGTCATCCGCGTAGGCCTGCACGTGACCCCCCCGTTGCCTAACTTCCCGCATGCTTTCGAACCATCCTTCCATGACTAAGAGCCATAGGACCGGACCCAGGCTGGAGCCTTGCGGACAGCCCACGTCCGATTCCCACTCTCTCCCTTCCACGCAAACCTTTCGGTCCATCATGAAACTCTTGACCATTCTCACGAGTCCCTCGTTCACCCCTTTCATTCTCAGGTTCTTGACCACAGATGGTGCCCAAGCCGACCCGAACGCGTTTCTAAGGTCCAAGACGACAACAAGAGAGTGAAACCCATAGTGGGTAGGGACATTTTTTTTTCATTGTTGAACCACAGTTTGTTTTAGTTGGATACCTAATTTCTTAAATCCAACCTTATTTTTTGGATATCTCATACACTTAGTCGTGCAGGGGATTTTTATTTCAGCCCTAGGCTGTGACCCCTGTTTCGTTACCGCCCCTAACCGCGAGGAGGTGGTATGGATGCCCTTCTTTTTTCTTTTTGTCCATAATCTTTGGATCTTTTCCATAATCCTTACAGTCTAAAAACTTATGTCTAACATGCTTTTCTGTCATGCACGCGGCTAAGTTTAGTTACATGCTTTGTTGATTCCCAGATTGGTTACAATTTCTGATCTTAAAAGCTATTATTACATTATCGTGTAGTTTCATGCCTTGTCTAAGCATGCCTAACCTAACATGCATAATCTAACCTAACATGCATCTCCTAACTGTTTATTGTTGCATGCTGATTTTTATTTATTTTCATGCATTTTTATTTATTTTTGTTTCACATACCTGATTGACTTTTTGTATCGTACTTGGATCCAGTTTTGTCTGTTGTGTTTGTATGTATTGTCAGGCATGTCTGTTATTGTTTCCTGTTTTAATGTTTGTTGTTATATACCTAGTCACTTTTTGTATGGTTCTTTGTAGTCCTATCCATCTATCCCACTTTGTTATTCACTAGATGTTTGCCCTACTTTGTCTTGTCCTTTTGTTTGTTGTGTCCTGTTCTTCGACTGGAAAATACCCCGGGCCTATCGGATATCCAGACTGGCAGGGGATCGTCAATCGTCGTGTCTTTTTCTGTAGATTGACCAATGAAGTAGTGATACCTCATCCGTCAATCTATTCATTCGTTCTGTCAATGCAGGGTCTTGAATTATCTGCTGGGTGGTTTTGTTGATTAGTGCGGTCCTCAAGTCTCTAATTTTGTCGTTTATAAACGTTTCACAGTATAGTACCGTATGTTCCGGAGTACCCAATTGTCCACAAGGACAGTCAAGACTCTCCCTTAATCCTAGTCTGTGTAGGTTTTCTGGGTATGGTCCATGCCCTATTAGGAATTGTGTCATTCCCTTCGAAGGTTGCAGGTGTCGGGTCTCTGTCCTGTGATAAATTGTGGAGAACACAGATCTGACTCTCAGTGCCTTATCCGTGTTCTCCCATTCCTCTTGCCACTGTCTTTGTATTGTCCGTCTTATTTGTGTTTTTGTTGTCGCACCTTCTCCAAGCACTGCCCCGACTTTTTCTGGTTTCCCCCTTTTCAGCCAGTAGGTCGCTGCTCTTTTTCGAATTTCATAGTCGATGGGTGCTGAGTCCACAGTTATGCTAGTACTTCCAGCGAGGTGGTTCCAAAAGCTCCCGTGAGTCTTATCCAGGTCCCTCTTTGAGCTCTCCGAGCCACCTCCCTTGGTTTCACCAGCCGCAGCCTGTGGGCCCATACACTCGCACCATAACTCATAATCGAGTCCATAATCGAATTCATATATACTTGTGCAAATTTGAGTGGCAATTTGAAGTCCCCAGATGCAATTCTTGCTATTTTGTGCATTATTTTGTTAGCTTTTGCACTTGCCTGTGTTATGTGTGTTAAGAAGCTTCTCCCCTCGTCAATTGTCACCCCTAAATATTTTGCCTCTCGGGCCCTGCTAACTGTTAACTGTCGTTCTAATTAGCGGATCTCTTCTGAGAGTGCCTTTTAATATCGAAAATTTTGTTTTGTTTGTGGCGATTTTCATCTTATTCATTGAGCACCATGAGTCCAGTGCCTCCATTACTTGTCGGCCTTTTGTCTCTAGTTGTAGCCTCGAATCTCCCCCTATCAGGATTAGGAGATCGTCGGCATACGCTACTGTCGCGTTTATTGTCTCCATTTAGTTTATTGTCCTCAGCAGGTCGTTCATCGTTATGTCCCAGAAGACTGGGCTACAGATGGACCCCTGAGGGCAACCTTTTGATGTCAGCTTTGTTACCTGTTACACGCGGGTTTTTAATTGTAACATATCGATCCTGGCAGTAGCTCCTTAATATTTTATATATGTCTTGGTCCGTGCCCGCATTCCTGATGTTCTAGAAAAGGGAAGGCCACCACAAGTTGTCGAAGGCGCCAGAGATGTCGATATACATCGCCAGGACATATTTCTCCTCTGACTCCTCAACTCCTTGTAGCACCTTATTCACGGCATCCTCTGTAGATCTGCCCTTCCGGAACCCATATTGATCCGGATGTTGGGTTTATGTTGTATACTCGGACAGGCGTTCACAGATTATTCTCTCAAAGAGTTTCCCTAGTGTATTTATTAGACATATTGGCCTATAGGATTTCGGCTCCTTCGGATCTTTACCATCCCCTTTGTATATAATCACAACTTCTGCCTGTTTCCAGATGTTGGGGAACTTACCCTTCTCCAAGCATCTGTTAAAGGTTATTAATAGCTCTGGCAGTAAGATCTCTGCTAATTCTTTAATTACCTCCGCCGGTATAGCGTCCGGGCCGGGTGCCTTCTTTTTTAATTTTGAGATGGCATGTCTAATTTCTTCCTCAGTGAAGGGTCTTGCCCTGTTTCCTGTACTGTAAGCTCTGATCATCTGCTCTCTTTTTTCTCTTTGATCTTGTGTTTCGTTGTTCTGGTTGTCGTCTAGGAGGAGCTCGGCCAACAATGTGCGCAAGGTTTCCTCCCATCCTCTTGTTTCTTCTCCGTTAGGCTTGCACAGCGTGAAAAACAGGGCAGGTTCCATTATTTTCGTTGACGTTAACTTGTAAGGCACTCCCCAGACATCTCTTTCCAAGCTTTGTTCTACGAATTACTGCCATCTTTTCTGCTTTACCTCGTATATCTTTTGCCTATAGAGTTGTTTCTTAGCGCGATGTGTCCAGATTTGCAGTTCTTTGTTCTTCGTCGATGGAGTTCTGGTATATTCTTCTGAGCATTTTCACTTCCCTTTTTAAATTTGTGAGTTCAGTTGACCATGGTTTATTGTTGATGCTTAGAGTTTATTCCCTCATTTTGGGAATTGCGCCATTCATAATTGTTTTTAATTTGGCTGTTGTCCTTTGCCATCTGGTTGGGATCCCCTAATTGTATACGGGGGAGGTCCCCGTACATCCTCTTAGCTTTGACCCAATCCGCCTTTTGGACATTGTATCTTGTTGTTGTTGGATATTGCTCTTCATAACTTATATCTACGTATATTAGATTGTGGTCGCTCAGAGTGGCATTTTCCCCTCTGGTCCATTTTTTGATGTTCCCAAACATCTTATAATTAACCATGGTTACATGGTTACATCTATAGATTTAAAATTAAAATTAAAAACCACCTACTGAAATACTGTTTTTATTCGATAAATGAATACATAAATATTCCCATGGAAATATAGGATACTTCCAGAGTTATCTCTTGTATTATGAAATATACTCACATTTTTTTTATTTTACTATGTTTATACTGTATGTTTTTATACTGTATATTTTATACTCTAACATGTATATATATATTTTTTTATACTTCTTATGATTGCTCTGTATTTTATGTTATATATTGCTCTACACCCATCTATTATTAATGTGCTACCTATATTATAATTTATATGTTAATCTAAACTGCAGTCAGCAGTCCAGGACTTGCTACAAATGTAATTATGATACATAATGTGGTCAATAAAGGTCTATCTATCTATCTATCTATCTATATTAGATGAGGCTCCGGCCCTGCTCTGATATGTTGGAGTGTCGCTTACTTCATTGAGTACCACCAGCTCGCAACTCGTTCATAGCATCCTCCAGTTCAGCCCCTCTCTCATCTGTTCCTCTGCTATGCCATAATGGGGATTTCGCATTGGCGTCCACCATTATGGTTGTCGGCATTTCTTTAGGTTCTTGTACTATCTCTCTTAGCTTTTCCAAATGTGGGCCTATTTGTTGGTTAAACTGGAAGTATTGGTTTATTATCAGCATCTTCCCGTGTTTTGTCACCAGCTCTACGCAATTACAATGAGAGCTGGAGTGTTTGCTTATGTTGGTAACTGTGATACTCCTATTGAAGATCACGATCGCCGCCATAGGATCTTCTTCCTCCCTGATGACTCGGGCTGTCACCGGCAATCCTGGTAGCATCCCCTGTTTTATGTATGGTTCTTGTAGACATAGTATATCCAGTTTTAACTCTTCTGCTATCTGTCTGCACTCATGCGTGACTGTTGCATTTCTCGCAGCATTCAGCTGAGCTATCCTCATTCTGTTTGTATTTATTGCTATTTTCTTGCTAGTTCTAGTAACAGTCACGCATTCCTCACAAACTTGTAGCAATCGGGCCATGCTTTGCTCGCGTTAAAGCATACCCTGCCGTGTGAGGTCACAAAGTCCTTGTATATCTCCTCTATTACGAGGACTTCCTCTCTTTCCATAAATGCCCGGTTTACTAAGTCTACAAGCTCCTTTTCATCTGTCGGTAAGTTGAATTGCTTCAGGTGCATCCTATCCACTGCTTCTGACATTGGAAAGGATACACTCTTGCCTTGTGGGTGCAATTTTCTTATTAATAGCCTTAGGGCTGCCATCAGGACCGCCGGTTCTTCCAATCGCCGAAGCCTCATCTTATCCTCTATAGTATTGTACAAACTGCGGATCGGACACTCTTCTGCCTCTTCATTGTCCTTTTCGACTATAGTTGGTTACATTTTTGTAGGGGAGACCCTTTTGTTCCTTCTAGAACCTCTTATGAGGTTCTTGAGTCTCGCCAGGATCCCCACCTTTTTTGTGGTTTGCGTACCCTTGTCTAAGGTCTCTTTTTGCTCTATTCCTTCCTGCCTATATAGTCTAGCCCTTTCCCGATCTCTTTGTTTTCGGGAAGGGGTTTTGGTTGCTCTTCCCTTCTTTTGGGTTTTTCCTCTCATGCTACCGATTCTGGACTTTCTATCCATGAACCGAGTAGTCAGTTTTAGCTATTAGTCTCTCCAATAAGAGTTTGTGGGTTAGGCATTCTTCACCTATACACCTTTTTCCTCGATTGTAGCAGGGTACGCACACCCCAGATTTTTGTTTATCTGGGCAGTCGATTTTCTTATGTCCTTCTCCGCAGTGTGCACATACATTTGTCTCCTGCCGACAGTGCTTGGCCACGTGTCCTAAGTCCTGGCATTTCATACATCTTGGTACTACCAGGTAGTCCTTGATGTCATACGAGCCGTATGCTAGGTATATGCGTTTTTGATTTAGCAGTATCTTCCTCAGTTTTCCGCTAACTTCGATCACGTGGTGTACTGTGGGCTTGTCCCTGGGCCCTGTCTTGAAACGGAGTTGAAAGTCTTTTTCGAATTCTTCTTTGGATATCGCACCCTCAAAGTTCTGGTTATAAATCAGTTGTTATTTTCTGTGGGCTAAGATCCGTTGGTACCCCGTAGATTATCATCATTGGGTTCCTCTTTTTGGGTGGTTCACAAATTAGTTTTTCTTTTAACTTCTCATGGTTCATTAATCTTTTAGCCTCTAGCTCGTTTTCTCTTTCCACTATTAGGACCTTCCCTGTGGTTTTAATTGATCTTATTTTGACCCTTTCCTTCGTCGGATCTATCACTTTCTTAAAGGTCTCTTGGACTTTTCTGGCCTCCTCACCTGTTTTCGAAGTTATAAATACCGTAGTCTGAGCGGTGGACTCAACTTTATTTATAATGTTCGCCCTTTTGTTGCTCTTTGCAATAGTGGCGTAGGACGGTCCCCCCGTTGCCGAGGTTCCCCTCCCTTGTTCATTCATCCTTGCTTTCAACTCCTCATTTTCTTTTCTCAAATGCCGGACCTCAGCTACTAACTCTACCTGTGCGAACGCCCAGTGGGACAGTTTTTGTTTAAGCATCTCTAAGTTGTCCTTTCTCAACCTCTTGGATGGATCCATGTCGTGATCCGTGTCTACAAATTTCACTATTTCTCTATAAATCTCTTCTACATCTCCTGACTCAGTGGTTAATCCGAAAGTTTTCTTCTCTTCCGTTGGTTGTTCCTTCGGCAGCTCCCCTTTTCCAAGCTCTCCTGATTCCGTCGTTGACTCTGTTGCTCTTCTGACCTTATTGGCTGAAATTACCTTTGGTATTGCCCCTTTATCTCCCTTCCCTTCACCTACCTCATCTCTATTTTTACCTACATCACTATTATTTCTTAAAACTACATTTATAACATTTTTTTTCCATAACGTGATCTACGCGTTGGGACCAAAATTATCGTCATCCCCCTGTAGTGGGCCTTACAGGGGAGAAGGCTAAATACTGTCGAGGTGCGCCAGGTGCCCCTACAGGTTTCTGCGGCTTCGCTGCCGGTTTTCTAGGGGTTAGCTCCCCACGGGACGGCCAATTAAGGCAAGCCCACCCGGTCACGTGTTCTTCACAGCATACCCTGCGGTGCCGAATTTTCTTTTCCACAGGGGTCTCTGGAGTGAGGGCCATGTTACCGGTATTACCAGTGATTGGCACAGCTCACCTGTAGCTAGATATGCTCTTTTGGGCCGCCAACCCCAACACGCTTGTTTAGAGCGTGCATCCTAAAGAGGTTTTTTCAGAGGTATGCTCCTCGTGAGTATTTGGCATAGCCACATACTCCCCACTCGTGATCCACATCCCTAACCCCCTCCTGCAAGCTTACCTTCTTCCAGCAGGGGCCGCGGGGTGTCAATCACGTTTGTGGTTTGTAACAAGTTGGCTTCCGCCCGTACTGACTTCAGCCTCTCTCGTAGCTGGGATTACCCTGGGACTCGCCACATCCCACCTCACCCTAGTCCTTAGACGGGGTTCGTATCTCCTGGGGATTTATTTAAGAGGTTTACTCCTCGCGGGCAGGCTTTGCCACGCCCCCCGGTCCTCAGTTCCTCACGTAACTACCTTGGTGGTGTCTTCCAAGGTTCCTGCAGCATGGGCCGTGGTTTCCGGTTTGTTACAAGCCTGAGTACACCACTCGCTTGTTTTGAGCTGTTTCTTTGCTTCACTCCCGTCGTGGCAGTTACTAGAGCCCCCCAACAACGTCAAGTTCTTACAGCTCCTAGGGGGGAGTGGGTAGGGACACGAAACAGCTTTTACCCTTTCCGGGTGGCCCCCCACCTTTCGGCATTAGGCTTTTCCCCATCCCCCTACCCAACAAAACCACCACCAAGGGAACCCCTTCCATCTCCACGCTCCAAAATTAGCGGGGAAGGCGCACCCCTACTGACTTTTTATTCAACCGCCCTGATCGTCGTCGGAAATTAAACTGTCCCCCCAAAGATTCATCCGTTCCGTTATTGTATCCCAATTCGCATCGTCCCATAAAATGGGCGGGTATTCTTCCTGTATAGAATGCAGGTATTCGGTCATCTGTTCCCTACATACTGTCCTTCGCTGTTTTGTACACTGATTGATGATGTGCTCCGCATCTTCACTCCCTAGTCCACATAGGCAATTGCCGTCAGTTGGCGTTAAGTTGAACCTGCAGTGATAAGCTGCCATATAATAATAGTTTTATTTTGCTTCGAAATTACAATAAAATACATGAAATTGTACTACAAAAGAAAATAATACAAAGGAAAATCACTAGGTTAATGTTCAAGCAGGCAGAGGCGAGCTCTATAATTAATTGAGTGGTTTTCCAGTTTAGATTGATTAATTTGAGGCCTACTCTTGGGATCAAACTATAAGTGATCCTACCCCTCCTGTCGTCGTCCCACATGTGTTGCCACAACTCCAATTTCCTCATTATTTTATCGTTATTAATTTGCGTTCTGTTTCTCCCTATCTCCTCAGACGGTTCCCGTTCTAGGATGGCTACATTTGCGATGTTTTCAGCTCTTATGTTACCCTCTGACTCCCTCCTCTTCTCCCATCTTACAGTTGTTCCCAACCCTTGTTGCCTTCTTATTTGGATATATCTCCTTATATTGTGTATGATAGAGTCGTGACAGTGCTCCGCATACACTGCATCCACTGTTAATTTTGAGTCTGTGATGATCGTTAGATTTTTGGTTGGCTTCTCCGTGGATATAGTTTTTATAGCAATTCTGATGGCCCATGCTTCCACTCTATTAATGTGGAGATTATTTCGTAATCTCTTATTTATGTCTACCCAGTTTCCTTCATATTTATATGTAATACCATAAGCTGTCGCGCCGTTTTCCCTTTTTGCGCCGTCCGTGTATACCAACAACTGGTCGCCCATCATTTGTTGCTTTGGTTCGATGTGGTCTTTGGCCGGATGTTCGTTTGTTCTGGCGAGGATCTTGTTCGTGTGAGTTTCCCATCTGTCTGCGCCGAACCGTTCGTGGTTTACCGCTGCGTCTACTTCTAACGGTATGCATCCAGCGATAACGTTTAATGCCATCGTAGGGCTGGTCCAGTATGCCTTAGTAATAGATAATAAAAATGGTCGTTCCGTGGCCCTTAAATGCCTACGAATTCTTGTATCTGTCGCCTTTTCTCCCCAAATTTCTGCTCCATATAACACCATTGGCTTTATGGCTTGTTCATATATAGTCTTTAGGGCAATTTTGCTCGTTCCCCAGGTTCTACCCGCAATAACGAAGAGCTTACTGGCAATATCTAATGTCTTCTTACGAATAGATTTCATGTGCTCTATCCAGTTGAGCTTGTTATCTATGGTTAGACCTAGGTACTTAAGGCTGCTCCCGATTGTCACAGTTCCCTCATTATCCTTTATCCTTGGGTTCCTGGAGCTTGCGTTATGCGGAATAAATATTACCTCTGTTTTGTCACTGTTATATATTAGTTTATTTACCTTAGCCCAATCCTTACATACCTGTAGGTAATCCCCCCACTTCCGTTCGATTTCCCTAAGGGAATATCCGGCCAGAACTAAAATTTGGTCGTCTGCGAAAGCCTGAACTAGGTCACCCTCGTGATTCACGTCTTTCATGCGACTGAACCAGCCCTCCATCAGTATCAGCCACAGGGTTGGCCTTTTTGTGTATCTTTTGTTACTAATTCTGATGTTACTCTTCTTTCCTGCAGAAAATCGTATGCTAATCTCGTTATCTTTGATGAGAGACCCAGTTTAACCATCTGCAACTAAATAGCCGGCGGCCACGCTAAATTAAAGGCATTAGACATATCCAGTGTTACGACAAAACTATGTTTTCCGTTTGTCTTGTTATTTTTAATTTTATCTACCACATTCTTTATTGCCTCAATCGTGTTTCTGTTTTTTCTAAATCCATATTGGTTTTCATCTAGTAGATCCTTGGTCTCTGTATAATGAGTAACTCGCCCTACTGTAAGTTTGTCCAGCAACTTCCCCAGTACTGGCGCAATGCAGATCGGTCTCATCGGCCCGTTAGGTTTCGGTAGCCAAATGACTTTAGATTCTTTCCATACTCTCGGAAATTTTTCCTTGTCCAGACATTTATTAAATAATCTTAGTAAGTATACTAAAAACTCCTCATTTAACGCCCTCTTTATTACTTCATTTGGGATCCCGTCGTCGGCCATAGCTTTGTTATTACCTAAGCTTTGAATTATTGTTCTTAATTCCTTAATCTCAAACGGGCACTCGGTTGTTTCCTGATTAGCCCAATCCACTCGCGCTTCCCTCATATGCGTGTGTACTTCTTCATCGTTCTCTAGTAGGTCTTTTGGGAAGTATCTGTCTATTAACTCTAATACAGCGTCCTCTCTAGTTTGCGACCATGTCCCATCCTCTCTTTGTATCGCCGCGATGTTATTCTTATCTTTTCTTTTACTAGTGATAATTTTATGTGGCAACTTCCATGGGTTGTTTGCATGATCTGTTGCTAAATTCCTGAATGCTGATATTTTCTTGTCCTTTATTAGATTCTTGTAGACCTTCCTCTCTTCCTTATACAGATTTAATTTTCTCGCTCTTAGTATGTTGTCTCTTTCCATTTGATAATCTTTCTTTTTTGCCTGTGTTTTCCGTCTTTGTCTCAATAGATCTTCATCCCACCAGTCTTTTCTCTGATTGTCCTTTTTCTTTCTGGGGATACATATTCGACATGCTTCCTCTATGAAGCTTTGTGTTCTAGTCGCTTCGTCCTCTATGTCCACATTGTCCCAATCTATTGAAGTATTAAAAGATCTAATTACTCTTCCTAATCTTTCCCAGTCTGCTTTGGCCAGGTCTGGTGGTCGTTTACCCGTTCTCCTTCCAGTCAAGTATCCTTTACATATAATCTCGAATGTTATCAGATGGTGGTCACTTAGAGTTTCCAACCTTTCATGCACCGTTGTATTTGTTATTTCGACGTTCTTTGTAGCTGTTAGGTCGATCCAGTTTTTCCCTCTGCTTGAGAGAAAGCTAGGCGGGTCATTAGACTCGTTTCCAATGATCATTCCCTGTTCTATGAACCACCAGAGGTCTCTCTCCTCTGAGGTTCTGATCATTTCCTCCCCATACCGTACATTTGGCGTTGAAGTCCCCCATCAAAAGGATATGATCTTTAAGGTCTTTAACTTTATTCGCATAATGCCTAAGGAATCTGCCGTCGTCATTACTGGGCTCGTCGTATATATTTATTATTTGGATTTTCTGGTTATCCAGGTCTACTAAGACGGTTGACGAATTATTATCTGTTAGGTCCGGCCACGTGATGTTATTAATTTTGTTGTGTATTATTATACTGGCTTTACTGCCTCTATTTCCCACAAGTGTATAATTGTCTGGTATCTTTAATTCTTTCGGTGGTTCTTGTACTGCGACAATGTCCAGTTTTAATTCCATTATTAATCTGGCTAGGTAGGGTAGGGACAAGAATTCATTTTCCGGCCGAGGCCTACCCACCTACCTTTCGGTTTTAGGCGAATGCTTAAGCATACCCACTAACTGGCAGAAGCACCGTCAAGGAAACCCCTACCAGCACCGCACTCCAAAAACTAGCGGTTCCAGAATTTAATTAAACCAAAACAACAATAGAGTATAACAATTAGCAAAAGCAAAACCAAAAAGTGTATAAGATGAACAATATAAAGAACCGAAACAAGTGTATAAGATGAACAATTACCAAAATGTGTATAAGAACGAGAACAATAACAACAAGTATAATAACAACAACAATGACAGGCCGATTTGTAATGGGTGCCGCGCAATACTAGATCGTCCCCGGCACCCCAACTATAAATTTTGCTACCGAAATCATCTAATCACCCCCATCCACTATCAATTTTGCCCAGTCCAAAACCAAACTCCACTTATCTTTTTCCAAATCCCCCAGTCTGGGAGGATAGTGGCCCAGACTCCTTTCTAAAACCTCGCCTCCCCACAAGAGAGCAGCGAAGAACCGCATGCTGTACGGTTTCTTCCTCCTCCCCACATTCACACACATTTCCATCATTCCCGTTAAGCCTGAACCGACTCAGGTAGGCCTTAAAGTCACCATGACCGGTGGCCACCTGAGTCAGCTCATGGCTCAACTCAGCCCCCTCCCTATTTACTCTTTCCCACATGCCAAGTAACCACCTTCCTGTACCTCCATTCGTCCACAAATTTTGCCAACCCTGATCTTCCCTCTCCCTCCTCCATTTTTTCACTGTTAAATTTGAAACCTCCACTACCTCCGCGGCTCCCTCTCCATTTTCTTCGGTCAGCACACGCCTACATTCCCTATCCACGAGTCTTATCCCGTCAGTCGTTCTTCTCCGCCAGGCTACTATGATTTCGTAACCTTTTTCCAAACCATTAGCTATTTCCCTTTGAATTTCGTTTATAACCCATCATTTGTTATCAAAATTTCTAATCTGCTGAACGACTTGAGCAGAATCCGTCAAAACCTTTACCACCCTTAAGTTGCCCCTGGCCTGGAGGCCCTTCTGTAAACCTTGCCAAACAGCCCACCCCTCCAGCTCCATACTTCCCATATCACAGACAATTTTGCTCCCACCGCGAGCTAATTCTTCCCCCCTTGCCGACACCACCCACGCATACGCCTTCTCATTCACACCTCAAACCGCAGCGTCGGTCCAAACCACCACCGCTCGTCCGGGTTCCTCCTGACCTTCATCAGGCACGTACCCTCTCACACTCGGATGGATCCTCTCCCCAACATTCAAGCTCCTCACCAGGTTGCCTCAGTTCAGATGGCTCTCATACCTGACCCTGGCCTGAACCTCAAGAGGCACACAGCCGACCAACACCGACAAAGCCGCTGTTGGCGCCGTGCTGTATGCCTTCGTGATTGCTCAGGTAGGGCCGCTCAATCGCCCTAAGCTGCTTGACTACCCTCGAGTCTCGAGCTCTTTCCCCCCCACAGTTCTGCGCCATAAAGCACCATGAGACACACCACCCTTTCATAAATCGTTTTCAGCACTCTCTTGCTGTTTCCCCACTTCCTTCTCCCGAGAGCAAAGAATTTGCCTCCGAGATCCTGAACTCGCGCCCTGGCCTTCTTGACGTGGTCCAACCATGCCAACTTCCTGTCTACATGCACCCCTAAGTATTTCACACTTGAGCTCATGACGACTCTCACACCATCCATACTGATCCTCGGATCACGAACTTGCCCACGAGGCGGAATAAACATAACCTCAGTTTTGGCTATGTTGTACTCCAGCTTATTCAATTTGGCCCAACTCTTGCATTCGCCCCACGCAAATTCCCAGCCACGTTCCAGGTCCCGCAACGAACGACCAGACAGTATAACTAACTGATCGTCCGCGTAGGCCTGTACGTGACCACCCCTTTCCCGGACTTCCCGCATACAATCAAACCAACCTTCCATGACTAAGAGCCACAGCACCGGACCCAGACTGGAGCCTTGCGGACAGCCCACGTCCGAATCCCATTCTCTTCCTTCCATGCAAACCTTTTGGTCCATCATGAAACTCTTTGCCATTCGCACTAGCCCCTCATTCACCCCTCTCATTCTCAGGTTCTTGACCACGGATGGTCCCCAAGCCGACCCGAACGCGTTCCTAAGGTCCAAGGCGACAACAAGAGAGTGTAACCCATCCCTCTTGTTCCCTCTTAAAGTCCCCACCATGTCTCCCATGGCCATGACGCAGCTTCTGCCACCCCTAAAACCATACTGGTTTCCATCAAACTCCCCTCTCGATTCGAGGGAGTGAGTGATCCCCGCTACCAAACGGTCGAGAACCTTCCCGGCCGCCGATAGCAGCGATATCGGTCTTAGGCTCCCCCCACTCTTGGGTATCCAAACAACCTCCGCTCTCTTCCACACCTTGGGGAAGATTCCCACCCTCAAACACTCGTCCACAACACTCTTCCAGTCATCCCCCACGACATTCATTACGTGCCCCATGACTTCATTCGGAATGCCGTCCTCGTCCGGTGCCTTGCCGACGCTCATCCCCCCAATCACTCCATTCAGTTCACTCTTGGTGACGGCAAGGTCATCATACCTGTCGCCCACCCTGTCCTCTTGCCATTCCCGTCTCATTTCCCTCTGTTGATCGACGTCCAACGCACAGGAATCCACTGGGAAATATAGCCTTACGAGCTCGTCGTAAATCTCGTCCAGGTCCCCTGTGTAAGTACCGACTGTCCGTCGCATGTTGCCCTTCACATCCCTTTTTCCCCCCTTCACCCACCCTCTGCAAATATCCCAAACCTTATCACCCATCCTCTCCAGTTTTGTTTCCATCACCCAAAATTTAGCTTCCTTGATTTTCTTTTTGTATACATTCCTAATTCCCAAATGTTTCCCTCAAAACCGCCCGCTCGTCCCCCCTGGCCTCCTGGAAACGTTTTCGCGCCCTCCCCGCCCTGCGCTTCTCTACTGCCAAATCGTCATTCCACCAATTTTGTTCTTCGCGATAAGCCCTACGACGTTTCCTTAATTTGGCTACACAAGCCTGCTCCACGGCGCTCTGCAGACAAGCACTCTTTCCCTCCGTGTCCAGACCCTGTAGGTTCGGTGCATGTTCTGCCCAGATTTGCCCCAATGTTATCTCAAAATCTGTCCAGTCGACGCCTTTTACCTGGTACCTCCACCTTCCCCTTACCTTGGCTACATCGCCCATGTCCACAGCAAAAACGATGTACCGGTGATCACTCAAAGTGTCCTCATCCACATCCACACGCCTGTCAGACACCCGTACATCTTTAGTCATCATGAGAGCCGGCCAGCTCTCGCCCCTGGTGGAGCAGAAACTGGGCGGATCCGCCGGGTCATTTTCAATTCTCCATCCATTCATCACCGTCCATTCGTGAATCTCTTCACCTCTGGCATTCGTCAATCTTCCACCCCAAGCCACATTCTTTCCATTGAAATCACCCGCCACAATCACTCTTTCGGTCCTGCCGCGAAGCCATTCAGACAATCCCCCGAACCGGCAAACGGGATTCCCCGCGTCCGGAGGCTCATCATAAACGTTCACGAACAGGACGTTCCTCCTCCTCCTTTCCTTTGCTTCTAGCTCTACCGCCACAACGTTCCCGCTGTAACAGTCCCTTCTTAGCCACACCTTCCCTAACCCCCTCCGTATACATGCACCATTCATACCGAAAGACTCGAAGCCGAATAGCGACTTAAACGCGTGGTACGGCTCCTGTATCATCCCTATATCGAATCCCTCCCGTTTAATTTTGTCCAGGGCCAATACCGTCGCCTCTTTGCCTCGACTCACATTCACAGTCAGGACCTTAATTCCTGCCAGTGTAATTGATGCGATTCCTGGATCGCTCCAAGATCCGCACCATGGCAGGACAGTCCTGGTTCTTGGCACTGTGATTCCCGAATTTCCCAAACACCCTCCAAGCAATTCACGCATCTAGTTTCTGTCTTGCCATATTCGATGCCGTCGTGGTCTCCCGCGCAATTATGGCGGGCAGTCTTATCCCTACAGTATTTGGTCACATGACCAAACCTACAGCACCTGTAGCACATCGCTAGGCCCAGGTACTCCACATAAAACCTCTCGAAATCTATCTCGACCTTCCCTTTTTTGACCAGAACCTTAAACGTGTTGATGTCCAGCCGTAAGACTACATTTTCCTTCCACGCATTCCTACACGTTACACGCTTCACAATGCGAATGTCCTCAATTTTTAAAGTGCCTAACTCCTCCGTTCCCCTGATTAATTTTCCCAAGAAATCCTCGTCAGACATGCCCCTCTCCACCCCCGAGACAACTAGCATCGGTCCCGCCGATTTTTGCTCCCTGACTTCTAGATTTTTGTCTTTACCCAATTTTTCCCGAATTTTCCCCTGTTGCTCTAAATCTTTCGAAATTATAACCAATTTGCCATCTCTGATGGTCCGCATGCCTTTCGGCGGGCCCCCAATATCCCTAGGGTCGACTGATTTAGCCAGCTGCTCAGCTAGCTTTCGGGCATCTTTTTCCTTTGTGCTAGATACAATCATCGCCCTCTCGGGTTGTCTCGTCGTGGGCGGAGTTTTCCAGCCCCCGGACCCAGGTACCACAACCCTACCCTCGATGCGACTCCCTGTCGCCTCATTCATTCCAATTTTAGCATTCTTACTTTTGGAGGAGATTACCTCAGCATAGCTTCGCCGCTGCCTCCTTGTCCTCTGCACCTGCATAAAATCCCCAGTGTCCGTACTCTCTCCATCTATATTCCAGGCCATCGTCCTCACAGACCGCCTTTCCACACTTTCCACTCTCTTGCCATCGCCTATCGCACCACTCCGACCAACAGCAACTCCCCTCTTCACCTCCTTCAACTCATCCTCCAACTTCCTAATAACCCTCTCCGTTTCCATCTCCTTTCGCAAAATGTCCATTAACACCTTCTGGACATTACACACCGCTTCCCGTACTGTGATTTGATCGATGCGAGTGACGCTTATTTTACCATTCACCTCCCTACTGACCGCCTCCACAATTCGCTCTAGCTCCGCCTCCACCATTAGGGTTCTATCCACCTTCTTTCTTTCCATCTCCTTATTCTGCCTCTTCGCTTCCACATCATGCTCTACGCTCTTCTCCACCTCTTCTCCAATCTCTGCTTCTTTCTTCTTCTTTCCTTCCACCTCACCACTACATCCAGCATCGCCATTCATTCGCTTCCTGCTCGTCTTCTTCACCGCTACTACCATCTTCGTCTTACTATTCACGCCACTCTCACTACTCGAGCTTACCAGTTCCATACTCTGAAAGTCCTCGTCCTCACCCACACTTTCAGCGCTTAAGCGCTTCATGTTGTTGACAGCTGTCACTCCTGACAGTTGCCCAAAAATCGCTCCTGTATGTTCCTGGTGACGTCTGTCAAAGTGACAGGTGTCAGAAAAATTTTCCTCCCCCGAAACCTTTGACGTTTGCCAGCTATTAAAAACGTGACAGATGTCAATTGCGAGTTGACACCTGACAGCTGTCACTTGGGTGTCAGTCACAGTTGGCAACCCTTGCCTTGGACTTGGGCCCTTTGGCTTCCCTTTGGGGCCCTGAGACCCGCTGCTCCCAACCGCACCCGAAAACCGGAAAAATTCGAAAATTTGGGGCCCAACTGTTCCCCTCTTTCGCTCCCTCTTTCGCTTAACAGGGCTCTCCCCCGACGTGACTCTCCTTTAATCACGGAAAAAACTAACCTCACTTTTGACCATGATGAGAAACACGTCTACACAGCATGAATATCAATCGCGTACTGGTAGGGTAGGGACAAGAATTTCGGTTTTGGCCGAAGCCGGCCCTCCCACCTTACGGTTTTGGGCTAAAATCCTCTTCGCATACCCACTAGGTGGCGAAACCACTGTCAATGGAACCCCTTCCAGCACCGCACTCCAAAAATTAGCGGTTCAGAACATTTATTAACGTGTGCAATAGCAACAACGACAACGTGAACAATAACAAAACAATGAGAACAATATGCAATAGCAAAACAATATAGGTGTATAAAAAACAAGAAACTAATACATAAACACTTTGTAATGGGTGCCGCGCAATGCCAGATCGTCCCCGGCACCCCAACTATAAATTTTGATACCGAAACAAGCTAGTCACCCGCCCTCCACTATTAATTTTGCCCATTCATGAATGATGACCCACTTATCTTCACCCACCTCTCCCAGTCTGGGAGGATAGTGGCCCAGTGCCGTCTCCAGTGCCCTTCGGGCCTCTCGCCTCCCAACCAGGCTGCAGCGAAGAATCGCATGCTGTACGGTCTCCGCTTCCTCACCACATTCACACCCATCTCCCTCGTCCCCGTTGAGCCTGATCCAACTCAGGTAGGCCTTGAAGTCACCATGACCGGTGGCCACCTGAATCAGCTCATGACTCAACCCAGCTCCCTTCCTGTTCACCCTCTGCCACATCTCATACAGCCACCTACCAGTCACACCATTATCCCACAACTCTTGCCAACCCAAATCCTCCTGTTCCCTTTTCCATTTTTTAACGTACAATTTTGAAACCCCAACCACCGCGATTCCCTCTCCATTTTCAGTCAAAATCCGTCCACACTCCCTATCAGCTAACCGTATTCCGTCCGTCGTCCGTCTCCTCCAGGCCACAATAATTTTGATGTCCCTTTCCATACCGTGAATTATTTCTTTCTGAATTTGATTTACAACCCACCATTTATTATTAAAATTTCTAATTTGCCCTACCACCTGTTCCGAATCCGTATAAACCTTTACCACCCTTAAGTCCCCCCTGACCCGGAGGGCTTGTTGCAGTCCTTTCCAAACTTCCCACCCTTCCAATTCCATTATATCAATTTCCCCGTCAATTTTGTTTCCCCCACGAACTAAAGCTTCCCCCTCCACCGACACCACCCAAGCATGCGCCTTCCCATTCTCTCTGATCGCAGCGTCGGTCCAGACCACCACAGCGCGTTCGGGTTCCTCCTGACCTTCATCAGGCACGTACCCTCTCACGCTCGGATGAACCCTTTCCCCAACATCCAAACTTCTCACCAGGTTGCCCCAGTTCGAAGAACTTTCAAACATGACCCTAGCCTGAACCTCAAGAGGCACACAGCCGACCAACACCGACAGAGCCGCTGTTGGCGCCGTGCTGTACGCCTTCGAGATGGCTCTCAGGTAAGGCCGCTCTATCGCCCTAAGCTGCCTGATGACCCGAGAGTCTCGAGCCTTCTCTCCCCACAGTTCTGCGCCATAGAGAACCATGGGACACACCACCCTTTCATAGATCATTTTCAGCACTCTCTTGCTGTTTCCCCACTTCCTTCTCCCGAGAGCAAAGAACTTGCCCCCGAGATCCTGAACTCGGGCCCTGACCTTCTTGACATGCTTCAGCCAAGCCAACTTCCTGTCCACATACACGCCCAAATATTTCACACTTGAGCTCATGAGGATTCTCGTCCCATCCATACTGATCCTTGGATCACGAATTTCCCCACGAGCCGGAATAAACATAGCCTCAGTTTTGGCTATGTTATACTCCAGCTTGTTCGTTTTTGCCCATCTCTTGCATTCTCCCCACGCAAATTCCCAGCCACGTTCCAGGTCCCGCAACGAACGACCAGACAGAATGACTATCTGATCGTCCGTGTAGGCCTGCACGTGACCGCCCCTTTCCCGGACTTCGCGCATGCACTCAACCAGTCTTCCATAACTAAGAGCCACAGGATCGGACCCAGACTGGAGCCTTGCGGACAGCCCACATCCGAATCCCATTCTCTCCCTTCCACGCAGACCTTTCTGTCCATCATGAAGCTCTTGACCATTCTCACGAGCCCCTCGTTCACCCCTTTCGCTCGCAGGTTCTTGACCACAGATGGTGCCCAAGCCGACCCGAACGCGTTTCTAAGGTCCAAGGCGACAACAAGAGAGTGCATCCCATCCCTCTTGTTCCCTCTTAAAGCCCCCACCAAGTCTCCCATGGCCATGACGCAGTTCCTGCCGCCCCTGAAACCATACTGGTTTTCATCCAACATCCCCCTCGATTCGAGGGAGTGAGAGATCCTCCCTGCTAACAACCGGTCGAGAACTTTCCCGGTCGCCGATAGCAGCGATATGGGCCTCAAACTCCCCCACCCTTGGGTATCCAGACAACTTCTGCTCTCTTCCATACTTTGGGAAAAAGTCCCACCCTTAAGCACTCATCCACAATGCTCAGCCAGTCATCAGTCACAACATTCAGTACGTGCCCCATGACTTCGTTCGGAATCCCGTCCTGGCCGGGCGCCTTGCCGACGCTCATCCCACCAATCACCCCTTCCATCTCACTCTTGGTGACGGCGAAGTCATCGTACTCGTCACCAACCCTGTTTTCCTCCCATTCCCGTCGCATCCCAGTCTGCGTCATGTCCTCTAATACGCAGGAATCCACTGGAGAATGTGATTTTACGAGTTCGTCGTAAGTATCGTCCAGGTCCCCCGTGTACGTACCGTCTGTCCTCCTGATGTTTCCCTTCACCCCCCTACTTCCCCCTTTCACCCATCGCTTATAAATCTCCCATACCTTATCACCCATCCGTTCCAACTCCGCCTCCATCACCCGAAATTGTGCTTCTTTAATTTTCTTTTTGTACCCGTTCCTAATATCTAAATATATCACCCTCAATTCCTCCCGTTCGTCCCCCCTAGCTGTTTGGAAACGTTTTCGCGCCCTCCCCGCCCTACGTTTTTCTATTGCCAAACCACCGTTCCACCAATTTTGGTCTTCGCGAATTACCCTGCGACGTTTCCTCAGCTCCGCCCCACATGCTTGCTCAACGGCACTTTGCAGACAAGCACTCTTGTCTTCTGTGCCCAGACGCTGCAGGTTCGGCGCCCGTTCTGCCCAAATTTGACCCAAAGTCTCCTCAAATTCAGTCCAGTCCACACCCTTCACCTGGTACCTCCACCTTCCCATCTCTCTGGCCACTTGCCCCACGTCCACAGCAAAAGCTACGTAGCGGTGATCGCTCAAAGTGTCCTCATCCACATCCACACTCCTTTCATGCACCCTCACATCTTTGGTCATCACGAGATCCGGCCAGCTCACGCCCCTGGTGGAGCAGAAACTGGGTGGATCCGCCGGGTCGTTCTCAATCCGCCATCCATTCATCATCGTCCAATCGTATATTTCTATACCACGTGCATTCGTCAATCTTCCACCCCAAGCCACATTCTTTCCATTGAGGTCGCCCGCCACAATCACTCTTTCAGTCCTGCCGCGAAGCCATCCAGACAAGCCCCTAAACCGGGAAACGGTGTTCCCCGCGTCCGGAGGCTCATCATAGACATTCACGAACAGGACGTTCCTCCTCCTCCTCTCCTTTACTTCGAGCTCCACCGCCACGGCACCCCCGCTGCAGCAGTCCAGTCTTTGCCAGACCTTCCCAACCCCCTTTCGTACCAGGGTCAAAGTTTTCATGCATTCCGCATTCATTCCGAAGGAGTCATAGCCTAGGAGCGACTTGTAGGCATGGTACGGCTCCTGTATCATCCCGATGTCAAAACCCTCCCGTTTAATTTTGTCAAGAGCCAGTACCGTCGCTTCCCTATCACGACCCGTGTTCACCAGTAGCACCTTAAGCTGTCCTATCATAGTTGATACGACTCCTAGACTTCTCTAAAATCCGTATCATGGCGGGACACTCCTGGTGACGGGCACCGTGGTCGCCATACCTCCCAAACATTCTCCAGCAGTTTACACACCGTGTCGAGTCCTTGTCACACGTCATTCCGTCGTGGTCGCCTGCACACCTGTGGCAGGCAGTCTTTTCCTTGCAGAATTTGGTCGTGTGCCCAAACCTGCAGCACCTAAAGCACATCGCGAGCCCAAGGTACTCCTCCACGAAGAACCGTTCACAACCCACATCAATTTTGCCCAGTTTCACAAGAATTTTAAATATGTCCAGGTTGTCCAAACGCAAGACCACATTTTCTTTCCATGCATTTCTGCATGTCAGTCGCGACATTCCCCAGTACCTCGTTCCCTCGAATCATGGCCCCAATAAAATCCCCGTCCGAAAAGCCCCTGTCCACCCCCGACACTACCAGCATCGGGCCCACCGACTTTATTTCCCTCACCTCCAAATCTTTATCCTTTCCCAAGCTCTCCCTGATCTTAGCCTGCTGTTCCTTATCTTTAGCCACAATCACCAACTTTCTATCCCTTATAGTACGGACCGCCCTCGGTGGACCCCCAATCTCCTTGGCTGTGATAGCCTTGGCCAACTCATTCGCCAACTTTCTGGCATCCCGCTCCCTGGTACTGCTTACTACCACAGCCATTTCCGGCTGGCGTGCCGTGGGTGGAGTTTTCCACCCCTCCTTTCCCGTTACCACCACCCTTCCCTCTACTCTATCTCCATTCATCCCATTCGCTCGTTTCTTACCTGCAGACACCTCAGCATACGTCCGCCGCTGCCTCCTGGTCTTTCCCACCTTTAAAAATTCCTCCTCACTGCTATCCCAGACAACACTTCCCCCTTACGCCGCACCACGTTCCTCTCGCCGTTTCTAGCCACCCCCTTCTTCACTTCCCGCATCTCATCCTCCAACTCCCTCAGCTTGCTGTCCGCCGCCTTTTCTTTCCTTAAAATTTGTAAAAGTTCCCTCTGAATATTGTATACAGCTTCGCGGACAGCAATCTGGTCCACCCTGCTTACCGCCTCTATGATTTTCTCCAGCTCCCTCTCTACCACGATTGTTCTGTCTACCTTTCCCTCTTTGCTGACAATCTGCAGCCCCTCTCCACTTTCAACCTTCTTCTTCTGCATCATCTCCTCTTCTCCTACCATATCCTTCTTCTTTTTCATCGTCGTACTTCCACTACTCACTCCAATCTCCACACTCAGCCTCTTCTTGCCCACCTTTCGTTCTACTATCTCTACTACCTTCCTGGACACCATCGCTTCACTCCCACTACTCGCCGCCTCCATGCTCGCGTAACTTTCCTCCTCCATACTTTCCATACTGTCTCCGCCGGAGCGCTCCATAATTTTTTGACAGCTATCAAAGTGACAGCTGCTCAGTTTGTCTTTCTAAACACTTTTTGTGACAGCTGTCAAAGTGACAGCTGGCAAAAATTTTCCGACTCGCGAGACCTTTTGACAGTTGACAGCTGTCAAAGTGACAGATGTCAAACGGGGTTTGACACTTGACAGCTGTCAAAGTGTCTTCCCCCACTCCTACCTTGGGTCTGGACTTGTGCCCCTTTGGCCTCAGGACCAACCTTTCGGCACACCTCACCACCTTTTCCCGCACTCTCGCGTAAAATTTTCAAAAATTTTTTGGGGCCCTACTGTTCTCCGCACTCGCTCCGCTAGGGCTTTGCCCCTCGCGTGACCCCTACTATGGCTTTCTATCTAACCGCACTTTTTGGCTCTGCGAAACACGTATTTGCTCCGCGACGGTCACGATAATACTGGTAGGGTAGGGACAAGAATTCATTTTCCGACCGAGGCCTGCCCACCTACCTTTCGGTTTTAGGCGAATGCTTAACCATACCAACTAACTGGCAGAAGCACCGTCAAGGAAACCCCTACCAGCACCGCACTCCAAAAACTAGCGGTTCCAGAACTTTATTAAACCAAAACAATTAACAATCAGCAAAAGCAAAAACAAACCAACCAACAAGTGTATAAAAAACCAACAATATAAAACCGAAACAAGTGTATAAGATTAACATGTATAAAAACCAAATGTGTATAAAAACCAAAACATAACGAAAACAGGCCGATTTGTAATGGGTGCCGTGCAATACCAGATCGTCCCCGGCACCCCAACTATAATTTTGATACCGAAATCTCTAATCACCCCCCCATCCACTATCAATTTTGCCCAGTCCTGAATCATACTCCACTGCTCCGTTCTTATTTCCCCCAATCTGGGAGGATAATGGTCCAGTCTTCCTCCCAACACCCTCCTCGCCTCTCGCCGCCCGACCAGAGTGCAACGAAGAACCGCATGCTCTACGGTTTCTTCCTCTTCCCCACATTCACACCTATCATTCCCATCGTTCCCGTTGAGTCTGAACCGACTCAGGTAGGCTTTGAAATCTCCATGACCCGTGGCCACCTGAGTCAGCTCATGACTCAACTCAGCCCCCTCCCTATTCACTGTGCCCCACATTCCAAAAAGCCATCTCCCCGTTCCACCATTCATCCACAAAACTTGCCATTCCCTATCCTCCCACTCCCTCTTCCAGCGTTTAATTGTCAATTTTGATACCCCTTGAACCACCTCCGCGACTCCCTCTCCATTTCTTTCGGTCATCACGCGCCTACACTCCCTATCAGCGATTTGTATACCGTCAGTATTCCTTCTCCTCCAGGCTACTATAATTTTGTAACCCCTTTCCAAACCGTAGCTAATCTCCCTTTGAATTTCATTTATTACCCACCATTTGTTTGCAAAATTTCTAACCTGCTGAACAACTTTTACCACCCTTAAGTCCCCCCTAACCTGGAGGCCCTTCTTAAGTCCTTTCAAAACAGCCCACCCTTCCAGTTCCATACTCCCCATGTCACATACAATTTTACACCCTCCGCGAACTAGTTCTTCCCCCCTTGCCGACACCACCCAGGCATACGCTTTTCCATCTTCACCACGGATTGCAGCGTCAATCCAAACCACCACCGCCTGTCAGGGTTCCTCCTGACCTTCATCAGGCACGTACCCTCTCACACGGATGAGTCCTCTCCCCGACATTCAATCCTCTCACCAGGTTGCCCCAGCTCAAGTGACTTTCATACCTGGCCCTAGCCTGAACCTCAAGAGGCACACAGCCGACCAACACCGACAAAGCCGCTGTTGGCGCCGTGCGGTATGCCTTCGTGATTGCTCTCAGGTAGGGCCGCTCGATCGCCCTAAGCTGTCTGACTACCCTCGAGTCTCGAGCTCTTTCCCCCCACAGTTCTGCGCCATAAAGCACCATGGGACACACCACCCTTTCATAAATCAATTTCAGCACTCTCTTGCTGTTTCCCTACTTCCTTCTCCCGAGAGCAAAGAATTTGCCCCCGAGATCCAGAACTCGCGCCCTGGCCTTCTTGACGTGCTCCAGCCAGGCCAACTTCCTGTCCACATACACACCCAGGTATTTCACGCTCGAGCCCATGACGACTCTCGCCCCATCCATACTGATCCTAGGATCACGAACTTCCCCACGAGCCGGAATAAACATAGCCTCAGTTTTGGCTATGTTATACTCCAGCTTGTTCAATTTGGCCCAAGTCTTGCATTCACCCCACGCAAATTCCCAGCCACGTTCCAGGTCCCGCAACGAACGACCAGACAGTATCACTATCTGATCGTCCGCATAGGCCTGTACGTGACACCCCATTCAAACCAACCTTCCATTACCAAGAGCCACAGGACCGGACCCAGGCTGGAGCCTTGCGGACAGCCCACGTCAGAGTCCCATTCTCTCCCTTCCACGCAAACCTTTCGGTCCATCATGAAGCTCTTTGCCATTCTCACAAGTCCCTCATTCACCCCTCTCATTCTCAGGTTCTTGACCACAGATGGTGCCCAAGCCGACCCGAACGCGTTCCTAAGGTCCAGGGCGACAACGAGAGAGTGCGACCCATCCCTCTTGTTACCCCTTAAAACCCCAACAAAGTCTCCCATGGCCATGACGCAGCTTCTGCCACTCCTAAAGCCGTACTGGCTGCCATCAAACACCCCTCTCGATTCGAGGGAGTGAGTGATCCTCCCCGCTACCAAACGGTCGAGAACTTTCCCGGCCGCCGATAGCAGCGATATCGCTCTCAGACTCCCCCCACTCTTAGGTATCCAAACAACCTCCGCTCTCTTCCACACCTTGGGGAAGATTCCCATCCTCAGACATTCATCCACAACATTCTTCCATTCGTCACCGACAACATGCATTACGTGTCCCATGACTTCATTCGGAATGCCGTCCTCGCCCGGTGCCTTGCCGACGTTCATTCCGGCAATCACTCCCTCCAGTTCGCTCTTGGTGACGGCAAGGTCATCGTACCTGTCGCCCACCCTGTCCTCCTCCCATTCCCGTCTCATTTCCCTTTGCAGATCCACGTCTGCCACACAGGAATCCACTGGAAAATACTGTCTTGCGAGCTCGTCGTAAGTCTCGTTCAGGTCTCCTGTGTACGTTCCGTCTGTCCGCCGCATGTTCCCTTTCACCTCCCTCTTTCCACCTTTCACCCATCTTTTACAGATTTCCCACACCTTATCCATCCGTTCTAATTCATTTTCCATCACCCGAAATTTTGCCTCCTTAATTTTCTTTTTGTACACATTCCTAATATCCAAATAAGTTTCCCTCAAAGCCACCCGCTCGTCTCCCCTAGCCTCCTGGAAACGTTTTCGCGCCCTCCCCGCTCTACGTTTCTCTAATGCCAAATCATCGTTCCACCAATTTTGATATTCGCGGTAAACCCTGCGACGTTTCCTTAATTTTGCTACACAAGCCTGTTCCACGACATTCTGCAGACAAGCACTCTTGCCCTCCGTGTCCAGACCCTGTAGGTTCTCTGCATGTACCTCCCAGATTTGGCCCAATGTCATTTCAAAATCTGTCCAGTCTACGTCTTTAATCTGGTACCTCCATCTTCCCCTTTCCTTGGCTACCTCGCCCATGTCTACAGTGAAAACGACGTACCGGTGATCACTCAAAGTGTCCTCATCCACGTCCACACTCCTTTCAGTCACCCTTACACCTTTACTCATCACGAGATCCGGCCAGCTCTCGCCCCTGGTGGAGCAGAAACTGGGCGGATCCGCCGGGTCATTTTCAATTCTCCATCCGTTCATCACCGTCCATTCGTGAATTTCTTCACCTCTAGCATCCGTCAGTCTTCCACCCCAGGCCACATTCTTTCCATTGAAATCACCCGCCACAATCATTCTTTCAGTTCTGCCGCGAAGCCATCCAGACAAACCCCTAAACCGGGAAACGGAATTTCCCGCGTCCGGAGGCTCGTCATAGACGTTCACGAGCAGAACGTTCCTCCTCCTCCTCTCCTTTACTTCGAGCTCTACCGCCACGACATTTCCGCTGCAACAATCCTCAGCCAAACCTTCCCCATCCCCCTTTGTACCAGGGTCAGGACCTTCATACACGCACCATTCATTCCGAAACTTTCGAAGCCGATTAGCGACTTAAACGCGTGGTACGGTTCTTGTATAAGTCCCACATCAAAACCCTCCCGTTTGATTTTGTCAAGAGCCAGTACCGTCGCCTCTTTGCCTCGACCCACATTGACCATCAGGACCTCAATTCCTGCCATTATAATTGATACGGCTCCTGGACTTCTCCAGGATCCGCACCATGGCCGGACAGTCCTGATTTCTGGCGCTGTGACTGCCAAATTTGCCAAACACTCTCCAGCAGTTTATACATTTAGTCTCCGTCTTTTGGCATGCGATGCCGTCATGATCTCCTGCACAGTTGTGACAGGCGGTCCTGTCTTTGCAGTATTTGGTGACATGACCAAATCTTCAACACCTGTAACACATCGCCAGGCCCAGGTACCCCTCCGCATAAAAGCGCTCACAGTCAATCTCGACTCGGCCCCTTTTCACAAGCAATTTGAAACTGGTCACGTCCAGTCGCAAGACAATATTCTCCTTCCATGCATTTCTGCATGGCACCCGCTTCACTACACGAATATCATCCAATTTTAAATGGCCTAATTCCTCTGTCCCCCTAATTAATTTCCCCAGAAAGTCCTCGTCTGTCATGCCCCTCTCCACCCCAGACACGACCAGCATTGGGCCCGCCGACTTCCTGTCCCTCATTTCTAAATTTTTATCCTTCCCCAAACTAGCCTTGATTTTACCCTCCCGTTCTAAATCTTTCGGTACAATGACCAATTTCCCGTCCCTGATGGTCCTCATCCCTTTCGGCGGACCCCCAATCTCTTTCACAGTGATCGATTTAGCTAGCGATTGAGCTAGCTTTCGGGCATCCTTCTCCTTCGTACTCGATACGATCACCGCCCTTTCTGCCTCTCGTGTTGCAGGTGGAGTTTTCCACCCTTCCTTACCTACTACCACAACCCGACCCTCAATCTTGGTTTTCAATT
Organism: Leptura quadrifasciata; assembly: GCA_963675555.1. NCBI lineage: Eukaryota > Metazoa > Arthropoda > Insecta > Coleoptera > Cerambycidae > Leptura > Leptura quadrifasciata. The sequence goes on from OY776678.1 coordinate 72,430,792, forward strand.
TGTTGTCCACATTCATACCTCCATTCATACCTTTCTTACCATTCGCCGAGGAGATCGCCTCAGCATAGGTCCTCCGTTGCCGTCTGGTCCTCACCACACCAACAAACTTCCCTGACTCTGTGCTCTCTTCCTCCTGAGCCATCGTTCTCACAGACCTCCTTTCCCTTTCCGTCACCAACCGCTTTGCAACACTTCCCCGTTCCAAAACAACAACACCGTTCGCCTTCTCTCTCTTCATATCCGCCACCTGATCCTCCAGATCCCTAATCCTTCTTCCCGTCTTCATTTCCTGTCTCAGAATATCCATCAATTCTTTTTGTATCTTCCCAACCGCCTCCCTCACTGCTATCTGATCAATTCTTGTTATGCTTATTTTCCCGTTAACTTCCCTACTTGTCAAGGTGACAGCTGTCAAAAACTTGACCTCCCGCGAAAGTGCCTGACGTTTGACACCTGTCAAAACTGACAGACGTCAAGTGGCTACCTGACACCTGACAGCTGTCAACCGATACCCGTGCCACCAGCCCTTGGACTAATGACCCTTTGGCGACGGGCTTAGGTCTCTGAGAAAGCCCTTGCTCTTGTAGCACCGGCGATCCGAAAAATTTTTCAGGTTATAGGGCCCACCTGTTCTCCTCTTGTGCTTTGGTAGGGCTGTACCCCTCGCGTGACTCCCCTTTAACCTCGGAAAACACAACCTCACTTCTAGCAGCACTGTGAAACGCGTCTGTACTCAATAGCGGTCAAACACGTACTTGGTAGGGTAGGGACTTTTTTTTTCATTTAGTGAACCTTTAACTTCATGGCTGGGCACCTAAACTATTTAATCCCAGCCGTTCTACGTGACATACTCATACACTTGGCCGTTCGGGGGATTTTTATTGCAGCCCGGAGCTGTTACCCCCGAATCGTTGCCCGTCCCCACCACGGGGAGGTGGTATGAGCATGTCTTGGTTTTGGTTGCACCATCTATATATTTCTATCTTTTCCATTATCCTTATAAACTAACTTACATCTAAATAACATGCAATTACTACCCAGTAGGTAGTATAGCATGCGTTTGTGCAGAGCACACCACATGCATCCCGACAAAATTAACTAAAGTTCGAAATTCTTATATCTAATGACATTCCTTTCTACGCGACATGCTTATATACGTGCTAAATTTTATGTCTCATGCAGCATGCACTGTGAAGGTCTGTCTCTGTCTTGTCTCAGTTGGTAATGGTCTTACTTTAATTGAGGTTACGGTTCGGTTTCAGGTCCTAATCCTCTATTTTATTGCCTCTTAGGCCCTATTCACCTGTCTTGTTTGTTATTGTTATTTTCGTCGACTGGTCATTCACTCCCTTACCTGTCGGATGTCCAGACAGGCAGGGGGTTCCTCAGTCGTTTTGTCCCTGTCTTGTTCTGTAGACCTCCCGCTGAAGTCGTGAGACCTCGTTAGTCAGCCTGTCTAGCTCATTGGTTAGTTCAGGGTCCTCTAGTATTTGTCTTACCGTGTTTCCTGTCAATGCTTGTCTGGCGTGCGTTATAGTTTCAGTTAGTTGGAGGTTGCATTCGAATACTACATGCTCTGGGGTACCGAGTTGGCCACACTGACAGTGTGGGTTCTCTCGCTGCCCCATCCTATGCAGATTCTGCGGGTACGGGCCATGCCCTGTGAGAAAATGTGTTATACCTTGAGTAGGTTGGAGGTACGTCAGTGTCTGTCGGTGGTATATCGTGGGGAATATTTCCCACAGTCTTCTAGCTTTGCCTGAGGTCTCCCATTCGTTTTGCCATTGCCGTGTTATTATATCTTGTATTTGTCTTTTGGAATTCGCGTCCACCCCCAGCACTTTTCGCACTCCCTCCTGGTTTCCTTTGCGCCACCAGTATATCGCGGCCTTTTTTCTGATTTCGTAGTCTATGGGGGTTGTGCCTGTGATGACCACTAGAGCCTCCAGAGAGACGGTGCAGAAAGCGCCAATGAGCCTTATGAGGACCCCCCTTTGCGCCGTTCTCACGACCTCCCGTGTTTTACGCAGTAGCAGTCTGTGTGCCCAGACACTTGCCCCGTAACTCATAATTGATTCCATTATAGCCTTAAGATATATCCTCGCGACATGCATTGGTATCTTATAGTCTCCCAGGGCTAATCTGGTTATCATGTGCATCTGCTTGCTTGCCCTCGCACGCTTTTCATCAATTTGTATCCCCAGGTATCTATATGGTGTCTGCCTTCTTATGTTCCCTTCCTCCGTCCTTATCAAGGGGTCTCTCTGCAGATTACCCTTAAGTAAGGAGAACTTGGTTTTGCCAGTAGAGATTTTCATCTTGTTTTGTTCACACCAGTTGCTCAAGTCATGCATTGCTATACGTCCTTTTTCTTCGATTTGGTTCCTCGACTCGCCTTCTATTATTAACAGAAGGTCGTCTGCATATGCGATGGTGGTTTTTATCGTCATTTGATTATCCAGATACCCCAGCAGGTTGTCCATCGTGATGTCCCAGAAAACTGGGCCACAGATGGACCCCTGTGGACATCCTTTGGTGAGTATTTTGGTTACTCGATTTGCAGAGCTGGTCATATGGACATACCTGTCTTGACAGTAATTCCGTAGAATATTGTAGATCTCTTGTTCGCATCCCAAATTCCTGGTGTTTTCAAATAAGGTTGGCCACCACAGATTGTCAAAGGCACCAGAGATATCCACGTATATCGCAAGGACATACTTGTTCTCTGACGCCCCGACAACCCGTATGGCTTCATTAATCGCATCTTCTGTGGATCTGCCCTTTCTAAATCCAAATTGATTTGGGTGCTGAACATTGGCTCTTCGTTCCTTTAACCTCTCACAAATTAGTCTTTCTAGGACTTTCCCTAATGTGTTTAGTAAACAGATAGGTCTATAAGATTTCGGTTGTCTGGGGTCTTTCCCGTCACCTTTGTAAATAATCGTTACCTCGGCGTGCTTCCAAATGCCCGGGAACTTCCCAGTTTCCAGGCATTTGTTATACACAGTTGTCAGGTCTTGCATTAATTCCTCCTTTAGCACCTGCAGAACTTCAGATGGAATCCCATCTGGTCCCGGTGCTTTCTTTCTTTTCATTTGCATTATTGCATTTTCGATTTCTTGGTTGGTGAAGGGACGAGTCCGAATTTCCGTCCTATACCTCTCTATCATCCTTTGTCTTTTATCACGTTGATCTTCTGTTTCGTTTTCTCTAGTATCAGATGGCAATAATTCGCTTAACAGGGTCTGGGTAGTTTCTTCCCAGTCTCGTGTTTTAGTCCCATCTGGCTTCGTTAGAGTAGAAAATAAGGCAGGTCCCCTTATCTTCATCGTTGTTATCTTATAGGGAGTTCCCCATATGTCTGTCTCCATACAATCGTTTACAAATCTCTGCCAGCTGGCCCGTTTGGTTTCATAAAGTCTGTTCCTATATTCGTCCTTCACGATTCTATATCGCTCCAGGTTAATTCTTTTTTGTTCGTTATCTATTGATTGCTGGTAAATTTTTCTCAGCCTTTGGGACCTTCTCTTGAGTACAGAAAGCTCTTCACTCCAGGCCCTGTTATTGATACTAAGATCGGGTTGTCTTATTTTGGGTATCGCCATGTTCATTGCCTGCTTGATTTTCTTGCTAACCTGCTTAGCCATCTCATTCGGGTCCCCCTCCTGGATAGGTGGTTGTTCCCGATAGATTTGTTTAAGCAGGTCCCAGTTAGTTTTCCTCAAGTTATACTTGGTTTTCCAAATCAAGTTGTCATTATTGGTGATCATGTTCCCTACATCCACATATAATAATAATAATAATAATCTCTTTATTTCCAACAGGTAAGCACCCAATTACAGGAAATACATGAAAACACATATCATTTATATATCAATAGCGAATAAAAAAGAAAAATAATATTGACACTTAAGTTACAAACAAAATTAAACCTACTATTCAGTAATAATTATATGACTTAATATACTGCCTAGACTATCAAAATTAATATCACATAGATGGGAGATTTTATTAAAATTATTGCACATTACATAAATTGGAGATCTCACCATAATATTTGTCCTATAATTCGTGACATAGAAGGTTGTGTGACGGCGGATTTCAAGTCTGGGTATGTGGAAATTAATTTTATCTAACAAAAAGGGACAATCAATAGTGTTGTGAATTAAACTGAATAAATATTTAATGGAAATTATTTCGCGACGAGTTTCTAATGAAACGATATTAAAACGGTTCGTTAAAATGGACGTATTAATTCCTCTCTGCGGGTAAATGCCATCCTCCTTAAAAAACAAATATTTTAGGAACTTCCTCTGAACTGACTCAATATTATTCACGTGACATGTGTACCACGGATACCATATTCCAATCTTGAGCGAACGTATGCGTAATATAACAACATTAGGCTAGAAGTTTTGCTAGAACACTTGCAGTTTCTTAATATGAAGCCTAGCATTTTATATGAATTTGATACAGCACTATTAATATGGGCTCGAAATGTTAACTGGCTATCGAAGATTATACCCAAATCTTTGATTTCTGTACATCTGGTTATACTCTCTGAATTTATTTTATAATCATATTCTTCAGGTTTATTTTTCCGAGAAAAAGAGATAACGTAACATTTTTGAACATTAATGCACAGATGGTTCGCACTACACCAATCAGATACGGCTTTAAGGTCATTTTGGATCATATATTAGGTTATGGTCACTTACCGTGATCCCATCCTCTATTGTCCATCTTACAATTTTATTAGCCATTTTGTTGTTAACCATTGTTACGTCGATGTTTGATGAGGCTCCGGCTCTGTTCTGGTGAGTTGGTATATAGCCCACTTCGTTCACAATTTCCAGTCTAAGTTCATTGATTAAATTTTCCATTTCTTCGCCTCTTGCGTCCGTCTCTCCACTGTTCCACAGTGGGGATTTCGCATTTGCATCCACCATTACAATAATTGGTACCTCTCTGTACTCTAGGATTATATCTCTTAGTTTTTCAAGATGTGGCCTGATTTCTTGGTTAAATTGAAAATACTGATTTACTAGTATCATTTTCCCCAGCCTAGAGATAAGTTCGACACAATTACAGTGGGTATCCGTAAATTTCCCCACTGTTGTAATGGTGTATTTATTAAAAACAATTATGGCGGTCATTGGATTGGCTTCTGCCTTAATCACCCGAGTTGTTACCGGTAAGCCCTGTAGCTTCCCTTGTTTTGTGTAGGGTTCTTGTAAGCAGACTACGTCGATTTTAAGATCTTGTGCAACTTTTCGTATCTCATGTGTGGCAATGGCACTGCGTGCAGCGTTTAGCTGCCCAATTCTCATATATGTGTTATTTCCGTTTTCTATTGTACCTCTTTTCTGAGGATTCTACGCATTGCGCACCATCTTATAACAGTCAGGCCATGCCTTGGTATAATCAAGGCAGACCCTCCCGTGTGTTATCGCCAGTTGCCTATACGTTTCGTTGATATCCAACTGTTCTCCTCGTTCGTCAAACATTCGACGTAGCAAGCCTATCAGGTCACCTTCCTCCGTTGGAATGTTATTTTGTTTTAGGTGTATTCTGTCTACTGCTTCTAGAACTGGGTAGGCTATTGTTCCTCCCAGCGGGTGACCTTTCCGCACTACCTGTCTCAGGGCAGCTGTTAATATTCCTGGCTCCTCGAGCCTCCTGAGCCTCATCTTTACATCTATGTCGTCGTACATTACTTTTGTTGGACATTCCGCTTCCGCGGTTACTGTCTGACTTTTTATTTCCATTTTTGGCCTTATAGGCCAGATCCTATTTTTATTCCTTTCTCTTCTGGGATGCCACACCCAGGTCCATAGTCGATGCAGGATCCCATTCCTCTCAGTTTGGGTTCCTACATTTCTTTTGTACACATTTTCGTTTTCGGGTTCTTGTATATGCTGTATATCATTCATTTCTAGTTCCTGTTGCTTTAAAGCTCTAGCTTTGTCTCGCCGTAGACGAGAGGGGGTTTTGTTCTTTTTAACTTTTACGTGTTGCACTTCCTGATTTCCTGTTTCCGGATTATTCATCCACAGTATATTCAGTTTTGGCAATTAATCTTTCCACCAGCAGTTTGTGAGTTAGGCACTCTTCCCCCACACATCGTTTTCCTCTAGTCTTGCAAGGTATGCACACAGCAGGTCGTCAAGGCAATCCGGCTTTCTATGTCCCTCTTTTGCACAGTGAGCGCATACCTGGCTCACTTGTCGGCAGTGTTTAGCAACATGACCTAAATCCTGACATTTCATACAGCGTGGAACTACTATGTAGTCTTTTAGATCATATGATCCGTACGATATGTACAGTCGTTTTTGGTTTAATAGTATTTTCCTTAGCTTTGCGCTAATCTCTATTACATGGTGCCCAGTGGGTCTATCTTTCGGCCCTGTCTTAAATCGTAGTATGAAGTTTTCTTCATACTCCTCTTTGGTTATTTTGCCCTCAAAGTTTTGTTCGTATACAGATTTCAGGATCTTATTTGGCGATAGGTCAGATGGTATGCTATATGCAATCATTAGCGGTCTTTTCTTGGGAGGCTCACATGTGAGACTCTCCTGCAATTTCGCATTATTCATGATCTTTGTTGCCTCGAGTTCGCTATCTGTTTCTACAATTAGTACTTTGCCCGTAGTCTTGATCGACCTGATCTTTAGCCTTTCCTTTGTCGGGTCAATCGCCCTTTTAAACGTTTCTTACACCTTCTTGGCATCTTCTCCTCTTTTGGAGGTGATGAATACCGTGGTTTTCGGTTTTGCTGTGATTTTGTCAATTATGCTTTTGGCCGTTTTGGCTACTGCGGCATAGGAGAGTCCCTGGGTAACCGGGGGCTCTCTATCCCGGATTCTTTCCTTCTTTAGTTCCTCATTCTCTTTCTTGAGACACCTATATTCTCCGACTAATTCTGCCTGTGCAAAGGCTAGTTTGGTTAGCTTGGCCTTTAGGGCCTCAATATTATCCTTTCTCAATCTTCGCGTTGGATCTAAGTCTTGCTCTACGAATTTGATAAATTCTGCATACAACAACTCCACCTCAATTGTTCCCATGATACCGGTTTCTGCGCCCACCGAACTGGCGCCACTCGCGATACTCGCACTAGTCGTGTCAATATCTACGTCCTTCTCTTTTCCGTCCATACCCACACTTTGTCCTTCTGCCATTTAGCCGCCTGGGGTTTTTAAACCAACCTCAAGGGCAGTCCCCAGGTCGTTATTCCCCTCGACCACGTGGAGGCGGCAGGAAATTATTTTTACTCTCTTTTAGTCACTTACGATCACTCGGTTGTTCATCTCACGCACCGTTGCTGCTACCAGAAGCGTACACACGACTTATTCTGGTCCCCGAGGGGGGTAGGGTAGGGACAAGAATTCATTTTCCGGCCGAGGCCTGCCCACCTACCTTTCGGTTTTAGGCGAATGCTTTTCCATACCTACTATCACTATCTGGCAGAAGCACTCTCAAGAGAACCCCTACCAGGACCGCACTCCAAAAACTAGAGGGTCCAGAACTTTATTAACCAAAAACCAAAAACCAAACAACAAACAATAGCGTATAACAACTAGCACTAGCCAAAAGCGTATAAAGTGAACAATGTATAAGGTAAACAATTATCGTGTATAAGAACAATGAACAATGTAAAAATCCGAAACAGTGTATAAGGTAAACAATAACAGGAACAATAACAACAACAATAAAAAAGGCCGATTTGTGATGGGTGCCGCGCAATACCAGATCGTCCCCGGCACCCCAACTATAAATTTTGTTACCGAAAACACCTAATCACCCCCCGTCCACTATCAATTTTGCCCAATCCAAAATTAAATCCCATTCCTCACCCCTAACCTCCCCCAATCTGGGAGGATAGTGGCCCAAGACGCCCTCCAAAGCCCTCCTGGCATTCTGCCTCCCGACCAGGCCACAGCGCAAAACCGCATGCTGTACGGTCTCCGCCTCCATACCGCATTCACACATGTCCCCATCCGCTCCGTTGAGTCTGAACCGACTCAGGTAGGCCTTGAAATCCCCGTGTCCGGTGGCCACCTGAGTCAGCTCATGGCTCAACTCCGCCCCCTGCCGATTCACACTCCCCCACATCCCAAACAACCATCTGCCCGTATTTCCATTCACCCATAAATTTTGCCACTCCTCTTCCTCCCACTCCCTCCTCCATTTCTTCACAAATAATTTAGTTACCCCGTCCACAACCTCCGCATCTCCCTCTCCCTCATTTCTGGTCAACAGCCGTCTACACTCCCTATCCGCTAACCGAATCCCGTCATTCGTCCGTCTCCTCCAGGCCACAGTAATTTTATAACCCATGTCCAGTCCAGTCGCAATTTCCCTTTGTATCCTGTTAATGACCCACCATTTATTTTCGAAATTTTGTACTTGCTGCACAGTTTGTGCCGAATCCGTGAAAACCAAAACCTCCCTTGAATCCCCCCTGACCTGGAGGGCTTTCTCAAGTCCTCGCCAAACAGCCCACCCCTCCAATTCCATGATGTCAATTTCGCCCTCCATTGTCTTCCCTCCGCGAACTAATTCTTCCCCCTCCGCCGACACCACCCATGCATACGCTTTTCCAATCTCACCTCTCACAGCAGCGTCGGTCCAGACCTTAACCGCGCGGACGGGTTCCTCCTGACCTTCATCAGGCACGTACCCTCTCACGCACGGATGGACCTTGTCCCCGACATCCAGCCTTCTCACCAGGTTACCCCAGCTCGAAGCACATTCGTACATGGCCCTAGCCTGAACCTCAAGAGGCACACAGCCGACCAACACCGACAGAGCCGCTGTTAGCGCCGTGCTGTACGCCTTCGTGATGGCTCTCAGGTAGGGCCGCTCAATCGCCCTAAGTTGCCTGATCACCCTAGAGTCTCGAGCCTTCTCTCCCTCTCAGCAAAATACATTATTTTTGCGTTTATTCCGATTTATATTATTTGCAAAACATAACCTCTGACTTTTCCTTTGGCGTAAACGTCACGGGCGCAGAGGCTTTTTTCCAATAATTCTATTATTTTGTAGATTCGGTGATTTGCTTTGAAGAGGATAATAGTACATGTGGTAGAAAACCCAAATAATAGGAAAGAATATTCTCTCCCCACAGTTCTGCGCCATAGAGTACCATGGGGCACACAACCCTTTCAAAAATCAACTTCAACACTCTCTTGCTGTTTCCCCACTTCCTTCTCCCAAGAGCAAAGAACTTGCCCCCGAGATCCTGAACCCGCGCCCTGGCCTTCTTGACGTGCTCCAACCATGCCAACTTCCTGTCAACATGCACGCCCAAGTATTTCACACTCGAGCTCATGATGACTCTCACTCCGTCCATTTTGATCCGTGGATCCCGGACTTCCCCACGAGCCGGAATAAACATAGCCTCAGTTTTGGCTACGTTGTACTCCAACTTGTTAAGTTCAGCCCAGCTCTTACATTCTCCCCACGCAAATTCCCACTTACGTTCCAGGTCCCGCAACGAACGACCAGACAGTATGACTATCTGGTCATCCGCGTAGGCCTGTACGTGACCCCCCGTTGCCTAACTTCCCGCGTACTTTCAAACCATCCTTCCATGACTACGAGCCATAGAACCGGGCCCAGGCTGGAGCCTTGCGGACGGCCCACGTCCGATTCCCACTCTCTACCTTCCACACAAACCTTTCGGTCCATCATGAAACTCTTGACCATTCTCACGAGTCCCTCGTTCACCCCTTTCATTCTCAGGTTCTTGACCACAGATGGTGCCCAAGCCGACCCGAACGCGTTCCTAAGGTCCAAGGCGACAACAAGAGAGTGTAACCCATCCCTCTTATTCCCCTTTAAAACCCCCACCATGTCTCCCATGGCCATGACGCAGCTTCTGCCACCCCTAAAGCCAAACTGACTTTCGTCCAACGCCCTCCTCGATTCGAGGGAGTGGGAGATCCTCCCTGCCACCAAACGGTCGAGAACCTTCCCGGCCGCCGATAGCAAAGATATGGGTCTCAAACTCCCCCCACTCTTTGGTATCCAGACAACCTCCGCTCTCTTCCATACCTTGGGGAAAAGTCCCACCCTTAAACATTGTCTACGAAAACTTGGGTGAGTTTGTGAAAAATAAAAAATGTTTTCATTCGGAGACTGCAAATTTTTGAAGTTGATGGGCGCCAGCAGCCTCGATGGTGGTGTTCTCGTAGCTCTGGTGATTGAACGAGCTCTCAGGACCGATTTTTGGAATTTGTAGACTGGTTAACGATTTTTTAAAGTGTCGGTGGGTACAGCTATTACCCCTTATTGCCTCGCCGGCTGACATACGCATGCACCGCTTTTGGTGCAAGGTACCCCAACTTTTGAGTATGTAGACAGGCGCTATTGCCTGGTAAGAGTCGTTGATGAAAAAATAAAAGCCAGAGATACCAAAAATATGTAACTCTAAGCAGAGCTCTTGCGCTGGTCGATGCACAATTTGTTTTAATTAATTTAGTCCCTAACAATACTGAGCTAACACTGGTTATTTCGTAACGGGTTAAAAGTCGCGGCACGATTGTAGGTTAATGTCGTTGTAGGCTAGCCTTTCTCCTCCACGCTGTAGGGTGTAGATGCAGTAGCAACTACGACGCCGTACTGGTTTTGGTTCGTCAGGTATGCTGAAGTTCTGGAAGCTTGTAGATGTAGTGAACTGGACTGCTTACTGATGTTGACTTGTTGCGCGCTCGGACTGAAGTGGTAGTTGTAGCGCGTGCTAAGGCTCGGAGTGAACTGCCGCTGTCGAAACCCCGCCGCGCTACTGTAACTTTCGGGGCGGACGGAGCTCTGAACGTTAGGTCGGCTGGCGTTTGGAACGCTGTGTGCCGAATGAGCGGCCGGGGCCGCCTGCTGCGTCGTGTCGGACCCGCCCAGTCATGCCGAGGCGGACGGGAATCTAAACGTCGATATACCCTAAGCGCGTTTATTGCGTTGTATTTAATTAGAGCTGAGATATGAATGGATAATGATGCTAAGCTACAAATTGTGACTTTTTGATTGAATTTAACTGTTTTAAAAGGCCTTTTTTTGGCATCGACAACAACATTCATCAATCACATTCCGCCAGTCATCCGCCACAACATTCAGTACGTGCCTCATAACTTCGTTCGGAATACCGTCCTCACCCGGAGCTTTACCGACGCTCATCCCCTCGATCACTCCCACCATTTCACTCTTGGTGACGGCGAAGTCATCATACAGGTCCCCAACCCTGTCCTCTTCCCACTCCCGTCTCAATTCAGTCTGTCTCCCAGCGTCCGACATGCAGGAATCAACCGGAAAGTACTGCCGTACGAGCTCGTCGTAGGTACTGTCCAAGTCGCCCGTGTAAGTCCCGTCCGTCCTCCTCATATTCCCTTTAACTCCCCTCTTCCCACCTTTCACCCATCTATTACAAACCTCCCAGACCTTATCCCCCATTCTTTCCAGTTCCACTTCCATTGCTCTAAATTTCGCTTCTTTAATCTTTTTCTTATAGCCGTTTCTAATATTGATGTATATTTCCCTAAATTCCGCCCTCTCGTCCCCCCTAGCGTCCTGGAAACGTTTACGCGCCCTCCCCGCCCTACGCTTCTCTATTGCCAAATCATTGTTCCACCAATTTTGCTCTTCGCGAAAAATCCTCCGACGTTTCCTCAATTTTGCCCGACAAACTTCCTCAACGGCACCCTGCAGAAGAGCACTCTTGCCCTCTGCGCTCAGATCTCCCAGACTCGGCACACGCTCTGCCCAAATTTGGCCCAATGTCGCCTCAAAGTCTGTCCAGTCCGCGCCTTTCACTTGGTACCGCCATCTTCCCTTACCCTTTTCAACATCACCGACGTCTACAGCGAAAGCAACGTACCGATGGTCACTCAAGGTGTCCTCGTCCACATCCACACTCCTATCAGTCACCCTTACACCTTTACTCATCACGAGATCCGGCCAGCTCTCGCCCCGCGAGGAGCAGAAACTAGGCGGATCCGCCGGGTCGTTCTCAATGCGCCACCCATGCATCACCGTCCATTCGAGAATCTCTTCTCCTCTTGCATCCGTCAATCGTCCACCCCAAGCCACATTCTTTCCATTAAGATCGCCCGCCACAATCACTCTTTCGGTCCTGCCGCGAAGCCATTCAGACAAGCCCCGGAAACGAGAAACAGAATTTCTCGCATCCGGAGGCTCATCGTAAACGTTCACGAACAGGACGTTCCTCCTCCTCCCCTCCTTTACCTCGAGTTCCACCGCCACAGCACTTCCGCTGCAACAGTCTCGCCTCAACCACACTCTCCCTAGCCCCCTTCGTACCAAGCTCAAGGCTTTCATACGTTCGTCTCCATCCACACAAAACGAGTTATACCCCAATAGCGACTTATATGCGTGATACGGCTCCTGGATTAACCCTATATCAAAGCCCTCCCGTTTAATTTTGTCCAGCGCCAGTACCGTCGCTTCCCGACCACGCCCCGTGTTAATCGACAGGATCTTAATTCCGACCATTATAATCGATGCGGCTCCTAGATTTCTCCAAGATCCGCACCATGGCCGGACAGTCCTGACGACGAGCACTGTGGTTTCCGTACTTGCCGAACACCCTCCAACAATTTACACAACGATTTTCCTCTTTTTTACAGTCCCGTCCGTCATGGTCACCCGCACAATTGTGACAGGCTGTTTTGTTTTTACAGAAAGTAGCGGTATGCCCAAATCTGCAACATCTAAAGCACATGGCCAGACCCAAGTACTCCTCTACAAAGTACCGCTCGCAGTCGATTTCTACCTTTCCCAATTTAACCAAAGTTCTAAATACGTCTAAGTCGTCCAACCGCAAGACGACGTTCTCCTTCCAGGCGTTCCTGCAAGTCATCCGCTTTACTATCTTAATTCTGTCGGTCGCAATGTCCTTCAAAGTCTCAGTCCCCCTCTTAATCTTCCCCAAAAAATCCTCACCCCCATTCCTTTCTCCACCCCCGACACCACTAACATGGGGCCCACCGATTTTCTTTCCCTGACCTCTAAATTTTTATCCCGCCCCAAAGTTTCTTTTAATTTTAATTGTTGTTCCAGATTTTTTGATACAATAACCAATTTCCCGTCTTTAATCGTTCGTACACCCCGCGGTGGACCCCCAATTTCCTTTACATTAATCTATTTGGCCAGCTCTGCAGCTAGCTTCCTCGCATCCTTCTCTTTTGTGCTGGTCACAATGACTGCCCTTTCCTACGTTCGTGACGAGGGTGGAGTTTTCCATCCCCCTTCCCCAGTGACCACTACCCGTCCCTCTATCCTATTCCCTAAATTTCCTTTCATACCACCATTCACACCAAACTTACCCCCTCCGGAGACCTCAGCATAGCTTCTACGCTGCCTCCTGGTCCTCGGTATCTCCACAAATTCACCACTATCTGTTTTCTCCCCCAAGTCTTGGGCCATCCTCCTCCCAGATGCCCTCACCTCTGCCCTCCTCACAACATTCCCCACACTTCTCGCTGCCAGCTGCCCTTTCAACTCCTTGATTTCGTCTTCCAATTCCCTCATCATATTTCCCGCTGCCATCTCTTTTCTTAATATGTCCATCATTTCTTTCTGGATGTTAACAACCGCGTCTTTAACTGCAATTTGGTCTACCCTGTTTACACTTATCTTCCCGCCCACTTCCTTACTGATCGCCTCTACAATTTTGCCCAGCTCCGTCTCTACTATTTTCGTTCTATCCACATCATCCCTTCTTCTTTTATTAGACCCCGCCCCCTCTCTCTTCTCTTCTCTCTTGCTCATCACTGCCACATCAACTTTTTCTACTTTCGTCTTCATTCCCGCAACTCCTTCTCTCAAAACCTCTGCCTTTCTTACCTCCACCTCCTTCTTCTTCTTTGCACAGACTTCCCTCGTGCTCATTCCACTTCCTCCTGCTTCTCCACTCAGTCTTTTCCTGCTCTCTCTCACCACCTGCGTCGCCCTTTTCGTCATCTGCTCACTCGCGCTACTCGTGATGCTACAAAAACTGTCTTCCCCCCCCCTCCATGCTCTCCTCCATTGACTCCATAGCAACTGTCAAATGTGACAGCTGTCCCCACTTCTCGTCTGCGCGCGTTTCGTTGACACCTGTCACTTTGACACCTGTCAAAAATTCTCCCCCTCTTGGCACTTGTCTGACAGTTGACACCTGTCAAACCTTTGCCCAGGACTTGGGGCCCTTCGACTTGGGTTTGGGGCCTCGAGACGCACCGCACCAGACCACACACGAAAATTCCGAACCTTAGAAAAAATTTAAAATTTGGGGCCCAACTGTTCCCCTCTCGAGCTGTATCCGGAGCTTTGCCCCTCGCGTGACTCCCCTTTTTTCTCTGTGATCGTAACCTCATTTTTATTAGCACTGCTGAACACGTCTGTATGCGATAGCAGTCAAACACGTACTGGTAGGGTAGGGACTTTTTTTTTTTTTTTCATTAGCGAACCAAAATGTTTAGCCGAGCATCTAAGCAATTAAGCTCCGGCCTAATTATCCTTGGCACTCACCGCACGCTTAGCCGTTCGGGGGATTTTTATTTCAGCCTATAGCTGGGACCCCCGATTCGTTAACCGTCCCCACCACGAGGAGGTGGTGCGATGTGTACCATTGTCATTTTGGTTTTATCTTTTGTACTGTTTTCTTTCTTTTCAATTATCCTTAATTCTAATAACAAAAACATTTCATGCAACAAACATGCATTTTGGCATGCACGTGTTTTACAAACTACTTACTTACTAACTAGCCTACTACATGCAATTACTACTTCATGCTGTTTATCTCGGCCCAAGGTACAAGCCTCTTATATTGTATGTTAGTCATGCAACATGCAGCGTGTCTGTTAGCAGTGTAGTTCGTAGTTCTTGATTTCGTCTTGTAGTTAGGTTCTGTGAGGTCTTATTCAGTTACATTTGTTATTGTTCATTCCCTATTATTGTCCAAGTTCGTTTTCAAAATGACTGGCATTTTTCCCTGTCCGCCGGTTAACCTGACGTTGGGGATTCTCAGTCATTTCGATGTGTTTTGTATATTTCCAATTGTAGCTTGGATACATCGTTAGTCAGTTTGTTTAGTAGTTCGGTTGTAATATGGTTTTGCAATATTTGTCTTGTCGTGAGGTTGATAAGTCCTTGTCTCGTGTTATCTATTTCATTGTTCGTGTGTAGGTCACAGTGCAAGACCACATGCTCTGGAGTGCCTACTTCTCCACAGTCGCAATGAGGATCAGGTCTCATTCCTAATCTGTGGAGATTTTGTGGGTAGGGGCCATGTCCTGTTAGGAAATGGGTCATACCTTGCGTTGGTCTAATGTGTGTTTGTGCCTGCCTTTGGAAGATTGTCGGGAATATTTCTCTTACCCTTCTTGTTTTCTCAGTATTTTCCCATTCCTCCTCCCATTGTTGTATGATTGCTTCAGATATCTGTCTTTCTGTCGTTGCTCTACCTCCTATTATCTCTTGAACTTTATCCGGGTCCCCCTTTTTCATAGTCTATGGGTATTATGCCCAACCACCGCCAAGGCCTCCAGGGATGTGGTTCTGTAGGCCCCAGAAATCCTAATCAAGATTCCTCTTTGGGCCCCCCTCACCACATCCCTAGGTTTCCTCAGTAGAAGCCTTTTTGCCCATACGCTGGCTCCATAGCTCATTATGGATTCCATAACGGCCTTTATATAAATTTGTGCATATTCCATGGGGATTTTATATTCTCCGGTGGCCATGCGGATGATTTTGTGCATTTGGCGTGTTGCTCTTGCACTGGTTGTACGTATGTGTTGATAGAAATTTTGTCGTTCGTCAATGTGGATGCCAAGATATCGGTTAACTGTCTGTCTCCGTATTGTGTCTTCGTTCAGTCTCAGTAGTGGGTCCCTCAAGAGGGTACCTTTTAGGACCGAGATTTTTGTTTTCGCTGTTGCGATTTTCATTTTGTTGGTTTTACACCACACATTGAGGTTTTCCATTATGTTTAAACTTTTAGTTTCCAATTGGGTTCTAGACTCCCCTCCTACCAGCACAAGCAGGTCATCAGCATAAGCTGTCGTGGATTTTACATCTCGCATCGTATTCATGTGCCCCAGCAGGTTGTCCATAGTGATGTCCCAGAAAACTGGGCCACAGATGGACCCCTGGGGCACCCTTTGCTTAGTGTCTTGCTCGTCCATTCTAATCCACTGCTCATGAAAACGTACCTATCCTGACAATAGTTACGCATACTAGCATAAAGATCTTGGTTGATTCCCATCTGCCTCAATTCTGCAAATAGTGTTGGCCACCATAGGTTATCAAAGGCACCCGATATGTCGATGTATATCGCAAGGATATACTTCTCCTCGGATGCCCCGACCTCCCGCAGTGCTTTGTTAACCGCGTCCTCTGTGGATTTTCCCGGCCTGAAACCGAACTGGTCCGGGTGTTCCCTTCCCAGCCGGTACCGTGCCAGTCTACCACAGAGTAGTCTCTCTAATGCCTTCCCTAATGTGTTTATGAGGCAGATGGGTCTGTAGGATTTCGGTTCCTTGGGATCCTTCCCGTCTCCTTTATAAATTATGATAACCTCAGCTTGCTTCCAGATGTTTGGAAATTTTCCTGTTTCCAAGCATCTGTTATACACTGCTAGCAGGTCGGGGAGTAGCTCCTCTATCAGGCTTTGCAGGACTTCAGCAGATATGCCATCTGGTCCAGGTGCCTTCTTCTTTTTCATTTTGAATATTGCCTCCCTTATTTCTTCAGTAGTAAAGGGATCAGCCCTTTCCTCCGTTCTGTATCTTTGCACCATCTGGTGCCTCTTATGAGCTTGTTGAACAGTTTCATCTTCCAACCTGTCAGATGGAAGGAGCTCACTCAGCAGAACTGTAGTGGTCTCCCTCCATCCTGTGGTTTCCGTTCCATCTGGCTTTCTGAGAGTGGAGAACATGGCTGGTCCCCTAATTTTTACCGTGGTAATTTTATATGGCGTGCCCCATATGTCTGTTTGCAAGCAGTTGTCAACAAACTTTTGCCAGCTTCTCTGCTTCGTCTCGTAGAGATTTTTCTTGTAAGCTTCTCTGGCTTGTCTATAGTTTTCTAGATTTTGTTGCCTTTGTTGTGCGTCAATAGATCGCTGGTATATCTTTCTTATGTTTTTTAGTTCCCTTTTTTGTTGGGTCAGTTCATTGCTCCATGCTTTGTTGTTGATGTTGACGCCTGCCTGCTTGACCTTGGGGATG
This sequence comes from Leptura quadrifasciata, assembly GCA_963675555.1. Lineage (NCBI taxonomy): Eukaryota > Metazoa > Arthropoda > Insecta > Coleoptera > Cerambycidae > Leptura > Leptura quadrifasciata. The sequence continues at coordinate 72,448,014 of OY776678.1, forward strand.
GAGTCATCCATTGCCACTTTTAGCTTCCTGGTTAGTTCTTTGGCCATATCTGCCGGGTCTGCTGGTTGTATCAGGGGCAGTTCCCTGTAGCTTTCTTTTAGTCGGTCCCAATTTGCTTTCCTGAGGTTGTATTTTGGTGTTCTGGGTTGTGGTTCTGGTGTGTTCACCCTGTTCTTTATTTCTACATGTATCACATTGTGATCACTTAGTGTTAATGAATCCTCTATTACCCAGCTTAACTGTTTGTCCTTCATTTTGTTGTTGGCTAATGTTATGTCTATATTTGATGAGGCTCCGGCTCTGTTCTGGAAAGTCGGTATTGTGCTCAACTCATTTATCACCTCAAGCTGTAATTCGTTGATCACGTCCTCCACCATTGCTCCACGTTCATCGGTTTCATTGCTATTCCACAAGGGTGACTTTGCATTTGCATCAGCCATTATTAGAATTTGTGCATCACCATATTCCCGGACTATCTCTGTCATTTTGTGCAGGTGTTGTTCTACGTCTTGATTAAATTGAAATTATTGGTTTACTAATATAATCCTTCCGAGGTTGGATATTATTTCTGTGCACCGCACCAGACCACACACGAAAATTCCGAACCTTAGAAAAAATTTAAAATTTGGGGCCCAACTGTTCCCCTCTCGAGCTGTATCCGGAGCTTTGCCCCTCGCGTGACTCCCCTTTTTTCTCTCTGATCGTAACCTCACTTTTATTAGCACTGCTGAACACGTCTGTATGCGATAGCAGTCAAACACGTACTGGTAGGGTAGGGACTTTTTTTTTTTTTTCTTTTTTTCATTTAGTGAACCTCAATCTTACTGGCTGGGCACCGAATCATTTAATCCCAGCCTTTCTTCTGACACACTCATGCACTTGGCCGTTCGGGGGATTTTTATTTCAGCCCGAAGCTGTCACCCCCGAGTCGTTACCGTCCCTACCACGAGGAGGTGGCATGAATGTGTCTTTTCTTTGGTTGCACTATTTTTGTTTCTTTTATTGCCATTTTCTTTTCAAAACTATCCTTAAATCTAAACTTACTTCCTAACATGCTAAATGACATGCATACCGCATGCAGCCCGATATAACTACGTTCCTTATATCTAAATTACATGAACTCATGCTTCTACTATTTCTACTCTATAATCTACAACTTTTCATGCAATATGCACTTATAAGCTTATTCGTCTTGTCCTAGTCTCTTCTGTCTTTGTTTGTTTGGTTCCGTTCTAGTCCTATTCCTCTACACGTTGCAATCATCGACCCTGTGTTCACCATTTGGAAGCATCGTTTGGTCTTCATCGACTGGTGATTCACCCTCTATCTGACGAATATCCGAAACAGGCAGAGGATTCCTCAGTCGTTGTGTCTCTGTCTTGTTCTATAGGCTTCCCTCTGAAGTCGTGAGACCTCATTGGTTAGCCTATCTAGTGCATTAGTCAGTTCAGGGTCTTCTAATATTTGCCGTAGTGTTTTTCCTAATAGTATTTGTCTTTCGTGCGTTATCGTGTCATTGATTTGTACATTGCAAACAAACACTACATGTTCCGGGGTACCAAGCTGACCACACTGACAGTGCGGGTCATTTCGCTGCCCCATCCTATGCAGGTTTTGTGGGTAAGGGCCATGGCCCGTAAGAAAGTGAGTCATGCCCTGGGTAGGTTGGAGGTACGTCAGAGTCCGTCGGTGGTAGATCGTGGGTAAGATTTCCCATAATCTCCTAGCCTTGTTGGAGGTCTCCCACTCTTCTTGCCATTGTCTCGTAATTGTCTCCGTTATTTCTTTCTTATTGTTTGCGTGTACCCCTAAAACCCTACGTACTTCCTCCTGGTTACCTTTCCGTATCCAATATATGGCAGCCTTCTTTCTAATCTCGTAATCTATTGGCATTGTGTCTGTGATGACCGCTAGGGCCTCCAGAGAGACGGTACAGAATGCTCCAGTGAGTCTTATCAGGACCCCCCTTTGCGCTGTTCTCACCGCCTCTCTTGGTTTCTTCAATAATAGTCTATATGCCCAGACACTGGCCCCATAACTCAGGATTGACTCCATAACCGCCTTAAGGTAGATTCTTGCAACGCGTATTGGTATTTTGTAGTCTGCTATGGCAAGCCTCACTATCATGTGCATCTGCTTACTTGCTTTTGCACTGGCAGTCTGAATATGATTTAGGTAATTTCGTTTCTCGTCTATGTGTATTCCTAGGTATCTGTAAGTTGTCTGTCGTCCTATGTTCCCATCCTCCATCCTTATCAAAGGATCCCTTTGCAAGTTTCCTTTTAGTAATGAAATTTTAGTTTTGTTAGTCGCTATTTTCATTTTGTTTTTATCGCACCACGTGCTCAAATTCCGCATTGTGTTTCCTCCTTTTACCTCTAGTTGATTTCTCGATTCACCTCCTACTAACAATAAGAGGTCATCCGCGTATGCTAGCGTTGTTTTTATCTCGATCAGGCTGTCTAGATAGCCCAACAGGTTGTCCATCGTAATGTCCCAGAAGACTGGTCCACAGATGGACCCCTGTGGGCATCCCTTGATGAGTACTTTGGATGTTCTGTTTGTCGAGTTGGTCATATGTACGTATCTGTCTTGACAGTAGTTCCTTAGTATGTTATAAATATCCTGGTCACACCCTAGGTTCCTTATATTGTCAAATAAAGTCGGCCACCACAGGTTATCAAAGGCACCAGAGATATCCACGTATACCGCAAAGATATAATTCTCCTCCGATGCCCCGACAACCCGCATGGCTTCATTTATTGCATCTTCTGTTGATCGGCCCTTCCTGAACCCGTATTGGTTAGGATGTTGGGTATTTTGCCTGAGCTCTTTAAGTCTTTCGCATATTAGTCTCTCTAGGATTTTCCCCAGTGTATTCAGAAGACAAATAGGCCTATATGACTTTGGCTGTTTCGGGTCTTTCCCATCGCCTTTATATATACTTGTGACTTCAGCGTGCTTCCAGATGCTAGGAAACCTCCCAGTTTCCAGGCACCTGTTGCACACCGAAGTCAGCTCCATGATCCTTTCATTCCTTGCAGGACCTCAGCAGGGATGCCGTCTGGTCCTGGCGCTTTTTTCTTTTTCATGCGCTTAATCGCCTCCTCTACTTCCTGACGACTAAATGGACGAGCCCGAATTTCAGTTCTATACCTGTCTATCATTCTCTCTCTTTTTTCTCGCTGTTCGTCCGTTTCATTTTCCCTTGTGTCAGATGGTAATAACTCACTTAACAAGGTTTGGGTGGTTTCTTCCCAGTCCTTTGTTTCTGTTCCATCTGGTTTAATTAGCGTAGAAAATAAGGCAGGTCCCCTTATTTTCATAGTTGTTATTTTATAGGGTGTTCCCCATATGTCCGTTTCCATACAATCGTTGACGAATTTTTGCCAGCATGACCTCTTAGTTTCATATAATCTGGTTCTGTATTCCTCTTTGGAAATCCTATATTGTTCCAAATTAATCGCTCTTTGTTCTTCGTCAACCGATCGTTGGTAAATCTTCCTTAGCCTCTGAGATCTTCTTTTGAGAAGGGTTAATTCCTCACTCCAAGCCTTATTGTTTATGTTGAGATCGGGCTGTTTAACCTTCGGTATTGCTCTATCCATTGATTGTTTAATCTTCTTGCTGATCTGCTTAGCCATCTCGTCCGGGTGTCCTCCCTGTATGGGTGGTTGCTCCCGGTAAGTTTGCCTAAGCAGATCCCAGTTTGCCTTCCTCAGGTTATACTTCATCTTAGATGTCGCATTACCATTTTTATTATTCATGCTCCCAATCTCTACATATATCAGGTTATGGTCGCTGACCGTGACCCCATCTTCTATCGTCCACCTTATTATCTTGTTAGCCATCCTATTATTTGCCATTGTAACGTCAATGTTGGATGAGGCTCCGGCTCTGCCATGATATGTGGATATGTCACTTATCTCATTTATAATTTCCAACCTCAGCTCATTTATTGTGTTCTCCATTTCCTCACCTCTTCTATCTGTTTCCCCACTGTTCCATAATGGAGATTTAGCGTTTGCATCCACCATAATTATGATCGGTACATTGCTGTACTCCGTCACTATGTCTCTCAGCTTCCCGAGGTGGGGTCCAATCTCTTGATTGAATTGAAAGTACTGGTTAACCAGTATCATTCTGCCCTGTTTGGAGATAAGCTCTATACAATTGCAGTGGGCATCCGTGTATTTCCCCACTGTCGTGATCGTAAACTCCTTGTTGAAAATTATAATAGCTGTCATTGGATTCGCCTCAGACTTAATCACCCTAGTTGATACCGGGAGTCCCTGTAGCTTTCCCTGTTTCGTATATGGTTCCTGTAGGCACACTACATCGAGTTTTAATTCTTGTGCAGCCTTCCTTACTTCATGCGTAGCAACTGCACTTCTTGCAGCATTTAGCTGCGCAATTCTCAGGTATGCGTTATTATTGTTCTCTATCTCTTCTTCTTATATAAGATTTTAGGCATTTCGCACCAACTTGTAACAGTCGGGCCATGCCTTGGTATAGTCCAACCAGGCCCTTCCGCGTGATTGCTAGTTGCTTATATACCTCTTCTAGGTACAGTTCTTCGCCCCTTTCTTTGAACATTCTATGTAGTAAGCCTAACAGGGCATCTTCCTCTGTGGGAATGTTGTTTTGTTTGAGATGGATCCTATCCACTGCTTCCAGCACTGGATAGGCTATCGTCCCTCCGTTCGGGTGATGTTTTCGTACCGTTTGCCTCAGGGCAGCTATTAAAATTCCCGGCTCCTCGAGCCTTCTAAGCCTCATCCTATCATCCATCATATCGTACATTTCTTTGACCGGACCCTTCTCTTCTGTGAGTTGTGTCCGACTCTCTGAGATTGTTTTTTGCCTTATCGGCCAGAAAGAGTTCTTTTCCTTTTTCCCTTTAGGATGCCAGATCCAGTTCCATAATCTGTATAGGAACCCATTCCTTTCGGTTTGAGTTCCTATACTTCTTTTAGTGTCTTCAACCGGCTCATTTGTTACCCGTATTTCATTCATTTCTAGTTGTTGTTTTCGTCTCTCTGCTCTCATTTTGTCTCGTCTTAAGCGAGAGGGGGTTTTGTTTTTCCTCACTTTTGTGTGTTGCACTTCCTGACTTACTGTTTCGGAGTTATCCATCAACAGTAGTCAGTCTTAGCAATTAGTCTTTCCACTAGGAGTTTATGTGTCATGCATTCTTCCCCTACGCATCTCTTGCCTCTATTTCTACAAGGTATGCAAATAGCCTGTTGACCCTTGTTTGGGCAATCTGGTTTCTTGTGCCCTTCTTTAGCGCAGTGCGCACATACCTGACTTTGCTGTCGGCAGTGCTTTGCGACATGCCCTAGATCCTGGCATTTCATACATTTAGGGACTACAATGTAGTCTTTGACATCATACGACCCATATGATAGGTATATTCTCTTTTGGCTCATTAGTATCTTCCTCAGCTTAGCGCTGATTTCGATGACATGATGCTCGGATGGTCTGTTTTTCGGCCCCGTTTTAAATCTTAGTGAAATTCTCATCATACTCCTCTTTAGATATTAGCCCCTCAAAGTTTTGCTCATATATAGACTGTAGTATCTTATTGGGCGAAATATCGCTCGGTATGTTGTATGCAATCATCAGGGGCCTTCTCTTTTTAGGAGGCTCACACCTGAGATTCTCTTGTAATTTCGTGTTATTCATTATCTTAGTGGCTCCTTGCTCACTATCAGTCTCAACAATGAGAACTTTGCCCGTAGTTTTAATTGATTTAATTTTTAATTTCTCTTTTGTTGGATCAATTGCCTTTTTAAAGACTTCTTGCACTTTTTTCGCGTCCTCTCCTTTTTTGGAGGTTATGAATACAGTCGTTTTTGGTTTTGCATTGATCTTGTCTATGGCACTTACTTTTCTTTCTACCTTAGTCGTTCTGGCCACTGCCGCGTAGGTGGGCCCCTGGATAGCTGGAGACTCTTTACGTGTTTCTAGATTCTTCCTGAGTTCCTCGTTCTCCTTCTTAAGGCACTTAAACTCCCCGACCAGCTCAGCCTGGGCAAAGGCCAGCTTAGTAAGTCTGGCCTTTAAGGCTTCTATGTTATCTTTTCGCAGTCTCCTGGTCGGATCCAGGTCATGCTCCACAAAGTGTCCATATCCATGTCCTTGTCTATACCCACAGATTGTCCTTCTGCCATTTAGCCGCCTGGGGTTTTTAAACCAACCTTTTCAGGCAGTCCCCAGGTCGTTTTCCCCCCTCGACCACGTGGAGGCGGCAGGTTTTCCTAGTCGCTTAGTTAGTCACTTCGATCACTCGATTTCACACTTAGCGCACCGTCGCTGCTACCAGAAGCGTACACACGACTTATACTGGTCCCCGAGGGGGGTAGGGTAGGGACAAGAATTTCGGTTTTGGCCGAAGCCGGCCCTCCCACCTTGCGGTCTTGGGCTAAAATCCTCTTCGCATACCCACTAGGTGGCGAAACCACCGTCGAGGGAACCCCTTCCAGCACCGCACTCCAAAAACTAGCGGTTCAGAACATTTATTAACAAAAAGTGTGCAATAGCAACAACGACGATAACAATAATAACAAAAAACAAAACAACAAAAACGATGACAATATGCAATAGCAAGAACAATATAAGTGTATAAAGAACAAGAACAAAACTAAAACATAATCACTTTGTAATGGGTGCCGCGCAATGCCAGATCGTCCCCGGCACCCCAACTATAAATTTTGATACCGAAAAAAGCTAGTTACCCACCCTCCACTATTAATTTTGCCCATTCCTGAATGATCACCCACTTGTCGTCCGCCATCTCTCCCAGTCTGGGAGGATAGTGGCCCAGCGCCGTCTCGAGTGCCCGTCGGGCCTCTCGCCTCCCAACCAGGCTGCAGCGAAGAACCGCATGCTGTACGGTCTCCGCTTCCTCGCCACACTCACACCCATCTCCCTCGTCCCCGTTGAGCCTGAACCGACTCAGGTAGGCCTTGAAGTCACCATGACCGGTGGCCACCTGAGTCAGCTCATGACTCAACCCAGCTCCCTTCCTGTTCACCCTCTGCCACATCTCATACAACCACCTACCAGTCACACCATTTTCCCACAACTCCTGCCACCCCAAATCCTCCTGTTCCCTCTTCCACTTTTTTACATACAATTTTGAAACCCCAACCACCGCGATTCCCTCTCCATTTTCGGTCAATATCCGTCCACACTCCCTATCAGCTAACCGTATTCCGTCCGTCGTCCGTCTCCTCCAGGCCACAATAATTTTGATGTCTCTTTCCAGACCATTTATTATCTCCCTTTGAATTTGATTTACTACCCACCATTTATTGTCAAAATTTCTAATTTGCCCTACCACCTGTTCCGAATCCGTATAAACCTTTACCACCCTTAAGTCCCCCCTGACCTGGAGGGCTTGTTGCAGTCCTTTCCAAACGGCCCACCCTTCCAGTTCCATTATGTCGATTTCCCCATCAATTTTGTTTCCCCCGCGAACTAAAGCTTCCCCCTCCACCGACACCACCCAAGCATACGCCTTCCCATTCTCTCTGATCGTAGCGTCGGTCCAGACCACCACAGCGCGTTCGGGTTCCTCCTGACCTTCATCAGGCGCGTACCCTCTCACACTCGGATGAACCCTTTCCCCAACATCCAACCCTCTCACCAGGTTGCCCCAGTTCGAAGAACTTTCAAACATGACCCTAGCCTGAACCTCAAGAGGCACACAGCCGACCAACACCGACAGAGCCGCTGTTGGCGCCGTGCTGTACGCCTTCGAGATGGCTCTCAGGTAGGGCCGCTCTATCGCCCTAAGCTGCCGGATGACCCGAGAGTCTCGAGCCTTCTCTCCCCACAGTTCTGCGCCATAGAGAACCATGGGACACACCACCCTTTCGTAGATCATTTTCAGCACTCTCTTGCTGTTTCCCCACTTCCTTCTCCCGAGAGCAAAAAACTTGCCCCCGAGATCCTGAACCCGGGCCCTGACCTTCTTGACATGCTCCAGCCAAGCCAACTTCCTGTCCACATGCACGCCCAAATATTTCACACTTGAGCTCATGAGGATTCTCGTCCCATCCATACTGATCCTTGGATCACGAATTTCCCCACGAGCCGGAATAAACATAGCCTCAGTTTTGGCTATGTTATACTCCAGCTTGTTCGTTTTTGCCCATCTCTTGCATTCTCCCCACGCAAATTCCCAGCCACGTTCCAGGTCCCGCAACGAGCGACCAGACAGTACGACTATCTGATCGTCCGCGTAGGCCTGCACGTGACCGCCCCTTTCCCGGACTTCGCGCATGCATTCAAACCACCCTTCCATGACCAAGAGCCACAGGATCGGACCCAGGCTGGAGCCTTGCGGACAGCCCACGTCCGAATCCCATTCTCTCCCTTCCACGCAAACCTTTCTGTCCATCATGAAGCTCCTGACCATTCTCACAAGCCCTTCATTCACCCCTTTCGCCCGCAGGTTCTTGACCACAGATGGTGCCCAAGCCGATCCGAACGCGTTTCTAAGGTCCAAGGCGACAACGAGAGAGTGCATCCCATCCCTCTTGTTCCCCCTCAAAGCCCCAACCAAGTCTCCCATGGCCATGACGCAGCTCCTGCCACCCCTAAAGCCGTACTGACTTCCATCTAACATCCCTCTCGATTCGAGGGAGTGAGAGATCCTCCCTGCTAACAGCCGGTCGAGAACTTTCCCGGCCGCCGATAGCAGCGATATCGGTCTCAGACTCCCCCCACTCTTGGGTATCCAGACAACCTCCGCTCGCTTCCATACTTTGGGGAAAAGCCCCACCCTCATACATTCATCTACAACACTCCGCCAGTCATCAGCCACAACATTCAGTACGTGCCTCATAACTTCATTCGGAATTCCGTCCTGGCCGGGCGCCTTGCCGACGCTCATCCCTCCAATCACACCTTCCATTTCAGTCTTGGTGACGGCGAAGTCATCATACTCGTCACCAACCCTGTCTTCTTCCCATTCCCGTCGCATCCCTGTCTGTGTCATGTCCTCTAACGCACAGGAATCCACTGGAAAATGTGATCTTACGAGTTCGTCGTAAGTATCGTCCAGGTCCCCCGTGTACGTCCCGTCTGTCCGCCTGATGTTTCCCTTAACACCTCTCTTCCCCCCTTTCACCCATCTCTTACAAATATCCCACACCTTGTCCCCCATCCTATCCAGTTCTGCTTCCATCACCCGAAATTTAGCATCCTTAATTTTCTTTTTGTATCTGTTCCTAATATCTAAATATATCACCCTCAAATCCTCCCGCTCGTCCCCCCTAGCTGCCTGGAAACGTTTTCGCGCCCTCCCCGCCCTTCGTTTCTCTACTGCCAAATCGTCATTCCACCAATTTTGATCTTCGCGAAATACCCTGCGACGTTTCCTCAATGTGGCTCCACATGCCTGCTCCACGGTATTCTGAAGACAAGCACTCTTGTCCTCCGTGCTCAGACCCTGCAGGTTCGGCGTCTGCTCAGCCCAAATTTGGCCCAAAGTCTCCTCAAATTGCGTCCAGTCTACGCCCTTCACCTGGTACCTCCATCTTCCCATCTCTTTGGCCACTTCCCCCACGTCCACAGCGAAAGTTACATAGCGGTGGTCGCTTAGAGTGTCCTCATCCACATCCACCTGCCTTTCATGCACCCTCACATCTTTGGTCATCACGAGATCCGGCCAGCTCACGCCCCTGGTGGAGCAGAAACTGGGCGGATCCGCCGGGTCGTTCTCAATTCGCCAACCATTCATCACCGTCCAATCGTATATTTCTATACCACGTGCATCCGTCAATCTTCCACCCCAGGCCACATTCTTTCCATTGAGATCGCCCGCCACAATCACTCTTTCGGTCCTGCCGCGAAGCCATCCAGACAAGCCCCTAAACCGGGAAACAGAATTCCCCGCGTCCGGAGGCTCGTCATAGACGTTCACGAACAGGACGTTCCTCCTCCTCCTCTCCTTCACTTCAAGCTCCACCGCCACAGCACCCCCGCTGCAACAGTCCCGCCTGTGCCAGACCTTTCCAACCCCCTTACGTACCAGGGTCAGGGTTTTCTTACAATCTTCATCCATACCGAAGGAGTCGTATCCTAGGAGCGACTTGTAAGCATGGTACGGCTCTTGTACCATCCCGATGTCAAAACCCTCCCTTTTAATTTTGTCAAGAGCCAAAACCGTCGCTTCCTTGCCACGACCCGTGTTCACCAGCAGCACTTTAAGCTCCACCATAATTGATGCGGCTCCTGGATTTCTCCAAAATCCGCATCGTGGCGGGACATTCCTGATGACGGGCACCGTGGTCACCGTACCTTCCAAACATTCTCCAACAATTTACGCACCGCGTCGCGTCCTTGTTGCACGTCTTGCCGTCGTGTTCTCCTGCACACCTGTGACAGGCAGTCTTTTCTTTACAAAAAGTCGTCGTGTGGCCGAACCTGCAGCACCTGAAGCACATCGCCAGCCCAAGGTACTCCTCTACATAAAACCGTTCGCATCCAATATCCACTTTTCCCAATTTTGCCAGCACCTTGAATGTCTCCATATTGTCCAAACGCAGGACCACATTCTCTTTCCATGCATTCCTGCATGTCATGCGTTTCACAATCTTAACGGTCTCTGTCGCGACCTTCTCCAGAACTTCATTACCCCGAATTAATGCCCCGATGAAATCCCCATCCGACATTCCTCGATCTACCCCTGAAACCACCAGCATGGGGCCCACCGACTTCCGCTCCCGCACCTCCAAATTCTTGTTTCGCCCCAAGCTCTCCTTGATTTTGGTCTGCTGACCCTTATCTTTGGCAACGATCACCAGCTTGCCATCCCTGATGGTGCGGACGGCCTTCGGTGGACCCCCAATCTCCCCTACAGTTATGGCCTTTGCCAATTCATTGGCCAGTTTCCTCGCGTCTTTTTCTCGCGCGCTCGATACCACCACAGCCATCTCTGCCGATTGCCGTGCGGTGGGTGGAGTTTTCCACCCCTCCCTGCCCGCGACAACCACCCTACCCTCCACTCTATCCCCCTCAGTCACACCATTCACTCGTTTCATACTTACCGCAGAGACCTCCGCATAGCTCCTCCGCTGCCTCCTGGTTCTTCCAATCCTCACAAGATCTTCCCCACTATCGCTAGTCTCCTCTCTCTGGGCCATCGTCCTCCCGGACACCTCCCCCTTGTTGCGTCGTGCCACACCACCATCCTTCTTTCCTATTGCGCCCTTCCTGGCTTCCTTCACCTCCTCCTCCATTTCTCTAAGTCTACATTCCGCCGCCATCTCCTTCCTCAAAATCTGCAGCAGCTCCCTTTGTATGTTATATACCGCTTCCCTCACCGTTATCTGGTCAACCCTCGTGACGCTGATCTTTCCATTCACTTCTCGACTCACCGCCTCCACTATCTTCTCAAGCTCCCGCTCCACCACAATCGTTCTGTCCGTCTTCTCAGTCTTTTTCCCCTTCTGCGTACCAGCTTCACTCTTCACCCGTACCACTTCTTCTTCTTCTTCCTCCCTTACAGCCTCTCTTTTCTTTTTCGCAACAAGATTGTTGCTGCCACTCACCCCAATCTCGCCGCTCAGCCTCTTCTTTGCCGCCTTCTTTATCACTTCCACCTCCATCGGCATTCTTCTTCCCATCCTCTCGCTCCCACTGCTCATAACTTCCACACTGACATACCCGTCCTCCTCCACACTCTCCAAACTGTCCCCGCCGGAATAGTCCATTTTTCCTGACAGCTGTCAAAGTGACAGCTGCTCAGTTCGCGTTCCCGAAAGTTTTTCTGACAGCTGTCAAAGTGACAGCTGCTCAGTTTGAGTTCCTGAAGATTTTTTCTGACAGCTGTCAAAGTGACAGCTGCTCAGTTTGAGTTTCTGAAGATTTTTTTCTGACAGCTGTCAAAGTGACAGCTGCTCAGATTGTCTTTCTGAACACTTTTTGTGACAGCTGTCAAAGTGACAGCTGTCAAAAATTGTTCGACTCGCGAAACCTTTTGACAGTTGACAGCTGTCAAAGTGACAGATGTCAAACGGGGTTTGACACTTGACAGCTGTCAAAGTGTCTTCCACCACTCCTGCCTTGGTTCTGGACTTGTGTCCCTTTGGCCTCAGGACAAACCTTTCAGCCACCTCAGCACCTTCCCCGCACTCTAACGTAAATTTTCGGAAAAATTTTTTGGGGCCCTACTGTTCCCCTCACTCGCTTCACTAGGGCTTTGCCCCTCGCGTGACTCCCCTTCTTTCTTTTACTAACTAACCACACTTTTTAGCACTGTGGAAAATACGTGTTTGCTCCACGACGGTCACGATAGTACTGGGTAGGGTAGGAACAGTGGGAATCTCGTTAATCCATTCATGCGCGTCACTAATTAGATGACGAGGCATTTGGCTCGTCTTCGCACGTACTTTCCACTAACGCGGTGTGGTCGCCTTAGTTCGAAGATGTTTTTCGAACTTATAAATAAGGAGGGCGGCTGTAGGAACCCTAACTACTTAGCACTCCTGACCAGCCCCTTGCAAGGAGGAAACCGTTTACAGACTGCCAAGGGAGTCCTGCTTACGGGTAAAAATTAGCTCAAAACGGGTCCTCCGAAGAGGTGACGGCAGTTAGCCGAGGACCCCGAGGGGTCTCTCATTACCGGGAAAAGGCACGTGGAGCCCGCCGCCTAGGTCGTGGCGAAAAACATGACTCGTTGCCCAGCCCGCCGCCGTGGCCACCCACAGGGATATCCTTACGACTCGCATCAATGATTCACGAGCACGTTGGAACGTGCCAGCCTGGACATATAACACAAATGACTAGTGACCCCAGACAACACTATACAGCAGATTGTATAGATAAAATCATAAATTAGTAATAAATAGATAAAATTAGTCAAAAGACTAAATATAAAGACTAGCATGTACCAATAGGGGTACATGCTTCACAACACTTAGTGTGAATCATTGAGCTGACGATCAAGAGTGTTGAGGGCTGGGATTTACCGGAGGTCGTCCCACCCTGGCCGCCAGTGACGGCGTCTGAGAGGGGCGCCATAGTCCATGAAATTATGATAAATTTCGATGGATGATCGTAATGCTATTAACGTCATTGTTAGTATACACTGCGCAGCAGCGAGGATATGGTGATAGGACGGTAGATCTCCGGTCTTATGCCGTCCTTCCCCTCTTTGAGAATCAGGGTGGTACGGTTCATTCTCCATTCTGATGGATGGCTCCCACAAACCATCAGAAAATTATACAACAAATGGAGGACTTCTCTGGCTGCCCAACTGCTGACATCTGACTTTCGTATCCCGTCAGGACCGGCAGCCGTGGATTTTTTGATACGGGCTACCCTACAACCTATCTCTTTCACCGAGATAGGATCCAACACTTCCCTAGCCCCAATGGGGTTCTCAGGTTCGCCCATATCGGGAATCTGTATGGCAGGCTGTTGCCCCCAGAGATTCTCATACAGTTCCCTCACGTCGCGCTCTGAAGCCAATTCACTCTGTTGCGGACGTGTTTCGCAATAACGCCTGGATTTTTGTTATAAAGATACTGGGTCCGAGCGTATATATATCGCCTACGAGCTCTAACGCCTTGTGACCCTATTTTGGGACGGCGAGCTCCTTCGACCTCATCTGTTGGACGCAGATGGGCTGTAGCCAGCTTGTAGATATGATCTACGTGAGCCTGAGGAACTTTACCATTTTGCTCACTGACGTACTGAAGGGCGTCCCGCAGAACCTTAATAGCGTCTGCCGACGACTGCAACATGGCCTTTCGGGGCAACTGATGTGCCAGGACCGTCTGTATTGTTGCGTCTCTCCACTCGCGGTCCAGTGGAGTGTCGAACGTATCGACAACTTCATCGATAGCAATGGCTGGGATCTCTGGAATAGCCACTGCTGGAGGTTGCTCGGGGTGGGGATTTCCATCGTCGCCAACCTCGGCAACAACAACGGCAACAAGTTCGAATGGTGCTGGAGCCGGCATGTGGCCCTAAATATACCGGTCTCTCAGCCTTTTATAGGCACCCTCATTCCGCTTGTCAGAGATTTGTTTACAGGACTTTCCTCTGTGGGTACCTGCCATTCGCTTTGTCATAAACCTGTCGCCGTGATACCTTACCTCCATTTCGAGCATCAGGTCTATATCCTCTTGGGAGAAGACCCGTGCTCTCTGTGGAGGCGCACGCTGCTGTACCACCTGCGGCCCTGGCTTCATTTCTTGCGACAGGGTGGGCATGTCGCTGGTATTGGGCTAATCCACCGCAAACACTATTTCGTACTCATATCCCTCATCCTCGCTTGAGTCGTCGTGAATGACCCCGCCGTCAATCACCGGTGGTGCGGGGTCGTTACCACCGGCGCCCGCGGCCTGACACCTTGTATTTGGGGCGATATGAATCATTTTGGGAGCAGTTGCCAGCCAACTTCCAAACTTATCCCGTTTTGTTCACTTTTAGCTCAGCAGGTCACGCTGCCACTTAATGTCACCTGCCTATCCGACTCGCGGGTGGACCGCAGTCCGGACCCTGTGAACGTACCCCGCCTGGGAAGAGCACCCAGAGAGGCTTAACACAGCAGGGATACACTGAGTTAAGAGAGTCATAGTTACTCCCGCCGTTTACCCGCGCTTGCTTGAATTCCTTCACGTTGACATTCAGGGCACTGGGCAGAAATCGCATTGCGTCAACACCCGCTGGGACCATCGCAATGCTTTGTTTTAATTAGACAGTTGGATTCCCCCGATCCGTACCAGTTCTGAGCTGAGCCAAGGCGCTGGACCGAGCTCGGATCCGTGCACACCGTAAAGCGACACTTCACTTCGCCCAGGCCCGGCACGTCAGCCGCGACCCGCTTCCTCGCCAAGCCCGTTACGCCCCGATCCACAGAGCCAATCCGTATCCCGAAGTTACGGACGAGCAAATCCGCAATGTCCATTCTGATTCACCGATTTGACAATAACAATTTTTGGCTGGCGAAACTGTCATAAAAGTACGGTTAGGATCGTCGTTCTTCCGGGGAACTGACGGACTTCCCTCTCGATTTACCAGTTCACGCATTTTTCGCACGATGTGATAACTCCCGTAGTTATAGAATAGACTTTTATACATTTTCAAGTGAACTCCGCCCACTTCTCACGGGAATGTGCTTTCACACTTTTACAGAATAGAGGTCCTGCGATGTTACTTCGACTTTCTTGCTAATTATATTGGTGATTTCGATTATTAACGTCCCCTGCAACGCGAAAACCAATAACCACATTGTGGACAGTACGATCCCTGTGAAGTTACCTCTGATCTTTCAATACGTCCCCCATCATTCTGTAAGTCTGTATATATTGGTTGTGACGTTGAAGGGACTCGGTAACGATATTTTCATGTACACGATCCTGTAGAAAAGTGATTCGTCGTTCCATAACATTGTCGACGTCCAAAAGTAATGGTGATCGATCTTCGACGCCTGAAGATCTTGAGTGTTTGGAATTCCCATAGTGTAATGGTATATCTGACCGCAGACATTGAAAGACTAACGGCCAGCTCCTTCTAGGATTTGCAGCGGAGCTGAAGTCTTGAAAAATGTCATGGCAAACGGCAAACAGACCGTTCGCCACGCGGATATTATTTAGATATTGCCGTATTCTCTGTATACAAAGGCCTAAATTCATCGGGCCAAACCAAAGGAGGCAAAACAACCTTGCCATTGTTAACAGCAACTCAACCTCACTCCCTATCGGTTGGTTGCCTCTCTTTGGAAGAATGTAGCCCCACATCGCTCGCACACGCCCATAAACTCACCACAGTAGAACGGTACCTCATACATGCACTCTAACACGTTCTCGGCAACATGCATACCGGACTTATGCGTCATCCTGCTGGCAGGTGGTCGCACGTCACGTACGGCCCTCGGTGGCGGAAGCTGCACGGCTGTTGTGGGACAGGAGCCGGTGCGGGTGCGTGAATTAATTCGACTACGTCATTCAGCTGAACCACAGAAAGGGGAGGAGTTTCTTGACATACAAGAATCAATTCAGGTACAACGGAAACCACTAACCATTAAAAATTTCTTTGTTGGCTTATAATTGTAAATCATTTTTTAGTAATTTATTTATCTCATTCGTTGTATTGTAATATCTCATTTTGCAAGATAATCTTCTACCGGCGCGATACAATTTGCCTAGGCAATAAAACGGGTCGGTCGGCCGATGTTATGCCAAATAGAGATGTCATACTAAAATTATTATTAGTGGGGTGGATCGCTGCTCTCCCTCAGATTCAGCTAATTTTGATTTTTATTCCTGTCGGTTAAGATAAATTATTTGCATTTTTCTTGAGACATAAAATTAGATTTCTTTATGCGGGAAACTTAATGAAGAAAAAACCTGCTTTAAAATTAACTATTACTATAATTACTATTACTATTAACTATATACAATTCTTAAAAATACACCGATACTAGCTTAAATATAAAATTAGATGTGATATTTACAATTATTATTTACAGTATTTACATTATTTTCGGGACTTTTACTAAAGATGCTAGATTACCAGCCTTCAGAATTTTGCCAATTATCTGTGTTTATACCTTAGTTATCTTTCGTAACATAATGATAGGTTTTGATATATATATTTGTGAGCATTGGGCACATTATGATGCGCTCTGATATCGGTCATATTTTTTGTGATTTCAGAATTTTTAATTTTAAATTTTAAAAAAATTTGAGCTGTTTCGTATATATACTCTCTCATAGCTTGTATGTTGAATTCTTTATAGAAAGTGGCTACTTGGGGTATATCGATTAGATTCTGTAAGTAATATAAGGATTTTATTCTGTCTCCTCTGGAATCTGTGTAACATTGCGCGTCTGAAATGGTATTCCAGGACGCACATGCATACGTGAGGATTGGTTTTAAAATTATTTTATAAATGCATAATTTGTTATCCTTAGTGAATTTACTTCTTTTGTTGACTAAAGGGTAAAGTCGACTTAAAGGAGCATATGTACAATTTATTACTCTTGTTATGTGGGGTCCAAAGCGCAGTCTCTTATCCAGGGTTACCCCTAAATACTTGACCGCATCCTTTTCCCATATAACTTCATTGTTAATTTTGAATTCCTTAAGAATGTTGTTGTTTGTAATGCAAGACAATTATTCCCGTTTTATCAGGATTTATCTGTATCTTACATTTATCATAAAATTTAAGTAATTCATCTAAATGGTACCTAATTTTTTGTACTGCAGTTTCTGCAAGAGGGAGCGTGCATAAGTTGCAGTATCGTCTGCTTACATTAAGATATTTATCGAATTGTAAGTCGGTGTATCCGACAGGTTCAGATTGTATAACATGGGCGTCAATATAGCCCCTTGTGGAACGCCGGCAGACATTCTTTTTGAATTAGAATAGCTATTATTTATGTTAACTGTAATGTACCTGTCAAATGCGTAACTTTTAACTAACGATACAAACTAATCGGGAAGATTACAGATAAATTTCAATTTATATATTAGGCTGTTCAACCACACAGAATCGCACGCCTTGGCTACATCTATAAGCAGCAACGCATTAAGTGTTTTTTATTATAAGCCAACAGGGTGTCCTGAACTACTTTACTAATTGCGAGGGTGGTGCTGTGACCCTCGCGAAAACCAAATTGAACATGTGGTAAGATTTTATTCTTATTTATGAATTTATTAATCAATGTTAAAATAATTTTATCTGCGATCTTGGATAGGGTGTTTAGGAGAGAAATGGGACGGTAACTAGAAGAGAGATGAGGAGGTTTATTAGGTTTGAGGAGTGGGATGATAATTGCTGTTTTCCAAGCTCCCGGATAATGTTGGAGTTTAATTATTGCGTTAATAATGTACATTGATTGTACAACCGGTTTTTGCGGTAAGTTTTTAAGCAATAAATTATGAATTCCGTCTATTCCGGAGCTTTTTGGTTTGGAAAGGTTTTAATTATTTTTTCAGTTTCCATAGGATTCGTTAATAATTTTCTAAATTTGTTTTGGAGAATGGGATACCTGTCTTGTATCGTATGTGTGGCGTCTGTAATTTTGTCGTGTTGTGCTGTTTTCTTAGGAGTCGTCGTGTTTGTCTCTTGTAAGTGTTTGGCAAATACCTCTGCCTTGTCCAGGTCGGAGTAATAAGGTACTCCGTCCCGAACGAGGGTAGGCATTTGCATGTACGTTCACTTTAAAAGTATTGTCATCCGCCATAAAGAATTGTCCTGGTGCGCCAAGGAGGTAATCTTGTCGTTCCAGAACTCCTCTCTAGCTTGTCAGTCTCGTTTTTATCGTGTCTTGTAAGTCGCGTAGTATGAGTCTGTCTAGATCCCTCCTGTTTCTCTGCCAAAGTTTTTTGATTTTATTTTTACACTTAATCAGGTTGATAATATCAGGAGGGGGGATGATTTCCGTACGTGGTTTAACGGTCATTTTCTTCGTTGCTTTGTCACGAGCAAGTTTTATCGTTTTTGTCAGTCTGTCTACCTCGTTTTTGATGTCTTGTGGCGTGTCAATATTACTGTTATTTTTGTTTCGTTATTTAAAATAAGTATATATTTCGTTTGTAGTTTGTATTTACGTCGGTGTAGGTAAGAAAAGGAAACGGGGTTATGATCACTGGAGAGGAATAGGAGGGAATTAGGGATAATCGGATGTAAATACTGCCGTGCTAAAATCAAACGCCGTATCTATTGTGACAAAGAATCGATAAATTTGATATCAAAGTTTTTTTGATAACCCTTGGTAGAATACAATATAGGTTATTTAAAAAAGATGATTTCCAATGTAAAATGACGTGAAAAATCGTTTAGACATGTTTAATTAAAAAAAAAAATTAAAGTTCATACTAAAAAATCAGTTACGACTTTTATTATTAAAAATATTTTGTACATACTAAGGCATAATGCGGCATATACATTATATTGATTTAAAACGCAGATACGGCAGTCTAGCTTAGCATTCTCAGGGAAATAATTAACAAAAAATGCCGTAATTACCTTTTTTTACCTTTTGACTGTGTTTTATTTAAAAGTGTTTTTAAAAAAATGTATACAAACATATTAAATAAACTTGACTACATTTTATTACAAAATATTATGTAATTAACAATACAAAAGTAAAAAGCAACTTCAACTAATCCTCAGATTCTCAGATTTTCCAGAAATTCTTTCTGTTTTCAGGAATAATTCCTCCAAGATTTTTAAGCAACTCTTCTTTTTTGGATTTAGGGAATCCACGGGGTTTGATTCGACTTGGAACATGGGCCAATAAAACTCCTGTTTTTTTCGCAGTTTTCTTACAAAGAAAATCTAATTTTATAAAATCTTCAATATATGAAGTTTTGTAGTATAATACATAGTTGCCACGGCTAGGTTTAATCTGGACCATGTCGGAGAGATGCGGTCTATTTGCATATTTCTTTAGGGCAACTTCAGATTTCAAGTCTTTCCATTGATAAAAATGACTTTTCCTTTCTGCGCTTGTTGCACCGCAACAACAAAATCGTCAAAATCGTAAGTCTTACCCTGTTTTCTAAGTGATAGTTCCACCTGGTGGTGGAAACTATCTGATGACATAAAAGAATGTCCCGGTTCAAAGTAATTGAGAAATATGTCAGTAGCAGATATTTCGTCAGAATTAATCAATCTCGCTAAAAACGTTAGCAAACACCAATTTTTGTTCTGGCTAGAACAATTGTCTAACCATATAGTTATTTGCTTTGCATCTCTATGTCTCTTCAAAAAAGAATAAAAACAGCTTGCAATATCTTCTTTGTCTCTACGTGAAATACCCTCGTGCCACAAAACAGCGTATAGTTTTAACTGCGATTTTGAACCGATTGGTACAAAACTTTCATTGTACGCTATAAGTCTCTTAATAAAATCACCTTCTTAAAACTGCCCACCCTCGGCAACATAATAATTTTCTGTAAATCTGCAGAAACACATATAGTGCCTTCTTCAAAATTTGTGCCAGATTCCGTCTGATAAAATCTTCTGGATTCAGTAACAAGAATCTTATGTTTTTTATAACTAGAACATGTCTTGCAAGTATCTTTAATATTTCCTTCATTGTGCTCATGTAATTTGAACTCCTCACATTCTTCGCATTCTTCGTGCCCCAGTACTGCAAATGAGATATTTTTGCCCTCACACGCAAACGATATGATTCGTATAATACCTTAGAATTGGTATTTTTGGATTTAAAATCCTCGAGCATGGTGGAGACTGATATGTCGCTGGGCATATCTTCGGTTCGGTGCGTGAGCACGTCTAAAAAAATCAAGAATAAATTTATATAATTATTAGTTGTGGTGCAAAATTTAGGAACTAACCTGTAATGAGATATAGATGGATGAAACGTTTCAATATGTTCATCTATAAGAGAGTAATCTATTCTCTTTTTAGCCGAATCGCGCTGTCTATTCTTTGGGGGATCAAATTTATTTCTTGGAGTTTTCGACAAGGTATCATGTAAAACTCTATCGTTCGATTTTTTATACCCTAAGGTTGTTAAAAAAAAGGTTTTACACACTTGTACCATTTCATCGGTTTCATCTTTCAAATAGTACTTAAAAGTATTCTGTTTTGTTTCACTTTCTGTTGTCCGACGTTTTGGATCTTGCCTGGTGCATGTGTTAAGCATGAAAGCCTTTCTCTCTTCATTAGTTAAACTCCAAAATTTTTTGTTTATTACAGTACTCCGAATTTCATTGATTTGATTCAGTTTGTCTCTTCATATTCTTCTCTTCTACTTTCTTGGGTTACCTGCTTTCGTGTAACCTTTGGTATCTAAATTTTTTGTTGTGATGTGTTGTGATGTGATCATAGTGATGAAGTGATGCAACCTATAATACCAAATATATCATTTAAAAGATCTGCAGAAGATATTCTGCAGATCTTTTAAATGATCTGCAGAAGATATTCTGCAGATCTTTTAAATGATATATTTGGTATTATAGGTTGCATCACTTCAACACTATGATTAACTGCATTTTCTTCAAATGGAAAACCATGACTATCTATTATAGATATAATATTTAATATAGAGGTAGACGATGGAACATTTTCTAGAAGAATATCGGTTAGCTCTCTGTCTATGTCTTTTGTTATCTCATTATTTATAGTTTTGCAGGACCGATCAACTTTTAAAATATCGTATTTTTTATCAGACTGTTGAAATTCTGTGTCATAAGGTACCATATTTGACAAATCTGTAAATATAGGTAAATCATCAGCACTATTTTCGTTTAAATTAACCTCAGAAATTCGGTCTATTAGTAAATCTGGAATTGATGTATGTTGGTTAGTGACAAAGTGAAATAACGGCAAATTATCATCATCATCATCATATATTACAACTTCACTTGAAATCGGTACAATTGACGCAGATTCATTTTGTTCATTATTATTAGTCACTTTAGAAATTGAAGACAAATCATCATGATTGTTTGTAGTTAATGTCAGATAAATTCCATCTTCTGTTACAATCGGTATATTTGATAAAAGTTCAATTTCTTTAACTGCTAAAGAAGATTCATCCGGTAAAATATTATCGATGTCTCCAATTAAACTTGCATCCCAAACTTTATCATCAGTTAAAACCAGAGTACCTCGCATAGGTTCATTTTGTCTTTTAGTTCCTAAATAATATTTAGGCAAAACGTTAACATTATCATGGATTAAAGTTATTGGAATAACTCCATCGTCCGTTGATATCGATTTAGTTGGCACAGGATCATTTTGTTCTTTAGTAACTAAAGAAGATTTTGGTAAAATATCACTATTTTCATTTACAGTTGCCACACAAGCTCCTGCCGTTGAAACCGTGGACTTATGTAAGATTTCTCCTCTATTTGCCAAAGATAACATTACTTTTGCTCTAGACATATTGCTGAAATAACGAATATTTATTGTAAATATTGTAAAGTATTAGAAAACTTGGATTTTATATGTTTCAAGAAGTTAATTAAAACTCTACAGTTCATTTAGTAGTAATTGTAATAAAAAAATAATTAAAATATATTATATATTTTAATTTTAATTTTACAAACAAAAAACATTATTTAAATTTTAAACCAGTGAAACAAATTGAAATAAATATAAAAACATCAGACAAGGAAATTCTTTTGTATATTACAAATAACTATGAAATGAACTGCAGATCGCAGAATTAGTTCAGAGTAGATTGGTAACAAAAACATACAACAATAATATTTATTAATTTACCTTTTAATTATTGCCAATAATTGACACGACACATGTAAACTAACTCTTTTAAAGAACACAGCATAACTAACTAGCGCGCATTTAGTAACGTCTCCTAGTGAAAAACAACATACTAGAAACAAACGCAGCATATGCATATTCACAAAAGTAATTACTGCGTTTTAAACTAGTAGCGTGAAGATACCACATTTGTGGTTAGGAAAGGTGGAAGTTTTGGGAAGATACGACAGAATGTGTAATGTTTTTTAATATAAGTAATGTAGATACAGCTTTCTGCTTTAGTAAATAGATAGAATAAAATGCTAATATACCAAAACACCAAAAATCCGATTTCGGATATTTTAGTAGATACCGCGTTTGATTTTAGCACGGCAGAATAGTTTTTAATTAAAATAATATCTAAAGTAGCTGAGGACATCCTGTTGGCCGGATAATGTGTGGGGTGTCTGAGGCTACAACTGCGATGTTTTCGTGTTCTGAAAACTGCAATAATGTGTTAGTTACCATTGGTATTATTGCGGGAGTTGAATCAAGGCGTATGTCTTGCGTTCAGATTTTCCGCAATAATTGCAACGTTGTCATTAAATAATTCGGAAAGTTCATCGAATGAAATTTTGTGGCATTTGTATGTTATAAGCCTCCCCCCCCCCCCCCCAATGACGGTGCCATCTTCTAGCTGAATAAAAATATTATCAATGAGCCTATTAATCGACGGGAGAGGGAGAAATGGTATGTTCTTTTTTACGAACATAACCACGCCTCCCCCTCAATTATAAGTCCGGTCTTTTCTGAAAACTCAAAATAATACTCAAAATTTGTAAATCGTTTATGCGGCTCTTCGCTTACTTTTTTATTAAAAAATAACCCAGAACTCACCACGTGGAGGTGGCTGCATGTCGAGTTCCACCGCCCTCCCTCCCCTCTTCGCTTTAAACTTCATTCTTTTATATATATATTGTATGCTAATTTACTTACTTCTCTTCTAAAACTTGAAGATATTGACGTTTTGCTTCAAATTTTGGTAAGGCGATTCAATCTGCGATTCTTGATCTTATAAATCCGTCTCTAGCCTCATTTCCATACACTGCAGCTGATGCCTCTGTCACCAATTTGACGCAGCGTTCCTCCGCTTGTGAGTAGCAAGGAAATTTTAAAATATTAATTTCGGCCGGAACCTCCAAAATCATTTGCTGAAGTTCGTTATCAGAAATAGATGCTGTTAGAGGTGGTTCAGTACTTATCAGTGGCTACCAATCAACTAAATCTATGTAATCTTCTGCATTAAAATTAAACACGGGAATATTAAACTCGCGAACTTTAGAGTGTGCTCTATTTGTCTGCCTAGATTTTAATATTCTTCTAAGACTTTTTCCGATTATCACCTAACATCGCTAACAAAATATTTTCGGGGTGATCAAAATATCCGTTTCTTTGCAATACGGGATCTATTACTTTTTTACTTCATTTGGTGGGAATCGAGATTTTTGATGATACCAAGAAAATTGTTGCTGCCACTTCTGCATGAAGGTTGCGTTTTAATTTCAAACCATGTCAGGGCGTATACTTTAATAACATATTCATGGGGATACGGTGGGTAAGGTAACTGGAAAAGCACTGCCAATAATAGTCACTCTCAGTAGGTTTTCGTGGTATATGAGTGATATCTGCTTTCAAGTTAAAAACCGTGATAACAGGTAAGTGGTCACTATTGAGTGCCTGAATAACTTGAACGTCATGTAGGTAATTGATATTACGAGTGATACCAATATCTATGATTGAAAGGACTGGGACGGGGCGGGTAGGTTGGGAAGGGGCTATTAAATTAATAGCAGGATTGTCGCAGACATAGCAGTGAAGCCGCCTGCCTGCGACATTAGGAGTAGGATGATGGGGATTCCAGGATGGGTGTTTGGCGTTTAAATCGCCCAGCAGTATGTAGGTAGGGTGTATAGTTTTAAGTCTGTCAAAATAGTCCATGTCCAGTTGTGTCTTTGGTGGGCAGTAGGCCGATATTAGCATGATTTTAGCATTATTTTGCAGGTGTATCATTACAGCACAGGCTTCGAGTGAGTTGAAAGGTGGCAACAAAATCTGATGATGTGTAATGGCATTCCTGACCACGACAGCCGTGTGTGTTTGGTCTAGTCAGTCCTGTGGTAGGTCCAGTCTGCTTGGGTGCTAGTCTGGCCCTCGCCGCCATGTACGCCGGGCACCCCCTGTAGTTAGAGGGGTGCTCTGCGCCGCAGTTGGCACACTTGCATGCCGCTGCTTCGCAGGGCCTCCCCTTATGTGGGCAACCGCATCTCACGCAGCGTGGGTTGCGATTGCACACCACCGAGGAGTGCCCGAAGTACTGGCAGCGGTGGCACTGGGGGATGTCCTGTCTAATATAGTCTGAAATATTAACTTTATAGTGACATATGTTCGTCAGTTTGTAGTATTCGTCTGCACTTTGTCTAGGGATGGTAAGTAACACAATATTAGAGGCTACCCGTCTGCCCCCCTGCGGCACCATTATACGGGCTACACTAATGAACGGTAAATTCTTCAGTCTGAGGTCCTCAGCGATATCTTGGGAAGTGGTGTCGAGTGGGATGTACTTGGCAACAACCTTGACTGGACGTTGGGAGTCAAAGTCATAGGTGCAATATTCGATCTGCTTTTGTGATAAAAGTCTGGTTATTCTATGATGATCCCTTTTTGTCCTTGGGGGTAGCAGATAAGGGAATTGTTATTAAATTTAAAATAAGGCTGGGTAGATACTTCCTGGTTGATTGCCTGTACAGTGCGCTTGTGATTATCGGTGTATATATGTATCGGGGGTGGCTGTGATGATGTGGTAGTAGGGCTAGAAGATGCAGTTGGTTGAGGGGGAGAGTTATGTGTAGAAGCCCTAGGGGGAGTTTGACGTGTACCAGAATGGGAGGGTTGCCGGTTCCAGCGTTCTCCCTCGCTAAACTGGGAGGAGAGATTAGAAGGGGGTGTGTGGCTGCTGTGGGGACTGTAACATGGGGATAGGGGTTACCTGAGAAGGTGCTTCAATTGTCTCCAAATCTGAAGGGGGGCTGACGTGTTTTTTACGTCTGGACTGTTTTTGAAAATCGTCAAGGATAATAGACTTTTCTCGGGTTTTTTTTGGCGAGAGCAGAGCTAGTACTACTTTCGTCGCCGTCGTCTGATTGCCTAATAAATTCTAAATTTTCCAGTTGGGTGTCCTGGTTGACTGGATTTATTATAGAAGTAATGGTGGACGGAGTGATGTTGGGGGTAGAATGGACCATAGTGGTCTCAGTTGTTGTCGTGGTGGTAGTATAGGTAGTGGTTGTGTATGTTGAGGCAGGGTAATTAAGATTCAAAAAAGATGGGTAAGAATTAACTCCCAGAATGCTTGTGTCTAGTGCAGTTAGATAAGGTGTACAGGGTGGTGAAATATTAAATGAACAAATAGAGTGGTTAGAGTTAGATTTGTTAGTTAGATTAGTCTTAGAATTGTGTACTTTTTCATGAAATTTAATTACTTGAGCCTGAGTTAGATTATCATTGTGTACCTGATGTTCGTGTGCACCCTGTATGTGTGAGATCGACATGCCAGTGTACTGTTGTATTCGATTCTCCAGCTCGCTCTCCGAAAGCGCTGTACGTGAGATGTGAGGTGTACCGGTGTTTATTTGTGTGTTGTTATCATGCAGTGTATTTACATTTGTTGTGGGTGTTTTTGTATCCTTTTTTTTTCTTTTTCATAATAACGGGTGTGGTTGTGTCTGGTGTTAACGATTTATGTGAGCAATGCTCTGAAGTTCGTTTGCAGTGGTATATGAATAACCGTCCCGAAAACTTGCCAAACAGTTGTGATAGATGTGTTTCCGTCGATGGTTCGCACTATACTGTGTGATGTGTGTATCAGATATGATCATCATTGAAGTTTGCGTTCCCCTCTGGGGATACTTATGGTTTTCCACCGTAAGGTGCTTGCCACAGGCTATGTTAATTGATTAGTGACGTGCTCGAAGCTGGCTGGTATAGCATGCTATGGTGTATAAGTTATGTTGGCATGTGTGTATATGGTTGTTTTATGTTAGGGTATATGTTAGTGGCTGGTTGTGGTTTAATGGCATCTTTTGATAAATCGAATCTGCGAAATAATAAATAAAAATGGCTCTTTTCAGATTCAGGCCTGAAGGGCGATAATGTAATAGTGTGAATTATTTTTTGTATTTTTATGATTTTGTGTATTTTTTTGTTTTGTTTTATTGGTTATACCATTTTTGTTATATAATTTGCTACGTCAAGTTTCAAAATTACAATCTGACGTAACTAGTTGGTCGTCGTCTGTTGACTAACGGTATTTGCCGGCCGACTGACAGTGGAGATGGTCGGGGTTCTAAATTTCTTTGATGTATCAGGGCGCCAAGTAAATTTCTTTTCTCCAAATACCAGCTCAAGTACAATGTAACCTTAAATTTATTAAATAAATTACTTAGCGAGACGATAATGAAAAATTCAAATTCAGTTTTATCTTTTAATAACAATAAACGAAGTAGGTTAACTTTAAAACATTCAACAGTACAATAACGTAGGGTATGGTATGACAGACAAATTCAACACTAAAAAAAAAATATATTTAACTGGGTATACGCGTCTTACGTAAGTGCTTAAACCCCCAACAAATATCATAGATGTTTTAATTAATTAATAGAATATTTTCATAGTATGTTTAGCAAAATTTAAAAAAATATATATATATATAGGTAGTGGTGAAATTTTTTTTTAAGTAAAATATACAATATAATTTAAGAAAAATCAATATATATATATATTGTTATTATACATGATTTGCAGGAAACAACTACTCAGCGGGCAAATACCCCGACCTGCATTGAATTACACCTTACAAATCATGAAAAATTGGTAGCCAATGTCATTTGTCAACTCCCTGACCAGACATAGACCGGTTTCGAACTTATTAATTCTCCTCAGTATGCCATAGGTCATGGAGCAGACAAATGACAGTGGCCAACCTGCTAGTCTTATACAGACTAATGTAAATGGTGTAGTGGTGAGAGGTAAGTGAATCCTCTCATGTGGTCTAATGCTACTATACACCAGACATCACAAATGTCTCCATGGTGTATAGCGACTTGCCATTTTGCAAGTACCGAGAGCGGCGACCTTCAGCCCTTGGTGGACTTAACCTATATACTGTTATTATACATGATTTGCAGGAAACAACTACTCAGCGGGCAAATACCCCGACCTGCATTGAATTACACCTTACAAATCATGAAACATTGGTAGCCAATGTCATTTGTCATGACCTATGGCATACTGAGGAGAACTAATAAGTTCGAAACCGGTCTATGTCTGGTCAGGGAGTTGACAAATGACATTGGCTACCAATTTTTCATGATTTGTAAGGTGTAATTCAATGCAGGTCGGGGTATTTGCCCGCTGAGTAGTTGTTACCTGCAAATCATGTATAATAACAGTATATAGGTTAAGTCCACCAAGGGCTGAAGGTCGCCGCTCTCGGTACTTGCAAAATGGCAAGTCGCTATACACCATGGAGACATTTGTGATGTCTGGTGTATAGTAGCATTAGACCACATGAGAGGATTCACTTACCTCTCACCACTACACCATTTACATTAGTATGTATAAGACTAGCAGGTTGGCCACTGTCATTTGTCTGCTCCATGACCTATGGCATACTGAGGAGAACTAATAAGTTCGAAACCGGTCTATGTCTGGTCAGGGAGTTGACAAATGACATTGGCTACCAATTTTTCATGATTTGTAAGGTGTAATTCAATGCAGGTCGGGGTATTTGCCCGCTGAGTAGTTGTTTCCTGCAAATCATGTATAATAACAGTATATAGGTTAAGTCCACCAAGGGCTGAAGGTCGCCGCTCTCGGTACTTGCAAAATGGCAAGTCGCTATACACCATGGAGACATTTGTGATGTCTGGTGTATAGTAGCATTAGACCACATGAGAGGATTCACTTACCTCTCACCACTACACCATTTACATTAGTCTGTATAAGACTAGCAGGTTGGCCACTGTCATTTGTCTGCTCCATGACCTATGGCATACTGAGGAGAACTAATAAGTTCGAAACCGGTCTATGTCTGGTCAGGGAGTTGACAAATGACATTGGCTACCAATTTTTCATGATTTGTAAGGTGTAATTCAATGCAGGTCGGGGTATTTGCCCGCTGAGTAGTTGTTTCCTGCAAATCATGTATAATAACAGTATATAGGTTAAGTCCACCAAGGGCTGAAGGTCGCCGCTCTCGGTACTTGCAAAATGGCAAGTCGCTATACACCATGGAGACATTTGTGATGTCTGGTGTATAGTAGCATTAGACCACATGAGAGGATTCACTTACCTCTCACCACTACACCATATATATATATATATATATATATATATATATATATATGGCGCAAGAAAGATACAAATTGCAGGCAGCAGGGCTTCAGCTTCGGCTCAAACTTCAGGAATGGGCAACTTCCAGCCTATCAATTAACCCAGAAAATGGATGGCTCCTCCACAAAAAGAAATTCCAGTCCAGCAAGGAGAAGTAACATAAGTACGTGTAGACCAGTGGAAGAAAAAAGTTGTTTGTTTCAGGGGAGACAAAAAAACGTAGGAAAAACTGCGAAATCCTAGGCGAAACCGTAGGTGAAAAAAAAGAACCCTAAAAATAAATTTTTACCATTGAACAATTTACTACAAGTGATATTTTGCTAGTTTGAATATAAAAATAAAATAATTACCTCGTTTCGGAGGGTTTTCTTAGAAAAATGTTGTTGACCTTGGATGTCCTTGGCCTCGTGTAAATTTGGCAAAAATGGCTTTTACGTATAGATCCTTCCAATGAAGACAATCGATTTCCAATACCATAAAAATATGCACTCGTCCAAACATAAATGGAAAATCGAAAATGTAACGTTGCGAAAATATCCCAAAATGGTGAAATTACTTGTTTCAAAAATCGCAACGAGCACGTAAAAATACCACTTAATAAATTGCCAAGCGTTCGAGCAAACTACACGTGAAAAGTGACAGACTACCGGAAGACAAAACCTAAGCCAAAAACTATTGTGAAGAAATAAATCTGTGTTACCGATCGTCAGTAGGTTATAGGAATCTACCTATAAACTAATTAAAAGTTATTAGTTGCCTAGCTTAAGAATTACAGAATAGAGAGCCTAAGTATATGCAACACGCTACACAACAAAATGTATAATGCCATGTCTACAAGTGCAACAGATTCCTTAGAAATGCGGATTCATATAGACAACTAAATAATAAATATTACGCGTGACGACGGATAACACGAATTCGTTAGACATTAAATGTAAGAGATAAAGTAATGATTTAGAGATTATTTTTAATAACGTATAAATGTTAAATTGAACTGTAACAACCACCCCCCTTCACAAAGGAATTTACCCCGTAAATTTCTCCAAAAAGAAAAAAAATAATAAAAGACACACAATAAATTTATACGCACAACCATATATATCTTAACACTATGAGGCTTAAAATGCTTGGGGTTACCTCACCTCACAGTCAACCCACTTGCAACCAAAACTTGCGGGAGTGTTCTCCTATCTGCCACAGCGGCCACCCTTCCACCAGCAACTAGATGACAGTCACGTCAGAGCACTGCACTGAGGGACTTGACATAGTGTTGACCGACCTCGACCAAGCCAACCAAAACAAAGACCCATGGCAAGCTGATCCCCAGCTCAATGACTGACCCCCTGGCATCCGGTTTGCCATTTAAGATAGCCAGTAAAATGTCACCGCTCCCAGCAAGATCGGAGTCCCTCTGAGTATTTAAAACAAAAAAACTAAGTGGCCGTTCAGGGGACTTTTACCCCACATAGGACAATCCCATGGTGGTAGAATTCTTTTTACAACCCCCTCACCACAGAGGTTAAAAAAAATGACATCTTAGTGGGTTTCAGCCAGCTAAGTAAGTTATAATAAATCCTGAAATCAAGAAAGAAAATCTAACTAATCAAATATTATAGCTCGTAGACACTCTACAGATAGACAGGCACATTAAAATCCAGTAACAGGTAAACAAAATGTTATAATAAATTTAATTACTAGATGAAATTACTGACTAGTAGATCAATGTCCAAAAGGATGTGAAACTAAATAACTTACGGCCATATACGACCTACGACACACAAAAAATATTTCACTGTTAGTAGAGACTAAGCGAAAATCCCTTACTAACCCACTACTATGGCAATAACATTCATACTTAAGACAAACAAGAGATCAAGATCTGGAAAGCTTTTATTTTCCAAAAATGATCTATCTAATGGCGGTATATGAAACACCAACCAAGGTAACATATTATAACTATTATACTGGATCTAAGTGCTCGTCTGGTTCTATATAAGGTTTTAAATCCTTAACGTGCCAGCTACCGTTACACTCTGTACCAGATAAATCTTCTAAAATATACACGCAATAGCCTATTTTCTTTTTGACCTTATAAGGTCCCTCGAATTTCCCTGCTAGTTTGGCAGTAAAATAATTTGCAGCATCAGACTGTGCATACTTTCGTTTCCAAACTAAGTCACCAATCTTAAATTCAACTTCTCTACGCCGTAAATTATATTTTTCTCGAGATTTATCGTAAGCTTTCTCTAATCGTTCCGCAACTGAGGTACGCATTTTCACAAGAGCAGCAAATCTTTCTGACACAGAGGGTGAATTACCATTGTCGTTATCGATATTATTATGTTTATATTCTGAACCATGAATACACATTTCTTTGTCAAAATTTATGAAATATGGCGTTTGACCCGTAACTTCATGACGTGCAGTGCGTAATGCGCAACCTAGTGCACTCAAATTTACGTCCCAGTCTCTTTGATGCTCTTTAATGTAAGCGGACATCATAGTTTTCATTACTCGATTGTATCTTTCAGTGGTATTCGGAGCAGGATGATAATTTGGGTTAAAAAGAATTTTTATATCGTATTTTTCAGCAAGATTAGCGAAGTCTTTGCTCGTGAATTGTACTCCGTTATCACAACGAATCATTTGTGTTACACCGAATATATGAAATACTTCTTCTTCTAGTAAAGTAATGAGTTTATTAGCTAAAGCTCGTTTTGTCGGGAAAAATAAATTAAATTTACTGAAGTTGTCAGTCACTACGAAAATATGCATATTACCTTTCTTACTTTTGGGTAATGGGCCAAATAAATCCATACTAATAACTTGCCAACAACGGTCAGCTATTACCCTCTTACCCATCAATCCAGCAGGTCGTTTTTGTTCCGGTTTTATTCTCTGGCAAATCTCACACGATCTTATATAATTACTAACGTCAGCTTTCATTCGTGGCCAATAATATAACCGAGCAATACGACTAAAACTTTTGAATATCCCGAGATGTCCTGCTGTCTCTAAATCATGGTTATTATGCATAATTTCGCGCCGTTTTTCTTTAGGAACAACTAATTTCCAGAAATCATTGTTACTGCGTAGTTCAGGGAAGTCGAGTTCAGTATATTTATACAATTTATTGTCTAATATTCGCCATTTAGGAAATTTTAAAGGATTCTTTTTGACATTTTCCAACATTTTAAGATACCATTTATCCTGTATTACCTCGACCTCATGTTATTCACCACAATATCGACGTTATCTTTATCTACTATTAAACGTGACAAAGCATCTGGAACTACATTATCTTTGCCTTTACGATGAACTACTGTATAGTCAAACTGTTGCAATCTAAGTGCCCATCTACCTAATCTACCCTGTGGATTTTGCAGATTATCCAACCATTGTAAACTATAACAATCTGTTACTACTGAAAACTTAGCTCCTTCAAAGAAGCAACGCAGCTTTTCTATACTCCACAGCACCGACAATAACTCTCTTTCGACCGCTGAGTACTTACGCTCTTGTTTGGTTAAAGTACGCGATAAATAACAAATAACATGCTCGCTATCTCCGATTTTTTGTGTGAGAGCCGAGCCTAATGCAAATGAAGATGCGTCTGTTTGCAATATAAAAGGATACTCAAAATTTGGACACGTTAATATAGGAGCTGATACTAAAGCATTTTTAATATTTCTAAAAGAATTTTCACAACTTTTATCCCAAATAAATTTAGAGCCTTTCTTTAATAAATTAGTTAGCGGAGCTATTAAGTCAGAAAATGCTGGTATGAAACGTCGATACCATGAAACCATACCGATGATTCGACGAACTTCGGTAACTGAGGTAGGAGCAGGCATATTTGAAATGCAGCTAACTTTTTCGGGGTCAATATGTAGACCATCACGATTGACTAATCCAGCTTCATATAGACGTTTAAAAACCTCTGACAAAATTTCAATATGCTTATCAAAATCTGGGGCTATAACGATAATGTCATCTAAGTAGCAAAAAACGAAAGGTTCGAGTTCAGGACCTAATACAGTGTCAATTAGTCTTTGGAATGTAGCAGGTGAATTATGCAATCCAAAAGGAAGGCGAGTAAATTGATACAGCCCTCTACCAGGTACTGTAAATGCCGTATATTGCTTACTATCTTCACTTAAAGAAATTTGCCAAAAAGCGCTTTCAATATATAAACTGGTTAGATATTTTGCAGAGCTTAATTTTGATAAAATCGAATTTATATACGGTAATGGATAAGCATCTCTTTCTGTTACTGCATTTAATTTCCTAAAATCAACGCAGAAACGTTGGCCACCATCTTTCTTTGGTACCAATAACACAGGAGAAGACCAACCTGACTTACTATGTTCCACAATACCTTGCTTTAACATTTTATCTAGTTCTTCATCGATAATTTTCTGTTTGAAAGGTGAAACCGGGTAATATCTTTGTTTAATTGGTGGACTAGAAGTAATAATTTTATGTTTTACCAGGGTGGTACAACCTTTTTTGTCGCCAATTTTAGAAAAATAATCATTCACGACTTTATCCAAGTCTGCTTGTTGTTTATCGCTTAAATTAAATTCAATGGAATTAACTACAGATACTTCCAAATTTTCAGACGAAAAATACCATTCACCACGTCTCATATCAGGTACTATTCCCATATTAACCCAAAAATTTATACCCAAAACTAAACTGTGCTTCAGCGCTGGTACAACATATAAATCCGTAACCTTTACGATATCACGTAATCTAACCGGAATGGTAACCACTCCTATAACATTCACATAAATCATTATTAGCTATTGAGCACGAAATATTACAACTATTTAATTTAACACCTAAAGACTGTAGAATTTTCCATCCTGAATTACCTAAAAATGATTTGTTTACTCCCGAATCCAATAAACCAAAGAAATCTTGACTTAAAATGTTTACTTTTAAATATGGACATTCATTGTCACCAACATGTGCTAAAATGTAATCAAGTACAGGGGATAATTTATTTTCAATACCAATGGCCTGGGCATCCGTAGAAGGCAGAATTTGGCCTAGTTCTGTCTTCTTGATCCGTTTCCCGAATTACAGTCAGGGCAAGTGTTCTTAGTAAACCCTGGTTTATTACATCTAAAACACTTAATGTCTAATCTCGTTCTACAATTACGCGCTATATGATTTGATTTACCACAACGAAAGCAATTTTTAGGTTTTACCTTTTGTACTTGTATTTCATGTACAACTGGTTTATTACTTTGGGGTTTACTAAGTACTGGTAGTTTATAATCTAAGTCAGGTTCACAAGTAAGACTACCTGGAATTGGAGGTATAAATTCATCTATATTCTCTTTAATTTTCTCTATTTTCCTGCACGATTTAACTAACTCATAAGAAGATTCTATATTATCAATGTTAGTGCTTAAACGTTCTTGATAAAAAGGTGCTATATTTTTGCGTAATATTTCCATACGTTTATGCTCTGATACAGGGTAAGGCATTCTATCGAACAAATTAGACATCGTGGCAATACAAATACCAATAGGTTCATCCCCTTGGGTACGTTTCTCGATTTGACGCCAGAGTTTTTCTGAAGACGGTGTAAATTGCTCCCTCATTAACTGAACTAACTCATCCCAATTAGAAGCGTTTTTCCCAACAAAATGATAAAACTTTAAGGCATCACCATCAAATAATTGAGAAGCATTATAATATAATTGTTGCTTATTTAAATTATAGGCTTTACTACTATCATCAACACGCTGTAAAAATGCATTAAAACTAAGAAGTCCTTGATCTCCGGAGAATTTTAGACCCCATTTGTGCACAGGTACAGTGTTAAAGTAATTTGGAGTTTGTAAAACTCCCGAATTGATATCCAAATTATTAGAATTCAAATTAGGAGGCGTTATGTTTTCCTCAACTGTATTGCTACCCGTTGCACTATTATTGGCAAGCGTAACATCTCCCAATTTAGGATCAGATTCAAAGCCTTTTGATTTTGCGGTATAATTTGAAACTAGTTCAGTCACATGAGTGAGTGCTCTACAACGTCTTGCAGTTAATACTTCATCTTTACTCGATATGCGTTCAACTCTTTTTAAGACATGCGTTAATTTGCATTCAATTTTTTAAATTTGAGTAGGTGAACCAGAAAATGAATTAACATCTTCCTCAATATCAAGCAATTTTTTCTCACATTCACTCAACTCTTTCTCAGCATCTAACTTTACTGGACTATGTATGACCGTCCCAGCTTTTTCTAAAATCAAAGCACCACGCAAACATTTTCTTAACGTCTCGACATTACCTATTTCAGAAAGTCCTCTTATACGTAACTCATACTCTAATTCATCTTTCACTAGTCTATCTACGTCAAGCTTAAACCTACCTGCCATTTTAAAAAAAAAATTTTTTTAAAACAAAATCAAATTTATACCAATATATGTCTATGTAAAAGAATATTTTGCTTGTTAATACTATTTTTCTCTCTGCCAACTCAACCCTACGTCATGTATTCTTGAATTTCAAAACAAATAAATTAAAAAAAAAATGTAATATAACTAAACCACGTTGGTGCGCCAAAACTGCTACGTCAAATTTCACAATTACAATCTGACGTAACTAGTTGGTCGTCGTCTGTTGACTAACGGTATTTGCCGGCCGACTGACAGTGGAGATGGTCGGGGTTCTAAATTTCTTTGATGTATCAGGGCGCCAAGTAAATTTCTTTTCTCCAAATACCAGCTCAAGTACAATGTAACCTTAAATTTACTAAATAAATTACTTAGCGAGACGATAATGAAAAATTCAAATTCAGTGTTATCTTTTAATAACAATAAACGAAGTAGGTTAACTTTAAAACATTCAACAGTACAATAACGTAGGGTATGGTATGACAGACAAATTCAACACTAAAAAAAAATATATTTAACTGGGTATACGCGTCTTACGTAAGTGCTTAAACCCCCAACAAATATCATAGATGTTTTAATTAATTAATAGAATATTTTCATAGTATGTTTAGCAAAATTTAAAAATATATATATTATTATTATTATTAGCCGTTACTCGAGTCCGAGTATAAAAATGTTACAGTCGATAAATTGTGTACAATAAAAAACAAGTAAAAGGTGTAGTCTGTTGTAATTCCCATTCATCTACGGTGCACACGACTATGGCTATAGAGGCCAATTCGGGAGAGCACATGTCGACCGCAGTCAGGACAAACATAGACCTGGTTAGGTCTTGGATTCGGCCTTCTTGCAGCAATATTTCCTTGATAGCTGGCCACAACCCCCCGCCATTCGGTTCTATCCGCTGCAAGTTGTTCCCATTGCTCGTCTGCAATACCGCACGATTTTAGATTTTCATGGAGAGCGTCTTTGAACCTCTTTCGTTGACCGCCACGCTTTCTTCTACCGCTTAGCAATTCACCATAAAGTGTACATTTAGGAAGGCGGTTATCATGCATACGATGAACGTGACCTGCCCATCTTAGGCGTGCTCTTGAAATAAGCACCTCAATTGGAAGGCTGTTTGCTCTCCTGAGTACTTCCACGTTTGATATGTGATGGAACCAACGGATTTTCATCATACTTCTGAGGTGTCTTTGCTGAAAACGTTCTAATTCTTTCACATGACGTCGGTAAGTGACCCAGCTTTCACATCCATATAGCAGTGTTGGAATGACAACTGCTCTGTAGACAGCCATTTTCGTTGACAAAGCAAGGTCGTGGTTGTCAAATACTCTCTCTCTAAGTCCCCAGAGCGCTCTAGATGCAGCGTTAATTCTATTGCGAATCTCGCTGTCCATGTTTGCTTTGTCATTAACAACGTTGCCTAAGTAATTGAACTGATCCACCACTTCAAGAGAATTTCCGTTAAGTGTAATGTCTATTTGGTTCACTTGATGAGGAGTTGACATAATCTTAGTCTTTCCAATGTTGATTTTAAGTCCCAAGGAATCATAGCTCTGGGCATACACATCTAAAAGTTCTTGAAGCTCTTCCGGCGTAGAGGCTAAAAGTGCACAGTCATCCGCATACTGGAGATCACAAATGAATCGTGTGCGTGTCTTCGTGAAAGCTCTAAAGCGCCCTATGTTAAAGAGACCGCTGTCAAAACGGTATCTGAGACCTATTCCTCTGACTGTCAGTTTGTTGTCAACAATAATTGTTAGAGCAGTGGTAAACAAATTAAAGAGTAGGGGTGCCAGGACACATCCCTGCCTAACTCCAGTGAGGGTTTGGAAAGGTTCGGTTGCCTCATTATTATACACAACCTGGGCGTTGTTGTTTGTATGTAGACTGCGACATACTTCCAATCAATGAAGGCCATGTGAATTTCTCCTTGATGTTCGAGTGCTTTTTCTTGAAGCTGTTTAAGTGTGAAGATTAGGTCCGATGTGCCTCGGTTTGGTCTAAAGCCACTCTGTGTTTCAGGAAGTAACTTTTCCATAACAGGTGTTAGCCTATTTGCCATCGCTTTAGTGAGTATCTTCCCTCCAACAGCCAGGAGAGCTATACCCCTGTAATTTCCACAGTCCGCAGCGCTCCCTTTGTTTTTGAAGAGGTTGATTAAAAGTGTATCACGAAACTCCTGCGGAGCTTGACCACTTTCCCACACGACATCAAACAGTTTTTTGAGGTAGGGTATGAGCTCTGACGACACAGCTTTAAAGATCTCAGCTGGGAGTGAGTCGGCGCCGGGAGATTTGTTATTTTTTAGCTGCCCAATAGCGGTTAAGATCTCTTCCGTTGTTAGTGGTTTATCTAAGTCTTCGAAGGTGTCATATTGAGGGATAAGATTTATAATATCGTGATCGGCTTGACTTTGCTGGTTAAGAATGTTAGAGTAGTGTTCTTTCCATCGGGCTCTTATTTCCTGGTCTTCTTTGAGGAGATTTCCATTTAAATCTTTAATAGGGCACATATTTTTCCGACTGGGGCCGTACACTGCTTTTACTCCTTGAAAGAAATTCCTGTAGTCGTGTGAATCGGCGTACCTTTGAATTTCTCTGGCCTTGCTTGCCCACCACTCGTTCTTTATTCTTCTGATTTCGCGTTGCGTTTCATACTTAGATTGGGTAAAAGCTGCTGCTTTTGATGAGTCGTTAGGGTGGTTGATAGCGTTTTGGAAGGCAATATGTTTGCGGTCAAGAAGTTCTTGTATAAAAGCTTCATTATCATTGAACCAGTCCTCCTGTTTTTTACTTGCTGCAGTTCCAAGAATTTCCTCACTCGCATTTTTTAAACTGTCTTTAATTTGTGTCCAGGTAGCAGCGACATCTACAGAATTGATTTCTTCTAGTGCACTCAAATTCTCTTGAACTTTTTGCTTTAGCTGTTCGACGGTTTGTTGGTCACGCAATTTACTAATACAGAGACGGAGTCTACGTTTTACTTGAGTTCTTCGGCGTTTGGGTCTCATAACAATTTTCATTTTAGAGACAACAGGACGATGATCGGTCCAACATTCGCTATCAATGCGCGCCTTTGTAATTTGGACGTCCTTGAGATGCTTCCTACGTACGATAACATAGTCCAGTAGATGCCAGTGACCTGATCTGGGGTGACGCCAGGTGCCTTTAAATTTATCCTTTTGTCGGAAAATGGTGTTTGTTATAACTAAATCATGTTCGGCGCATTTAGTTAGGAGTAGTTGACCGTTAGCGTTCATGTTGCCTAAACCGTTCTTGCCTATGATGCCTGGCCAGGTGTCTGCATCTCTCCCTACTCTAGCGTTAAAATCGCCAAGAATAACGAGTCGTTCCGTTTTAGGTATTCTACAGAGGGCTTCTTCCAGCTGTTGATAGAAGCTTTCCTTGGTTTCGTGACTTGCATCCAGAGTGGGAGCGTAGGCGCTTATTAGATTTACCGCGTTGCCATCTGATAGCTCATAGCGTAGCAGCATTAGACGCTCGGATAGGCCTTGTGGTACTTGTGTTAAGTTGGATACAAGTTGATTCCGAACGGCAAATCCTACTCCATGTTGTCTTCTTGAATTGGCGGGAAGACCTTTCCAATAGAAGGTGTAGTACTTTTCTGTGAGAGAGCCTTCCTCCAAAAATCGAGTTTCGCTGAGAGCTGCAACGTCAACATTGAGTCGGTGAAGTTCTCTATCTATTAGAGCAGTTCTTCTTTCAGGCCGATCGGTGCGAGTGCTGTCGTTCAAAGTACGAACATTCCAAGCGCCGTAGATGAAAGAATTAGTTTTCTTGGATTTAACTTGTCGGTGTTTTTTCGACATTCGATGAGGTGTCCCTGTGGGCACCCTCCCCCGGAGATCCGATCGGGAGGGTATTTTACCTCCGGATGATTTTGTCCCACTTGAACGCTCCATCATTTTTTAAAGCCTTAATCGACTGAAAACGAAGCTGCATTTGAAGTTTTAGCTGGAGCAGGTCTGCAACTGACCAGCTCGGTTGCGGAAGGCGAGTGGTGTGGTCCCATGGCACAGAAGGAGACTGCGACGATGGGGTAACCAAACGATTCCAAAAGCAACCTTTGTGTGCGGTGGGTTATTTTTACCGCACTCTTCGTGAGAAGGTGGATGTGCTCACGGCAAAAGGTAAGGGTTATTCCGCCCTTACTCGGTCGTTAGAGCCTCGTTAGTGAAAACAGGGTGCACCAAGTTCAAATTGAACTCATCGGGAAGGTGAGGTTAACAATTGAGTAGGAGAGGCTATAACTTGCGCTTCACTACCCCATTACACCCAATATATATATATATAGGTAGTGGTGAATTTTTTTTTAAGTAAAATATACAATATAATTAAAAAAAAATCAATATATATATGGCGCAAGAAGGATACAAATTGCAGGCAGCAGGGCTTCAGCTTCGGCTCAAACTTCAGGAATGGGCAACTTCCAGCCTATCAATTAACCCAGAAAATGGATGGCTCCTCCACAAAAAAGAGATTCCAGTCCAGCAAGGAGAAGTAACATAAGTACGTGTAGACCAGTGGAAAAAAAGTTATTCGTATCAGGGAAGACAAAAAAGATGTAGGAAAAACTACGAAATACTAGACGAAACTGTAGGTGGAAAAAAAAACCCTAAAATAAATTTTTACCATTGAACTATTTACTACAAGTGATATTTTACTAGTTTGAATATAAAAATAAAATAATTACCTCGTTTCGGAGGGTTTTCTTAGAAAAATGTTGTTGACCTTGGATGTCCTTGGCCTCGTGTAAATTTGGCAAAAATGGCTTTTACGTATAGATCCTTCCAATGAAGACAATCGATTTCCAATACCATAAAAATATGCACTCGTCCAAACATAAATGGAAAATCGAAAAATGTAACGTTGCGAAAATATCCCAAAATGGTGAAATTACTTGTTTCAAAAATCGCAACGAGCACGTAAAAATACCACTTAATAAATTGCCAAGCGTTCGAGCAAACTACACGTGAAAAGTGACAGACTACCGGAAGACAAAACCTAAGCCAAAAACTATTGTGAAGAAATAAATCTGTGTTACCGATCGTCAGTAGGTTATAGGAATCTACCTATAAACTAATTAAAAGTTATTGGTTGCCTAGCTTAAGAATTACAGAATAAAGAGCCTAAGTATATGCAACACGCTACACAACAAAATGTATAATGCCATGTCTACAAGTGCAACAGATTCCTTAGAAATGTGGATTCATATAGACAACTAAATAATAAGTATTACGCGTGACGACGGATAACACGAATTCGTTAGACATTAAATGTAAGAGATAAAGTAATGATTTAGAGATTATTTTTAATAACGTATAAATGTTAAATTGAACTGTAACAAATTATGCAAGTGTATAATTATATATATATGGGTATTGGACATTGGCTACCAATTTTTCATGATTTGTAAGGTGTAATTCAATGCAGGTCGGGGTATTTGCCCGCTGAGTAGTTGTTTCCTGGAAATCATGTATAATAACAGTATATAGGTTAAGTCCACCAAGGGCTGAAGGTCGCCGCTTTCGGTACTTGTAAAATGGCAAGTCGCTATGCACCACGGAGACATCTATGATGTCTGGTGTATAGTAGCATTAGACCACATGAGAGGATTCAATTACCTCTCACCACTATACCATTATATATATATATGTATATATATATATATTTTTATTTTTTTGAGTTTTATATTTTTTTTGGTTTATTTTTAGATTTTTTTCAAATTACAAATTACAAGTTTAAGGGGTATATGATTGAGGGAAGGATATTTAGGGGCGTCATAAAATTTGGGAGTGAGGGGATCTAGGAGGGTAGGATTTTGGGAATGAACTAGGGTTTCAGCAAAGCCAGTCAAAATTTTTTTAAAATGAATTCGGACAGAAGAGGGGTGCCTGTGTATTGGTGTAAATCTGTATTACGGGTGGTTAAAGGGAGATGTAAAGAGACTTAAGATTTTATTTTGTACTGTCTGTAGTTTAGCTTGAAGATAGGGAGCTGTTAGGGGCTACCAAATCGGGGATGCGTAGGTGAGGATGGGACGTAGGTAGGATTTGTATAGGAAGGACACTATATGAGGAGGAGAGTTTTTGAGGATGGGAAATAAGGAAGAGGTGCGCCGCCAGCATTTGCCGGTAACATTAGATATATGTTTTTCGAGATATAGTTTACGGTCAAGGATAACGCCTAAATATGTAATATACTCGAGCCATGGAAGGACATGGCCGTGTGTAGTCAGGGAGGTGGTTACGGTGGATTTCTTTTTTATGAAATAAATGGCCTGAGTCTTAGTCAAGTTAGTGTAAAGTCCCCAGTCGTTGAAGTATTGTATAGTAAGGTCAGTTTGTTTTTGTAATAAGTCTGTCATGATGGCAGGGCTTACGGAGGTGGTAAGGATGGTGGTGTCATCTGCGTAAAGGCAGAGGGTAGTTCGATGATCAAGGGGGTGGGGTAAATTATTTATGTATAGGTTAAAGAGGACGGGACCAAGGGATGACCCCTGGGGGATGCCACATAATATGGGGGTAAGTGGAGAGCAATCCGTATTGACTTTTACTCGAAAAGTGTGATTAGAAGTATATGATTGTGTGATGCTTGTTTTGCTCGGGTAGCTGGTTTGGAGATTATTCCAGGGTTCAATGTTAATATTAATTAAAATCCAGATCCAAAATAAGACATTTATTCTCCTAACAGTTATATGTACAGTGTGGCCGTATCTTTTATGGCTTAGGTTGCGACAATCTTGTTATTACATAAGTACATCATAGTAATCGGAGAGAGAGAGAGAGAGAGAGTAACATATTTCCTCTATGTACGTCGTCGTAACCCCAATTCTCTAATCGAAGTTCCAGGACATAACAGACGCGACAAAGAAATCTGTTTCAGGAGAGATCCAGTTCAATACACACGAATCAATCTGAGAGGAGGTCCAGTTCAACGCACTCGAATCCTCCCTAACAAATACTTCGCCAGCGGCTGCCACGGCGCCGGAGAAACTTGATCTTCCGGTTATCCCAGTTGAATACACTCGAGAAAGGTGAAAGCCAAGCTCTGAATTTACTGGTTTCTGGCTAGCTATGTTATACCCAAAAATCACTGTCACGTGGTTTGCACATGGCACGCAATGCACACGGCACGCAAGTTGCGGCCTGGTGAAGTCAGAAATAAAAGTTAAAAAAAGAACTAATCAGGTATTGAACTAATCTAAAACTGAACTACTTGATCCATGCATGATTAAAATAAGTTAAACTGGAATGGAAGTATACAGTATTCCTGTAGTATTGTATACTACATTACACTCCCCCCTTTCTTCGCAAAAAACTAATCTCTCTCTACGAAAAAAAAAAAATTGTCCAACATACATCTTAAAACTAAACAGGTAAGTTAAAATTATTTTATATATTTTACATAAACAATAATACAACAAGCGAACAAGTTTTTCGGAATCCATCATCTGATTCTGAAACGGGTCAAAACATCAGGGTGCCCTTCTTAAAAAATTGTAGTACGCCTCTGGTTATATGTACAATGCAGGCGTGGATTCATCTGTGGGAATAATCTTAAAACAAAGAAACAGTATAAGTATGGTTCAAACAGCAGGTAAATAAGTTTTTGTTTTTTTTCCCCTTTTTTTTTCCTATTTTTTTTTTAAACAAGCTATCCAAAAAAATTCAATAAAACATTTAATTGAGATACTGATATCTTTAAATATAAAAACTATCCTTTGCTTTTAACAAGTTATATGAAATATAATAAATGAATTTAAGAAATAAATGTATTTTAAACAGAATATAAAATTAAAATTAATCTTTTCCTGGCGAGAAAATAAATGAGGAAATTTTATGGATTTCCGGGGAGACGGGAAATGCCGGAGACGAGCGGCTTATAAATTCTCGTTACGGTGCCGTCGGGATTCTTGATACGAAAAGGTCTCCTCCCATGATTCCTCTTCTTTCCCGTTTTCGTCTCGGACACCTTTTTGGAAAACTTAGCAGTGAGGGTGCTGGGATTTTTAGGGGAACCCTCGTCCTCGAAGAAGGCCGCAAGGCATGGTATGCTTCTACCAGGAGTCGCAGGTTTCGTCGGGCTGACAACTGTATTTGCATCAGGGCTTGGGCCAAATAAATCTAAAAACCTGCGGCGGGTAGCTTCATCTGGAGATATTTGAGCCAAAGGCGGCGTTCTAGTGGTGTTAACACTGCCTGGAGTTGTCGGTAGTGGTGAAAGTAAAGCTGGATGCCTGGCCTCTGTTTGTAAAATTTCCGACACCGGTGTGGTTCCATGTTTATAAAATTTTCTAAAAGTGTCGGGACTATAATAAAAATATAGATTTTGAAAACTTTCGTCTCGGACCTTTGGTAGTGGTGACGGTATTTCGAAAGTTGGTGGTGAAGACATTTCACTAACTAAGACTCGGCACGACTGAGCTGGGAACTCTTCTTTCATGTATATGCCTTTTTTAAATCCTTAACGTGGACTCGTTCCAGTTTCCGCCGGGTGGGGAGTCTGATCTCGACTACTACTGGTGATATAGTCCGTTCCACTATGTATGGACCTGAGAACTTTGGAGCAAGTTTTGCGTTAAAATTTCGGATTGCTGAGGACAGCGGGTGCTCTCTTTTCATAACTCGGTCTCCCTGCTCGGGCGCCAAAATGTGATGCTTGTTTTGCTCGGGTAGCTGGTTTGGAGATTATTCCAGGGTTCAATGTTAATATTAATTAAATTCCAGATCCAAAATAAGACATTTATTCTCCTAATAATTATATGTACAGTGTGACCGTATCTTTTATGGCTTAGGTTGCGACAATCTTGTTATTACATAAGTACATCATAGTAATCGGAGAGAGAAAGAGAGAGAGTAACATATTTCCTCTATGTACGTCGTCGTAACCCCAATTCTCTAATCGAAGTTCCAGGACATAACAGACGCGACAAAGAAATCTGTTTCAGGAGAGATCCAGTTCAATACACTCGAATCAATCTGAGAGGAAGTCCAGTTTAACGCACTCGAATCCTCCCTAACAGATACTTGGCCAGCGGCTGCCACGGCGCCGGAGAAACTTGATCTTCCGGTTATCCCAGTTGAATACACTCGAGAAAGGTGAAAGCCAAGCCAGAGTAAATTCAGAAATTTACTGGTTTCTGGCTAGCTATTTTATACCCAAAAATCACGGTCACGTGGTTTGCACACGGCACGCAAGTTGCGGCCTGGTGAAGTCAGAAATAAAAGTTAAAAAAAGAACTAATCAGGTATTGAACTAATCTAAAACTGAACTACTTGATCCATTCATGATTAAAATAAGTTAAACTGGAATGAAAGTATACAGTATTCCTGTAGTATTGTATACTTTATTACAATTGCATCATCTTAATGAT
The DNA here is from genome assembly GCA_963675555.1 of Leptura quadrifasciata. Classification (NCBI taxonomy): domain Eukaryota; kingdom Metazoa; phylum Arthropoda; class Insecta; order Coleoptera; family Cerambycidae; genus Leptura; species Leptura quadrifasciata. Next base: position 72,492,489 of record OY776678.1, read on the forward strand.
GCGAATCGGGATATTCGCGACATGGAGCGGTATAAAAGTTCAGGATGCCAGACTTTGTCGAAGGCTTTTTCGAGGTCTAGGGCGACAAACCCTGTATATTGACCTCGATTGAAGTTGGTTGTAACTATTTCGCCAACTCGATAAAGCTGCTGGGTGGTGGAATGACTGGTTCTGAAACCAAACTGGTAGTTATTTAAAACTCCAGTGGCATCCAGGCTCTGCTGGACCCGACTAAGGAGCAGGATGTCAAATATTTTAGCGAGGGATGAAATAAGACTTATGGGTCTATAGGAGGAGGGAAGGCTAGGTGGTTTGTTAGGCTTTAGTATATTAACCACTCTTACCTCTCGCCATGCGCCAGGGTAGTACAAGCAGTGCACGCACGAGTTATAGAGTCTGGTTAAATATAAATAAACCGGGATAGGGATGTGCTTGAGGGCAAAGGTAGGGATGTCGTCAGGTCCAGGTGCTTTTTTACTATCCATGGTATTTAGTGCCCTCCTGATTTCGGAAGGCGAGTAAAAAATCGGCTCATCACCAGTCGTAAGGGTGGTTAGGTTAAAGGTTTTAACATAGGGTAGTACGACATCGAGGGTAGTTTGCGAGATGGGATTAGGTTGAAACACAGAAGAAAGGTGGGTAGCTAGGGAGGCAGCTTTGTCGGTGTCGATGACAGCCACACCAACGGGGGTGTTAAGTGGTGGTATGGGGGTGTATTTACGTTTAAAGATCCTTGGGACAAAGTGGGGATCTTCAGGATGGGAAGCAACTAGTTGGACGAGTGAATTTCTGCGGAATGCTTTAATTTGAGGGTCTATCTGCTTTTTAAGCAGATTTACTTGTGTTTTTAGCTGTGGATTCCTCGTGCGGTTGAAATGCTTTCGCGTTCTATTTTTAAATTGTATAAGCTGTACTAGTTGCTTGGGAATTTGCAAGTGGTATGAAAAAAAATTTATTAGCAAAACAGTGATGAATGTAAAATTTATTGAATAGTCATAAAAAATTGAAAAGTGAATCTCACCACCTTTTACATGGATAGGGTGAGGCTCCTAGGACGCCTTGGAAATGTCTCTAGCTGTTACCCCCGAGACCCCGTTGCGAAAGATGCCAGGTACCTATTTTCTACCGCTAAAGTTCTGGGTATTCTGGTCAAAACTTAATAGTTGAGGTGGGTAGAGATATGCTCCAGTCTATGAATGGTCTGCGGTGCTGCTGATAAAGGCTATGGATACCACTATCCCGAAGATTGGGAATAATTTAAACAAATTGATGGAACTGGAGTTGAAACTTTTCCAGTCTTCATAAACTTCGTGAAATAATTCATTAAATATATTGTGACATAATTCGTAACATTTGTTTAGTTACATTAATTTTAACTCTCGAAATTTATTCTTAATTTCGAAATTTCTACTAAATTTCCGCAGAACTCTAGCGTTAGGGACAAAAGAAAAAAATTTATTAGATATGTGCACTAAAATATTGGTTATGTTTTATAAAAATATAAAAAATTAAATTTACTAAAAAATATTATTCTTAGCGTGATAATATTAATACATCTAGGATAAGTAATTAGTAAAATTACCTTTTCCCTTGTTAGTCACTCGGATGTACGCGGATAGATCAAAATTATATTTATTAAAATATAGATTACTATCTCGCACGAGATTATCAAGTTTTCACTGCCGTATCAGAAAGCAAAATGGAGTAAGTCGAACAGCTCTGTCCCAAGAAACCTCCTATAGTGGTCACTCCACTAAATTTCTGGTCAGGTTGTAACCAAAATATATTAAATAAATAAATTCCCTAACCAACCGAAAATAAGTACCTACTTTTCTTGATCTAGATAAGATATTGACTACTCCTTAACAAATAAACAATTACTAATTACGGCATGATTGAAAATTATTTATATTTTAAATAAATTTAAGAAGTGTAAAGGCAAAATACTAATTGGCATTGAAACTAAAAAATTTTTATATGTTCGACATTCATTCCTAATACTCTGTATATGAGCTTTTATGAATTTAGTTATTTCGCTTTATCAACTTAGCGTTTGTGAATGAACGTCGGTGACATATACATAGTAAAATACTGAATTCTGTTGGTAGCATCTATCTAGGTATTTTAATACTTTAATAATAGATCAAAATTATATTTATTAAAATATAGATTACTATTTCGCACGAGATTATCAAGTTTTCACTGCCGTATCAGAAAGCAAAATGGAGTAAGTCGAACATCTCTGTCCCAAGAAACCTCCTATAGTGGTCACTTCCCACTAAATTTCCGGTCAGGTTGTAACCAAAAATATATTAAATAAATAAATTCCCTAACCAACGGAAAATAAGTACCTACTGTTCTTGATCTAGATAAGATATTGACTACTCCTTAACAAATAAACAATTACTAATTACGGCATGATTGAAAATTATTTATATTTTAAATGAATTTAAGAAGTGTAAAAGCAGAATATAATTGGCATTGAAACTAAAAAAATTTATATGTTCGACATTCATTCCTAACATTCATTCCTAATACTCTGTTATGATCTTTTATGAATTTAGTTATTTCGCTTTATCAACTTAGCGTTTGTGAATGAACGTCGGTGACATATACATAGTAAAATACTGAATTCTGTTGGTAGCATCTACCTAGGTATTTTAATATTATCATATTAACACTAACAGCTGATGGCCAAATGGATCTAAAATGATATTAGTTGTATTAAATATAAATAAATAAATTGAAACCAATGTATAATATTTACAATAGCAAAAAGATAAGTAACAATTGCCTCTCAACAAGGTAGGCTAAGACTAAATGAATGATATTAATTGCTTTATTAAATGGCTAAAATTATGTAAACACAGGTAACCTAATATTTCAGTGTCATAATTAATTTTCCATAATAATTAAGTATCCTTAAACTAAGTTGGTCTTGCATAAGGGAATCTCGTGGTCCACAGGTAGAAACACTGCCAATAGCTACAACATTAAAAAAAAAATTTTAGTAAAATTATAAATATTGTTATACAAAAGTAAATATGAACAAAATATTAGTGATTAACAATATGAAAGGTTTAAATTAACTCAGGATGACTAATATCCTATTAGTGGTGTGCATGTCCGCATACCGGGTTTATCAAAATTATGCTATCTTTGTGTGTTATTGATATAAATACGAAAAATTCGTAGCTTGAACGCTACAAATCTAAAATTTCCCTGAGGGGGTTGGGGCCAGTGTCGGAAGGTTGAGGGGGCGGGGCGGTACTGGGCTGTGAAGCAGCCCGTTTGTGTGCTGATGGCTTCGGCCGTCTCTTGTGAGAGTGGGGCCATTTTAAAGTCAGGCTGGCTTGGGTTTGGTAAAGGGGGGACCTGCTACGATGTTGGGGGTCTGAGCGGGGGTGGGCTGATTTTGAGTTATGGAAGGGCCTGTTCGCACAGGTTGAGGCTGTAATACATTTTTAGGTGCATACCTAGCCTTGGCTGCAACATAAGCAGGGCATCCACGATAATTGGCAGGGTGTACAGCCCCGCAATTTGCGCAGGAACACTTTTCTGCTTGACATGGGGTACCGAAATGTGTTTTACCACAGCGGATGCAGCGTTCGATGCGATTGCAGATTGTGGATGAGTGGCCAAAGTGTTGGCATTTGTGACATTGCGGGATGTCCATTCGGATGTATTCGGATACAGAGACACGATAGAAACATAACTCCGTCAAGGCATAATAGTCGTTAGCGAGTGATTTGAATATCTGTCAGAGGCGGTGATTGAATTCGAACATGTAATTGAGCGCGTCACCTACGCTTGACGCGTTTTTTTGGTCTTGCTTCCTCTTGAGGGGTGGATTCGGCAGCGGAGGGTTGCTGATGCTGTGTGACGGATTGGAATGATATAATCGATTCATTGTCGTCAGACTGTGGTGCCCTAGGTGTATCAGCATAAAGGGACTTAAAATTTGAAAAAGAGGTTGAAAGGGTTGCGTGTCAAAAAGTAGGGGTAGTGAGAGTGGCTGCTGATGTAGTGGTGGTGGTAGTAGTTGTGGATGTAGTAACTGTACATGAAATAAGTGTTGCGGGAATGGGTGAATTGCTATTATCTGAAGTTAATAAATTACTACCACCAAGGGCTGTAAAAAATGTTAAGTCCTGAGAGGACGATTGTGGTGATTCGTTAAAATCATGTGTTTAAATGAATGATGTATTGAGTTGGTTAGGGCGTGTATGATGAACATTATGAGTTAGTGTGTTGTTAGTATTTTTTATGTTTAGGTTAGCGTTAGTGTTTAAATGTTGTTCCTCACCAGTATCGGATTCCGGTGTCGTTGATGAAGTTTTTGTGTGTGTGCTATCTGTAGTGTTTGTGGTTTTTTGTTTCGAAGAGCATCCTTTTTCTGTGTTTGTTGTGTGTGGTTTTTCTTGCGTGGATGATTGTGCATGCGCATGCAGTGTTTCGGGCTGTAAATCCGGTGGCTTTTTATACCGTTTTCTCGGCATAACGATTTTCTTTTAGAGGGTGTTATTAATGAGGTGTGATAAGCGTTGTTTTGCACAAAGTCTACACTCGTTAATAATTGCGGTGCCTAAGAAGAAAAACTATCGACCGTTCGGCTACGTTGACTATTATCAGATACGATCATCGTAAGTATTTGTCCCCTTTCTGGGGTACATCGGCTATCCTCCCGAAGGTGCTTGCCGCAAGATGAGTGTATTAATGTCATGTCGTGCTCATGGCTAGCTGGTGTGTGAGATGAAAAGTATGTTAGATTGTGTGTGTGTGTGTGTGTGTGGTGGAATGTGTGAATTTGGCTGTATTGTGTTAGTGTAATTTTATTGTTAAGATGTTATATTTGTAGCTGGAGTGGTATGGTGGCATCTTTTGAAACTAAACGAATCTTAATTTAAAAAATGGCTCTTTTCAGATTCGGCCTGAAGGGCATAATAGTGTAATAATAGTGTATTTTTTGTTTTGTTTTTTGTATGTTTTATATATTTTTTGGTTTATTTTATTTTTTATTTAATTTTTTTTTTTTGTTTATATTTTTTTTAGTTTTTATATTTTTTGTAATTTTTTCAACAAGTACATTTTTTTAAGGGGTGAAAATATAATTTAAGGATGGGTATTTGGGGGCGGAATAGAATTTGGGAGTGAGGGGGTCTAGGAGGGTAGGATTGTTAGAGGAGACTAATGTGTTTGCAAAATTTGGCAGCAGCCTTTTAAGTATGAAATCCGGGAGCATCGGAGTACCTGTAATATTATGGAGATCAGAATTTCGTGTTTGAGATGGTAAATGTAATGAGATTTTTAATATTTTGTTTTGAACTGTTTGAAACTGGGATTGTAGATAGGGAGCAATTAGGGGATACCAGATAGGAGAGGCATAGGTAAGGATGGGACGGAGGTAGGATTTGTAGATTAAGGTGGCTACATAGGATGGGGAATTTTTAAGGATAGGAAATAGGGGTGAGGTACGCCGCCAGCATTTCCCTGTGACGTTAGAGACGTGCTTTTTGAGATAAAGTTTTCTGTCAAGAGTGACACCAAGGTAAGTAATGTTCTCTTGCCAGGGGATATTGTGGCCATGCAGAGTTAAAGTAGTTGATACAGGTTTCTGCTTTTTGCTGAAGAAAATGGCTTGTGTTTTTGTCAGGTTGGTGGTCAGTCTCCAGTCTTCGTAGTAAGATATTGTAGCGTCTGTCTGTCGTTGTAGTATGTTTGTCATGACGGCAGGGCTTACGGAGGTGGTGAGGATGGCGGTGTCGTCTGCATAGAGGCAGAGGGTAGTACGGTGATCTAAGGGAGGGGGTAAATTGTTGATATATAGGTTAAACAGGACTGGACCAAGGGATGACCCCTGGGGGATGCCAGATAATATGGGGGTGATTGGAGAGCAATCCTTATTGACTTTAACTCGAAATTTGCGGTTAAAAATATATGATTGCATCATTTTTATGATGCGAATCGGGATATTCGCGACATGGAGTTGATATAAAAGTCCAGGATACAAAACTTTGTCGAAAGCTTTTTCGAGGTCTAGGGCGACAAACCCTGTGAAAAGACCTCGATTGAAGTTAGTTGTGACAATTTCGCCCACTCGATAGAGCTGCTGGATGGTGGAGTGACTGGTACGAAAACCGTACTAGTATTTGTTTAAGAATCCAGAGGCATCCAGACTACGCTGGACCCGACTAAGGATAAGGATGTCTAGGATTTTAGCCAGGGATGAAACGAGGCTGATAGGGCGGTATGAAGAAGGTAAATTGGGTGGTTTGCGCGATTTAAGGACACTAACTATTCTGACTTCCCGCGTGCGGGTAGTGCAGGCAACGCATGCACGAGTTGTACAGCTTAGTTAGGAATAGGTAGGCGGAAATGGGTAGGTGTTTAAGGGCGAAAGTAGGGATTTCATCGGGTCCAGGTGCTTTTTTACTGCTCATAGAGTTGAGTGCCCTTCGTATCTCAGAAGGCAAGTAAAAAAATTGGATCGTCACCAGTCGTTAGGGTGGTTCGGTTGAGGGTGGCAACAAAGGGTGAGACGATATCAAGGGTAGGTTGAGGAATCAGGTTAGGTTGAAAAACGGTGGAATAATAATTGGCAAAGGATGCAGCCTTATCGGGGTTGGTAACCGCCACACTAACTGGGGTGTTTAAGGGTGGGATTAGGGTAGTTTTACGGTTGAAAATACGTGGGACAAAATGTGGATCATCGGGATGGGAGGCAACTAGTTGTGCAACAGATTCGCTGCGAAGTAGTTTGATGGCGGAATCTATTTGTCGTCTTAACTAGTTAAATTATATTTTTAAGTTAGGGTTTCTAGTGCGGTGAAATTGCTTTCTGATTCTATTTTTATATTGTATTAAATCAACTAGTTGCCTAGGAAGTTGTAAATTGTAGGATATGGCAGAGAGTATTTTCTGGTTTAAGGAAAGTGCCTGAGTGATATGTCGAGTTAAGTGGTCATCTGCTTGGTCGATTTCGTCAGGCGAATCGCAGGATGGATTGTTAGGGATGTTATGTGATAGGTAGGTGGAAAATGTCAGCCAGTCGTAGTCGTCCTCACGGGGACGCCTGATTTGTGGTGAGTGTTGTAAATTAATGTTAAATGTAGTTTTAACTGGATAGTGATCACTGTTTAATGCATGAACGACCATGTTATCGTATGCATAGTTGAAATTGCTTGTTATGTCGATGACTGACTGACTTGGGAGAGGGCGGGTGGGTTCGTTAGGGGCGATTAATTGTAAATTTGGATAGTAATTAAGATATTGAGAAAGGGTGTTGCCAGAGGAGTTAGGGATAGAGGAGTGGTTCCAGGAAGGATGTTTCGTGTTGAGATCGCCAAGCAGGACAAGGGAATTGTAAGTGCTAGTAAGGTAATCGAGGTCTCGTATGTCTAGGGTGGTCTCTTGTAGGCGGACACTACAGCCACATCTCTTTGGGGGAGATGCAGCATTATAGCAGACGCCTCAAAAGAATGTAAGGGTGGTAATAGTATTTGTGTGTATCTAAGTGTCTTCCTGACCACAACAGCCGTGCCGCCACCCCTGGTGGGACGGTCGGAGCAGTATATGTTGTAGTCAGGAAATGTCAGTCTATGGTATGTTTTTAGTAGGGTCTCACATAAACAACAGATGTCGACCTTTTGTGTTTGAAGGAGGTGCTCAAGCTCCGTTTTTTGCCTAATGACGCCATTGGCGTTGAACTGTAGGAAGGTGAGCGAAGCCTTCTGTTGAGGTAGTTTACCTATTAAAACAATTTTGTAATATGCTCCAAGATTACAAAGATCTTTTCAAGGGGATCTGGAGTTGTTTTTAGGGTCGACATCAGTTGTTTTAGTGTGTCCCAAATGTGTTTAATATAAAAAATTTTTAACAGTCGATTATTTCGCGGAGGGGGTTAGTAGCAGATTCAGTGTGAGGTGGTGGTGGGATATTGGCCGACTGCGTGGCTGCCCTTTGCCGGGCTCTGAAATTCTGCTAGGCTCTGACATTTTGGGTATTAATAATGTCGGCAGTCTCCTGCGTCAGGGGTGGCAAATTAGGAGGGGCAGTTTGAGTGTTCGGCTGAGATCGAGCAGTTGCATTATATGCCTGAGCTGGGGTGGGTTGATTCTGGGTGATTCCAGTAGCTCTAGTGGCCAAAGTTGGAGCAACTTTGGGTGCATATCTTTCCTTAGCTGCCAGGTACGCTGAGCATCCTCTGTAATTTGAGGGGTATTCTGCCCCGCAGTTAGCGCAGATGCACTTTTCTGCGGGACATGGCAACCCGGAGTGCGCTTTGCCACACCGAACGCAGCGCTCGGCTCGGTTACAAATAGCAGAGGAGTGCCCAAAGTGCTGGCACCTATGGCACTGAGGGATATCTAAACGGATGTACTCGCTTACAGATACTTTATAGTAGCAAAGTTCTGTCAGGTTATAGTATTCTTGTGCGGCCTGTTTAGGTATTGTGATTAGAAGAATATTGGTTGGTACACGCCTGCCTCCGCGTGAGGCCATGACCCTGGCGATATTTGAAAATGGCAGGTTTTTAAGAAGGAGATCGTCTCGGATGTCGTCGTTGGGGGTGTCTAACGGGATATATTTAACTACAACTTTTACTGGACGTTGGTTGACAGAGTCGTACGTGTAGAATTCGATCTTTTGCTGTTGCAGTATTTTAGTAATGCTAGAGTGATCGCGAGGTCCTTTAGGATAACATATCAATGATGTGTTATTGAATTTATAAATAGGTCGCGAATTAGCGTGTCTATTGATTAGTGTGACTGTGTTTTTGTGGTTCTCTGCATATATGTGTATTGGAGGGGGTAATTGTTGTGTTTGGGGTTGTTGTGGTGCTACTTGAGGTTGTTGTGATGTAGATGTGGGTACTGACGGTGAAGACCTACTAGTGTGGGCGGTGGGGGTGGTGGTGATGGGTGGGGGTGGCGAGTTAGTGATAAGTTGTTGACTGGGGGTGGGAGGAGTTGAAATTTGAGTTTTTATCTCCTGCGAAGACGAGGAGGATAATGGGGCTAGGGGGAGGAGGTCGTCGGGGGCGGCTGTGGGGGTGGGTGTGATTCGAATTGCCCTTGGGGGTGGAGACTGAAGTTTGACATGAATTATCTGGGCTCTGCATTTACGCTTCACCCTTTTTTTGGGACGCTCTTCGGAATTGGGGGCGGACTCAGTACTCATATGGTTTGAATGACTAATTGACTGATATGAATGGACAGAATCAATGTCAGATTGGCCTCTTATGTCTACATCGGCGTCGTATGCTGACCTATAGTCAACTTGTGTCGAGATAATAGGGGTAGAATGAGTGATAATAGGGGTAGTTATGGATGACGTAGTAGTTATTGTTGTGGTGGTTGTAGTGATGGTAGAAGTAAATATAGACAGGGCGTTGACTGATGTTAAAATTGGATTGTTAATACTGGAGTCGGATGAATTTAATGAAAGGCCGCTACCAAACGCAGTGCGAAAGGCTAAGTCCTGAGGGGACGATTGTGGGGTGGAATTAAAGTCGTGCATGGACGAAAGTGTAGGGCTCGGAACATGATAAGTTGTTAGATCGTTAGTATTTTGATTTAAATGTTGGTTATTACATGTAGAAAAAGTGCTCCTCTATAGGAGGAGGGAAGTTTAGGTGGTTTGTTAGGCTTTAATATATTAACCACTCTTACCTCTCGCCATGCGCCAGGGTAGTGTAAGCAGCGCATGCACGAGTTGTAGAGTCTAGTTAAATATAAATAAACCGGGATAGGGATGTGCTTGAGGGCAAAGGTAGGGATGTCGTCAGGTCCAGGTGCTTTTTTACTATCCATAGAATTTAGTGCCCTCCTGATTTCGGAGGGCGAGTAAAAAATCGGTTCATCGCCAGTCGTAAGGGTGGTTTGGTTTAGGGTGTTAACATAGGCTAGTACAACATCGAGGGTAGTTTGAAGAATGGGATTAGGTTGAAACACAGAAGAGAGGTGGGTAGCTAGGGAGGCAGCTTTGTCGGTGTCGGTGACAGCCACACCAACGGGGGTGTTAAGTGGTGGTATGGGGGTATATTTACGTTTAAAGATCCTTGGGACAAAGTGGGGATCTTCAGGATGGGAAGCAACTAGTTGAATGAGTGAATTTCTGCGGAATGTTTTGATTTCTGAATCAATCTGCTTTTTAAGCAGGTTTACTTGTGATTTTAGTTGTGGATTCCTCGTGCGGTTGAAATGTTTTCGCATTCTGTTTTTAAATTGTATGAGCTGTACTAATTGCTTAGGAATTTGCAAGTGGTATGATTGGGTAGGGATTATTTTCTGGCTTAAGGATAATGCCTGTTGTATGTGTCGTGTTAAATAGTCGACTGCTTGATCGATTTCTGCAGGGATGTTACAGGTGGGGTTGTTAGGGATGTGTAGGAGTAAATGGGTGGAAAAGGCCAGCCAGTCATAATCGTCCTCGCGAGGACGCCTAACTTGCGGAGAGTGTTGTACGCTTAAATTGAATTTTGTAAGAACAGGATAATGATCACTGTTCAGCTCGTTTAATATAAAATTTTCAAAAGAATAATTGAAGTTACTAGTTAGTCCTATATCTATAACTGACTGGCTAGGAAGGGGGTGAATGGGTTGGTTGGGGGATAATAAGAATGTTGGGGTAAATGTTTAAATAATCAAACAGGGTTGATCCGGATGTGTTAGGTAGGGAATTGGGGCTCCAGGAAGGGTGTTTTGCATTTAAATCGCCAAGCAGGACGAGAGTCTTGTAAGTATTTGTCAGGTGGTCTAAGTCACGTATGTCAAGGATGTTCTGTGGTCTTTTGTAAGTAGAGATAATTGCTACATCTCTTTGAGGGAGATGTAGCAAGATTGCGGTGGCTTCCAGTGAATGGAATGGTGGAAGGAGAATTTGAGAATGTTTGAGAGATTTTTTAATCAGTATTGCAGTACCACCGCCTCTCGTAAGTCGGTCTGTCCTGTATACGTTATAGTCCGGGATGTTAAAAGTCAGTCGGAGGTAAGTAAAGTCTCGCTGAGATAGCATGTCAATGTCGCGTAGTTGTAGTATATGTTGAAGTTCTGTTTTTTGTCGAATTATGCAATTAGCATTAAACTGAAGAAGGGTAAGATGTGGAAGTTTTTATATTTAGGCGATTAAAAAAGTTTAGTTACATGCTCGAGGATAACGAATATCTTCTCGAGGGGGTCAGTGGTAGATTTAAGGGCGGCAATGAGATTTTTAAGCGTGTCCCATATCAAGCGGACATCGAAATTTTTTTAAAAAATCTAGATTTTTCCTGAGGGGGTTAGAACCAGTGCCAGAAGGTTGAGGGGGTGGGGCAGTACTGGGCTGCGAAGCAGCCCGTTGTCGGGATCTAAAATTCTGCCAAGCACGGATATTTTGAGTGCTGATGGCTTCAGCAGCCTCTTGCGAAAGTGGAGGCAGATTAAAATCAGGATGACTTGGGTTAGGTAGCGGAGGGCCTGATGTGATGTTGGGGGCCTGAGCGGGGGTGGGCTGATTTTGGATTATGGAAGGTCCTGTAACTCGCACAGGTTGAGTCTGTAATACAATTTTAGGTGCGTATCTAGCCTTGGCTGCGACATATGCAGGGCATCCTCGATAATTAGCAGGGTGTTCAGCCCCGCAATTAGCGCAGGAGCACTTTTCTGTAGGACACGGTGTGTGATTTGCCACAACGGATGCAACGTTCATTTCGATTGCAAATAACGGAAGAATGACCGAAGTGCTGACATCTGTGACATTGCGGAATATCAATACGGATGTATTCAGATACAGAGACACGGTAGAAACAGAGCTCCGTCAAGGCATAATAGTCGTTTGCAGCTTGTTTAGGGATTGTCACTAACAAGATATTCGTTGGCGTACGCCTGCCACCACGGGAGGCCATGACCCTGGCTATGTTACTGAAAGGTAAATTTTTCAGTAGTAGGTTATTTTGAATGTCTTCGTTAGGGGTATCGATAGGGATATATTTGATGACTACCTTGACGGGGCGCCGGTTCACCGAGTCGTAAGTATAATACTCAATACATTGCTGCGATAAGAGTTTTGTAATGCTTAGATGATCTCGGGGGCCCTTGGGATAACAAATAAGTGACGTATTATTGTATTTCAAGGTGGGTTGGCTATTTGCATGTCTGTTAATAAGCGTGACTGTGTCTTTATGTTTTTCCGTATAGATGTGGATAGGTGGGGGCAACTGTAGGGCTGGGGGTTGTTGGCCTGAAATGGATGGCTGTGCCAGCGGTGGCGGCCTGCTGGAACGGGTGGTGGGGGGTGGAAGTGGGGACGGGGGGGTGCTTTTAGGCACCTGATAGTTGGGGGTGGAGGTGTGAGCTGGCATATCATGAGATGAAGATGAAGACATGGGGGCGGTTCTAGGGGCGGAGGTGGTGGGGGTGGGAGTGATATGGATTTCTGTCAGGGGCGGCGACTGAAGTCGAACATGTAATTGGGCGGTACGCCTCCTACGCTTGACGCGTTTTTTAGGTCTTTCCTCCTCATAAGGGGTGGATTCGGCAGCGGAGGGTTGCTGACTGTGCTTTGTAATAGATTGATATGATATGATAGTGCTACGTCAAATTTTAAAACTACAATCTGACGTAACTAGTTGATCGTCGTCTGTTGACTAACGGTATTTGCCGGCCGACTGACAGTGGAGATGGTCGGAGTTCTAAATTACTTTGATGTATGAGGGCGCCAAGTAAATTTCTTTTCTCCAAATACCAGCTCAAGTACAATGTAACCTTAAATTTACTAAATAAATTACTTAGCGAGACGATAATGAAAAATTCAAATTCAGTTTTATCTTTTAATAACAATAAACGAAGTAGGTTAACTTTATAACTTTCAACAGTACAATAACGTAGGGTATGGTATGACAGACAAATTCAACACTAAAAAAATATGTATCTAACTGGGTATACGCGTCTTACGTAAGTGCTTAACCCCCAACAAATATCATAGATGTTTTAATTCATTAACAGATTAGTTTCATATGATGTTTAGCAAAATTTAAAATATGTATATATATAGGTACAGCGGTGAAATTTTTTTAAAGCAAAATATACAATATATTTAAGAAAAAATCAATATATATATGGCACAAGAAGGATACAACTTGCAGGCAGCAGGGCTTCAGCTTCGGCTCAAATTTCAGGAATGGGCAACTTCCAGCCTATCAATTAACCCAGAAAATGGATGGCTCCTCCACAAAAAAGAGATTCCAGTCCAGCAAGGAGAAGTAACATAAGTACGTGTAGACCAGTGGAAAAAAAGTTATTCGTATCAGGGGAGACAAAAAAAATGTAGGAAAATCTACGAAATACTAGACGAAACTGTAGGTGGAAAAAAAACCCTAAAATAAATTTTTACCATTGAACAATTTACTACAAGTGATATTTTACTAGTTTGAATATAAAAATAAAATAATTACCTCGTTTCGGAGGGTTTTCTTAGAAAAATGTTGTTGACCTTGGATGTCCTTGGCCTCGTGTAAATTTGGCAAAAATGGCTTTTACGTATAGATCCTTCCAATGAAGACAATCGATTTCCAATACCATAAAAATATGCACTCGTCCAAACATAAATGGAAAATCGAAAAATGTAACGTTGCGAAAATATCCCAAAATGGTGAAATTACTTGTTTCAAAAATCACAACGAGTACGTAAAAATACCACTTAATAAATTGCCAAGCGTTCGAGCGAACTACACGTGAAAAGTGACAGAATACCGGAAGTCAAAAACTATTGTGAAGAAATAAATCTGTGTTACCGATCGCCAATACAGTTATAGGAATCTACCTATAAACTAATTAAAAGTTATTGGTTGCCTAGCTTAAGAATTACAGAAATAGATAGCCTAAGTATATGCAACACGCTACACAACAAAATGTATAATGTCATGCCTACACTTAATTGCAACAGATTCCTTACAATTGCGGATTCATATAGACAACTAAATAATAAATATTGTGCGTGACGACGGACAACACGAATTCGTTAGACATTAAATGTAAGAGATAAAGTAATGATTTAGAGATTTTTTTAAATAATGTATAAATGTTAAATTGAACTGTAACAATAGATTCATTATCATCGGACTGTGGTGCCCTGGGAGTATCGGCATAAAGGGATTTGAAATTTGTGAAAGAAGTTGAGAGGGTTGTATGTGAAATTGTAGGGGTAGTAAGAAGAGTAGTTGCTGATGTGGTGGTGGTAGTAGTAGTTGTGGATGTAGTAATAGTGCATGAAGTAAGTGTTATGAGGGTTGGTGAATTGCTATTGTCGGATATTAATAAGTTGTGGTGAATCGTTAAAATCATGTATTGAAGTAAGGGATATATTGAATTGGTTAGGGTGTGTATGATGAACATTATGAGTTAGTGTGTTGTTAGTATTATTTAAGTTTAGGTTAGCGTTAGTGTTTAAGTGTTGTTCCTCACCAGTATCGGATTCCGTTGTTGTTGATGTGGTTTTTGTGTGTTTGCTATCTGTGGTTTTTGTGGTTTTTTGTTTGGATGAGCATGCTTTTTCTATGTTTACAGTGTGTGTTTTTTCATGCGTTTATGTTTGCGCATGCGATGGTTCGGGCTGTAAATCCGGTGGCTTTTTATACCGTTTTCTCGGCATAACGATTTCCTTTAGAGGGTGTCGTTAATGAGGTGTTATTAAGCGTTGTTTTATCACAAGGTCTACACTAGTTTATAGCCGCGGTGCCTGAAAAGAGAAACAAATCGACCGTATGACTACGCTGACTATATTCGAATGATATGATATGATATGATCATCAGATATGATGACGACGACAGTGTTTCGTCCCTTCTTAGGGATCGATGTGGTGTCCACCTTGTGGTGCTTGCCGCAGAGTGTAATATATGTCTTAACTTGCTCTGTAATGAGCTGGGCATGCTGTTAGGTTAAATTGTCCAGGGTGCACTGTTAGGTTATTTTGTAAAAGCTTGTGATGGATAATTTGTAATGGTGTTAGAGTGTTATAATGTGAGTTAATGCTACATTCAATTGTTCTGTTGGCGTCTTTTTACAAAAAGTTGTTAGTGACCTATGTATGGCTCTTTTGGTCATTTGATGTGAGTCGAAGCTACTGGTTCTAAATTTAGCAAGAGTAAAATTTATTTTTATTGATTGTTTATTTTTTATTTTTTATAGATTTTAAACGTTTTTTTTTGTATTATTTTATGTTTTTTATATTTTTTTGTGTTTTTGAGTATTTATGTTTTGGTGTAATGTGTGTGCAAGATGCATCTTTTCATATCAAACAAATTAGTATTACAAAGTCATTCGGGTGTAGGGGTAATATATAATTGATTGAGGGATATGTATGAGCGGTAAGGATTTTGGGTGTGAGGGGGTCTAGGAGGGTGGGATTTTTAGACACAAGCAGGGTTTCGGCGAAGCGTGGTAAAAGCCTATTTAAAATAAAGTCGCTTAGTAGTGGAGTGCCGGTCTGGTTATGGAGCTGTTGGATAGGTGTCCCGCGACAAAGTTTACCTGCTATCCTAAGGGCCTTGTTTTGAGACACCTGTAGGCGCTTCTGTTGTGGGGCCGCATAAATTAATAAAGGTCGTAGGTACGACTTATACTGGAGTATAGCCGTACGAGGTGGGGCAGTTTTAAAGGTGTAGTAGAGTCTGTGCAGGCGTCTACTGAATTTAAGGTTAATGTTGTCAACATGTGCGTGGAAGTTGAGTCGTCTGTCTAGTGTGAGTCCGAGGTAGTCAACGTTGTCTCGCCAGTTAGTCAAGTGGTTGTGTAGGTAAAGTCTAGGGGAGATTTTTTTCTTTTTCCTTGTAAAGTAGCAAGCTTGGGTTTTGTTGATGTTGGTGTTTAAACCCCAGTCTCTGTAGAATTGCATTGTCAAGTCCGTCTGTTCCTGTATAATATCTGACATGACATCAGGGTGTCCAGAGGTCGTCAGTATGGCAGTGTCGTCGGCGTATAAGCAGATTGTTGTCCGGTGGTCGTCAGGGGGAGGATGTCGTTTGTATAAAGGGTAAAAAGTAGTGGTCCGAGGGCTGAGCCTTGGGGGATGCCAGAAAAAATAGGGGTATCTGGAGAGCCTGATTGACTGCTACTCGAAAGCTGCGGGTAGAAACATACGACTTAATTATTTTAATGATGCGTAGGGATAATCCCGCGATGTGGAGTTTGTATAGCAAGTCCAGGGTGCCAAACCTTGTCGAAAGCTTTCTCGAGGTCTAGGGCGACAAACCCTGTATACAGACTTCGGTTCATGTTGGTTGTGATGATCTCACCAACGCGAAAAAGCTGTTGGGAAGTGGAGTGACTTACACGAAATCCGAATTGGTATTTGTTAAGGGTGTCATGCAGGTCCAGGTGCGCCTGGACTCGACTAAGGAGAAGGATGTCCAGTGTCTTGGCTAGATAGGTGATAAGACTGATAGGCCTGTAACTGGAAGGGAGGTTGGGAGGTTTGTTGGGTTTGGGTATATTAATTATTTTGGCTGTACGCCAGACTATAGGGTAATATGTATGTTGAAGACATGGGATACAATTTGGTAAGATACATAATTACCGGGAAGGGGAGATGTCGAAGGGAAAAGGTGGAAATTTCGTCTAGTCCAGGCGCTTTCCTAGGGTGCTGCTAATTCATAGCCGCTCTTGTTTCAGAGGGGCTAAAAAATACCGGATTCGCTTCACTCGGGAGGGTAGTTGTATTAAGGGTGCCTAGGAAGGGTTGTACCAGGTCAAGTGTGATTTGGGGAATAGGATTGGGTTGAAACACGGATGAAAGATAGTCAGAGAATTAGACAGCTTTCTCATCATCTGTGTGAGCTACACAACCGGAGGGGGTGTAGAGGGGAGGGATTTTGATAGGTTTTCTAAGAAACATGTTAGGGACATAATAGGGAGTGTCAGGCTGGGAGGCAATTAATTTTTTTAATGTCTCGTGTCGGTAATCTTTGATTTCATCGTCGACTATTTTTTTAATGCGGTTAAGCTGAGTTTTGTATGATGGGTTTCTCGTACGATTATACAATTTTCTGATCTTATTTTTGTTTCTTATGAGGTCAATTATTTGCCGAGGTAGTTGGAGTTGGTGGGATCGGGATGGGATTTTTTCTGACTCAAAATCAGCGCGTGCGTCAGTCGTCTGGTAAGGGTGTCCGCTGCTAGGTCGATTTCTACGGGGGAATTACAGGAGGGGTTCATGGGGATATGGTGGATAAGGTAACTGGAAAAGCACTGCCAATCATAATCACTCAGTAGGTTTTCGTGGTATCTGAGTAATATCTGCTTTCAAGTTAAAAACCGTGATAACAGGTAGGTGGTCACTATTAAGTACCTGGATAACTTGAACGTCATGTAATGTTGGGTTTTCGTAATTAATTAACTTGTCCTTTGAATACTTTTTATTTAATAGTCATCGTTTCTACATTCATGTTTCGTTCTTTTTTACATGCTTCTTTCCACTACTTGTTACCTCGCCTACCTGTCGCTATCCCTACTACTTTATATTGATTATTGCAAGTTATGCTAAATACTTATATTACTTATATCTACAGGGTGTCCCAGAGACACTTAGCCTACTACTACATCTCCCCTGAAAAACTGAAAAGGATTTACCTTTATGAATGTAAATCATTTTCATTTTTTTTCTTCTCTAATAAACTTAATAAAGTATTGTATTCTACTACTACAAACTAAATCTAGAGAGTCGATTGGCCAATCTAATTATCTAAGAAAAATATGGTGTAGTTCTATTCTTATGGATAACTACTTCCTTTTCATTCTTACTTATTCGAACATTTGGACCTATTTCATCTATAACTACATAAGGTCCATTGTATAATGGATCTAATTTATTACCTATTTCACTTTTAACTAGAATTAAATCACCTTTTTATACGTTACTGGGTTAGTATATTTGTCATAAGTATTTTTTCTTTTTAACTTACTACTAATTAAATTATTATGAGCCTCCTGATGTGCTTTTTGTAATCTAAATTTTAACTCTAACGGCTAGTTATCGAAATTGTACAGCGGTTCAATTCCGTTTTCTAAATTACTTGGGATGTTACATACTTTTCCAAATACTAACTCAAAAGGACTATATTTAGTTTCTGTATGTACAGTTGTATTGTATGTAAAACACCAATATGGTAGTCATGTACTCCATGAAAAACTCTGATTTTTTGTTTGCGTTCTTAAGTAAGCACCTAAAATTTTATGTGAATTTTCTAATGATCCAATACTTTCGTGATGATAAGCAGTCGCCTGTGTGTGTTTGATTTGTAATAATTTACACACTTCGTTCATTGTCAATGATATGAATTCTGAACCTCGATCAGTAGCAATTTCCTTTGGAATTCCGTACTTTAATATGAAATTATCAAAAAAAAATTTTGCAACTGTAACTGCGTCTTTTGATTTAAGAGGATATGCTTCTACAAATTTTGTAAGTTCGCATTGAAGTGTTAATATGTAGCAAAAATGTAGTGCATCTTTTTCTAAGGGACCTACTATATCTAAGTATACTTTTTGAAAAGAAGATGTTGCTGTGGTCGTTATGACCATTGGTTCTTTCACATATTTGCAATGTTTTTGTTTTTGACAACTATCACATTTCCTAACAAAGTTCGTAACATCTTTAACAATACCTGGCCAAAAATAGTATTTTTTGATATTATTTGCCATTCGACTAATACCTGCGTGTCCACTAGTAGGCAGTAAATGAAAATCATTTAAAATTAATTTTTTCGTTTGCTCGTTCGTTATTCGTTTAGCTCCTTTTACAATACATATACGGGGCCCAGTCTAATTGGAGCTTTTTCCTATTTGATTAGTTAACCTTTTTATAAATTGCGCATTATTTTCATTTTTTAAGAAAATTAGTTCATCAATATTCATTTCATTACTTATCAAAGCCAAATCTCTCAACAATGCGTCTGGCGTCAATGCTGATCGAGTATTTGGATTTAGAAAAAGCGTTGAACGAGATGGTATAAAATAAAAACTTCCTGTTTTAGTGGAAACGTGGTCCAATTTATTCACTTCTTTCACGTCTTGTTTTGACATTATTACCAACTCGATGCTATCTTTTGGTTGTTTAAGAATTTCCACAAAATTTGGTTGATCAGGCCAAACACTTGCAGAATTCTCAATTTGTGAGTTGTTTTCTTGTATGTTACTTTTATTTCCTACTTCTTTTGTTTGTGCTCGCGTCATGACTGCTATTAAATTTTCATTCGTACTTTTTAATTCTTTAGATGTCACAATCACTCTAGATAAGGCATCTGCTACCACATTTTCATTCCCCCTTACATATCTACATGAAAATCATATTCCTCTAATCCTAGACGGAATTTTGTTAAGCGACTTGATGGATCAGTGAGATTAAATAAATATACTAAAGGCCTGTGGTCTGTTAAAATTTTAAAATGTCTTCCATACAAAAATGGTCTAAATTGTTTAACAACCGCCCAGTAAATGGCTAATAATTCTTTTTGTATAATAGGGTAGTTTACTTCAGCTTTATTTAAACTTCGACTGGCATATGCAATAGGTTTTTTATTTTTATTTAGCAATGTTGCTCCAATTGCCCATTTTGAAGCATCTGTTTGCACTATAAATTCATTATCATTTGAAAAATCTGGATATTCTAGTACTGGCGGTTCAGTAAGAGCATTTTTAAAATTATTAAAAGTATTTTGGCATTCGCCTGTCCACTCGAATTTAATATTTTTCCTACATAATTTATTTAAACATGCAGCTTTTGTAGCAAAATTTGGAATAAATTTTCTATAGTAGTTTGCGAAAGCTACGAATCTTTTCACGTCATCGGCATTTTGTGGAACTGGATATTCTTTTAATACTCTAGTTTTTTCAGGGCCTGGCTGAATACCTTCCGCAGTAATTACGTGAGTGACCTAGGTATAGTATTTCTTTTTTCAAAAATTCGCATTTTGTAGGATTCAGTTTTAGATTAACTTTCCTAAGTCTATTACAAACACTAATTAAGTTTTTACTATGTTCTTGTAAATTTCTACCAAACACTATCAAATCATCTAAGTATACAAAACATTTTTCATAATTCAAACCTGACATAGCAACTGTCATTATTCGTGAAAAAGCATTAGGACTTGTTTTTAATCCCATTGGTAAGCGAGTCATTTGCTATTGCCCGCGATTTGTTGTGAAAGCTGTATATTTCCTACTCTCCTTATCTAATTCTACCTGATAATACCCTTGATTAAGATCTAAATGTGAAAAATATATCGCACCTGACAAAGAATCAAGAATTTCTGTTATATTAGGTAAAGGAAATTTATCATCGTAAATTTTTTGATTGAGT
Source organism: Leptura quadrifasciata (assembly GCA_963675555.1). Taxonomy (NCBI): domain Eukaryota; kingdom Metazoa; phylum Arthropoda; class Insecta; order Coleoptera; family Cerambycidae; genus Leptura; species Leptura quadrifasciata. The sequence goes on from OY776678.1 coordinate 72,512,821, forward strand.
AACCTATAATCTATCACTGCTCTCCATTTTTTCTCACCACTATTGTCCATTTTCTTTGGAACAAGGAGTAAAGGGGATGACCATTCACTCTGCGCTTCCTCAATTATACCCTCTTCGCACATTTTAGAAATTTGCTTATTAATTTCATCTTTTTGTGAATGTGGAAGTCGATATGGTTTTACATAGACGGACGTGGTATTGTCCTTCAACCGAATAGATTGTTTGTATAAATTAGTAACTGACAACTTGTCACCTGGTAAATGAAAAATATCTGCATATTTCGCATAAATATTTTCTATTGAGATTTGCTCTTCTTTATTCAATCGTGTCAAATTTAATAGACTAAATAATTTCTTCACACGCTCCGCTGATATATCCTCGCCAACAAACTTACAAGATTCATACTCGCTGAGCTTCTCTGTTTTTGGAATACAATTCTTTAAACACACTTCGTTTTCTCGGGTGTTGAGAATTTTAACAGGGATTTTACCATTTTTCGGCCGTACCACACTTCCAGCCATAAACACACCCTCACACAGTTCTCTTGGAAGAACCACACATTCCTCTGTCATACTTGAAGGTAAATACTGAATAATTTCACATCTCGGTGGTATTGACAGAAAATTTTCAGTGTTGGAATTTAAGTTTAATTTTATTTGTTTATCGTCATTAATCAAACGCAATTTATTTTGCTCAAAATTAATTATTCCGTTGTACTTTCTGAGAAAATTTTCGCCAATAATTCCATCACTTGTACAGGATAGAGATTCAAATACATAAAATTTTTGTTCAAATATTATATTACCTATGTTTAATTTTAAATAAGTATATCCTTCTGACACTATACATCCACCAATTCCTTTTATTTCTAATCTATCTTTTTGTATTGGGGTATCCCAACTTAAACATTCGGACTTAATTGCACATAAAGTAGCTCCTGTATCTACAAGGAAATATAAATTTTTACCATTCACACCAAATTTAACCCAACTCATACAACCATTTTGACACATGTACATTTGATTAGTTACCATTCTCTCGAAAAAAATAGTTTAATTCATTTGTATCTGAATTTTCACGAGGGGAATTATTTTGTTCCTGACCTAACCTAACGCTTGATTCAGCAAAGTTAATATTATTTGACCTTGTACTCGCACGCGTTTGTTGTCCTCTCTTATTTCTATAAAAGCGCTGATTAATTGACATTGAATTTTGCCTACCTCGATTTGACATATAATTTCTTTGATAAGAATTTCTATTTGTATTATAATTCCGATTAAAATTATTTTTGTAAAAATTTCCTCTGTTAACTCTTCCACGCCTATGCATATACATGATTTGGGAATTGTCGGTACGAGAATTTTGCGATGTAAGATGAGGAACTTCCTCGTCTTGAGCTGCTCTAATAGCATCTTTCAATGATAAATAATTTCGTGAAGCTATTATTGTACTAAGTTTTTGGTTACTTAGACCGTCCGCGAATCGTTTAACAGCGTTTTTTTCGTTAATAGGTCTCAAAATAGTATAGGTCGTATTGTCACCTCTTGCTTGAGAAATTGTAAGATCAACAAGCAGCTCCTCTAATTCCTTACCAAATTCTTCGATTGATTTGGAACCTTGCTTTGCACGTATTAATTTTGCCTGTAACGCGGTATCAGATTTTTGTGTAAGTAAATGTTTTTTCATGTCTGCTATTAAAGAATTTACTGTAGTGTAATTTGTTGCTAATCGTAATTTACCACCTGTTGATAAGCGAGTTTTTAAAACAAATGTAATTAACTGTGCTTTATTATTAGCATCAAGCATTGAATCATACAACTCTATCACGTCTATTAGTTGATTTGTCACATCTTCACTTCCATTCATAACTGGTAAAAGGTTAACAGCCACTCTTAAATCAAATGAACTCATTTTTGTATCAGAGTTTTCCGTGTTTCCAAAAGCTAAAATTTCTGAATAAACGTTTTTTATGTCCTTAACAATTTGTTTAATTGTAATTATTTCAACTTCACCTATTTCAGAATTTTCGATTTTTTCGTTTAATCAATCCTTTTATAATATTTTCTAGTTGGTTGAAAATAATTTTTGCTTCATTTTGTTTTTTAGCTAATATTTCACCTTTACGTCTATCTTGACCAATTTTGATTAAATATACTCTAATATCTTTCAATGATCCAAAAATTGTCTGTAACTTATTTTTTCCCATTAAAATTCACAAAATTATTATCAACCAGCATGAACTTAAAGTAGGTTACATAAAAAATGTAAAATATGCATAGTTTATTATAACTGCCTAGAACACTACTTAATTATGAAATACCTTAGTCATGATTTCCTAACATTACAACAATATTGACTGTCCTACTTATCTAGTATTGCTTTATTTCACTTGACTTCCAAAAATGTCTATATTGTCCTTTAAATAAATACGTATCCTGAATTATTTCTATTAAACCATTAATAATTTATCCTCAGGGACTTTAATTTTAATAACTATATTCCTCTTCCTTGTGGTGAAATGCCTAAAATGTATGTAATTACTTGTAGATTATTATACCTGGTCCATAGAGTTGTTCAGGTCGTTTCTATGAACCTCTTGCCTAATAATTTTCCTTAATTTTTTCCTGCACAATTTACTTATTCCATAGAGCGCTGCCAATAGTAATGTTACAATTAAGCCTATCAATAAGCATTCCATGCGGGAAATTCGTTCAATGTTAGAATTTGCATCTCCACTTGCTGCCTGAGCAATAATTACCTCTTCTTTTGACTCAGAGCCGCCCATGATTATATTCCATTATTATTTAAATTCTATTTTCCATACCATTAAATATTATGCCACTGGCAGGATCGCCATGTAATATTGGGTTTTCGTAATTAATGAACTTGTCCTTTGAATACTTTTATTTACTAGTACTTCGTTTCTACAATCATGTTTCGTTCTTTTTTACATGTTTCTTTCCACCACTTGTTACCTCGCCTACCTGTCGCTATCCCTACTACTTTATATTGATTATTGCAAGCTATGCTAAATACTTATATTACTTATATCTACAGGGTGTCCCAGATACACTTAGCCTACTACTACAGTCATGTAGGTAATTGATATTACGAGTGATAGCAATATCTATGATTGACAGGGCTGGGACGGTGCGGGTAGGTTGAGAAGGGGCTATTAAATTAATAGCAGGATTGTCGCAGACATAGCGGTGGAGCCGCCTGCCTGCGACATTAGGAGTAGGATGGTGGGGATTCCAGGATGGGTGTTTGGCGTTTAAATCGCCCAGCAGTATGTATGTAGGGTGTATAGTTTTAAGTCTGTCAAAATCGTCCATGTCCAGTTCTGTCTTTCGTGCACAGTAGGCCGATATTAGCATGATTTTAACGTTATTTTGCAGGTGTATCATTACAGCACAGGCTTCGAGTGAGTTGAAAGGTGGCAACAAAATCTGATGGTGAGTAACGGCATTCCTGACCACGACAGCCGTGCCGCCCTGCCGGTCGTGGAGCCGGTCAGAGCGATACGTTGCGTACCCAGGAATGTTAAACGAATGTTGTGGTTTAAGGTTAGTTTCAGAGAGTGCACATATATCGATTTTGTGATCCTGCAAAAATAATTCGTACTCGGTTTTTTGCTGTGCAATGCCCCCGGCGTTAAACTGCATAAGGTGTATTTTGTTTTTGATATGTGCCATCACAGTAAAGTACTAACATGTTCCAAGATAATAAATATTATTTCTAAGGGATCTTTGGTGTTTTTTACAGCGTTTAGAATTGCTTTTATTGTGTTCCATATTTTCTTTAAATTGAACTGTTTAATACAGTTAATAATTTCCCTGATGAGGTTGTCTGATTCGGGCTGGGGGGCTTGTTGCCTGTTTTCATCCCTCTGTCTGAACTGTTGCATGTACGTATGTTTTGGGTGTTTATTATCTCAGCAGTGGCCTGGGAGAGAGGTGGAATGTTAACATCGGCTACTGTGGTGGGGTTGTTTGTCTTGGTATTGTTAGTGGTTTGTCGTTGTGCGGGGGTAGGTTGTGTATTTGGTCTAGTCAGTCCTGTGGTAGGTCCAGTCTGCTTGGGAGCTAGTCTGGCCCTCGCTGCCACGTACGCCGGGCACCCCTGTAGTTAGAGGGGTGCTCTGCGCCGCAGTTGGCACACTTGCATGCCGCTGCTTCGCAGGGCCTCCCCTCATGTGGGCAACCGCATCTCACGCAGCGTGGGTTACGATTGCACACCACCGAGGAGTGCCCGAAGTACTGGCAGCGGTGGCACTGAGGGATGTCCTGTCTAATATAGTCTGAAATGTTAACTTTATAGTGACATATGTTCGTAAGTTTGTAGTATTCGTCTGCACTTTGTCTAGGGATGGTAAGTAACACAATATTAGAGGCTACCCGTCTGCCCCTCTGCGGCACCATTATACGGGCTACACTAATGAACGGTAAATTCTTCAGTCTTAGGTCCTCAGCGATACCTTGGGATGTAGTGTCGAGAGGGATGTACTTGGCAACAACCTTGACTGGGCATTGGGAGTCAAAGTCATAGGTGTAATATTCAATCTGTTTTTGTGATAAAAGTCTGGTTATTCTATGATGATCCCTTTGTCCTTGAGGGTAACAGATAAGGGAATTGTTATTAAATTTAAAAGAAGGCTGGGTGATACTTCCTGGTTGATTGCCTGTACAGTGCCCTTGTGATTATCGGTGTATATATGTATCGGGGGTGGCTGTGCTAATGTGGTAGTGGAGCTAGAAGATGCAGTTGGTTGAGGGGGAGAGTTATGTGTAGAAGCCCTAGGGGGAGATTGACGTGTACCAGACTGGGATGGTTGCCGATTCCGACGTTCTCCCTCGCTAAACTGGAAGGAGAGATTAGAAGGGGGCGTGCGGCTGCTCTGCTCTTGTTTGGGGGACTGTAACATGGGGATAAGAGTTACCTGAGAAGGTGCTTCGATTGTTTCCAAATCTGAAGGGGGGGCTGACGTGTTTTTTACGTCTTTTACGTCTAGACTGTCTTTGAAAATCATCAAGGATAATAGACTTTTCCCGGTTTTTTTTGGCGAGAGCAGAGCTAGTACTACTTTCGTCGCCGGCGTCTGATTGCCTAATTAATTCTAGATTTTCCAGTTGGGTGTCCGGGTTGACTGAATTTATTATAGAAGTAATGGTGGACGGGGTGATGTTGGGGGTAGAATGGACCATAGTGGTCTCCGTTGTTGTCGTGGTGGTAGTATAGGTAGTGGTTGGGTATGTTGAGGCAGGGTAATTAAGATTCAAAAAAGATGGGTAAGAATTAACTCCCAGAATGCTTGTGTCTAGTGCGGTTAGATAAGGTGTACAGGGTGGTGAAATATTAAATGAGCAAATAGAGTGACTAGAGTTAGATTTGTTAGTCAGGTTAGTGTTAGAATTGTGTACTTTTTCATGAAATTTAATTAGTTGAGCCTGAGTTAGATTATCATTGTGTACCTGATGTTCCTGTGCACCCTGTATGTGTGAGGTCGACATGCCAGTGTACTGTTGTATTCGATTCTCCAGCTCGCTCTCCGAAAGCGCTGTACGTGAGGTGTGTACCGGTGTTTATTTGTGCGTTGTTATCATGCAGTGTATTTACATTTTTTGTGGGTGTTTTTGTATCCTTTTTTTTCTTTTTCATAATAACGGGTGTGGTTGTGTCTGGTGTTAACGATTTATGTGAGCAATGCTCTGAAGTTCGTTTGCTGTGGTATACGAATAACCGTCCCGAAAACTTGCCAAACAATTCTGAATAGGTGTGTTTCCGTCGATGGTTCGCACTATACTCTTGTGTGTGTGATATCAGATATGATCATCGTAAGTATTTGTCCCCTTATTCGGGGGGTACATCGGCTTTCCACCCGATGGGTGCTTGCCGCGAGGTGTATTAGTTGTGTATTGTGTCGTGCTCGTGGCTATCTGGTGAGTGGGATATGCTGAGTATTGTTTGAACTGGGAAGTGTGCGTAGTGGTTGTTTAATGTTAGGGTAAATTATGTTAGGATATGTTAGTGACTGGTGGAGGTATTATGGCATCTTTTATGACTAAATGAATCTTTGTAAAAATGGCTCTTTTCAGATTCAGCCTAAAGGGCAATGTAATATAATAATAATAATAATAATAATAAATCGTCTTTATTCAGGAAAATGCATAATCATACATTTTAATTTACATAGGCGAAGTTTAGCCATTGGCTACTCTAACACTTAACCTATGTCTACTTAAGCTATAACTAATACCTATTATAATAATAATAACAATACAATTTATTTAAAATATAAAAGTGAAGTTAAAAGAAGAAAACTAAAACAGTAGAAGTGTAAATCTAAAATCCTAAAATTAATGATAAAAGATGGAAAATAAAAATGTGTACCCACATATTATTCGTTAACTAATAGTTGAGATCTTAAACTATTGCGAAGTTTAGCTACAGAAAAATGTTTCAAGTTAGTATCCATATTATTGTAGTGTTTAACAGCGTTGTAAGTGAAAGATTTTTGAAAAAAAGTTGTTGAGTGTTGAGGCATTGTAAAATTGTTAACGTATCTGATATCGCGCGAATGCAATGCGTTACGTGGCACCAGTTTGTCTCTCAGGTACTTCGGTATAGATGTAGTCAGCAAACGGTGTACAAATAGCAAGAAATGAAGTTTCCAGATATTGTTGATCTTCAGCCAATGAAGCTCTTTAATTTTAACACTGACGTGGTCGTATTTACGCAAGCCAAAAATAAACCGACAACATGAGTTCTGAACTTTTTGAATTCTGTTCTTATTAACCGAATCCAAAAATGGAAAATACATAATTAGGCAATAATAAAATATTGGTAGAACGAGCGTTTCACATAATTTCTTTCTTATTTTAAAAGATAAAAACTGTTTACTAGCATATAGCATTTTTAGACAAACGTATGATTTCCTCAGCAAGCTATTTATATGCGGTGTAAAAGTGAGATTATTATCAAAGATAACTCCTAAATTTTTTGCCTCTGTTACTATAGGAAGAGTAGTGTTGTTGATTTTAATTATCATATGATTAGCTAGGTTTGAGTATTGATACTTTGGAGAAAATAATAAAACTGAGCATTTGGAAGCATTTAAAGTTAAGTTATGGTTCGCGCTATACGTAGAAATTGATGTAAGGTCGCTATTGATTTGATGCAAGGCAAGCTCCCGTAAGTCAGGAGGAAAGGTAAGATGCAGTTGTGTGTCATCAGCATAGCTTTGCATGGAGCAGAACTTTACGTGTTCATATATGTCCGCAGTGTAAATGAGGAATAGCAGAGGACCCAATACGGAGCCCTGTGGCACTCCTGCTCCTACAGATTGGGCAGATGATATTCCAATTTTGGTACGTACTCTCTGGTATCGGTCTGTGAGGTACGATTTGAAGAATCCTTGAGGTACAGTATCAAGCCCGTAGAAGTGCAGTTTAGCACATAACAGCTCGTGGTTTACAGAATCAAAAGCCTTTGAATAATCCAAAAGAATCAGGGCCGTAGCCTTTTTGTGATCGACTGCATGTACCAGGTTGTCACTTATATTAACAAGGGCAGTTGTGGTGCTATGACCTGCTCTGAAGCCAGATTGATGCTTTGGAAGTAAATTGTGTTCAGAGAAATATTTTTCGAGCTGAATATAAACGACCTTTTCAAGTATTCTGCTTAAAACTGATAAGAGACTGATAGGCCTCAAGTGACAAAGCTCAGTAGGATTATTAATTTTTGGTATAGGAGAAATTAAGCTTTCCTTCCAGCAGGTCGGAAAGACACCAAATTCAAGACAAACGTTAATTATGTGTGTTATATAAATGGATATGGCTGGAAGACAAAGCTTTATCATTTCTAGGGTAATTCCGTCCTTTCCACATGTATTAGATTTAAAATTTTTGATAATTTTTACAATTATGTCCGGTTCAACAAATGAGAAAGCAAACCTGTATTCAGGATTGTTAGTATTGTTTTTATAACGTAATATTGTATTTACATCAGCATTTGTTGTATTAAATGCCTCCAAAAAACTGTCATTAATTTTCTCGGGATCAGCTAAACTTTCAGACAATTCAATGTTTCGTTTAGTTCGAATATTCATATTTCCCAAAGATTTCCAAAACATTTTACTATTATTTGTCTCCAAAGTATTTAAGTACGCCTTTTTTTCTCTACGAATGGAAGCTAATGCAAAATTTCTTAGTTGTTTATAGTGTTGCCAATTTTCTTCAGTTTTATTTAAATTATATTTGGTATATGCTTTATCCCTCTCCTACATAATTAATTTAAGGCCGTCTGACAGCCACGGAGCGAAAGGTTTAGTCATTCGGGCTGTCCGGTAAGGTGCATGTAGATCAAATAAAGCAATTATGTTGTTGGTTAAATAACTTATTTTATCTTCAATATTGTCTAGATATAAAATATTATGCCAAGGGGTAGAAAATAAATCATTGTTGAAAAGCTCGTTGTTAAAATGTTTAAAGTCCCTGTACGTGTGCAATTTGGGTTTAGCCTTACCTGAGTAAGGAACCATAAAATTGCAATAAACCATTTTATGATCACTGGTTCCTACATCAATGGTACCGCTGGTACAGACATTTTCAACATTTAAGAAAATAGGATCAATTAACGTAGACGAAAATTCAGTAACACGAGTCGGCTCATTTATTACTTGCGAAAATCCATGTGCGTCCATACACTGTGACAATGGATTGGTCAAATTAAAGAGATTTATATTTACATCACCCGAGATAATAACATGTTCGTATGATGGTATTAATTCTGATAAGATGCTATCAAGAAAATCAATACACTGTGTTACGTTCGACTGCCCCCTTCGGAACAAACGGTACCCAGGTATATAAATGACATCATTCGAGATCTCTGGCGATAACCACGTTTCGCTTACCAAGAAGGCATCAAGTGAGTGTTGCATAACCATATTAGATATATCCGCAAATCCTGCAATTAAGGATCTAGTGTTTAGATGTCCAATTTTAAACATAATATTTTTAGTTTTGTTACCCATAGTTTGTTTTAGATTTTAATAGATCTATTTCCTTTTTAAAAGCAAAACAAATGTTAGAATCCTTACTTAGATGATCTGTGGGAATATCTTCCTGGTTATGTTTACTTTTTAAATTGCAACAGTTGATACATTTTATTAGGGATGATGCACAATCTTTCTCCTCGTGATTCTCTGCACATTTAGGGCAATTAGGACGAGCTGATTTGCAATTTTTTTTTATGTGCCCAAAACGTTGACAACGATAACAGCGCAAGACTCCGAAGTAATCCTCGATCCAACACTTGTCCCATCCAATGTGCAGATATCCTTTGGTTATTATGATATTTCTTACGTCAGGCAACACTTCAATTATTACGTTTTGAGTATATTTGCGATTTATTTTTGTAACAACCTTGATGTCATTGTCGTTTGCGTTCTTTAAACATTCATTATTTAAAATATAGTCCACTATTAGCTTGTCACTGTTTAGATTTTTATCAACACTTTTAATTAGTAATCTAGGGTTCAGTTTTTTAGATTCGTTCACATTAAATCTTTCTCCGAATGTATTTATCACCGCAGACTTGAGGTTTTTTAGAGAGTTTATGTCCTCACATTTTATAAGCATGCCATCCTTGATAGGTTTAGTTTTATTAATAGATACATTTAAGTCTTTTAGATTGATCTTATTTTTTATTTCATTTACTACGTTTACATTTTGATCCGTCGATTTCACTATTAATACAGCCGAGTTTTGTTGCTCGGTTATTTTTGTCGAGTTTAGAGCCATACTATAGGTCATCATAGGTGGTTAATCAGCAGGAGAGGTACTTACGGTTTTTACGTCTACACATTCCAGCCGTTCTTTTTGGAGCTTGTTAGTGTACTCTAAATTTTCCAATAATTTGTTTAGCAACTCTTTTTCACGTGTTAGCACATCTACTTCTTTTCTTAGCACGATTATTTCAATATTTTCACTATAGTTAGGTATGTCTTTTGGAGAACTACCACCATGTGTACACTTACTACAATGCCAGTCAGATTTGCTAATATTCCGCCCAAGAAACAATTTTGTTGAGCTTTCAAAACACCTAGTATGAACTGTAACGTTACATTTTTCGTTGATACACTTTATTTTATTTCTACGCATGTTGCTTCCACAAATTTCACAATTTTCCTCCGTCGCCTCCGCCTGACTGCTTGAACTCGGCATCGTGAACGAGGGATATTCATCAGCTTTTTTAACTTAATTCACTTTACACTAAGCCATGGGGCTACCACTGTACTTTCTCTTGCCTTTTATGACTGGGATTACAACTTCTACCTAACCTGGTTGCTACACTGCACTAAACACGACCGCCTACTTCGAGCTCCGACGAGAGAGAATATAGTAGTAGTATTTTTTGTTTGTTTATTGCATGTTTTATTTTATGTTTTTTAATATTTTTTTTGGTTTAATTTTTATTTTTTGTTTATTTTTTTGTATTTTTGCATTTTTTCGAAAAACAATTACAAGTATTAAGGGGTGCAAATATAGTTGAGGGATGGGTATTTGGTAGCGGTGTAGAATTTAGGAGTGAGGGGATCAAGGAGTGTGGGATTGTTTGAGGATACAAGCGTATTGGCGAAATTTGGCAGCAATCTCTTATAAATAAAGTCAGAAAGAAGTGGTGTACCGGTGAAAGTGTGTAAATCGATGTTTCTTGTGCGAGATGGTAAATGTAGAGATATTTTTAGAATTTTATTTTGAACGGTCTGAAGTTGAGCCTGTAGGTAGGAAGCAATTAGCGGATACCAGATGGGGGAAGCGTAGGTGAGGATGGGACGGAGGTAGGATTTGTAGATTAAAGTGGCTACGTGGGATGGGGAATTTTTCAGGATAGGAAATAAGGGTGAGGTACGCCGCCAGCACTTGCCAGTGACATTATCAACGTGCTTTTTAAGATATAATTTTCGGTCGAGAGTTACACCGAGGTAGGTGACATCCTCTGACAAAGAGAGGTTATGGTCTTGCAGAATAAGGGTTGTTGCAACAGCTTTTTGCTTTTTACTGAAATAGATTGCCTGAGTTTTGGTTAGGTTAGTGTTAAGTCCCCAGTCTTTGTAGTAAGTAAGTGTAGCGTCCGTCTGTCGCTGTAGGTTGTTTGTCATGATGGCAGGGCTTACGGAGGTGGTAAGGATGGCGGTGTCGTCTGTATAAGGCAGAGGATGGTACGGTGATCTAAGGAAGGGGGTAGGTTATTGATATAGAGGTTAAAAAGGACAGGCCCAAGGGATGACCCCTGGGGGATGCCAGATAATATGGGGGTGAGTGGAGAGCATTCCTTGTTAACTTTAACTCAAAAAGTACGATTGGAAGTATATGATTGCATCATCTTAACGATGCGAATCGGGATGTTCGCGACGCGGAGTTGATATAAAAGTCCAGGATGCCAAACTTTGTCGAAGGCTTTTTCGAGGTCTAAGGCGACAAACCCTCTGTATAGACCTCGATTGAAGTTGGTTGTGACAATTTCGCCAACTCGGTGATCTGCTGGGTGGTGGAGTGACTGGTACGAAAACCGTACTGGTATTTGTTTAAAAATCCAGAGGCAACCAGACTACGCTGGACCCGACTAAGGATAAGGATGTCTAATATCTTAGCCAAGGATCAAATAAGGCTAATAGGGCGGTATGATGAAGGTAGGTTGGGTGGTTTTCGTGGTTTGGGGACATTAACTATTCCGACCTCTCGCCATGCGTGCGGGTAGTGCAAGCAACGCATGCACGAGTTGTACAGCTTAGTTAGGAAAAGGTAGGCGGAAATAGGGAGATGTTTAAGGGCGAAAGTAGGGATATCGTCGGGCCCAGGTGGTTTTTTACTGCTCATAGAATTGAGTGCCCTTCGAATTTCAGAAGGCGAGTAAAAAAATTGGTTCGTCGCCAGTCATTAGGGTAGTTTGGTTAAGGGTATCAACAAAGGGTGTAACAATATCAAGGGTAGATTGGGGAATCGGATTAGGTTGAAAGACGGTGGAATAGTAGTTGGCAAAGGAAGCAGCCTTATCGGAGTCGGCTTCGAAAATAATTTAATTGATGTGTCTATTTGTCTTTTAAGAAGATTAAATTGGATTTTAAGCTGTGGGTTTCTTGAGCGGTGGAATTGCTTGCGGATTCTATTTTTGTACTGAATCAAGTCTATTAGTTGCCTAGGAAGTTGTAAATTATAGGAAACGGCTGGGAGTATTTTCTGACTTAGGGAAAGTGCCTGGGTATTTTGTCGTATTAAGTGGTCAACTGCTTGGTCGAATTCGACGGGCGAATCGCAGGATGGGTTATTAGGGATGTTGTGGGAAAGGTAGGTGGAAAATGTCAGCCAGTCATAGTCGTCCTCTCGTGGACGTCTAATTTGGGGTGTGCATGAATAGTTAATGTTAAATGTGGTTTTAACTGGATAATGATCGCTGTTCAGAGCGTGAATCACTGCATTATCATAAGCATAATTAAAGTTCTGAGTTAAACCAATATCTATGACTGACTGACTTGGGAGGGGGCGGGTAGGTTGGTTGGGGGCGATAAGTTGTATGTTTGGGTAATTATTTAAGTAATGAAATAAAGTGTTACCGGATGTGCTCGGGATCGGGGAGTGGTTCCAAGAGGGATGTTTCGCGTTTAAATCGTCAAGCAGGACGAGGGAATTGTATGAATTAGTCAGGCGGTCAAGGTCGCGTATGTCGAGGGTAGTTTGTGGTCTCTTGTAGACGGACACTACAGCCACATCCCTTTGGGGGAGATGCAGCATTATAACGGCCGCCTCAAGAGAGTAGAAGGGTGGTAGTAATAGTTGAGTGTGTTTAATTGTCTTCCTAACTACAACAGCCGTGCCGCCTCCCCTGGTGGGGCGGTCGGAACGGTAAATTTTGTAGCCAGGATATGTTAGTCTGTGGTTTGTCTTAAGTAATGTCTCACTCAAGCAGCAGATATCGATCTTATGGGTTAGAAAAAGGTGTTCTAACTCGGTTTTTTGCCGGATTACTCCGTTTGCATTAAATTGCAAAAAGGTGAGCACTGACCTTTGCCTGACTTGTTTGCCACTTAGAACAACTTAGTGATGTGCTCAAGAATGACAAATATTTTTTCAAGGGGATCCGGAGTGGATTTTAAGACGGATATAAGCTGCTTGAGTGTATCCCAAATGTGTCGGATGTTGTAAGTCTTCAGGCAATCTATTAATTCCCTGAGTGGATTGGAGGTGGTGTCAGAATGTGGCGGGGGAGGTGGAATATTTGCCGATTGAGTGGCAGCTCGCTGGCGAGCTCTAAAGTTCTGCCAGTCGCGGACATTCTGCGTGCTGACAATTTCAGCTGTATCTTGCGATAGGGGTGGCATAGTTGGGGGGGCGGCCTGATTGCCAGGCTGGATTCGGGCTGCTGGGTTAGACACTTGAGCAGGTGTGGGTTGCCCTTGTGAGATTCCGGTGACAGCAGTATGTAAGGTTGATGGAATTTTAGGTGCGTACCGCTCCTTGGCGGCCCTCGTACGCCGGGCATCCACGGTAGTTGGCTGGGTGTTCTGCCCTGCAGTTGGCACAGGAGCACTTCTCTGCGGGACATGGCGTGCCAGGGTGTGCTTTACCGCACCGAACGCAACGTTCGGCCCGGTTGCATATGGCTGATGAGTGCCCGAAGTGCTGACACCTGTGGCACTGGGGGATGTCGAGGCGGATGTACTCGCTCACGGTGACTCTGTAATAACAGAGCTCCGTGAGAGCGTAGTAGTCTTTGACAGCTTGTTTCGGTATTGTTATTAGAAGTATATTAGTGGGAACACGTCTGCCCCCACGTGACGTCATCACTCTCGCGATATTCGAGAAGGGTAAGTTAATAAGAAAGTCGTCACGGATATCATCTGCAGGGGTGTCCAAAGGGATATACTTGACCACGACTTTAACTGGTCTTTGATTGACAGAATCGTAAGTATAAAATTCTATTTGCTGTTGTAGGATTTTTGTAATACTGGCGTGGTTTCGAGGGTCTTTTGGATAACAAATAAGCGATGTATTATTATATTTGAAGCTTGGTTGAGAATTAGAGTGTCTTTTTATAAGGATGACGGTGTTTTTATGGTCCTCAGTATATATGTGGATAGGCGGGGGTAATTGTTGCATTTATGGTTGTTGAATGGTAGCTTGTTGTGACTGAGAGGTAGGAGCACGTGCAGGCGGCGGAGACCTACTAGAAAGGGGGGTGGGGGTGGCAATGGGTGGGGGCGGCGAATTGTTCATCACTTGTTGGCTGGGTGTGGGGGGAGTAGAGATGTGAGTTTTTATCTCCTGAGAAGAGGAGGAAGAAATAGGGGCTGGGGGAAGGTCAGAGGGGGTGGCTAAGGGGGTGGGGGTGATTTGAATAACCCTAAGGGGCGGAGATTGCAGCTTGACATGAAGTTGGGCTCTACGTCGTTTTCTTTTGACTCTTTTTACAGGACGTTCGTCGGAGTTAGGGGCTGATTCTGTACTCATAATGTTTGATTGGGAGTGATACGAGTGGACAGATTCTAAATCGGATTGACCTCTGATATAATCGTCGACGTCAGCATCGTAAGCTGATTGCAAATTAATTGTGGTTGAAATTTTGGGGGTGGAGTGTATTAAAGTAGGGGTAGTAGTGGATGTACTAGTAGTTATGGTTGTTGTGGTAGTTGTAAGTGTGGATGTGAAAACTGATAGGGTGTTAATTGATGTTTTAATAGATTTATCAATGCTAGAATCTGAATCTGAATTTAATAACAGACTGCTGCCACATGCAGTGTGGAAGGCTAAATCCTGAGGGGATGACTGTATATTAAAATCGTGTAAGGATGATGTAGGGCTGTGGCTCGGTACATTATAAATGGTTAGTAAATTAGTATTTTCGGTTAAATATGTGTTAGTGCATGTATTATCAATAGTTTGTATCTCACCAGATAAGTTTTTGTGTTCTGTTGGCGGTTTTTGTTCAGATTCCTAAATGTGTTTTTGTGTGGGTGTGACGTTGTCTGGAGGTTTCTGTTTCTTTTTGCGTGGCATTATGCCTGTATTATATGAGGGTGTGTTGTGTAATGTGAGGTGTGAATAGCCTGGTTTAACGCCTGGTTTTCACTTTACGATTTCAGAAGTTAAGCAGAATCAACAGATCGACCGTATACAATGAAGGTTCGGCGAATAATGATATATCAGATATGATCATTGTAAGTATTTGTCCCCTCTGGGGGTACATCGGCGATCCACCCGGTGCTTGCCGCAGGTTGGATTAGTAGTATTTTATCGTGCTTTTAGCTGTCTGTTGTTAGCATGCAGTGGTGTTTGACTGTGGTGGCATGTGTGTGATTGGATATGTTATGTTAGTATCTTTTTATATAGGTTTAGTGGAGTTAATGACTTGTAGGTGGCATCTTTTAGCATAAACGAAATAACGGCTCTTTTAGTTCGGTCTGAAGGACGATGTTAAGTAATATTTTATGTATTTTTTTTGTATTTTTATAATTTTATGTATATTTTTTTTTATTTTGTTGATACAACCTTTTTTGATGTGTATAATTATATGATTTTCTGTATTTTTTCATTTTTTATTTTTTTTGTTTTTTTTTTAGATTTTTTTCAAACAACAAAAATTTACAAAAATTAGGGGGTGAATATATAATTGAGTGAAGGGTATCTTGGGGCGTCATAAAATTTAGGAGTGAGGGGATCTAGGAGGGTGGGATTTTGGGATTCAACGAGGGTTTGTGCGAAGCCGGGCAGAAGTTTTTTTAGAATGAAATCTGATAGTAAAGGGGTGCCTGTAAGTTGATGTAAATCTGAACTGCGGGTGGTTAAAGGGAGGTGGAGAGATACTTTTAAAATTCTCTCCACCTCTGAACTGTTTGAAGTTTTGACTGAAGGTAAGGGGCAGGAGGGGGTACCAGATCGGGGATGCATAAGTAAGAATGGGACGTAGGTAGGATTTATATAAGAGGGATACTATGTGGGGAGGAGAATTCTTGAGGTTGGGGAAGAGGGAGGAGGTGCGCCGCCAGCATTTGCCGGTAACATTTGACATATGTTTTTGAAGGTATAATTTCCTATCCAGGATAACGCCAAGGTAAGAAATATGCTCTGACCAGGGAAGTACATGGCCATGTGTTGTTAGGGAAGTAGTAACGGTAGTTTTATTTTTGGTAAAATATATAGCCTGTGTTTTTGTCAAGTTAGTGTGAAGTCCCCAGTCCTTAAAGTACTGTATTGTAAGGTCAGTTTGTCTTTGTAATAAGTCTGTCATAATGGCAGGGCTTACGGAAGTGGAAAGGATAGCGGTGTCATCTGCGTAGAGGCAGAGGGTAGTTCGATGATCTAGGGGGCGGGGTAAATTATTTATGTAAAGGTTGAAAAGGACGGGACCAAGGGATGACCCCTGGGGATGCCAGATAATATGGGGGTGAGTGGAGAGCAGTTCTTGTTGACTTTAACTCGAAAAGTGCGATTAGAAGTATATGATTGCATCATCTTAATGATGCGAATCGGGATTTTCACGACATGGAGTTGATATAAAAGTTCAGGATGCCAGACTTTGTCGAAGGCTTTTTCGAGGTCTAGGGCGACAAACCCTGTATATTGACCTCGATTAAAGTTGGTTGTGACTATTTCGCCAACTCGATAAAGCTGCTGAGTGGTAGAATGACTGGTTCTGAAACCAAACTGGTAGTTATTTAAAACTCCAGTGGCATCCAGGCTCTGCTGGACCCGACTGAGGAGCAGGATGTCGAGAATTTTCGCAAGGGATGATATTAGGCTGATGGGTCTATAAGAGGAAGGGAGATTGGGTGGTTTATTTGGCTTCAGTATATTAACCACTCTCACCTCTCGCCATGCGCCAGGGTAGTGCAAGCAGCGCATGCACGAGTTGTAGAGTTTAGTTAAATATAAATAAACCGGGATAGGGGTGTGCTTGAGGGCGAAGGTAGGGATGTCATCAGGTCCAGGTGCTTTTTTACTCTCCAAGGAATTTAGTGCTCTCCTGATTTCGGAGGGCGAGTAAAAAATCAGTTCATCACCAGTCGTAAGGGTGGTTTGGTCAAGGGTATTTACCAAGGGTAGTAAGACATCGAGGGTGGTTTGAGGAATGGGATTTGGTTGAAACACAGAAGAGAGATGGGTGGCAAGGGAGGCAGCTTTGTCGGTGTCGGTGACAGCCACACCAACGGGGGTGTTAAGTGGTAGTATGGGGTTGAATTTACGTTTGAAGATCCTTGAGACGAAATGGGGATCTTCAGGATGGGAAGCAACTAGTTGTATAAGTGCATTTCTGCGAAATGATTTTATTTCAGTGTCAATCTGTTTTTTAAGCAGATTAACTTGTGCTTTGAGCTGAGGGCTTCGAGTGCGATTATAGTGCTTTCTCGTCCTGTTTTTCAATTGTATTAGTTGAACTAGTTGCTTAGGGAGTTGCAATTGATAGGATTGGACGAGAGTGTTATATGTATTTGTCAGATAGTCTAAGTCATGTATGTCCAGGATGTTCTGAGGTCGTTTGTAGGCTGAGATAACTGCAACATCTCTTTGAGGGAGATGCAGCAGTATTGCGGTGACTTCCAGTGAATAAAGTGGTGGAAGTAGGATCTGCGAATGTTTAAGTGATTTTTTTATTAGTATCGCAGTACCACCGCCTCTCGTCAGTCGGTCTGTTCGGTATATGTAATAGTCCGGGATGTTAAAAGTCAGTCTGGAGGTAAGTAGAGTCTCGCTAAGACAGCATATGTCAATGTCACGTCTTTGTAGGGCGTGTTGAAGTTCCGTCTTTTGTCTGATGATTCCGTTGGCATTATACTGTAAAAGGGTGAGGTGCGAATTGAGATTTTTAAATTTAGGCGTCTAAAAGAATTTTGTTAAATGTTCTAGGATTACAAATATTATTTCAAGGGGGTCGGGGGTGGTCTTAAGGACGACGATAAGGTTTTTAAGCGTATCCCAGATTAATCGGATATTGAAGTTTTTAAAGAAGCCTAAAATTTCCCTGAGGGGGTTAGGACCGGAGTCCGAAGGTTGAGGGGGTGGGGCAGTGCCAGGCTGTGAAGCAGCCTGTTGGCGGGATCGGAAATTCTGCCACGCTC